>BTHU01000010.1:41165366-41765366 GCA_036184795.1 Tokudaia tokunoshimensis | reverse complement strand
GAATGGTTGATTTCGAAGTACAGATCCAATTCAGATACAGGAAATGAAGTCACTGTTGAGCCTCACTTAGATCACAGATGGCTTTCTGTTTTGCGTGCCCTGGTGTTGGATAATCTTGGGCGCTGTGCAAAGGTTGTCTTTGTATTATTCACATGTTGACTTCTGAACCAGCTGAGTGCTGAGTCCTACCGGACTTTGGTGCTATTGTTTTTATGAAGCATCACCTGCATCGTAGTTTGCAAACATTCTTCTCCATCACTTCTGATTGGTTTGATAAACAGCTGATGGCCTACAGCAGGGCAGGAGAGGGAAGGCAGGACATCCAAGAAGAGATGGGAACTCTGGGAAGCACTGAGAGCTGAGAGATCTGCCAGCCAGACTTGGAACTCGGATGTACGAGACTGAGGAGAGGTGACCAGCCACGTGGTTAACATGGATGAATGTAGATAGGATTAATTTACATGCTCTAGTTGGGAACAAGCCTTAGCTATAAGCTAAGCTTTCATAAGTAAAGTCTCTGTGTCATTATTTGGGAGCTGGAGGGTTGAGGTAGTCAGTCCACACCCTCGTCCCTCTTATCTCCACAGGCATCAAGCAGGCTTTCACAATAAGAAGAGAACACACAAAACTATACTTTCCCTTGGGTTTGAACCGGGTCCCTCACACCTAGTCTAGATTAGAGCTGTATATGCTTAGGCTGGAACAAGAAATGAAACTGAACCATATGATTTCTGTGTAATTTAGATTTATCAGGCACCAGCAGTTCTCGTTTCTGGAACCAAAGATTAACGCCAAGTAAAAGTATGTTACAAAAATCAATCTGTTCTTCCGCCAGCTCTTGACCCGGCAACGCACACCGACTCATCACCAACCTGCCCCAAGACTTGCAACACAAGGTCAGCAAACGGTGGTGCTCGCCACTAGTGACCAGCCTGATGCATGGCATATTTAGCTACAAACAGCTCCGCTGACTGTCCCTGCAACATCTTCATGGCTCGCCAGTAGATCTGTCCGCAGTTCTCAGGTCTGCCGAAGGGATGGTTCAATTCTTCCTTGATGTAATCCATCCAAAGATCTTTAAAAGAAACAAACAAACAAAAAAAAAAAAACCTACTGTAAGCATAGCTAGAAAACCAGGAAGGCTTTAATTAGGCGAATTCAACTATTAATACTAAGCCAGTTAAAAAGTTCTAAGAAACTTCCACACATAAAATTAAGAAAAATTAAAAAAAAAGGGGGGGGGCGGTTTGGAGTGGGCTCAGTGGTCAAGAGCACTGACTGCTCTTCCAGAGGTCCTGAGTTCAATTCCCAGCAACCACATGGTGGCTCACAACCATCTGTAATGGGATATGATGCCCTCTTCTGGTATGTCTGAAGACAGCTACAGTGTACTCAAATATATAAAATAAATAATTCTAAAAAAAAATTAAATATATATGAATAAAATGAGGTACTCTGACACATTTAAGCAGTAATGTTAAAGTTCAGCCTATCTATTGCCTCAAACATTATCATATCTTTACAGTAAAAACTTTAAAACGCCTTTCTGTCCTCTCTACATTTTTTTTCCAAGACAGGGTTTCTCTGTGTAACAGCCCTGGCTGCCCTGAAACTCACTTTGTAGACCAGGCTGATCTCAGATCCACCTGCCTCTGCCTCCCAAGTGTAAAGGCATGTGCCACCACTGCCTGGCTTCCTCCCTACTTTTTAAAAGACACGGTATGTGTACCATGTTATCATCTAGTCAGCCTCAGCAAGCTAGCCCCGTTATAACTGACTAAGCACTGACTGTTCCTCCTTTCCTACTTTGATGACCATCTGTGACTACTAACTAGCTTATACTAACTTCTTCTTTATAAATACTTGGTTTGGTTTAATTGGTTTGATTTTGAATTTTTTGAGATGGGGGGATCTCACTCTGTAGTCCAGGCTAGCCCGGAACTTACTACATAGCCTACACTGGCTTCAAAACTCTTGGCAATACTCCTGCTTCCAGCTCTGCAGCAATAAGATTATAGCCATGAGTCGCTATATCCCAGCACACATAATTTCTTTTTTTTTTTAAAGATTTATTTATTATATATGTAAGTACACTGTAGCTGTCTTCAGAAACACTGGAAGAGAGCGTCAGATCTCATTACAGATGGTTGTGAGCCACCACATGGTTGCTGGGATTTGAACTCAGGACCTTCGGAAAAGTAGTCAGTGCTCTTAACTGCTGAGCCATCTCTCCAGTTCCCACATAATTTCTTTTAAGTGATTTATTTTATATTGTGTGTATATACACACCGGCATGTCACAGCATACACGTGGAGGTCAGAGGACAACTTGCAGAAGTCAGTCCTTTTTTCTACCATGTGGGTCCAAGAGATCAAATTCATGTCTTTAGGCTTGAAAACAAGTGCCTTTGGCCATATAGCCATCTTACTGGGCCACACACATTTCTCTTTTTAAGAGACCAAACCAAGCAAATTTTTCTCTGACCTAGAGTTCTTAAGAGAAGTAGTGGATACAAGGACTTGCTTAAGTGATAAGGAAACCCTATTCTGCAGAGGTGGAGGCAGTATTGCCAGGGGTATGAGTCTAGGCTATGTAGTGAGTTCCAGGCTAGCCTGGGCTACACAGGGTGAGAACCTATCTCAAAAACCACAAGAGAAGAAGGCAGGAAAAGCACTGAAGAACTGTTCTAAGAAGGGCCCAGGACACAAACCAGAAACACTACTGTAACTGAGTAACAGACCAGAGGCTGCAGGAGCAACACTCAGGCCATGCTCAGAACTGAGGCCTACTCACCGGAATCTGCAGACCCAAACTCTCGCAGCGCCCTCTCATAATACTCCCTCAGGTTCGCCATCCTGCAGGATTCCTATAAAAACAATCAGAAGATCTGGCTTCATGCACACAATCACAAATTCACTTTGTATTTTAAGCAACCACTACCTGTTTGGTGTTTGAAGGACCAGACCAGCTTAGTTTCTCAACTTATTCAAAAGGAAGGAGGAAAAACCAGGCAGGGACTGGCTCAGCAGCTAAAGACACCTGCCACCAAGTCAGTCTGACAGCCTGAGCTCAATCCCCAACAGGACAGAAGCCAAGGGTCAACTCCCGAAAGTTAGTCTCTGACTTTCACAGGTGCACTGTGGCACTCACAAAATAAACAAGACCAAAAAAAATTTTTTTTTTTAATTTTTAAAAAGAAGGAAAAGCCATGTTTACCAGAATAAAGTAAATGTCAACTAGACAAGCACTCCGTCCTGCTGGTGTGAAGAAAGTGTCCAGCTCCATTTTCAGGGTAGAGCTTGGGATGTCAAGCAAGAATAACACCAGAAAGCCCTGAGGAGCTGAGTGGGATTTAGATGAAGAAATAAAAGCAGAGATGGTTCTATAGCCTATGCTAAGGAGTTCTTCCTTATTTGTGCTGACACAGAATTAAGGACCCTTTTTTTGAGATAAGATTTCATTATGTAGCCCAGGTTGGTACAGAGTTCACTGCAAGCCTCCTGAGTTCTGGAATTAAAGGCATGAGCCACCACACCTGGCTCTAAAACTCTTGAATCACAAAAAACACATAAATGCTAGCATTTTACACTCAAGGTTACCATGACAGGTAACAGTGTGGGATGCTGTTGGAACATCGTCCAGGAATGCAATCGTGTGAGGAGAATTCGGAGTGCTTGAGAGAACACTCCAAGAAAACAAGAAAGTCTTGTGACCTCAGTGTCTTCAAAAACACAGCCATGTTCTTACTGCGAGCTTCGAGCTCCTTCCAGGCATGGCAGATAGGAGTGAGTTTACTTCCGATCACTCACTATTGCTTGCTGTTGCCATTCAATTATCCTTATTCAATTAGCCTCTATGGAAAAGCATATTTTTGCCATGTGTGGCTTGTCCTTTTGATTGTATACAGTTTGACCTCATCAGAGTGTCATTGTCCGCCGGGCGGTGGTGGCTCACGCCTTTAGTCCCAGCACTTGGGAGGCAGAGGCAGGAGGATTTCTGAGTTCGAGGCCAGCCTGGTCTACAAAGTGGGTTCCAGGACAGCCAGGGCTACACAGAGAAACCCTGTCTCAAAAAAAACAAAAAACAAAAAACAGAGTGTCATTGTCCCAGGTCCTCCCACCTCTAGAGCGGTGACAAGCTAGACCTAACAGAATAGTAGGCACCACTTTTGTAGCTCTGGTTGTCCTTGAACCAAGAATGACTTTGAACTTCTGATCCTCCTGCCTCCACCTCCGGAGTGCTGGAATAACTGGTGTGCATCACCATACCCAGCGTCTGTGAAGCTGGGGATTACACCCAGAACTTTTCCCAGGCTGGGGAAGCGCCCCACCAACGGCTCCTCTAGTTCCACCTCTACTAGGAAATGGATTCATTTGAGTGGATTTTCAAAGTAGACTAACATCATCTAATTTTTTTTTTTAAGACAGGGTTTCTCTGTGTATCCCTGATTATGTTGGAACTCACGATATTGACCAGGCAGGCCTCGAACTCAGAGATGTACCTGCCTCTGTCTCCTGGCTACCATTGCCCAATTAAATAACGTCTTTTCTATGTGCTCAGCTGTTAAGAACACTTGTTGCTCTTGCAGAAGACCTGAGTTCAGTTCCTATCGTGACACTCGAGTTCTAGGGCTCAGGAGCACCTATAACTACAGATCCAGAGGACTCGAGGCCATCTTCTGGCCTCCGGGGAACCTGCATTCCTGTATAAATACTTCCACAAAGAAACATAGAGATTAATTTTTTAAAAAGCATTTAGTATAAAGTAACTATTTCATGAGTTCAATCCTTTAGCACCATTAAAACAAAAATTAGAACACTGGGTGGTGGTGGCACATGCCTAACTCTCAGGCAGAGGAAGGTGGATCACTGAGTTCAAGGCCAGCCTGAGTTCCAGGACAGTCAAAAGCTACACAGAGGAAACCCTGTCTCAAAAAACAAAACAAAACAAAACAAAATATATTTTCTTTATTTAAATCTCCCTTCTCCAAGCCACATATTTTGAAGTCAGTTTAACTTTAAATGCATAAATATGCAAACACACTTTGCTAAAGGATCATAATATACATGGTATTATACATATTCTTTCCTATCCACTATCTCATTGGGCCTTGTATGTCTCTCACATGCTTAGCAGGCAGAGAGACTTCCGACATAGATGAGAGTAAGACTTAAAATGAAATGACCTGTCTAGGCATAATTATTACATTAATAATCCAGAGATTGATTATTAAATATTATGTTAAACTGTCTCATCATATAAGACTATATTATACTTCAGCACAAAAGAGAAGCTCAATCTCACTAGTAATTTTTCAAAATTCAAATAAAAATAAATATCAGTAAAATGCCAAAATCAAAGAAAAGAAATAACAACAAAAGAACAAAGCTAAATACTTAGCGAAGCAATGAGGAAATGGGTATACACACCCATTAGATCTATTAGCTGACTATCTTTATACATGGTTACAATTCTTTTGGAAGACTATACATTAGTTAAACAATTATAGTTTTTTTAGAAAGGTGCATGTTAGCAAATATGTTAGCATATATAACAGATGTGGTGGCACACATCTGACTTTTTAAGAATTTTTTATACATTTATCTATTTTATGTGTTTTGCCTGCATATATATGTGTATCATGTGCATACAGTGCTCATGAGGGCTAGAAGATAGCGTTGGATCCCTGAAACTGGAGTTATAAACAGTTGTTAGAAGTCATGAGGGTGCTGGGAACCAAACCCAGGTCCTATGGAAGAGCAGCCAGTGCTCCTAATCACTGAGCCACCTCTGCAGCTGCTATATGACAATACTTTAAAGTTCGTTTTTTGGGGTGGTGAGGCAGGGTACCACACACCTTTAATCCCAGCACTTGGGAGGTAGAGGCAAATAGACTTCAGTTCAAGGCCAGCCTAGTCTACAGAGCAAGTTCCGGGACAGCCAGGATTATACAGAGAAACCTGTCTCCAAAAAAAGAAATATTTTTTTATATACATATGAGAGAAAGAGACAGAGACAAAGAGAGACAGAGAGAGTTAGTTTATTTGTTTGATTTTGGGGATGTTTTGGTTTTTGAGCCAGGATTTTTATATGTAACTCTGGCTAGCCTAGAACTCAGTACACAGAACAGGCTGACCTCAAACCTGCAGAGATAGATCCTGAGTGCTGGGATTAAAGGTGCACAGTGCACTACCACTCTGAGCTATTATTTTTTTTTCTTTTTAAAGATTTATTTATTATATGTAAGTATACTGTAGCTGTCTTCAGACACCCCAGAAGAGGGCGTCAGAGCTCATTAGGGATGATGGTTTTGAGCCACCATGTGGTTGCTGGGATTTGAACTTAGGACCTTTGGCCAGTGCTCTTAACCACTGAGCCATTTTAAGTGGGACTTTCCTACCTTTTCACTCTATTCGTAAGCTACAGTTAAGACCACCTGAAACAGGAATTAAGCGCTCACTCTACAGCCCAAGACAGGAGAGGAGCAATACATAGGAGTCCAGCAGTGGCTGCACCTCGCCCGCCTGGGTTTTCTGGTCCTACTCGGATGACTCTATCCAATTGGCTTGAGTAACACTCTTACCAGCTCTATGGACAAAGGCTGATCCAAGGGACCGGGATTTAAACAGCCCTGCTCTGCTTGTAACCACAGAGGCCTGTTTCCAGGCAGGAAGTGCTCAAAATACTCACCTGCTCCTTTTCAAACTGCATCATTTTCCTGAAAAACTCAACTGAAAATGGACGGCTTTCCTGTAAACTAAAGAGGAGTGGAAATGTTAGTTCCAGCAGCAACAGAAAGCCTTTTACAACTCACAAACATGGATGAATAACCAGGCTTTGCTCCTGACAACAGGTCATTTAACACAGCCAAGCTGGACCTGCGGGAGCCAGCCCCACACCTCAGCTTGGAGCCACTGACCCTTCGCCACCCTAAAACAATTTCCCACACACGTGTTGTTGTTGTTGTTGTTGCAGCTGTCGTTTGTCTTTATGTTATAAATTTTCCTCTATGTTGCCTTGTTTGGGCTCTAAGCTCTAGGCTCAAATGATCTCCTAACTTAGTCATCTATTTTAAATAAGTACTGCCATTAAGTTTTATTGAAGAGGAAATGTAGTGAGAATTTTAGTTTCTTTAAAAACACAAATATTATAAGAACATGTTTTCGTTTTAATCCCTGGTGTAGGATATGAGGCTTGGCTGCTTCAGATTTGTCCAGAGCAGCCGACTATGATCTGCCTCCAGCTCTAGCAGGGGCGTGGTTTTGACAGCTGCAGATCGTTTCTGCCGGTGTGTGATGTTTGGGATCCGGGACTCTTCAGAGGAGATGTAACTGCTAGAGGCCTGACAGGGATTGCTGGTTGGCTCTAATTTGTTGCTCTTTGCCAAGTAGTTGTGCAAAGAGAAGAAAAGAAGAAATTAGAGATCCCACTGGTGAAGATCAAATTCGTCCCGAGGAACTCAACGACCTTAGTCAGCAGGAAGCAGTCTAAGGATATGGTCGCCCCCTTTGCCCTCTGTCTGTTTTCTCTCCTACCTAGTGTTAGGGGGCTGAAAAGGTGAAGAAGAGGAGTAGAGAAGGGTGGAAGAAAAAGGAGCCTGCAAAGTAGCCCAGCTACAAGGGAAAAAGGCTGTCCAATGCTTTTCAACTGTATTCAAAACTAGGATTATAGTGTGGTATCAACTATGTAAGAAAGAAGGTTTAAAAGGATGTACTAGGCTGGAGATGCAGCTCAGTGGTCCAGCCCTTGTCAGGTACAAGGCCCTGGGCTCAATCTCTACTGGTTTATATAGAAATGGTGTGCTAACAGAGCTGCTTATACTAATGACATAATTACAATGATCTAATTGTTATTTGCCAAGTGTATGAATTGCTTTAACAGTGCAAAATCAGAAAAAGGAACTAAGTTTAGAAAGTTTCTCAGGTCACTGCTGCAGACACTGTGTGTGATGCACATAGTAGATAGGTATGAGGGGCTAAGTGTGGCCAGGACGGGAACAGCTATGAGTGCCTGCAAGTACCTTTTAAACACTGCTCGGGCCTTTTTGTAGCCTCCACTCCGATAAGCCCAATCCAGGTATTTCTCCTTCAGAGTTACTGAACTGGCACCTGTGACAGCTAAAATAGCTTTCTACATTTAAAAGAAAAAAACAAAAGGAACTTAGAGATATCAAAACATATTATGAAGACCCACCCGAGCCAATAGGTCATAGTGACTTAGGATATGAAATACCCAATCCCCACACAAAGGACAGGCATGGGAGCCTGTACCTTAAAGATGGCTTCCGTGTCCTCCTGGCTTTTAGCACTTTCACTCCACTCTGCCCAAGAAATCCACAAGGGCAGGCAAACCTGTCACAGAAAGGAAGATGTGACTACTCAGCACCATGCTCTGGAGACCCACCACTATAAGGACAGTCGCTACAGCCCCCAGCCAGGTCAGCCAGAGCAACACCTTGATAATTTAGTCCAATTCCAATTGGGAATCCCAACTGCAGCCATCACTAGCAATCATCTTTCAGTGAAGCGAACAAAAGTCCACAGCCAATCGGCCCCACAGCTACCCGGGTCTGTGTCTGCAGTTTGGGAGCCACTGCGTAAGAACTGACATAGGCTGGCCTGCCTGATCTTCAGCGTGGAGAGGCCCACAGCAGAGAGCAAGAATGGAGTCTGTTCCCCGCCTGACCCTCTGCAGTCCATTTTCCCACTCGCTAATACAAAAGATTTACTGCCAAATAAATGTAGAACATTGAAGTTTGGGTTTTTGTGATTGCATGATGAGTTTATAATCAGATGTGGATGCCAGTGTGAATATTCCATTGGTATTTTTTATTTTTAAGATATTTAAACAGAATAAGAGATCTTAAATGATTTAGTAATGTTGCAAATAAGAGATTAGAAATAGAAGTAACTTTTCTATTCAATCCTTGAGCTATTACCACTTAACAACAATTATCATTCTAGGGTTTGCTCTCAATAGACAAGTATATTACAAATGAGCTTTCACGAAAATCTTAAACATTTTCCAAAAGTTTCCAAAAAGAGGGGTAGAGATATAGTTCAGTTGATAGAGGGCTTGCTTAGCCTGCACGAAGCTCTGGGTTCAATCTTACTCATATACAAATAATAATAATAATAATAAACCTTTAAAAAAAAAGAAACAGTTCACAGACCTGGGGCTTGAGGTGTGCAAAGGCTTCCTCAAAGTGCATCTCTACATCCGGGCTCTTCGAGTCAGTGAGCACCTGGAGCTTGGTCTGCCACATTGTTACAGAGTCCTTGAACAACTCAGTCCCTGCTTCTGCCACCTGCAGAGCCTCTTTGAAGAGGTCCTGGCGCAGCAACAAGTCAATCTAAGAAAGGCAGAGCACACTGTGAAGCGCCACTTGAAAGCAAAATGACAGCTATAAATAGACGCACATCAAGACTACCTCTGACAGTGAGTCCAACAGTCCTCCCACCGCACCTTTACCACAGCTGCTAAACAGGCAGGAAGGGCATCTGGGATTCCTCCTCCTTTCCCTCATCCTACCCCAAGGGCTATCAGCAAGTCATAAAGGGGGCTGGAGAGAGAGATGGCTCAGGTGCCTGACGGGCAGCCCTGCCAGCCTGGGCTCTAACTCTGGGTCCCACACTGAAGGGAAGAATCACCGTCCAAAGGGACTCTCCTCGCACACATGCCACGGCACATACATACAGAGTGATGATAATTTCCTTTAATCAGAAAGCAGATGAAAAGCAGAGAGTCTAAGTAATTTAAGCTAGAACTCACACCCAATAGAGCATAATAAAGATAAAAACAGTATTTGTAGACTTGTAAGGAAACTCATGTATTCATTCAGTGGAGTTCACTGGCATAACTTTTCCAAAATGTAATTTGGTAGTATGTAACATGAATCATGGAGGGCTGGAGAGGTTAAGGCTCAGGGATTCAAAGCGCTGGCTGCTCTTCCAGAGGACCTGGGTTCAATTCCCAGTACCCACATGTCTGTCTTACGTCTTAGGGGACCCGACACCCTCTTCTAGCCTAAGTCACCAGGCACATGTATGATGTAAAGATGCACAGGGCAGCCAAACACCCATACACTTTCAATCAGTTTACAACCAAATTTTACAAAATTGTGAAAAAAAAAATCACTGAACAGCAGTTTGTAGCTAGTTCCTACAGCAAGCACATTTACTACGCATTGTTACAGGGCAAATTTAATACTGAGAAAACCAGACACTCTTCCCTCCCACAGAACTTCCAATCTAATGAGACAGTAAGATCTTTGCCTCGACAGAAAAATATCACCTTGCTACAGGAGAGCAGTGCAGAACGGCCTGCACTGCCCACGGCAATGGGCAAATGAGAAAGACCTTCAGGAAGGGAACCATTCCGGCTAGCACGTAAGGACAAATAGGTGCCAGACAGGGAAACACAGAACCCCGGGAAAGAGAAGGCTCTCCAACCAGTTTGCACAAGGAGCTGAAGATGAGAGACAAACTTAACCCAAGAGGAAATTCATGTTTAGCACGATTGAAGGGTGACAGAAGATGATTCCAGAATTGCAGGCTGGGATCAAGTTAAGAAGTTAAAGTAAATTTAAAAAAAAAAAAAGTTTGAGTAACTTTACCCAAAAGATTATGGGAAAACCAGAATAATCTTGTAATTTTTATTTTTGTGTGTTTAAGAAATATATGCTAGCCGGGTGGTGGTGGCGCACGCCTTTAATCCCAGCACTTGGGAGGCAGAGGCAGGAGGATTTCTGAGTTCGAGGCCAGCCTGGTCTACAAAGTGAGCTCCGGGACAGCCAGGGCTACACAAAGAAACCCTGTCTCGAAAAAAACCAAAAAAAAAAAAAGACATATATGAGGTCTGTGTGAGTGTACACATATGCATGCTGATATAGGGGTGTGTGTGTGTGTGTATAAGAGAGAGATGCCAGAGGTCAATGTTAGATGTTTTCCAGTATTTCCTTCTATTTTTTTTTCATGTGTCTATGTGTATTATGTGTGCACGTGTGTGTACACGTATGTGGGTTCAAATGTGTATGCTGGTGCTCATATATATGTGTGTGCTCATCCATATGGATGTGCAAGGCTGATGCTAGCTTCCCCCATTGCTCTCACCTTATTCACTGAGGCAGGGTCTTTCAACTAAACCGAGAGCTCATCTAATCTAATCTAATTAGCCAGTTCACTCTGGGAATCTGTCTTCACCTTCAGCACACTGGAATTCTAGGCATTTACATGGGTGCTGGGGGTCCAAACCCTGAACTGAATAGATGAACCCCAGGTTATCTATCTGCCTTCCTAGCACTGGGATCACAGTGCCAGTGCCGCAGAAATGAGAAGAGGTAGGGAAAGCAAAGGGGGTTGGGGGGGAGATGAAGTGGGCAGGGGAAGGAAGGGGGTTGGGAAGGGAAAAGGAGGAAGTAAAAGGGAAGGAAGGGGAAGGGAGAGGAGAAGGCTGGAGAGGTGGTCCTACAGTTAAGAAGACCATTCTTCCAGAGGCCTCAGGCTAAAATCTCAGCACCCACGCGGCGGGGAGGAAGGGGACGGCGGGGAGGCTCCTTCCAGTCGGCTCGCTCTGACTCTTCTGCTGACATATACCTTAATCAGAATAAAGCATATGCAACAGGCAGTGATGTGCTTTCCACAGCCTTACCCACTGCTTGTACAGGACTTCTGCAAGGAGCTTCAGTTCATGGGCCTTCCTGAATGCAAGCACGGTTCTTTCCAGCCTCTGGAACCAGAAATATGTCAGGTCACTAAGTAGATTCTGGCAGGGACCTCTGGCCACTGAGCTGAGCAAAAGTGATCTTGAGAATTCACAGATGGCACTGAGTTCTGAATGGGGCGTGACTCAGGATGAGCTGAGCTAAGCGCCTGCACCTGGCACAGTCCAATCAGCAAAAAGCCCTCCTGTCCTATATCCAGATTAAGGGCAACCCAAGCTGCCTTCACGATGGCAGGTCACCCACAGCAAGAAGCAAGGGATAAAACATGAAATATTGGAAGCCGCCCAGTGTCCTTCTCTAGAGAACAGACACTTTCTAACAGACATTTTCTGTAGCTATGCAACGTAAATTCTTACCTGCCCTCTGAGGGGCACACTACTGGTCTTCTTAGAAAACCTCTCCAAGCAAAAGGTGATGTAACACTTCCACATGGCCTCTGGAAAAGTCAGATGACACCAATTAGGTC
Organism: Tokudaia tokunoshimensis; assembly: GCA_036184795.1. Lineage (NCBI taxonomy): Eukaryota > Metazoa > Chordata > Mammalia > Rodentia > Muridae > Tokudaia > Tokudaia tokunoshimensis. The sequence continues at coordinate 41,753,178 of BTHU01000010.1, read as the reverse complement.
ACCAGTCTTCTTAATTCAAACACCTTCAAGAGGAAACTCCTCTAAAGAAAGTTTAAATTAGGAGCTGGGGATGGCCCGATGGTTATGAGCACTCGCTGCTCTTCCAGAGGACCTGAATTAAGATTCTAACATTCAAACTGGGTGGCTCACAATCCGTGTAAATCCAGTTCCAAGGGGTCCGACAACCCCTTTTAGTTTCTGTGGGTACCAGCACCTGTGACATTATTCACTCACAGGGGCAATAAAATAAAAATAATAATGAATTGTTTTTAAAAACAGAGTTTAAATTAACCTGGCTTTAAAAACAATTCTTCCCATTGTATTGACTCAAGTGTATCAGGTATTGGGGGAAAGCAAGGGAGAGTCACAGGCACTCGAATCCTTGCTAGGCTTCCTATCTCCACTGCCTCTAATATTCGATATTAACAAACAAAAATGCAATCTCTAATGAAAGATACAGGATGGAGTCCCATGTAGTGACTCACCCCTTTAACCCCAGCACTGAGGAGGCAGAGTTCAAGACCAGCCTAGTCTACACAGAAAGTTCTGGGCTAGCTAAGGCTACATAGTGAGACCCTGTCTCCAAATAAAAAAAAAAAGAAAAAGAAAAAAGAAATAGAATAAAAACAGTCTTCTGATTTATAATTCCTTAGGGTTTGGGGGTTGGCTTACTTTGTTTTGGTTTTTTTTTTCCCAAGACAGGTTTCATGAGGCTCAGAGAGGCCTCACACACACTCTCTGGCTAAGGATAACCTTGAACTCTGGATCCTCCTGCATTCCCATTATTAAGTCTGCACCAGCACTTGCAGTTTATTCCAGTGCTGGGGATCAAGCCCAGGGCTTCATATGCTCTACCAAGCACTAGACCAACTGAGCTACACCCCTGCCCCTTAGATTATATGTAAGTATTATTTACACCAAACAAATGAGCATAATATCTCTATTACTGAAGAAGTTCACAAAAGCTCTAGCACACACCTATAATTCCAGCACACAGAGGCAGGTAGGTCAGGAGTTCAAGGTCAGCCTAGGTCACATGAAATCTCATCATGAAAAAGTCTGGCTTTTCACCATCACAGAAAGAACAACTCGAAAGAGGTACACAGGGATAAGTTTATAGCTCAGGTAGTAGAGTATGTGTCTAGCATGCAGGAGGCACCACACACACTGGTACAGAAGTTCAAGGTCAACGTGGCCTATCTAGTGGATAGGCCAGCCTGAGATATATGAGGTCCTAACTCAACAAAGAAAGGGAGGTATAAAAAGGCTGGCAAGACAGCTCTACACATAAAGGTTCTTGATGCCAAGCCCGAGGGCCTCAGCCCACATATCACAAGGAGAACCTGGAGCTGCAGAGATGGCTCAGCAGCTAAGGGCTTGATCTGATCTTCCAGAGGTCCTAAGTTCAATTCCCAGCAACCACATGGTGGCTCATAACCATCAAATAATATGCCTCCTTCTGGCATGCAGGTATACATGCAGATAGAGCATTCATATATATATAAAATAAATAAATAAATCTTAAGTTTAAAAAAGGGAGTGGGGGGGTTAGAGAGATGGTTTAGCAGTTAAGAGCACTGACTGTTCTTCCAGAGGTCCTGAGTTCAATTCCCAGCAACCACATGGCAGCTCACAACCATCTGTAATGGGATCTGATGGCCTCTTCTGGTGTGTCTGAAGAGAGAAACAGTGTACTCATATAAAATAAATAAATATAAATAAATAAATCTTTAAAATGGGGGCAGGGAGGACTGGAGAGATGTCTCAGCAATTAAGAAAACTAGCTGCTCTTCCAGAGGTCCTTAGTTCAATTCCCAGCACCACATGGTGGCTCACAATCATCTATAATGGGATCCAATATCCTCTTCTGATGTGTCTGAAGACAGTCATATACATAAAATAAATAAATAAATCTTTAAAAAGAGGGACAGGGAGAGAACCCACTGCAGTGAACTGTCCTCTGACCACACATGTACACTGTGGCTTTCACTCACACACATATACACACACATAATAAATAAATTCACGCATTTTTTTTTTAATTTAAGGAAAGAAAAAGCAAGCCAGGCACACTGTAAACTATCCCATACAGAGATTTCTCTTCCTTTTTTTCTTCTCTACTAGGGACTGAACTCAGGGCACATGCTGGGTAAGTGCCCTACCACTGAGCTCTATACAGAGACTTCCCATACCGATGTAAGTGTGAGAATGAGACTGCTCCACAGACACGCACTGTCTCTCACCCCACCAGGCAGACTCACCTGTAGGCAGGGTCTTCACTGCCTCTTCATACACCGCACAGCACCTTTCCTCCCTGCGGCCCACCTCCACTGCTCTGGCTTGTTTTGACATAGGCTGCTCTTCACTTGGTTGGGACTCGATCTCTAATTCTCGCCGTGCCACATAATCCCAAGTGAGTGGGTCATCGGTGTGCAGAGTTTGAAGGCTGAAAATTACAGTTTACTGGCACCTGCCCAATGATAGAAACTAATTCGAGAGTAACAGAATCCCTCTGGTCCACAAAAGAACACAGGATACCCTTTCATAGCTGCAATAACACAAGAGTTTCCTAACAGGCGTTCTAGACCAGCTTAATGAATAGACTTATCAATGGAACAAAGCTGTTATATATCAACTGGATTTCAGAATGTTTCAGGCATCATTTACAAATGTTAACTTTTAGCTGGGCAGTGGCACAAGCCTATATTCCCAACATTCAGAAGCCTGAAGCAGAATGATTCCCAAATTCAAGGCCAACCTAGTAAGTTCGCCAGAATGATTCCCAAATTCAAGGCCAACCTAGTAAGTTCCAGACCCTGTGTAGAAACAAACAAACAAAACCCCAACAAATATTATCTTTAAAATTATTATAGCTCTCCAAATCACATCAATAGTTATCTGTGGCCATAGACACCTCCATGACTCCTGCAGAGCCTGGTCTCTTGAATTCTTCTAACAGAAGCAGAGAAAAGGCACAACTGAACTCTCTACCAAAACACTGAGGAATCCAAAGAACAAACTGATGCAAGTGCTAGCTTATCTCCTATGGCATCGAGAAGTGGAACCTAAGAACAACAGTGCCAAATGTCAGCATTATGCAGTGGACTCAGTGAGAAGCACTCCCAGAGGCCCGTGGATTTGAGCACTCAGTCTCGAGTGTGTGCCATTGTTTGGGGAGGTTGTGAAATCTGAAGAAAGAACATCACTGGGGACAGGATTTGTGGGTTTAGAGCCATACTTCATTTCCTGCTCGCTCACTCTCTGCTTCCTGTGTGCAGGTAAAGATGTCACCAGCCAACTTTCTGTTTGTGCTAGCATGCCATGTCTTTCCCACCATTATGGACTCCAGGCTTTGGGAACCATAAGCCAAAATAAACTCTCTCTCCCCTAAGTTGTTTTTGGTCATAGGGTTTCATCACAGCACAAAAATTAACTAATACACACAATTATTTCTTTTTTTTTAAAATATATATAGTTTAAGTGAAATTTTCTTTCTTTTTTTTTAAAAAAAAAGATTTATTTATTTATTATATGTAAGTACACTGTAGCTGCCTTCAGACACTCCAGAAGAGGGCGTCAGATCTCTTTACAGATGGTTGTGAGCCACCATGTGGTTGCTGGGATTTGAACTCAGGACCTTTAAGAACAGTCAGTGCTCTTAACCACTGAGCCATCTCTCCAGCCCCGCACAATTATTCCTTAAATACCAGAATCAGACTCTGCAAACTAAATTATCAACAACACTTAGCTATGAAGAGTTACAAATACAACTCTCATTTTGCAGAAAAGAAGAACTCGTATTGACATAAGTTTTTGGGATATGTTTGTAAAATGCATTCTATTTCTGAAACAAAGCCATGTATGTCAAAGAACCACTGTGAGAATATATAATTTCTATTCATAATATAGCATAATTTTTCCTTAAGCTTACAAAGGATATTCTTTTTCTTCTTATTCTTGTTTTATTTTGGCTTTTCTTTGTTAAGATTTACTTATTTATGATTATGAGTGCTCTGTCTGCATGTACATCAACAGGCCAGAAGAAGGCTTCAGATCCCATTACAGATGGTTGTGAGCCACCATGTGGTTGCTGGGAATTGAACTCAGAGCCTCTGGAAGAGCAGCCAGTGCTCTTAACCACTGAGCCATCCAGTCCTTGTTCTGGCTTTTTGAGACAGTGTTTCTCTGTGTAGTTCTAGCTGTCTCAGAACTCACTCTGAAGATCAGCCTGGCTTCAAACACAAAGATCCATCTGCATTTGTTTCCCAAGTGCTGGGATTAAAGGCTTGCACCACCTCTGCCCAATGTATATTCTTTTTCTCTTCTCCCAGCCTCAATTCTGAACACAGACCAGACACAGACATGCTGGCCTCACCGTTGTTTTACTTACTCATCATAAATCTCCTTCTGTAGATCTTTGGCAAAATCAAATAGTTGAGCAATAGCAAGAAGTGACACATGGAATTCCGCACCTAAAATTTAAAAATTGAGGAAGAGGGCCATCTGCTGTCGGTTAAACTGTAAAGACACACTTCATTCTAAATGCACCATTTTCTTTATGTATTAGAGTTAGTCTTTTGGGGGTTGCTATCTTTTGCCTTGAGACAGGGCTTCACTATCTAGCCATGGCTGGCTTCTACTCCTCCCCTTAACCCTGAACCCTAATGGTAGGGATCAAATCTACAGCATTGTGCATGTGAGGCAAGCACTCCATCACTAAGCTACAAGCCCTACCTCAGAGGGCCTCCAATTCATGATCCTCCTGTTTCAGCAGGTGGAAGGGGCACCATATCAAGCTTTGTTTTTGTTTTCCTGGTGCTGGATCAAACCCATGACCTCATGCATGGCGTACCACTAAGCTGTGCTCATAGAGTGGGCAGCCTTCTGGTGGTGACTTTTGGTTTAGTTTTTGTTTTTAAATAAAACAAAAAGAGAAGATATTCCTATATCCCCACCACATGTACAAAAACATTAATATTTTGAATTATTTCTAGGTATTCTTAAGTTTCATAAACTTAAGAGCATAAGGCAAAGATTATATCTATTCCTTTTCAACTCCCCCAAATTAGTTGAATACTCAATAAAACCTTATTGAAATACCCAATGATAGCTCAGAAGGAAACTTTTTCTGAACACACAGTATACTTTGCCTACAAGCTAACAGTCCTCCTCACAAACAGAACACCTACCAAAAATCAGTATCTAGATGATACCTACCTTTAATCTTGCTTATAGATTTTTTGTAAATGATCCGTGCCAACTCGCCTTTAAGGATTTCTTCAGGATGATCGAAATCCCCCTACAAAGTGTTACATCGACTGTGACTGAAAAGGCAGAGCCGGGAAGTACCAAAAACCAAAAACATCCCACCAGGAAGGAGACTAACAGGCCTAGACTTGCAGCACGACAGGACCTCTGACAAATCACAATCCTGAGGCCAGCTCCTTCCCATGGGAGGTATGCAGTTTGAGCATCAGAGTCACCCAGCTGCTTCTCCATTTAGACCAGAACAGATTCAGCTGCACATCCCTTGATTATCCTTCTCTTTACTGTTTTATTTGAATAAAAAACATTCTGAGGGTCAAAGAGATGAAGTCTCGGTTGATGAAGTGCCTGCCACACAAGTATAAGGACACAGTGTGTCCCCAGTACTTATGCAAAAGGCCAGGTGTGGTGGCAGGTGACTGTAACCCTAGTGCCAGGGGGAAGAGACAGGGATCGATGCGGCCTGCTGGCCAGCCGTCTGATCACACTGGTGAGCTCCACATTCAGAGAGAAACCCCTATCTCAAAAAACAGGATGGCAAGGACCAACAAAATAGCTTAAAAGGGAAAGGCACTTGCCACCAATGCTTATGACAGTCCAATCTCTGGAACTCACATGGTAGATGGAGAAATCCAACTCCCACCTCCCACAAGTTGTTCCCTGACCACCACACACATAGTATGGTGCTGTAAGACACCCCACCACCACCCAACACACACACACACACACACACACACACACACACACACACAAATGAATGAAAGTATCTTATATGTAGGCACAGTTTAATCCCAGCACTCAGGAGACAGAGGCAGGTGTATCTCTCTCTGAGTTCAAGGCCAGCCTAGTCAACATAAGCGATCCAAGCACAGCAGAGTCACATAATGATATCCTGTCTCAAAATGAATAAAAATAATAATAAAAGGGCCAATGAGATGATTCATTGGTCAAGATGCCTGCTGCCAGACCTGATGACCTGGGCTTGACCCCTGTGCTAGGTTAGTGATGGAGGGAGGGAGCCAGCTCCTCTAAGTTACCCATCCTCTGACCTCTACATGTACACTGTGGCACACAAATAAATAGTGTAACTTAAAAGATAAATAAGAGCTGGTGAGATGGCACGGTGAGGAAAGTGCCTGCTGCCGACTGACCACCTGAGATGGACCTCAGGGCCCACGTGACAGAGAACCGACTCCTGCAAGTTGTCCTCTGACCTCCACACACATACCTGACGTGCCCCACCCTCAAAACAGCATTCTCAAATGTGATTAGAAGATAAAGTGTAAGGTGGAGAAGTAGCTGAAGGGACACACACCAACCTCTGGCTACCACTTACATGTGTGTACACACATGCACTCACACACTCCCTCACATGTGAACGCATAAACATACCCCACACATGCACACCCCCTCCTACACACAAAGTTCTGAGCTAAAAACACAATTATGGTACAGCAAACTCTTTTGTTTCTGTTTTAGTTTTGTTGTTTTATCTTTTTGAAGACAGGGTCTTGCTATACAGCCCAGGCTAGCCCAGAACTCACAATCCTTCTGGCTCAGATTCACAAATACTATTATTACAGATATGCCTCATAACGCCAGCTCTGACATTCAAAGCTTTTTCTTTAAAAGTTATTCAGTCACATTACAAATTACATAAAATGGAAAAGAGCCAGGGATGGTAGATTATACCTTTAATCTCACCCCTCAGAAGGCTGAGGCAGGAGGATCAAGGGCCCACACGATGGCTCAGTGGGACAAGTGGCAAGAGAGAACCAACTCCTTCAAGCTGTCCTCTGACCTCCCACAAACACCATGGCATACACACACGCTAAAATACAATTCTAAAAATTAAAATAACTTACACACTCATTTGAAAGTGAAAAAGGTAACATTAAATTGGAAGGAAAGGTATACCTCAAAGATTCTTCCTTAATTTCTAAGGAGGCTCGAAAGATTGACAACTGGCAGTACACTAGCTCTTACCATATCCATGGCGGCCTTTTCAAATTCTTGCTTTTCCTTTCTCAGTTTCTCAGCATTCATCAGCTCCATCCTAAAGTACTAAAAAAAAGGAAATAATGACCTAAATGTCCTTAGAGATGCTTTTTAAAATAAAAACATTCAAGACGGCTTCTTAAAAAAAAAACAAAACATTAATATCTGATCCAGCAAAATGAGGGGACCATATTTTACTTTGGAATGAACCTAGCTAATATTGATGAGGTCAGGTGAAGAGGAGACTACTATGAGATCATTTGATGTGTAATCCATGTACATGAGTCAAAAGACTTAATGGAAGCTTCTACAAATGGTTTCATTTAAACTCAGCCATATATAGTAAAAAGTGTGCATGAAGGCTCAATGGGTAATCCAGATTTCTATCCCATTTAGCAACAAAGGAGGAGACTTATGAGAATTGCTTACTATACAAGAACCGTCGTTTCCTTAGGGTGGTGGTTTGAAGGAGAATGGCTCCCACAGGTTCATGCATTGGAATACTTGGTCCCCAGTTGATGGAACTATTTAGAAAAAAATTAGGAAGTGTGGCCTTGTTGAAGGACATATGGCCTTAGGATGGGCTTTCAGGTTTCAGAAACACACACCACTCCCAATTAGCTCCCTCTCTGCTCCAAGTTTGTGGATCAGATATAAGCTCTCCGCTACTGCTCCAGCCCCATGCCTCCCTGCCTGTTGCCACGCTCCCTGCAATGATAGTCATGAACTTTAACCCCTGGGACCACGAGCACCTAAATTAAATGCTTTCTTTTATGAATTCCCTTGGTCAAGGTATTTTGTCAGGATAATAAAAAAGTGCAAGGTATGGTGGCGCACACCTTTGATCCCAGCACTTGGGAGGCAGAGGCAGGCGGGTCTCTGAATTCAGGGCCAACTTTGTCTATGTATTGAATTCCAAGATGATAGAGAGACCCTATCTCAAATAAATAAATAAATAAATAAGACATTTAGTCTCACAAAGTAATAGTCATAAGATGGATTACTAATCATACCAAGATCCAGGAAAGTATCAATGCATACTCACATGACCTCAAAACATCAACCCTTTGACTCCACATGCACACTCATGTATATGGGCGTGTAAATGTGCACACACAAAAAACAATAATTTCATTTTTGAAAATTACTGATATTTGACAGGCAGTGGTGGTGCACACCTTTAGTCCCAGGACTCATGATGAGACAGAGGCAGTTGGGGGTCTGAGTTTGAGGCCAACCTGGTCTACAGAGAGCTTTAGGACAGCCAGGACTATACAAAGAAACTCTGTCTCAAAAAGACAAAAAACAAAAAAAGTCGTACTTGGGCTGGAGAGATGGCCCAACAGTTTAGAGTACTTGTTACTGAGGACCCAGCTTCGATTCTCTGCACCCATATGGCTGCTCTCAACTGTCTGTAACCTCAACTACATGGGATCTGATGCCATCTTCTGGTCTCCTCAGGTACCTACCCATGCTTATATGCAGGCAAAACACACACACACATAAAATTAAATAGCAGAGCATGGTGGACACACCTTTAATCCTAGCACCCAGAAGCCAAGGGCAGGCTGATCTTTCTGACTTTGAGGCCAGCCTGGTCTATACAGAGAGTTCCAGGACAGCCAAGGCTATACACCTAGTCTCTACTTCAAAAATGGAAGAAAAAAAATTAATTTAACATATTTTAATGTTACTCTACCTTTTTTTTTTCTTTTTTCGAGACAGGGTTTCTCTGTGTAGCCCTGGCTGTCCTGGAACTCACTTTGTAGACCAGGCTGGCCTCGAACTCAGAAATCCTCCTGCCTCTGCCTCCCAAGTGCTGGGATTAAAGGTGTGTGCCACCACCGCCCAGCACTTACTTTGTTTTTTGTTTAATTATATTTTATGTGTATGGGTATCTTGCCTACATGTATGTCTGTGCAGCACCTGGTGCTCTTAGAGCCAAGAAGAGAGTGCTGGATCCCCCGGAGTTACAGATGGATGTGAGCCAACATGTTGGTGATGGGAATTGAATCTGGATCCTCTGTAAAAGCAGCCAGTGCTGGTAACTGCTGAGCCATCTTTCTAATACCTCTGTCTTTAAAAGTAGCAACAAAATTTCCATGAAGCACAATTACCCACGAGAACATAGAGTACACGGAAGAAGGAGGATGACTTCATTTTAACAAGTATCTCTTCTCTACGGATCATAGAGACATTGCTGTCTCACTCTGAAGATCACAGAGACATCTCTCTCTTATCCTACATGCCCAAAAACTCACTTCTTGATAAAGCTTTGGACACTCGGGATGAAAGCGTAGAGCCCGAAGAAATAGCTGCCTGGCACTTTCTGAAGACAAACGGTCTTCCATTTCCCATTTGGCTGCCATAATCCACAAAGCTATAGGAGAAAAAAATTAGACTTAATTTCAGTAGACAATCAATGCTCCAATTTTAATACTTCATGAATCACTTGTTAATCTTATAAAAGGAAAGAGAGAGAGAGTGAGAGAGTTTCTAATTGGGAGTTTGACGACTCCATCTGAAGTCAGAAAAGGGGTTGGCAAGTCAGCTCAGCAGGGAAAGGTGCTTGCCACCTATCTAATGACTTGAATTTAGTTCCTAGAACCCACAGTAGAAAAGAGTTGCTTTCTACAAATTTCTCTCTGAACTCTACATACTGTGCCATGGCATGTGCATACCCACACATATGCCACACATGCTTACATATACACAAAATGACCCCTGGTTGGTAATCACATCTGGACTTTCTTGGAGGGTCACAAATAGTGGCAAGCCACTGCCGTTAGCTTTCCTGAGCATGTGACTCCTGAAACTGGGCATGAATATTTCCAGAATCTCTTGCCTTACCCACTAATGTAGTCCCTCGAGAAACCTCAACTTAAGAATCACACCTGCTTTAGGGATGATAGGCAGGGCTTCGAATTGCTAAGATCATTGGATTCCTGTTTGTGGTTGACCTAATTCCCTGAGAACAGTTCCTGGAGCACCTCCGCTGGAGCACCTCCACTAGAGAGCAGTGCGACCTTACTCACCACTCACAGAACCTTTCTCTTAGACTTTGTGCACACCTTGTATCAGTCAACCTGCCTTATACATCTATGTTAATATCTCCTCCTTCTAACTTTAGGATCACTCGGCACCTACTGCCTCCACATAAAATGTACCCCACAAACCAGCAAGTTGACTTTCCATCAGCTAAAAGAAAACCCATCCTTCCTGTCCACAAATGCAACACTCGGCAGGGACAGACAACCCAGCAAGCAGGGATAGATAAACTAAGACACAGCAAACTATCTTGAGCTCAAGGCCTCCAAATCATTTCTGAGGGTCATCAAGAACAATTAATTCTAAAATGGACTGGAATATAATGTAGCCTTTGATATACCTGGCTTGTTTGAGTGAATGGCTAGCATGGTAGAGAATATCTTGCTAAGATGAGCTTTGGTACCCTGTAAAAGAAGAAGAAAACACAAAAACATGTTACATCCTAAGCACAGAAATCACTGCTTTTCATCTATAAAGCTCTCTCTCTCTCTCTTTCTCTCTCATATATATATATATATAGATAAAGATACACACACACACAAACTATAAAATCAAGTGGGAGAGACAGGCATGGTGGCTCTTGACTTAAAACCAGCACTCAGGAGGCATAGGCAGATGGAGCATTGTATCTTCAAGGCCAGTCTGGTCTATATAGCAAGTTGCAGGCCAGATAGGACTACATGGTGAGACAGTGAGACAGACAGATACACATACACACACACAAAATCTCTCTCTCTCTCTCTCTCACACACACACACACACTCTCACACACACACACACACACACACACACACACACACACACACACACACAAACACACATGCACTCAATGAGAAAGATCTGTTATTACCAGAGACTAACAAGAAGACACACTCATGCTTTTTATACCTAAACTATTAAATATAAACATTCTAGCTTTTTTTTTACTGAACAAATATATATAAAATGATTTTCTTTTCATGTGACTTAGAATCATTTACATGGCCAGATATCCAAATATGACACTGGGACCCAGCTTATGTCTCCCTGGGTTCTTTCTCCAACTGTTAACCTTGCACCTCTTGAAAAATACAGAGTTCAGTAACACAGAATGAAACTTAAGAGGGAAGAGAGGGAGAAGCTACATATGGCTTTACTTACCCATTTCTTACAAAAAACGATATAGGATAGCCAAAGCTGAACATCATCCTGCAAGGAAAGCACAGGATAAGCTGGTTGAATTTCATCTTCACATTGCATTAATTCACTTCAGTGAAAACAGGAAAGTTCCAAAAGAGCCAACGTGCCGCACACTCTTCACCTCTGAGTGTCCTCCTCACTGACATCTGGGCTCTCTTAACCATGAGAGTAAATCCAACTCTAACTCCCTTCAACCATGTTCCAAGGCAAAATCTGTATCTATTTAATGTGTCCAGTGCAAATCTAAAGGCTTCTCAAACCAGGTAAAGAAACACAAACCTTCCATTCTCAGAAATCTAAAGCTCTCGCAGATACATCAGTCCCCAGCAAAACTAAGCATCAACTCCCTGGGGTGCTGCCCATCTCTGCCTCTAAGGGTCCTGCCTCTACCTGTATCTGGTATTACAGGCTTGTGCCACCAAGCCTGGGTGCTGGGGACTGAACCCAGGGCTTTATGCATGCTAGGTCAGCCCCTCCCTACCCCCTTTTTTTGGTTTTCTGAGACAGGGTTTCTCTGTGTAGCCCTGGCTCTCCTAGAACTCACTCTATAGATCAGGCTGGTCTCGAACTCAAGAGATCCACCTGCCTCTGCCTCCTGAGTGCCAGAATTCAAAGTTTGCATCACCATACCCAGTTCTTTTGATTTTTCTAATCCCTAAGAATATATTAATAAACACAGTGCTTAGTATCATCCTCACATAGTAACACTAAAGTGATGAGATGAACTTTCTTAACAGCTTAAGTGGCTCAAAACCTGTTTCAAGTAACGGTGTCATCATAGAAGTAAGTATTGAGAACTGGAAAGGAACAGAGAGGATGGTGGCATTTAAACAGTCAAACATCCAACTCTGAATTCAGTGATGTCTCTTCATGTACGCATTAATCACTTACTTTCCATTTCGCTGAAGCACGACCAAAGACACCTTGTACCCGATGGACCATAGAATATTCAATCTCATCCTTCTTAAATGAATATTTAATTCTCTAAAAGGGACAAACAAAGCTCCAGTTAATTAGTCACACTTATCCACAATAGCATTCACACATGCTCACTCTCAGTACCTATTTAAAAAAAAAAAAATCAAAGAATTACAAGTATCCACTTTGGGCACAGCATTGGCTATCAACAATCAGTGTCTCCCAACACAAAACAAACTTAAAAAAAAAAATTAAGCATTAACTTACTGCTCTTCTTCTCTGGATCAGCTCCAAAAGATTAATTTCATACTATGTGGGAGGAGGGAACACAAAGAGAAACATGAAAAGCATAACTTTTTTTTTGTTGTTTTTTTTTAAAGATTTATTTATTTATTATATGTAAGTACACTGTAGCTGTCTTCAGACACTCCAGAAGAGGGAGTCAGATCTCATTACAAATGGTTGTAAGCCACCATGTGGTTGCTGGGATTTGAACTCAGGACCTTCAGAAGAGCAGTCAGTGTTCTTAACCACTGAGCCAGCTCACCAGCCCCGCATAACGTTTTAAATACAGGAAATGCATAAAGAATTAACAACTTGAAATAAAAGACAATTTGTTATCAATAGCCAGAATTCACATAAATCTCTAGAATGCCCTGAAAATTCATCTTAGTTCCATAGAACTTACAAATACATATATGTGTATGTGAGTGTATACACACACACACACACACACACACACATACACACACACATTTGGTGGTTGCATTAAGAATGCTTTATTTACATTAAAATATGAGGAACATTTTCAATAAAACAGGAAAAACTTATACTGTATCTCCAAGTCTGGTAGGCAGCTAAGAGGCAAAGACAACACATTACTTAATAGCATGAGACTTGTAAGATTTATAATATTAATCTAACTTCCTACTTAAAGCAGCATGTTCTAATTTTCAGTTTAAAATTAAACAAAATCTAAGTCAGGCATTTTGGCGCATGTCCACACCTCAGAGGCTAAGGCTGGAGGGGCTGAGAGTTCAAGGTGCTAGGAAAGTATGTCAAGAGGTACGGCACTTCCGGGGTGTAGCACACTCCAGTACTCTCAGCACTCCAGGAACAGACAGGTGGAGCTCAGTGAGTTCACGCCTCCTCTACATAGGGACTTCCAGGCCAGCCATCCAGGACAACATATGAGACTTGCCTAGCATGCACAAGGGCCCCAACACCTCCACGCAATGCAATAAACGTCTATAATCCCAGATTTGGGGAAATGGAAGCAGGGATTGCTTTTTTCTTTTATATTGTTTCTTCTCTAGTTTTTTGAGATTAAGCTTCATGTAGCCCAAGCTGGCTCGGAGCTTGCTATGTAACCAAGAATGACCATGAATAAGATTCTCCTTCCAGGGGCTGGAAAGATGGCTCAGTGGTTAAGAGCACTGACTGCTCTTCCAAAGGTCCTGAGTTCAAGTCCCAGCAACTACATGGTGGCTTACAATCATTGGTAATAAGATCTGACCCCCCCCTTCTACTGGGGTCTCTGAAGTTAGCTACAATGTACTTACATATAATAAAATAAATGTTTGGGCCAGAGTGAGTAGAGGTCCTGAGTTCAATTCCCAGCAACCACATGATGGCTCACAGCCATCTGTACAGCTACAGTGTGCTCATAAACATAATAAATCTTAAAAAAAAAAAAAAAGATTCTCCTTCCAAATACATAAATAAATAAGTTCATGGAAAAAAAAAATGATTTTCCTTCCCCCAAGTGCCAGGATTGCAGGAGTGCTGGAATTACACACATGTGCCACCACAGCAGTGCTGGGGACGGAACCCGGCTTCACACACACTAGACAAGCCCTCTACCAACTCAGCTAGCCCCAGCTCCAGGAAGCACAATGTCAAGTTAAATTCCCAGCTCTTCAAAAAAGTAAAAGAGTAAAAACTATTTTGTAGAGCACATAGGCAAAGGTCTGGATCCAATTATAATTACTGAAGAAAAAGAGAAAACAAAAAGTTGGCTCATGAGACATTTCAAGCCTAGAAAATCCCATGTAGCTTACCATACAGCTATATCAAAGCTTTTACTTTGCAAATAAATATTAGAAATAAAAGTATAGCCAGGAGCAGTAGTGCACACCTTTAATCCCAACACTCAGGAGGCAAAAGCAGGTGAATGAATCTCTGTGAGTTCTAGGCTAGCCTGGTCTACAGAACTACTTCTTACATAGCCATGGCTATACATAGAAATCCTGTCCCAAAAAAGCCAAAAAAGAAAGAAAAGTATAGACCCCACCCAACATGGTGACACATCCTTTTGTTCTCCTTTTAAGTGTATGGGTGTTTTGCTCGTATATTTTGGGCACTGAGTATGTGCAGTATCCAGAAGCCAGAAAACGGCATCAGATCCCCCATGGATCTAGAGTTACAGACATTTGCGAGCCACCACATGGCTGATGTCCTCTGGATGAGCAGCAAGTGCTCTTAAGCACTGAGCCATCTCTCCAGCCCCATGACACATGCTCTATCTTAAAACTCAAGAACATAAGATGTATGAATGGTGTGGAGCCAGCCTATGCTACAGTGAGATCCTGTCTTAAAAAACAAGGGTTAGGGCTGGAGAGATGGTTTAGCAGTTAATAGCACTGGCTGTTCTTCTAGAGGTCCTGAGTTCAATTCCCAGCAACCACATGATGGCTCACAACCATCTGTAATGGGGATCTGGTGCGTATGAAGAGAATGTCAATGTACTCACATACATAAAATAAATAAATCTTAAAAATATATATTTAGCCAGGCAGTGGTGGCGCATGCTTACAATTCCAGCACTGGGGAGACAGAGTCAGGCGGATTTCTGAGTTCTGTAGCCTGGTCTACAGAGTGAGTTCCAGGACAGCCAGAGCTATACAGAGAAACCCTGTCTCGAAACACCCCCCCCCAAAATTTTTTTTTAATAAAATTATATATATAAATAATAAAATTATATGTAATATTTTATAAAATATAGATATTATATTATATATTATACATTATATGTTATTATATTATATAATTGTATATATTATATAATATATAATTATATATTATATATAATAAAATTATACATTATATATTTTTTTTCTTTTTTAAAGCAAGGGTTAGTGGTATATCAAGATGGGTCAGCAGATAAAGGCTCTCTCTCACTGGCATACCTAAGGACCTAAGCTTATTCGTATGGTAGAACTGAACCCCACAAGCTGTCTTCTGATTTCCACATGCATACCATGACATGTGCCCATACCCAACCTAAATGCATACATGTAAAAAGAACATTTTTAAATTAGAGCCAGGTGGTGGTAGCACACACCTCTAACTCAGTCAGCACTCGGGAGATGAGCAGATATCAGAATTTAAGGCCAGCCTGGACTAGAGATAGTTCCAGGACAGCCAGGGCTACACAGAAAACCCCTGTCTTGAAAAACAAAAAAACAAACAAAAATTAAATAAATAAAAATTAAGAACAAGAGCTAAAGAGGGCGGTGGTGGCGCACGCCTTTAATCCCAGCACTTGGGAGGCAGAGGCAGGAGGATTTCTGAGTTCAAGGCCAGCCTGGTCTACAAAGTGAGTTCCAGGACAGCCAGGGCTACACAGAGAAACCCTGTCTCGAAAAACCAAAAAAAAAAAAAAAAAAAAAGAACAAGAGCTAAGGATGTAACCTTTAGTGGTAGAAAACTTGTCTGGCTTACATGCAGCCCTACGTCTGATTTACATCCCCCAAAAAAACTTTTTTTTTAATTAAATGTCACTTGTGTCATGGTAAGTTAACAAAATTGAATGCAAATAGGTAGACGTATATGTAAGAGGCTGTTTGTGGGTATGTTTTGAGACAGGGTCTCATGACATATCCCTGGCTGTTCTGGAAGTCACAATGTAGACCAGATTGCCATCAAACTCAACAGAAATCCACTTGTCTCTGCCACCCAAATGCTATTTGTCTGGGTGTTTTTAATCTAATAATTATAGGTGGCTCTTCCAACCGGGAGAAGGGAAATCATTTCCACTTCTCTAAGGTGCACAAGTGGTGGAGACATGCATGCAGGCAAAACAATTCATACACATAAAATAAAAGCAAACAAACCTTTAAAAAAAAAGTCAAAGCCTAACACAGTGCTACAGATGTGAATTGCTAAGTGCAAATCATGTATTTTCAAATCAATGTCACCTCAAAGCCTACAGTCTGCAATGTCCTCTGCAGTTGCCTTCATCATCACTGTCAGTTTAGATTTGATTTCTGAGCTAGGCCATCTTCACTCATATTCATATACACATATACATATGTATGTATATATAATACAGTATTAATATATCACATAATACATATTATATAGATATATAATATACAAACACATATATATTCTTAGCCAACTTTCATATATCACTCAATTTATTTATTATGATGTGGGTGGGGTCTGCATGTGCCAGTGTGTCTATGGAGGTCAGAGGACAAGTTTCAGGAGTCAGTTCTCTCTAACCACCTTGCCGAGGCAGGTCTCTCTTTTCATGCTGTGTACTCCAGGCTACCCCACCCATCCTTTGCTAGCTTTTCTGGCCCCATAGGAGTGCTGAGATTACAGGCATTCATCGCTGCACCCAGCTTCTCCTTTTGTGAGATGAGGTCTACTGTGAAGCCCTGGCTGGCCTGGAACTCTCGCCTCACAAAAAATCTCATCTCCACCTCCTGGGTAGTGTGTCTAAAGGTCCGTGCCACCATGCCTGCCCCAGCTTTTTACTTTTAATGTGGGTTTCAAGGATCAAACTCAAGTTGTCAGGAATGTGTGGCAATCCATATACTGGCTAGACCATCTCACCTGACCTATCCTCTTCTCAGAGACAGGAGTATCACTGTGAAAGCCAGGTAGACCTTAAACCTAAAATTCTCCTGCCTCAGACGCTGCCAAGTGCAAGCCATCAGATCCAGCAAAGCTTTAAGTCTTTTGTGTTTCTTTATGGTTTTTTTTTTCCCTTGAGACAAGTCTCACTGTGTGTTCAGTCTAATCTTAAACTCAAGTTCCTTCTGCCTCAAACTCATTGGGTGTTAGCATGCACCATCATGGCTTTTTTTTTTTTCTTTTTTGGTTTTTTGAGACAAGGTTTCTCTGTGTAGCTCTGGCTGTCCTGGAACTCACTTTGTAGACCAGGCTGGCCTCGAACTCAGAAATCCACCTGCCTCTGCCTCCCAAGTGCTGGGATTAAAGGCGTGCGCCACCACTGCCAGGCCATCATGGCTTTTTAATTATTATTAACACCTAACCTTTCTGGGGCTGAAGCAATGGCTCAGTGGCTTTTATTTCAAAGGACTGGAGTTCAGTTCCCAGAACCCACATTCACAACCATCTGTAACTACTCTTCCAGATCCAACACTCTCTTAGGGCCTCTGCAGAAACTGCACACCACATGACACACAAAAGAATTTTTATTTCTGTCTTTCTGGTTCTGAATCTGTGCCATTCTCTCTTCTCTGACAATTCATCCTATGTGTCTAATCTCCTCGTCACTTTCCTGCCCATTTAGAAGATGGAAGTCTCTCAAAGCTTCTTCTGTAGGTTGACAGTGCTAAGCAAGCACTCTGCAGACCTTTCAACCGCCTGCCGTTGTCAAACACCCACTCCTCTAGCAGGCCCACTGCCAGAAAGAAAGTTTCCTGCTAAACTCCAGACATACAACGATGTTGCTGATTTACTGACCCAACAGGAGAAAAACGTTCTGACAAGGACCAAGCCATACTGGGTAATGGCACTCCACACAGTCATCTCTGATCCTAATAAAAAACACCTGTGCACAATCATAGACTTCTGTAGAAAACTGCTGTGAAGCTCACCACTGTATGATTTAAAATTCTTAAGGGGACTAAAAATCTATACACTCACTCACTTGAACATAGTTGATAAAGTCTTCCTTGAGAAGGGTTCTCCGATGTATTTTGTATTCTAGGTCGGAAGCCTTCTTGATGATAGCCCTGCAGAGAAAGCCGATTACACTATAACACTTGAGAAGTTAAACCTGAATTTAAAATTTCTATTCAGGATATATCGAAAACACACATTTATCAGAAGCATCTAGTTCCTGAGCACAGTTATCTTCCACAGGTAAATTACTTATTCTCTTACACAGTTACCTCTGTGCTGCTAAGAACATCCACATATAGTTCTAAACTTTCAGGAAAATCACCTCAGTTGCCAGGATCATTGGTATTCCCACCAGCAAAGTAAATACTGTCTAAGGCCTTTTATTATTTATACATACTACTAACAAAGATTTCTCCTCCAAATTTAGGCTACTTAGGGGTTTGTCTTGGGGGGGGGTGGATACACTCCCTAGAATCAAACCCAGGGCCTTGTGCATGCTAAGTAAACACTCTGCAATGCTCCTAGCTTCAACGCTTAGGTTTTTATGTTAACCAAATCTCTATCCTAAAATCTTGGGTCTCTATATTTTCAGTATGTAAGTTCTTAAAACCTAAATTGTCTCTATCCAAATATTACTACAAAAGAGTGAGCATACATGTGTTCTAGGAAAACTAAAGGCAGAATATGCAAGACAACATTTAAGAATGGTAACACATTTAGCACTGCCCCCCCTTGCTTTTCCAGATAGGGTTTTTCTGTGTAGCACTGGCTGTCCTGGAACTCGATTTGTAAACTAGGCTGGCCTCGCACCCACAGGGATCCGCCTACCTCTGTCTCCCAAGTCCTGGGGTTGAAGGCCGGTACACCGACTCCGGGCTACATATAGCATTTTCTAAGCGTCCTCGCTGTGTTTCCTAACACAGCGTTTACTTTGCGGAGCCTACACACTCACATTACTGTACTTTTATCTAGAGTTGTGGTAAAGTAAACTGTTATAGAAAAATTACTAAAAGTAATTGATTTTACCAAGTTACCGAATGCCAACTATATTCCGGCCGCTTTGGCAGGGCTCTAAAGAAGCGTATGAAATGAACTGAATGCTCTCCAGCATTTAGTTAGGAAGACCTACCCACTCCCCCTGGGCTTCCATGGCTCTGTACTCGAATATCTAAAGTTGTATACCCCAAACTTTTGAACTATAACCATTTTCTAATCTGAATTCTCCCGCCATTCAGTAGTCCCTGATAGAATCCTGGCTATTTCACCTTTACGGCCGCAAGACCCTGACCACTGGATGACAAAATGGTTGATGGGTAAAGAGACTGACTAATAGATCGTCTTGCAGTACGTTAAAGTTGAATTCTGACCGTGGTCAAATTCCAGCCACGGGCTTTTCCCTCTTCCAGAACGGCAGTTAAAAGCAAGCTCAGAAAAGTCAGCACGCCTGTCCCTGCCACACACGCGCCGCAAGCTCCCCACAGCCCGCCCCAGTCCTTCCTCCTCCCTGACCCTCTCTCACTTAATCTCCGCGTGACTGAAGAGTCCGATGCGCTCCAGCTGTTCCAACTCCGGGATTCGATCTTCTATGCGTTCCTGAATAATCTCCGCCATGAGGCTGGAACTTCACAGCAGCCAAACGACCAACAAGCGTAGAGAGCGCCAACCTTTCAGCCTTCAGGCTCACTCTTAGTGATTGACTGAACGTGCTTCGTAAGTCCCGCCTTTTCCGCTTCCGCCATTGGGAAAGTCCTCTTTTCTTTCGAAGCCGCTGTCGCCTCCCTGTGGTTGACTATAGGATTGCAGCAAGAACCTTTTCCGGTCTGGGACGCCTCTCTTGCGGGGGCGGGGCTGGGGGCGGAGCTAAATCCTCGCGCCACAGAGACCGGAAAAAGCTCCTCGCGGATACCTGATAGGAACCTGAAGTACGCGTCCTACTGGAAGTCATCTGTTTTTTTTTTTTTTTTTTTTTTTTTTTTTTTTTAATTTAATTTTATTTTATTTTTTTAATTTACATTCCAAATCACTTCCCCTTTCCCGTTTCCTCCCTCCCCGAAAGTCCCATAAGCCCCCTTCCCTCCCTCTTTTCTCCGTTCAACCCCCTCTCATTACTCTGTCCTGGCGTTCCCCTACATCCAGTCTTTCCAGGACCAGGGGTCTCTCCTTCCATCTTTTTAGAAATCTATTGATATGCTGATTGTGTCTAGGGTATTCTGAGATTCTGGGTCAATATCCCCTTATCAGTGACTTCATACCATGTGTGATCTTTTGTGATTGGGTTACCTCACTAAGGATGATATTTTCAAGTTCTGACCATTTGCCTAGGAATTTCGTGAATTCATTGTTTTTAATTGCAGAGTAGTATTCCATTGTGTAAATATACCACATCTTCTGAATCCATTCCTCCGTTGAGGGACATCTGGGTTCTTTCCAGCTTCTGGCTATTATAAATAAGGCTGCTATGAATATAGTGGAGCATGTGTCCTTATTGCATGCAGGTAAAGTCTCTGGGTATATGCCCAGGAGTGGTATAGCCGGATCCTCCGGAAGTGTCATGCCCAGTTTTCTGAGGAGCCGCCAGACTGCTTTCCAGAGTGGTTGTACCAGCCTGCAATTCCACCAGCAGTGGAGGAGTGTTCCTCTTTCTCCACATCCTCGCCAACAACTGCTGTCTCCTGTGTTTTTGATCTTAGCCATCCTGACTGGTGTGAGATGGAATCTCAGGGTTGTTTTGATTTGCATTTCCCTAATGACTAAGGATGATGAACATCTCTTTAGGTGCTTCTCAGCCATTAGATATTCTTCAGGTGAGAACTCTTTGTGGAGCTCTGTACCCCATTTTTTAATAGGGTTACTTGCCTCTCTGGAGTTTAACTTCTTGAGTTCTTTGTATATCTTGGATATTAGCCCTCTGTCGGATGTAAGGTTGGTAAAGATCATTTCCCAGTTAGTTGGTTGCCGCTTTGTCTTTTTGACGGTGTCTTTTGCCTTGCAAAAACTTTGTAATTTAATGAGGTCCCATTTGTCTATTCTTGATCTTAGAGTATAAGCTATTGGAGTTCTGTTCAGGAAATTCTCCCCTGTGCCCATATGTTCAAGGTTCTTCCCTAGTTTCCCTTCTATTAGTTTCAGTGTGTCTGGTTTTATGTGGAGATCTTTGATCCACTTAGAATTGAGCTTAGTGCAAGGAGATAAGGATGGGTCAATTTGCATTCTTCTGCATGTTGACCTCCAGCTGAGCCAGCACCATTTGTTGAAAAGGCTATCTTTTTTCCACTGGATGGTTTTAGCTCCTTTGTCAAAGATCAAGTGACCATAGGAGTGTGGATTCATTTCTGGGTCTTCAATTCTGTTCCATTGATCTACAAGTCATCTGTTTTTATCATGCTCCTGTCACAGGTTCTCGCTTCCGGTCACCGAGAACACTAAAAACTAAAAAATGTAACTGAAGATGATATTGTTAATTATGCAAATTCGATGAGGCTCTAAGACTGCCGACCAGCTGCCCCGGTCTTGGTCTGCTAGCTTCACGAAACCAGTGTGGTAACAGTGCATTTTCACGTGCCAATGACTGCTTCTGAATGGCTGGTTCGTTTTAAAATGGTGAGAAGTAATTTATTATTTAAATAATTGGGGCCATCGCGCTACCAAGCCTGACAACCTAAGTTCAGTAGAAGGAGAGAATTGACTCCTGCAAATTATCCTCTGACCTCAACTTGCGTTCTATGGCGCGTGTGCCCGCCCACGTGAATACACACACGATTTTAAAATTAAAAATAAATACCTTGACTTAGGTAGACAAAATATTTCAAAATATTAGGCACTGGGTAAATAGCAGAAACTGTCATTTGTTTTAGAAAACAGGACTTTCATAGTGAAAAGTTTGAAAGTTGGTGAAATAAATCAATATTTACACAGATCTGCCTTACAACGTTGTCCAAGCAAATTAGCATTTCTAAGAGAACTATCCTGTAACCCGCCTTGGAAGCAATACTGCTGTATAATTACTACAACCTAAAAAAAATAAATAAATAAAAATCTGCAGTTCCCTTCTCTGTTAAGTCCTGGAAAATGATAAAAAGTCAAAGCAGGGCTTCTTGCTAGACATGTTATTAGAACACTCGCATCACTACCTTGGTCTTCTGCGTGATTTATGAGCGGGAACTAGACTTCACCGTCACCCAGCTCCATCCAGCTCCATGCTTTCCTCGGAACCGATGCAGAGGCTCATGTGAGCTTCGTCACTTCTCAGTCCTTTCAGGTCTAAGATCCAAGAAGTGAAAGGAAATCGCGCATGTAAATTAATGATGCAACTTCTTTGTGATAGTAGAGCAGGCCTTGTTATTAGCCCGAATGGGGATGACTCTGAACAGTAAGTTCAGCATGGACGGGACGGTAGAGAAATCCCTAGCTTATAATAAAAGATCAGCAAGCCGGGCAGTGGGGGCGCATCTAGTTTATTGGACTAGAGATAGAACACAGACAGTCCTGAGCTCAACCCTCAGAAATAGCCCACTGCCTCCCTCCCAAAAAAAGAAGGGAAGAAGAAAAGGAAAGGAAAAATTATCATCTTTCTTCTCTAAAACACATTTACACGAAGTTTGCACTGTATTTCATATAACTTTCCAGTATAGCCAAGAATGGCCTCGAACTCCTTCCTGATCCTTCTGCCCATATCCCCCAGGCACTGGCACTTTAGGGCACTGTGCCTGGCTTCTCTTTACGTATTTGCACGTATGTATGTGAATATTTTACATACATCGATGTGTTTACACCACTCATGTGTCTAATGCCCAAGGAAGTCAGAAGAAGGTGGCAGGTACCCTAGGACTAGAGTTACAGATGTTTGTGAGTTACCACGTGGGAAGTCCTCTGTAAGAGCAGCAAGTGGTCAGTCTTAGCCACACTGAGCCATCTCTCCAGCTCCCGAGCGCTTGGCTTTTTAAGTAGTTGTTTTGTTTTAATCCGTTGTGTGTATGATGTGTGTGTGATATGTATTGGTGTGTATGATGTGTGTTTGTGTGAATGATGTATGTTTGTGTGTATTATGTATGTTTGTGTGAGTGATGTGTGTTTGTCTGTCTGAGTGGGTGGAGCCACGGAACAACGTCAGGTGTTGGGCCCTGCCTTCTGCTTTCTTTCAGTTGATGCCTGAAACAAACTACCTGGGCCTTGAGTTTCCAGGGATCCTCCTGTCTCCACTCCTGTAGAACCTGAGTGACAGGAGGGCACTTTACATCAATTCTAGGGATTCCAGTTTCTGGGGCTTCAAACTCAGATGCTCATACTTGTATGGTAAGCACTTTACCCACAGAACCAGCTCTCAAGTCGAGAGGTTATTGTAATCCAGATTTTCATGATCCCTGTCCCGATTGCCAAGATAGAGAGATGCTAGAAAGATGGGTTCTGATCACCCGTAACCTTCAAGGAACCCTTGGTGCCGATTTTGGTGCTGATGAGTCAGTTTGGAAAACAGCAAACCGCCGTCTGTTACGGTCCTGAGACAGTCGCACAAGGAGCCAACTAACGGGACACTGACCAGAAGTTAAAATGGCTATTCCTGCCTTTAATGCACTCAGATGCAAACTTGAAAGTAAAATTGAACTTTTCCTTGGGATGGTCACATTGTACAGCTGAAGACAAAGTTCGTGGAGGGCTCAATGGCTCGAAATAGCAAAGAAAGGAATGCTAGTCTCCTTCCGCCCCCGTCATTATTTGAAAAAGAAAAATATCTAATTTCAGACACAATGAGAGGCAAAGCACCTGGAATCCCATTCCCCTACATTGTTCAAAGTCCCTGCGACTTCTTCTCCCACACAGAGAGCCCCCGAAGGACTTCAAAGTCAGGCATAAGTGATAGGTACAGACGGGTCTTTGATGCCTAAGAACTTCAGAGCCCTCGGGTTGATTCCACAGTGGAACATCTGCACTTTTCCATGTTATCTAGCATCGTGGAAACATAAACATCCAAGTTTTGGGTGACATCCCTTACACACATTAAAATATTTGGAACCAGTAACTTTTCATTTCTTTTTCTATTATTTACAGCTCCCTTTGCTCCACAAACTGCACTGGGTAGTAAATTACTTCTGGCACTCAGCCTTGTCAGCTTGCCAAACTTCAACTGGAGCAAGTTTTTACAACCCAGCTAATAAGCCCTGGAAATTAGGAGGTAGGCATAATGGAAATAATGACACGGTTTTTAACTGCGGGAGCGCAGAGAGACAATGTGAGATTCCAATAGATTCTACTTCT
Organism: Tokudaia tokunoshimensis; assembly: GCA_036184795.1. Classification (NCBI taxonomy): domain Eukaryota; kingdom Metazoa; phylum Chordata; class Mammalia; order Rodentia; family Muridae; genus Tokudaia; species Tokudaia tokunoshimensis. Next base: position 41,728,635 of record BTHU01000010.1, on the reverse strand, counting down.
TAACGGTTTTTTTCCCTAATTAAGTCGTCACATTTTTAAGTTATTGTAGTTCAGAACACATATGAACGCAAAGGTTTTCTTCTCGTTGGAAAAAAAATAGTTTTGTGTCTTTTTCCTGTAGTTTTAAAATTATGCTTTTGTAAACTCAAAAATAATAAAAAACAAATAAATAAAAGGAGGAGCAGGTGAGAAAAGAAGAGCAAGAATATGGCAGCTTAGGTAAACAACCTAATTATTAAAGCTAAATGACATCTTTTAAAACCATATTTCAAAACAACTGGCTTCTAGACCTAGCAATTGTCTGTCTGTGTATGCATTCTTCCAAAACGATACTTGATTAGCTATGACTATTAATTTTTCCAGCTTACCCAGTTACAATCAAAACTATATGCTATCCTTTTACATCCTTTTTTTCCTTTTAAACAAAACTTTCAAAAAACTGAAAGTGAATATCACATTTGATTTTTATCATCCGAAGGCATTGGAAACAGAGACATAGTATCCATTTCTGCAAACCTAATTGTTACATCATCTTCCCCCATTCACAATTTACAAGAACAAGGGAAATTCTTTTGCCTCCATCTCCTTCTGCTTCCCATATGCTTAGTACAAAAACTTTGATGCAAAGTAGTTTGGAGTTTGTGTGGGGTGTATTGTGTGTGTGTGTGTGTGTGTGTGTGTGTGTGTGTGTGTGTGTGTGTGTGTGTGTAAGTCGAGGTTAACATTGAGATCTTTCTCCATCACTCTCCACCTTATACCCTAAGGCAGGCTCTCCTGTTAAATCTGGAGCTTGCTTTGAAGATTTCCAGTCCATGCCTCCAGGGATGGGATAACAGCTGGGCTGGGGCTACCACATCCACCCAGCTTTTCTGAGCATCCAAACCCTGCTCCTTACGGTTTATATGCTCATGGTTTCAAGACTTTTACCTACTGAGCCATCTCCATAGCTCCCAAGTAAAGTTTATTTAATTTTATTTTATTTTGAGACAGAGTCTAACAGTATAGCCCAGGCTGTCCTCAAACTGGCCATCTTCCTACCTTCACTTCCCAAGTGCTGCCCTTCCATGTGTAAAAATGGAAATATTCTCTGACTATATTATCAATATAGAAGCCACTAGCCACATGTGGCTACTGAGAATGTGAAATTGGCTAAAATAGCTGAGAAACTGAATTTTTTTAAAGTGTTGGTTAATGCTGGGCACAGTGGTCCACACCTTTAATTCCAACACTCAGGGGGTTGGAGATTTAGCTCAGTGGTAGAGCACTTGCCTAGCAAGCGCAAGGTCCTGGGTTCGGTCCTCAGCTCTGGAAAAAAAAAAAAAAGACAAAATAACAATTCCAGCACTCAGGAGGCAGAGGAAAGTAGATATCTGTGAGTTTGAAGCCAGCCTGGTCTACATAGTGCGTTCCAGGATAGTGAGACCCTATCTCAAAAAAATATTTTTAAGTTAAAGGAATGGTTAATTTGGGGTTTTTTGTTTGTTTGTTTGTTTTCTTTCTTTCTTTCTTTGTTTTTCTTTTTTTTCCCCCTTTGGTTTTTCAAAACAGGGTTTATCTGTGTAGCTTTGACTCTCTTGAAACTAACTCTGTAGACCAGACTGGCCTCAAACTCAGAAATCTGCCTGCCTCTGCTTCCCAAAGATTGGGATTAAAGGTGAGCATCACCACTCTCAACCCCACTTTTTAAATTTGCATGTGTGCACACACCACCGTCCTGCTCTCCCCCCAGGGCACACGGATGGAGATCAATGAAAATTTACAGGTGTGGGTTCTCTTCTTCCACTGTATGGATCTCCAGGAGGAAACTCTGTCTGTGAGGCTTGACTGCCAGTGCCTTCACCTACTTCACCAGGTGTAAGAGAAACTGCACTTTAAATATCACTTAATTTGTTCTATTTTTATTGCCACATGTCATTAGTAATTCCCAGGCTGGACAATACTGATCTAACTTTCTTTTAAAAAAATTATCTATTTAATGTATATAAGTACATTGTAGCTGTCTTCTGACATACCAGAAGAGGGCATCAGATCCCATTACAGATGGTTGTGAGCCACAATGTGGTCGCTAGGATTTGAACTCAGGACCTTCAATAGAGCAGCCAGTACTCTTAACCGCTGAGCCATCTCTCCAGTCCCTGATCAAACTTTCAACATATAGCACCAATTTTTTTTAAAGATTTATTTATTTTATGTATGTGAGTACACTATTGCTCTCATCAGACACACAGAAGAGGGCATCTGATCCCATTACAGATGGTTGTGAGCCACCGTGTGGTTGCTGGGAATTGAACTCAGGACCTCTGGAAGAGCAGTCAGTGTTCTTAACCACTGAGCCATCTCTCCAGTTCATATAGCACCTATTCTAAATTCCAGACTCAAGTTAGTATACCCAACTGCATATCCAACATCTCCACTTGGAGATCTTAGAAGCATTTCAAATTTAATATGTATGTAAAGTTGCAACTATAGCTCAGTGATAGAGCCCTTTTCCTAGCACTGCGGCCATATATAATATGATAATATATATCTATGCACACATACACACAGACGCAAGCTCCTGATGCTCTCATTCCAAACCGTGCTCTAGTACCACGGCGGCAGCACACACCAAAGATGCCAGCACTTTGGAGACTGAGGTAAGAGCATCACTTGGGCACGTTAATTCAATACCAGCTGGGGAAGTCATAGAGATGGCTCAATGGCTGCCAAGCCTGACAACTTGAGTTCGATCCCTAAATCCCATACTTGTGCTCTGAGTATGTCCTTCCACTCCATGCACCATGGCACCTTCACATGTATGCTTCCCCTACACACACACACACACACACACACACACACACACACACACTCACATACACACACACACACACACACACAAATAAATGTAAACTTTTAAAAATAATTTATTTCTTTTTATTTTATGTGCATTGGTGTTTTGCTTGCATTTATGTTTGTGTAAGAGTGTCAGGTATCCTGGAACTGGAATTACAGACAGTTCTGAGCCACCATGTGAGTACTGGGAATTGAATCCAGGTCCTCTGGAAGAACAGCCGGTACTCTTAACCACAGAACCATCCCTCCAGCCCTGAAAACTTTTTTTTTTTTTTGAAGAATAAATAGGCCAGGTGATAGTGTTGCACACCTTTAATCCCTGCATTTGGGAGGCAGAGGCAGGCAGATCTCTGGGTCACACAAGAAACCTTGTCTCAAAAAACCAGAAAATAAAAGCTAAAAAAGAAGGAATAGAAAGATAAAGGCAGGTGGGTATACAGCTCTGGTAGATTGCCTTGGTCTAGTCCCTCAACAATACAAGAAGAAAAAAAGTAGGGCTGGAGAGATGGCTCAGCAGTTAAGAGCACTGACTGTTCTTCCAAAGGTCCTGAGTTCAATTCCCAGCAACCACATGGTGGCTCTCAACCATCTATATTAGGATCTGATATACATACACCTCTTCTGGTGTATGTGAAGACAGCTACAATGTACTCATATAAATAAACTAAATAAATTTAAAAAGAAGAAGAAGAAAAGTAAAAAGAAAATTATTTGATAGAGATGTATTACTTACACACACAAAAAAAAAATCCTAAGAGAGCTAGGGCCTTGAGAGAGGAAAGATGGTTATTCTTAGTTTTGGAGACAGAATCTCAGCTGTTAGCTCAGGCTGCTCTGGTGCATCTCAAGTGCTAGGATGACATGAGCCGCCACACCTGCCCAGATGACAAGGGAACATTCCGAGGAAGCAAACATACAGTAGGAACTCTGCAGTTTAGGAAAGACATAGATTAGGGAGGAAGAGAAGAGCACAGAAACTGAAAGAAGGCTGAAGATTCAGTGAGCCCCATTAGTAAGAGGACCCTGGACTGAGGTCCACAGACTCCTACAGTGAGGTCCTATTCCCACCTCTTTGGAATCCAAGTCTCTTGAAGCTCTGTGCCTTTGATGTCCTCCGTGTTAATTTACAAGGGTGCCAAACTGCTGAACAAGGAAGCACCCATGTTCTCTGTAAGTCTCAAGGACCTCCCACCAACAGCATTGGGGTGCATAGCTGCCGCCACATACAATGAATGGGGCATTTATTTTCATACTTTCTGTCAAATGATACATTCAAGATGATCTTCAAAGCCCAGGACAAATGGAGCCCATGAAGCTTTGAACATTTATTACAAAGCACAGGGCAAAATGCTGTCTTTTGAACCCTTAGGTTTATCAAGAGAAAGTATAAGGGAGCACAAGGGAGTGGGCGGTCATGAGCAAAGTGCAATTACATTTATGTCTGAAAATGTCATAGTGAAAGCCATTCTTTTTAAAAAATGAAATCACTTTATTCTAATTAACTAATACATCTAATTAACATTAGCATCACACAGCTGGTTTAAGTAAACCACACATACACACACCAAGTCGAAACTCAACATCACAGTGTACTTCCATACAGTTCCTACGGCCATTCGGAGGCAATGTAACCTTATTGGGCTTATACAGTTTACTATAAAATGCATTTTTTAAAAAAATCAGTGAATATATTTTTATGATTCCTGATACTTCAATATCCAGGAAGTTGAATTTACTTATCCACCACGAAAAACGAAAAACTATAACAGAACTGAAACTAGGAGAACAGGTCAGCTTTCCAACCCCAGGGTCATCTTGTCGTTTTGTACTATATTACATAGTAGTGTATAATGATAAAATATAATTTTCTCAATTTTTTTATTTTTATAAATAAATATTTATTTATTTTTATTTATTTTTGTGACAGGGTTTCTCTGTGTAGCTCTAGCTGTCCTGGAACTCACTATGTAGACCAGGCTGGCCCCAAACTCAGAAATCCAACTGCCTCTGCCTCCACAATGTTAGGCTTAAAGGCATAAGCCTCCACCACCCAGCAAAATATTTAATTTTTATTAGTATAACATTGGACATTTACTTTCTAAAAAAAGGAGAAAGTGCAAATAGCGAGGTATGTGGCAAGTTAGGCTCCACTTTCAGCACAAATACACTTTGCTTTAGACAAATTCAAAACTGTAGATTTACAGAAATAGATTACTATTTAGTCACTTTGAACAATAACTTGTATTTTTGTGGGAGTGGTGTCTGTCTGATTTTATTTTTAGAAAAGAAAATATGTAGACCAAACTGGTCTTAATGAATGGTGTCTGTCTGCCTTTGAATCCCAAGTGCTGACATTAAAACATGTGCCACCACACCCATCTTACATGTTGACAAAAGCAATATACTGTTAGAAATTTGAATACTGTATTTTAAGCATAGTTAAAATTTAGTAAAGAAATGTTTAAATTTTTATATGCATGGGTGTTTTGCCTGCATATACATAGGGGCACCAAAGTGTGCAGTGCCCTTGGAAACCAAAAGAGAACAGCAGATTCCTTGGAACAGGAATTCTTTGTAAATTACAGAGAATTACAAAAAAAAAAAATCTTAAGCCGGGCGGTGGTGGTGCATGCCTTTAGTCCTAGCACTTGGGAGGCAGAGGCAGGTGGATTTCTGAGTTCGAGGCCAGCCTGGTCTACAGAGCGAGTTCCAGGACAGCCAGGGCTATACAGAGAAACCCTGTCTCAAAAAACCAAAAAAAAAAAAAAAATCTTTGTAAACTCTTTGTTAATAGCTATATGGATTTCAAATCCAGGTCCTCTAGAAGCAAGCAATGTTCTTAACCAGTGAGCCATCTCTCCAGCCCTTAAGGATATTTTTATTAATTATAAATATTAAAAATGTATCTAAGCACAAGGGTTACCTTTTACCTGTCCTCACATGGGTCGGACAAGGTAGTGTTATTGCATGCCTTTAATCCCAGCATTCAGGAGGCAGTTTGAGATCAGTCAACCTCATCCTTCAAATTCTGGGACAGCCAGGGCTACACAGAGAAGCCCTGTCTCCAAAAGAAAAATGAAAAAAAAAATCGCATAACTTTTTGAGTGATTGTGATTAAGATATGTTAAGATCACTATGCTGTATTCTGAGTACAGTTTGGCAATACTCATCCACACTTTAAAATGCATATGATTTAAGCCCACCAATGCCAACATTGCCAACCTCTCCTGTACAAAGATGGTCCAGGAAGCATATTTGTAATGGTTAAAAAAAAAAAAGAAAGAGGGGACCTGGAGCGAGCAGGGCCAGAACAAAAAAGAGGAAAATTATCTATCAGAAGAGTAACTACATAGTACACATATACTATGGTATACAGTGGAACTAATTGTGTGTGTCGGTGAGTGTGTGTAGGATTTGAATTACAGTACAGGTGCACACGACGTCACACCTAACTTTTTATGTGAGTGCTGAGATTAGAGCTCCGATCCTTATGCTTGTGTAATAAACTCTTGATCCACAAAACCCTCTCCCCTGCCCCTGCTATAGAACTGTTAAAGAGAATGAGGCTCAGCCGGGCAGTGGTGGCGCACACCTTTAATCCCAGCACTTGGGAGGCAGAGGCAGGCGGATTTCTGAGTTCGTGACCAGCCTGGTCTACAGAGTGAGTTCCAGGACAGCCAGGGCGACACAGAGAAACCCTGCCTCGAAAAACCAAAAAAAAAAAAAAAAAAAAAGAGAGAGAGAGAATGAGGTTCGATACAGTGGTACACATCTACAATCCCAGCATTTAGGAGACTGGTGCAGCAGAAACATGATTTTATGGCCAGCCTGGACTACATAGAAAGACTCTCTGTCAAAAACCAAAACCACAGACACAGGCGGATTTCTGAGTTCGAGGCCAGCCTGGTCTACAGAGTGAGTTCCAGGACAGCCAGGGCTACACAGAGAAACCCTGTCAAAAAACCAAAACAAACAAACAAACAAAAAAAACCCAATAACACAACTCAGAAAAGGGACAATGATGAAGAGAATGGTGTGTATATACATACACAATGAAATGGACACATACACAATGAAGTGGATACATACACAGTGAAATGGAAACAGGACTATTGCACACTGAAGAGTAGCATATTGTATAATCCCCTTTAGGAGTGTGTGGGAGGTGTTTAAACAAGATAAACAAGGGCTGATAAGATGACTGGGTGGGTAAAGGCACTTGCTGTTCTGCTGGCCACCTGAATTTGAACCCTGGAACCCATGTAAAGTGGAAGGAAAGAACCAGCTCCACAGAATTGTTCTCTGACCACCACAGAAAGGCTACACTCGCACACACATACACATCATTCTCTTTCTCTTTCTCTCTCTCTCTCTCTCTCTCTCTCTCTCTCTCTCTCTCTCTCTCTCTCTCACACACACACACACACACACACAAATAAATAAATAAATTTAATTAATAAATAAATCTTGGAGGAGTGTTCCCCAGACCATTCATATGTTGCCAATATAAATAATATAATGAAAACATTGGTTTTTGTAATTTCTATTTAAAGAAAATATTTAGGGGCTGGAGAGATGGCTCAGCAGTTAAGAGCACTGGCTGCTCTTCCAGAGGACCTGAGTTCAGTTCCCAGCAACCACATGGTGGCTCACAATCATCTGTAATGGGATCCAATGCCCTCTTCTGGAGTGTCTGAAGAGAGCAAGTGTACTCACATAAAATAAATAAATCTTCAGAAAGAAAGAAAGAAAGAAAGAAAACATTTAATAGAATGTAACGAAAAGCTTCAGAATTAAGCTGTAGTTCAGTATCATTTTAGGCTTAGCTAGGATATCAAGGTGAAATTATACTTTACCTGAATTTCTCACTGATAACTCGCACCAAATAACCTCAGCTTTTCTTCTAGACATTGTTTGTTTTAATTGTCAGAATCGTTCTGCCTAAAGAAACTTGAGATTCATTTTTCATAGGAAGACCACGTTTTGTAAGATGAAATGAGATTCTCATAATGAGGAGAATTGTTCCTCTGGAAGATTCTGTGCCTTTTTGTCCCCAGCCTTACCCTAAGCCTCTACAACCTGGGAACTGTCCAGGTACAAATTAACATTTTAAAAGACCTCAAATTGTTCACCCAAGCAGCTCAATTATTGGTCGTTCTTTTACAACTTGGTTTGCTCAAAAAAAAAAAAAAACCACATTCAAATTGGATCGCCTCCACCCCAGCTCTTCAACACACAGGTATTGTGGACAAGAGGCCGCCTTTTGACTACAAACTGCCTTGTTCATTTAGAATAACTTCATTCATAAGGTTCATTGGACAGCTAGTTTGTGCCCATCGCAGGCATCACAAAGCACTTTGCCTACCTTGTCATTAATTCTTAAGCAGCTGTGTATTACTACCCTCATTTAACAGATAAGCAAACCAGGCTCTAAATGAAGTTACTTGGCCAAGATCACATAGCTAGTAAGTGGGGAGCTTGCCGGGAAATCTAACACATGGAGGAAACAAAGGTGTCTAACTAATGGTTCTTTTAAACAGTTTTTGGTTACATTTGTTTTCGTTTTTTAAAAGCCATGGAGTATTCTGAGGTTGTAAAACATAATAGCATTCGCTGCCGGCTTACATCCTCTCTCTCATATTTTAACTTCACTGTGCCGTTATATGAAAATTCTCTAGTTATTTCTATTGATTTGCCACCAAATTTCTAGATGTTCCTTAGAACCAATGTGTAGCACTTTGGTGTTACCCAGATACCACCCTTCCCTCCCATTAGCTCCCTGGGTTCTTTTCTACCCCCTTCTTCCTTCCACACGTTGACAACTCTTGTTCTGCCTCGCCTCTGGACTTGAGGTGTAGAACCTCAAGTCCAGAGGCTCCCTTAGATCAGAACACACCCGGCAGTGTCCACACCCTGCAGAGAGGAGCCTGCCAGCGCTGAGACCGGGGAGTTGCGGGACTGTGCGTGTGTTGGGGGGGTGTGGGGGGGGGAGCGCGACACCATGCTGTCCTCCTGACTTTGCATTTCCCTTGAGCAGACCCTTTGAGGGCAATGAAGCCCGCGGAGTTAGGGTAAGACAGTGAGGGCATCGCTTAGCTAGCTCTTAGGTGAGAACCTCCGCCAGGCCAGGATGGGAAGAAAGGGTCAATTCTGAGGTGACGATGGAGGTAGGTCCTAGGTATGGAAGAGGGTTCCAGGTCTGGAGTGAGGGTGGGAAGAGGCCCACGATGGGGGACAGAGATCAAGATCTGAGGTGATGAGAGGGATTCATGTCTGAGAGAGGGTGAGGGGAGGTCCTGGGAAGATATGTGGGTCTTAAGTGATGGTTTGGGTAAGACTAGAATTGGAAAAGGGATCCAGGTCTGAGGTGGTGCAGGGGTGAGGCTGGGGTGAGAGTGGGGTCCAGGTCTGAGGTGGGGTGGGGATGGGAGCATTAAGACTGGTGGAGTCCGCGCTGGCGAACAGCAGATGGGTCTTAGTTTAGCTGGGTGTGGCGGCTCGGGGGCAGGCCGAGGTTTTCCTCCCGGGGCAGGCGCCGCCCTATGGAAGTCTCCTGCCCGGCTGGCCGGGGTCCCGCCACTGCGCTCGCGGCAGCAGGGCCCGGTCACCATCCTCCCGCCTGGGCCCAGCTCCCTGCTCCTCCTAGCGAGCGGCGGATCGGCCTCTACCCGCAACACGTTCCTGGTGAAAGCAGGCTCAGGTCGGGGGCCCTGGGCGGTGCCTGGGTTTCAGCCTTGCCAGAAGCGGCCCTTCCTGGGAGTTGAGTTGAGGAGAGCACTCCCTGACGCTTCCCCCAAAACAGGGGATTTTATGAAGTCTTCATCAATCCGAAAGAGGGTTCAAGACTGCAGGAAAACTGTCTTTACAAAGACGAGCGGGTGTCTGTTTCCTACTAACTGTGGTATTGCCACTGGTCCCTCGCCAATTCTGCCCTTCATTCATTTCCCCAATTCTCTCCAAACAGCAACTCAATTGTGGGCTAAATAAAACTTTAATTTACATTATTATGGAATCAAAGCTACTGTTCAGGGTGTCCCTTGTAGTATAATGCAGGTGTATTTCCTTTACTAACCTTTGGTTTTCCTCGGGATCCGTTATTGCAAAATGTGGTTTATTACGCTTTCTATGTACCTTTGATGCATTAATGTCCCCTCTAATGCTCTGTCCGAACTGTAAATATTCACAATGTCTTCCTAATACAATCGAAACTGTTGAATACGAGGCCAATTACACAACTGTTGTTCTGGGATTTCTCTTCACTGTCCTCCTGGGATTTCAGCTCTTGTGTGAGTCCCTTGTGTTCTGGATTCTGAATTTATTTTTCTCTTTTACTTTGGTAGGGCACATTCTCCAGTAACTTTCTGGAAAAGGATAAGATGATAAAAAAAAATTAAAGATCTTAATTGTCTCAAAATTAAGACCATTACCAATTAATTAATTTGGTTAACACTTGATTAATGTGCTAATTTGTCTGAGTATATAATTCTTTTTGTTTGTTAGGTTTTGGTTTTTCTCGACAGGGTTTCTCTCTCTTTGATATTCTGAAAAGGCAGGAAGATATGCCTGGATGTTCATCGGTTCATTCATTGAGCTGGATAGTTGGGCTCAGTTTAGAAACGCTTGAGTTTAGTCCTGGAAACTTTTTTGTGTTACTTTGTCTCCCATTACATTGTTCATTATGTTTCTGTTTTAGTTTCTTTTCTCTTGCTGTGATAAAAATACTCGGACAAAAGCAACTTAGTGTAGACAGGATCTGCTTTAGATCACAATTTCAGGTTGTATACAGTCCATTATTGTGGGGAAGTCAAGGTGGCAGGAACTTGAAAACAGTTAGTCACACATATCACATCCATAGTCAAAAGGTGGGGATAGGGATAAGGAGAGAGAGCGAAATGTATGTGAGCTATCTTGTATTCAACACCCTCTCTAAACTTACACAATCCTCAAACCCCTTGCCTAAGGAATGGTACTATCCCCAGTAGCCTGGATCTTCACATAGAATCAAGATAATCTCCCACAGGCCAACCTGATCTAGACAGTTCCTCACTGCAACTCTCTTCTCAAGTGATTCTAGATTGAGTCAAAATGACAATTAAAAGTAATCATCACAATCTCTTCACACACACACTCACACTCCACTCACCTCTGAGTCTCTGCTCTTTCTTTCTTTCTTTCTTTCTTTCTTTCTTTCTTTCTTTCTTTCTTTCTTTCTTTCTAAATTCCTGTTATTGGTATCCAGGAATGTCTAAATCACTCTCTTCCTTTCCTCTTTCCCCTCACACCCCTGGTCTTTTTCTACTGTCTGCAAGTGTCTTCCACCCTACATCTCTTCATTGCCTCCCCCTCAGTTTTGACTTTCAACAATGGTATGTATGCTAGTCAATGCTCAGCCACCACCTCTCACAGAGGAGTGGGATGAAGGAAAGAAAGGCCTTGGTTCCTAGCACTTGCTCATTGGCGTAGTGTAAATATGTCCCTCGTGTTTGTTTCAAGCTACTAGATTTATATCACAGGACATTGGGAAGAAATGCATAATGGTAAACCATATTGATATATCTAACATACAGGTTAGATGGACATGATCTCAGGAGCATATAAAATAATAAAATCATCTGAAGTGATGAGCTTTATATTTGGGTGGGGGTTTGTGTATGCCAAGGCACACATGGAAGTCAGAAGACAACTTTGAAGAGGCTTCTCTTTCCACCTCTACACAAGTTTAGGGGAATTAAATTCAGGTCAGCAGGCTTGTATGACACGTGTTTTACCTAATGTGATGGCCTCAAACATAATTTATTTAATCACAATATTATAAAACCTGATTGATTTTTAATAATGAGTTCTTTAACAACGAACTTAGAAATTCCTGAAAATTTAACAAGTGGTCCTTGTAATCTGGTATGAGCCAGCTCCTGCAATTATTGCTTCAAAATAATTGTAGTCCTTAGTATAATAAATGTATGCTGGGGTAACCTTTCAAAAACTTTTCTGATTATACGACATTCATTATTTGAGTGAACTTTCTTTTAGTTGCTAATCTGCCTATGGGAACCATTAACAAAACAGTTAAGGTTTAATTCACAATTCACCTTTCTTGTTAGGTTATCAAGCAAAGATCAGTTAGGTACCTGCTATGGGCACAGCATAAAGCTTGATGGGATTTCCTTTCATCCCAATGCTTTATGGGGACAGATGCAGGCAGAGCTCTGAGTTTAAGGTCAGCCTGATCTGTAGAGCAAGTTCCAAGACAGCCAGAGCTATATAGTGAAACCCTGTCTCAAAAAACTTAAAAAAAAACCAGCAAAATACTCACAATACAAACATAACTAATATTTTTTTCTTTCTTTCCATATATTATATTGTATTTTTCCCCCAAAGACAGGTCTCACTATGTAGTTCTGGCTGTCCTGGAACTCACTATGTAGACTAGGTTAGCTTTGAACTCACAGAGCTCCTCCTGCCTCTGCCTCCCTAGTGTAGTGAAAGAAATAAAAGACAAGAACACATAGCACAATTAAATGTGATAAGTGAGTAGAAAGGATACACAAAAGTCTTAAAGAAACATCGCACAAATAACTCATTTAGCCTGGAGGGATCTGCCAAGGAAAAACCTGGCATGTACTTCATTGTTGTTGGGTTGTTGTTTCTGTTTGGGTTTTGTTTTTTTGAGACAGGGTTTCCTTGTGTAGCCCTGACTGTCCTGGAACTCTCTCTCTCTCCTCCCTGCCCCTTCTCCACCCCCCCTCCATATATATATATATATATATATGTGTGTGTGTGTGTGTGTGTGTGTATGTATGTATGTATCAGACCCACAGAGATCTGCTTGCTTCCTCGATTAAAGGCATGAGTCCCCACTGCCCAGGCTGTTGTTTTTAAAGGCAGGCTCTCACTGTATAGCCCAGGCTGACTTTGAAGTAGCAGTGAGTCTCCTTTCTCAGCTCTCTGGGGTTACAGATGTGTACCACCATCCCAGATCTCCTCGTCAGTAGAAGCAGGAAGCTCTCTTTGTTGCCTAGATTAGCCTCAAACTCCTGGGCTCAAACCATCCTGCCAGGCCAGCTACCCAAGCAGCTCAGAGGACAGGTGAACACCCACAGTGCTCCCAGTCCTGGTCCTTCGGATCTAGTTCTGACTGCATTATTGTCCTTACAGATCACAAAGGAAATATTGGTCAGCTGACTTCTTTTGTCTGGGAGGCTGGAAAGTGTAGATTGAGCAGGCTCTCGCTCTGTCACAAGCTGGCATCCTGGGCCTCATCATGTCTCTTTTTGTTGTTAAGTTTAAAAAAAAATTGTTTTCTCTATATGATTGTTTTGTCCTCCTGTATGTATGTGTACCATGCGCATTTCTGGTCAGAAGAGAGCTTTGGACCCACTGGAACTGGAGTTAGAGGTGGTTGTGAGCCATTGTGTGGGAGCTAGGAATCTAACCCGGGCCTCTGAAAGAGCAACAAGTGCTCTTAACTACTTAACCACTTTCCCAGCCATTTGTTTTAAGCTCTCGCATGCTGGGATTCTGCCATGAATGAATGAATATACCTGGTAACTTTTGTTTTTCCTTCTGGTACTGAGAATTGAACCCCGAGACTTAAAGAAAATAAGCAAGTATTCTATCACTGAAACACACCTCTAGCCCAGTCGAGTTAAAAAACAAAATCTTCGTGAGAGGAGCTGAGAGGGTTGACAAGAATGCGCAATAGAATTGGTGAAAGTGAGCTGGAGAGATGGCTCAGCGGTTAAGAGCACTGACTGCTCTTCCAGAGGCCTGCAACCACATGGTGGCTCACAACCATCTGTAATGGAATCTAACACCCTCTTCTGGTGTGCCTGAAGATGGTGACAGTGTACTCATATACATAAACTAAATAAATAAATCTTTAAAAAAAAAAAGAATTGGTGAAAGTGTTTAGCTTATAGGCCTGATGGCCTACATTCAATCCATTGAACTCACATAAAGGTGGAAGAAGAGAACCAGTTCCACAAAGTTGTCCTTTTACCTATACAATGTACTGGACGTGTGTGTGTGTGTGTGTGAGAGAGAGAGAGAGAGAGAGACACAAGGTGTAACATGTGAATTTTTTTAACAATATCTCAATTGTTCGATTTTTATCAATGACAACTCAGATGCTAGCTCAGAGAGGCTGAGAACACACATCCAGTTGACCTTCCTCCTCAGCTGATGTCCCACCAGGAGTGCCCCTCACCATGCCCTCTCAATAAACCTCCTTCCAATCAGTGTCTCTCCATTCTACTTCCTGTGCATCTCTCTATCCATCTTCCTGACTTCCTCTTACCCTCTCTGTTTTTCTTTCCTTAATAATCCTATGTTCACTTCCTGTCAACGGGTTGTTTGCACTGCCTCTTGACCTTTTTCTAATCCTATTTGCAATATTCAAGCAGAAAGCTCTTGGATTAAAGGTGTGTGGTAAGGCTGAGCCACACCACAACTAAAAACAGGTTTTTCCAGTAAATAACACAATCTTAGGGTTCATGGTGTGATCGAATATCCTGCAATGAGGTCCAGAGATTGAACTCAGGTCATCAGACTCAGGTCATCAGGCTTAGCAGCAAGTGCCCATATCTGCTGAGATATCTCATCTGTTCTACAGTAAAATCTTCTCTAGATTAAAAGTGTATCAGTAAATAAAATATAATATATATGTAAATATGCTTAACATTTATAACTGAGACATAAATATCCCATGTAAAACATATGTTTGTGCCTGTCACTAATGTATTTCTCCCCTACCCATGGAATTAGCATACATTTTATCAAAGTCGTAGGAAGATTCTTCTGACCTAAAATATTTAAGGTCATGACTCCATTGCAGACTGAAATCAACAGATACTGTATAACTCTCTAAATGTATATAGAAACAAATCTAGAAAGTTGAAATAAGTTCTCTAATGCCTATACACAGGGCTTATAGCAAGGATTAGACACATAGACGTTTAGCTCACACATCAATATCTTCTAAACACTGTACATGTTTACCTGGAGGCAAGCTCAGAATTCCCCTGACCAGCATCGGAAATGATGATATATTGATCCATTCCTTCCTTTCACCAAGCAGTTCAATAGACAATTATTGAATACCTATCCTACAATTGACTTTAAAGATACACAGATGACACTGGACACATTCCCAACTTTCATCATCTAACAAAGAGACAAATGCAAGCATTGTGGGAAACTCATTCAATCCAGGAAGATTGAGAAAGATTTTTCACTTCACAGATTTGGATTACAGTGATAAAGTTCTAGAACTTTACATTTTGGGGCATGAAACATTTCAAGTACATGGGGGGAAAAAGTATAGAAAATATTTGTGGAATAATGCTGAAGGTAGTATGAAGAATGGGAATGTGGCCAAAAATAGATAGAGAAAGGTTAATAAGCACTCTGAGTTTTCAAGGCCTTTGTCTGAAAAATTAGGGCAATTCGTTTACAAGGTCTCACAATGGAACCCTGGCTGGCCTGGAACTTGCTCAAATAACCAGGCTAATTAATGTCATACTTTGGTCAGTTTTGTCTCCACCTCCCAAGTGCTCGTAAAACAGGCAATGCATCATACTTGACTCTATTTTACTTATTTTCCTTTTGAATGGGATTTTATGGACCCTGTGCTGGTCTCTAATACCTCATACAGTTGAGGACGATTCTGAACTGGTCCTGTGCTCATTTCTTAGGTACTGGAACTACTCAGTGTGTCACCGTGCCTGTTTACGAAATGCTGGGATGTGAACCCAAGCCCCTGTGAGTGACAGGCAAGCAGCATTGTCCCCAGCTCTCTAAAGAGTTCTTGACTATTCAAGAGCCAGTAGAGGGGCTCTCAAGGCCACCTTCATCACTCACGGCTTTCCTGGCTATTTGTTATGTGCTGTACTCTCTCTCCAGAAAATGCTTCAAGCATCGGGAAACACTGAACTGTGATATAACAAATTCCCCAATTCTGTTTGGGAGTTTTATAGTGAACTCATTCTCTCTGTTTGTGGCTCTGTTCTTTCTTCTGCTTTTAAAATATTTAACCAAAAAGCAAAGGCTTCTTAGATAACAAAAACTTGCCGGTTAAGAAGGGGAAAAGGAACTCCACTTTCATTAATGGCAGAACCAACACAATTAGTCCCAGCACTCTTGAGTCAGAGGCAGAGGTATCTTTGTGAGTTCAAAGCCAGCCTGGTCTACAGCGTGAGTTTCAGGACATCCAGGGTTACACTGAGAAATCCTGTCTAGAAAAACAACAAACAGGCAAACAAAAAGATTCCTAAAAATAGAATTTTCATGTTACAATTTACAGCACTCACAGTGAACCAAACATGTCCTTTATGATGTGGCCTTATCTGTAGGGAGGAGATCTCCTGTTTAGAACGACTCCCGTTAAACCGGAAGTACAACTAATAGGCCTTCAAGCCATTTGCTAGTCACGTTGTCTCTCTCACCAGCACTCAGCAGCAAAGGGCACTGTGAAAAATCCTCCGGGATTTGGTGGTCATCTCTCTCCTCTCAAACACTTAAAGGTCCTAAAGAAAAGAAAGTCTTCCTCACTAAAATGTGTGGTCATTGCATGAGTAACTACGTTAATAACACCAGCTGGGACCCATTACAGTAAATACTGAGGAAAAAGATTGAAGAGGGGAGTCATTCCTTAAAAAACAGGTTCAGCAGGTAAAGGTGCTTGACACACATTCCTAATAACCTCATCTTGATCCCTGGAATCCATGTAAGGTAAAAGGAGAGTACTGACTCCACAATTGTACTCTGACCTCTGCATGCATGTCCCAGCTTGTGGCTGTCCCTGCCTCCATCACAAGCACACATACACACACAGCAATAATATAATAAAAATTTAAAAATTCATGGCAATGTATACATTTAATCCCAGTGCTTGGAGGCAAGAAGCAAGCAGATGAATGTCAATTCAAAGTCAGCATGGTCTACACAAGCACACTGAGATCCTGTCTAAAACAAGCCACTGGAAGCCCATAGCACCAGCAGGAGGAGCCGGTATCATGGCCTTCAAACTTGCAAACATCTCTGTACTCACCAACAGGACGAGAAGCAGCATGATAAACAATACTACAGGAAAGCTAATGGGGGCACAGTCCTAAAGGTGAATCAGCTTCAAAGACTTCTCATGCAGAGGGAACTAGCTAGAAAGATCAGGGATTGGAGTCAAACAGCCAAATTTTGACTTATACAAACAAACAAACAAACAAGGCAGTTTGGCACCTTTAATCCTAGCACTCAGGAGGCAGAGGCAGGTGGATTTCTGAATTTGAGGCCAGCCTGGTCTACAGAGTGAGTTCCAGGGCATCCAGGGCTACACAGAGAAACCCTGTCTCAAAAAACAAGACAAACAAAGAAAACAGCCGTGACAACAACAAAAGGAAAGAGAGGAGGGGCGGAGGAAGGAAGGAAAGAAGGAAGGAAGGAAGGAAGGAAGGAAGGAAGGGAGGAAGGAAAGAAGGGAGGGAGGAAGGGAGGAAGGGAGGAAGGAAGGGAGGAAGGAAGGAAGGGAGGGAGGGAGGGAGGGAGGGAGGAAGGAAGGAAGGAAGGGAGGGAGGAAGGAAGGAAGGGAGGGAGGGAGGGAGGGAGGAAGGAAGGAAGGGAGGGAGGGAGGAAGGGAGGAAGGAAGGAAGGAAGGGAGGAAGGAAGGAAGGAAGGGAGGGAGGGAGGGAGGAAGGAAGGAAGGGAGGGAGGGAGGGAGGGAGGGAGGGAGGAAGGAAGGAAGGAAGGGAGGGAGGGAGGAAGGGAGGAAGGAAGGAAGGGAGGAAGGAAGGAAGGGAGGGAGGGAGGGAGGGAGGGAGGGAGGGAGGGAGGGAGGAAGGAAGGAAGGGAGGGAGGGAGGGAGGGAGGAAGGAAGGAAGGAAGGAAGCTTCAGGGTGCCTTTTGATTTTTAGATTTACTTATTTTTATGTTATGTGTGTGTGTTTGCCTGTGGCATGCATGTGTGCAGTGCTGTCAGAGGCCAGAAAAAGACAATGGATCCCCTGGAACTGGAGTTTAAAAACAACACAAAATGATTTTGAGTCTGTATGTGGGTGCTAGGAACCAAGCCCTAGTCCTCTGTAAGAAAATGGTTGGAATAAAGTTTTTGATGTTTTTGTAAAGTTTACTCTTGGGTTATTCAAATGCTGATTTCTCTACCCTCACATCTTGTTTCAATCCTGGCCTGGCATTGTAATGCTAATACCAACAATCTCCTGTCTCAAGTTTGTGTAAACATAAACAGTTCTTACCATTTATTCTATGCCTTGTCAATAAATGCTGATCACTCAATGGTTGGGCAGAAGAGAAAATAGGGTGGGACATCTGAGAGAGAGAGAGAGAGAGAGAGAGAGAGAGAGAGAGAGAGAGAAAGAGAGAGACAGAGAGGACAGAGAGACAGAGACAGAGTTTGAGAGATTGGAAGAGGAGGAGGAGAGGGTCTAAGAAGACACCATGAGAAAAAACGTCTGAAGCCCAAAGAGCCAGATCAATAATAATATGCAAGTATTTGGGATGAGAGGAGGTAGCCAGATTATTTTAGGGAGTTATTATAAATCATTATGTACCCAGTATTGAGGTGTGGCTTGAAATAAATCTTGTTTTCTCTGTGTGGTTATATGGGGACTAGCAAGGGTGAAGAAATACAGCCGCTGGATTAACTATTTAAATTTATATTAAAAGAAGCCATTTTACAGAGCAGCTGGTGTTTTCACCTGCTGAGCCATCTCCCCAGCTCTGAAAATCACAGCTTTTGTGCCCAGTGCTGGCTGCTGAAACGTCACTGAAGAAAATGACATTCTAGTTGCCGGATTTGTCCAAAAAGGTAGTAAAATAGGTAATATTTCTAGACTCTGCTTTTTTTTTTTAAGTAACCAATATGTTTCTTATGCCCCTGTACAAGCATGGGGACTTGAGTTTGTTTGATCCTCAGCAGCCACTTAAAAGCCGGGCACAGAGCCAGGTGGTGGCATGCCTTTAATACCTGCTGCCAGGCAGAGGCAGGCAGATTTCGGTGAGTTTGAGGCCATTCTGGTATACAGAGTTAATTTCAAGATATCCAGGGCTACACAGAGAAATGCTGTCTTGAACTGTACCACTATATCCTCCCTAACTCCCCCTCCCCTCTGAGAGAAAATGTTACAGAATTCTGAACTCTATTGTTAAACACTTTTATACTCAAGAAATCTTTTTCTGGGCACACAGAAGCAACATATAGACCCTATATTGTTCTTGCAAAAGCAGATGCTAAATCATTCAATACTCTATTTAGGATACCTAACTCAGTTCAACCGTGAGTTCAGCTTGCTTGCTGCTTATATTATTATTATTATTATTATTATTATTATTATTATTATTATTATTATTATTTTATTATTAATATATTTATTTGTTTTTTTCAAGACAGGGTTTTTCTGTTGTTGCCTTCCTGGAACTTGCTCTGTAGACCAGGCTGGTCTCAAACTCAGAGATCTTCCTGCCTCTGGAATTAAAGGCATGCACCACCCCAGGGCCTCTGTCCTCCTCTTCCTCCTCCTTCTCATTCTTCTTCCTCTTTCTTTGACACGATCTCTCTGCCTAGCCCTGGCTGTCCTGTATGTATATCAGGCCAGCCTCCAACTCACAGAGCTCCATCTGCCTCTGTCTCCAAAGCGTTGGAATTAAAGGTGTGCAGCACCACATCCAGCCCGGTATCTGGGGGAGTTTTCTTTTTTTGTTTGTTTGTTTTTTTCGAGACAGGGTTTCTCTGTGTAGCCTTGGCTGTCCTGGAACTCACTCTGTAGTCCAGGCTGGCCTCAAACTCAGAAATCCACCTGTCTCTGCCTCCCAAGTGCTGGGATTAAAGGCATGCGCCACCACTGCCCGGCATCTGGGAGTTTTCTTAAACTGACTCTGTTAATTGGAATCTTAATGACTTCAGGGAACAAGGAGAGGCAATGCTTTTAAAAAGATTCCAGACAAGTTTCCAATCACTACAGTGTCAGGGGGAGCTCTTTCTACAGTTTTAAAATAGGGAAGTCATGAGCATGAATTTATTCTCTCTCTCTCTCTCTCTCTCTCTCTCTCTCTCTCTCTCTCTCTCTCTCTCTCTCTCTCTTTCTCTCTGTGAGTGGTGTGTGTGTGTGTGTGTGTGTGTGTGTGTGTGTGTGTGTGTGTGTGACTATGTTCCCAGGTTGGCCTCAAATTCCAAGTTCAAATGATCCTCCTGCCTCAGTGTACCAAGTAGCTAAGACTACAAGCATGTGCCATCAAGCCAAAAAAGAAAGAAAGAAAGAAAGAAAGAATAAGGTAGATGAAGATGTTTTATTTTATTTTTTATGTGTATGAGTGTTTTGCCTACTTGTACATCTGTGCACCATGTGCATGTCTGGTACCCTAGGAGACCAGAAGAGGGTGTTAGGTCCTGTGGAACTGGAGTTGCAGATGCCATGTGGGTGCTGGGAATTGAACCCAGGCTCTCTAGAAGAGCAGCCTGTGCTCACAACTGCGAGTCACCTCTTTAGGCCATGAAGGAGTTGTGATCGTTTGAAGCACATGAAGCATTTCAGGAGCACTGAGGACAGGTATTGTGGCACACACCTTAAAATCCAGCACTTGGGATGCAGAGGCAGACGGATCTCTGTGGGTCCCAGAGCAGCCTGCTATACACAGTGAGTTCTAGGACAGCCCATGCAACATAGAAAGACCCTGTTTCACAAAACAAAATGAAACAAAAACTTGTTTCTACATATCAAATTTATTTCAAAATATTAATTGCTAAATGTAGTAATGAGTAGCTGAAAATAGCGGCAGGCCTCTTTCTTCTTCTACTCCAGCCCCTGGTCCCTTCAAGGTCTCACTGTGTAACTCAGGCTGATCTCAAAGTCACACTATGACTATAGTCACCCAGACTATACAGGTTAACCCAAGACATTCATGTATCTCTCTGTTTTTTTTCAGTTTGGTTTTTCAGGACAGTTTCTCTGAAGCCCTGGCTGTCCTGGAAATCATTCTGTAGACCAGACTGCCTTCATACTCTGCTGCCTCTGTCAGACTCATTTGTTCTTATTAACCATAATAAATTAGCAATTGTAAGATGGCATGCTTTTATAAAACTTAAGTAGAAATCTAGCATCCCAGTAATAGAGAAGCAATTATATACTTGCTTTTATAGACATGATTAACGAGAGACAATGATTTAGGGTTGTGGCTTTAATATATCCCCCTGTGTTCACGTACGGGTAGTACTGGGAACCTCGGCGTTGAGCTGATTATGCCTTGAGTATAGAAGGAAGTGAAGGTCTTTTTATCACAGATAAGCATGAGGACAACCTGGAATGTTCGGTGCACAAGGTTGTTCTTTCTGGAGAAGGATTGTGACATCTGTCATCTGCCCAGAGGTGGGAGCGGACGTGCTTCCTGGCCTGTTTACCTTTGCTCTATATGTGAGGTCAGAGACTTTTGCAGCACAGACCTCTCCCCCAGACTTTTACTTGATTCCTCAAGGAGAGGTATGTATGTTTTGTGCTCACAGGATTGAGTTAATCATCACTAGAATAGTTTTCACAAAAAAAAAAAATTTGTGCTGTGCCTAAAATAAATGGCTTGGAGTCAGACTCTGGAAATTTGAACAAATGTGGGTGCTGAGTTGGGTTGAGCTTTCTTGCCTTTTCCTTCCCTGGCTTGTCACTCTGCTGGTCTCAAAAACCTCAAACATAGAGTTGTCCTTGTGAGTGGATAGATGACATTGTTGCCAGAGTAGGTTTGAGACAATGGGCTTACTAGAAACCTGAGTTTAATACTGTCTTGTCCTAAGAGGTTTTTAAATTTGGGTTTAGTTTTGGTGGGAGTTTTTGTTTTAACCATGTGATGCCCTCTGTCAAGGGATGAAGCAGTTACTGTATAATAATAGTTTTCTCCAAGATTAAAACATTCCATCTGGCCAGGAAGCTGCTTAAGCAGGAAGGGAAAGAACTCATGTAGCCTCAGGAAGTCCCTTAAACTGACCAGATTTACAAGGCTCCTCCTTGCCAGAGTAAGCGATCAGAGCTGAGACCCTCTCAGAGGAGCGGAGCTGAGCTGCCATGGAGACTCAGACCAACTGAGGCACCAGGAAGGGACACTCCCCACATTGCCAGCGGGACCTGCCAGCAGGCTATGCAGTGTGCTCCAAGTTCCTAACTCTGTGAGCCCATCCCATGCTGGGGTGGACTTTGGTGATGGAGCTGTCTTTCAGTTATTTCTGTTCCTGTAAGTAACCCCATATGCTTGTAAATTACCCAATAAAACTCAGTGTTTCACCAAGTTGGATTTTGGTAGTGTCCATACGTTGGTCTGTCATGGGATCCCTGTCTGCAGTGAATAGATGTGTGTTATACCTTCCAGGAAAGATATTGTCACATGACAGCAATGCAGCATGGAGACCCTTGTCAGGTACACCCTGGATCGTCAGCGTCTCCATCAACCGCATGAACTGTTAGTCAAATGAATTTCTGCTGTTTATAAATTGCTCAGTATGTAGTACATTCTGTTATAGCAGCCTCTTATGGACTTAGGAACATATTGTACTCCTCCTCCCCATGAAAATTGAAACAAACATTTATTTTAGAAGCAATACAAGCAGGACATGGTAGCGCAGTCCTTTACCTGCAGACTCAAGTGACAGAGGCAGGCAGATCTCTGTGAGTTCTAGGCTAGTGGGATTGGCTTAGCAAGTTCAGAGCCAGCCAGAGCTATAGAGTGAGACCTTGTCAAAAAAAGAAAGAAAAAAAAAAGAAAAAGAAAGAAAAGAACAACAACAAAATCAGCAGAACTTAGACGCCATTATAATGAGACTAAACTCTTTCCTAGGCAGAGAATGCATGAGAAATACTGATACGCCTTTGCTTACAGTATGGTTATATCCCCATGAGTCTATTCTAAGTTGAAAATAAAAATGCATTCACTGGCTCCCCGGCTTCAGGGAGTTGCTTACTTTACTTTTCAATAAAACCTGGTTTTCTGGCCCTTAATATTGTCATATTAGCTCAGCGACACCATGCACAGAAAAATGTAATTTGTTTCCCATTTTGAGCATGTAACAGGTAACGGAATGGGAAGCTGCAGCTGCCAGGGCCAGGAGAGACTGTCACATTGTGTGGCACCAGCTTATGAATAAAATAAAATTGAAGGCTAGGGAAGGAGCATGACGGGTAGAGTGTTTGCCTAGCACACACAAAGCCGTGGGTTCCACTGTCAGCTCCACCGAAACCAGGTATAGCAGCTCAAGCCTATAATCCCAGCCCTGGATGGCACGAAGTGTTGGGAGAGGGAGGAGTCAAGACAAGAAAATCAAAAGTTCAGTTTTGAATTCAGTTATAATTTGAGTTCAAGACCAGCCTGGGGTACATGAGATCCTGTCTCATAAACAAACACAACTGGGCTGGAGAGATGGCTCAGAGGTTAAGAGCACTGCCTGCTCTTCCAGAGGTCCTGAGTTCAATTCCCAGCAACCACATGGTGGCTCACGACCATCTGTAATGGGATCTGATGCCCTCTTCTAGTGTATCTGAAGACAGCTGCAGTGTAGTCATATAAATAAAAAATAAATAAATCTTTCAAAATAAAACACAACCAACAAAACAGCAACAACAACAAAACAAGCACACATAGGAATACACACATCTACACCCACATACCCACACATACCCACACATACCCACACATACCCACACATACCCACACATACCCACACATACCCACACATACCCACACACACAGAACAAAAACCAAAAACAACAAACAAACAACTCAATAGGCTACAGAGATGCCTCAGCCAGTGGTCAAGAACATTTGCTTCTCTTCAAAGTGTCTGGTCCCAAAGAAACCCAGGACAAGTCTCACTCAGTCCCTGTGGCTCCTCCCAGCACCACTCATTCCCAGGTTCCCTACCCTAAACCTCTTGGCTTGGGCTTGCTCTTGTTACATGCACCCTCTTGGCCTCTTAGCCCCTGGCTGACTCTCTCATGACCTCCATGTCCTCCTCTTCTCTTCTCTTCTCTTCTCTTCTCTTCTCTTCTCTTCTCTTTTCCCTTCTCTTCTCTTTTCCCTTCCCTTCCCTTTCCTTCCCTTCCCTTCCCTTCCCTTCCCTTCCCTTCCCTTCCCTTCTCTTCTCTTCTCTTCTCTTCTCTTCTCTTCTCTTCTCTTCTCTTCTTTTTTCCCTTCCCTTCCCTTCCCCTCCCTTCCCTTCCCTTCCCTTCCCTTCCCTTCCCTTCCCTTCCCTTCCCTTCCCTTCCCTTCCCTTCTCTTCTCTTCTCTTCTCTTCTCTTCTCTTCTCTTCTCTTCTCTTTTCCCTTCTCTTCTCTTTTCCCTTCCCTTCCCTTCCCTTCCCTTCCCTTCCCTTCCCTTCCCTTCCCTTCCCCTCCCTTCCCTTCCCTTCCCTTCCCTTCCCTTCACTTCTCTTCTCTTCTCTTCTCTTCTCTTCTCTTCTCTTCTCTTCTTTTTTCCCTTCCTTTCCCTTCCCCTCCCTTCCCTTCCCTTCTCTTCCCTTCTCTTCTCTTCCAGAGTCCTCTCCTCTCACAGCCCTGTCTATTTGACTGGCCATATTCAGTTTAAACTCTTCCACTCTAGCTATTCTCTCAATAAAACCTTCTCCTCAATTAGACTTAGGAGTGGTCATGTTCCCCTTTTCATTCACAGAGGACATGAGATCAAGATTCAGGATTGAGATCAGTTGGATCACAACTGCCTTTAACTCTGGCTCCAGCAGATCTGATGCCCTCCTCTTGATGCTGCACTTAGACACACACATACCACACACAAGCAACAACGATAATAATGATAACGACAACAATGATGATAAGTTGGGTGTGTTGGTTTAAACCTATAGCCCAGGCACTTGGGCAAGATCATCAGAATTTCAAGGTCATTCTTTACTACTCATTGATTTCAAGGTCAGCTTGGGCTTTCTTAGGCCCTGGGTTGGAACAAATAAACAACTTCTTGTTTTCAGTGCTGGCGAGATAATGCAGTAGGTAATGGTGCTTGCCACCAAAGTTGAGGACATGAGTTCAACCTCCTGAAACTTACATGTTAGAAGGAAACAACTCCTATCAGCAGTCCATCATCTCTACTTAAGCACCCTGGGCCATGAGTGCACACACACACACACACACACACACATTTTTTTTCTTTTAAAAGACCAAAATCGAAACTTCCAAATAAAGTTTCTATTGGATGCATATTGCTTTCATATCATGATAAAGTTGAAAAATTGTAAGTTCAACCACAAATCAGGAATCAATGTTAGGAAGGTAAGTCAGTTTCAGAGCTCTTGCCCTAGGAATAGGGGAGGCACTGGATCAGAACCATAGCACTGCAAAACAAAAGCATAAATCACAGCCTCCCTCACCGCACCCTATCATCTTTTCTCTGAAAAGATAGAAGAAGGATCTTAATGGGCTGCATACAAAGTTCAAGGTCAGCTTGGGCTAAATAACAAGACCTTGTCTCACAAAATGAAAACCAAGGGCTAGGGATACAGCCCAGCTGGTATAGTGCCAGCCGAGCATGCAGGAGCCTTAGGACTGATTCCTAGCACCAATAAACAGGGGTGTTAGTATACAGGCCTCTAACCCTGGGCAGAAGCAGAGGGAACAGGAACCCAAGGTCATCCTGAGTCTTAACTGTTTGCTGGCTAACATGGTATACATGAGATTTTGTCTCAAAACAATAAAATTAGACTTTAAAAAATGAAAACACTGCCAGGTGGTGGTGGTGGTGCTAGCGGTGGTGGTGCATGTCTCTAATTCCAGCACTCAGGAGGCAGAGGTAGGCAGATCTCTGAGTTTGAGGCCAATCTGGTCTTCAAAGCAAGTTCCAGGACAGCCAGGGCTTCACAGAGAGACCCTGTCTCAAAAACAAACAAACAAACAAACAACTCCCCAAAACAAAACCAAATAATGTAGATCATAGGCATCTCTATATAGAATAAACTTTTCCATTTATTGCTTGCTATGAGGCAAAATAATCCTCATCCTTAGGTTGTTCTTAGGACTCTTGAATTTTGAGGTAGATTCCAGAATGCACATTCAGGCATTCAGTGATTCACACTAGAAGAGACTTCTAGAAGACAAGTGTGATACACTGGAGGAAAAGAAATTTAGCAGATAGTAGCATTCCCTTCAATATATAAAGGGATAAAAGCTGAACAGCATGCATTGAAAGTCAGTTAGCCTGTAGACCTTGCCACAGTGTAGCTTAGATTTCTCCCTGAGAATCTTCCTGAAACTGTGGCACTTCCTCTTTAACACCCTAGATCTGTGCCATGCAGGAAAACATGTTGAATACCCTTGTAACTGGAGTGTGTGTGTTATATTTTTTGTTGTTTGTTTCTTTGTCTTTTTAAAGAGAGCCTTAAGTAGGCAAGGCTAGCATTGAACTCCTGATCCTCCATCCTCTGTCTCCTGAATGCTGGGATAGTGGTACAAATGATCCCAACTCCAGGCTCTGCAACTGGTTTTAATTTTAGCTCTTCCCTTTACAAGCTGGTTGGAGGGTTACTTAATATGAAGTTTACATGTGTGTGTGTGTGTGTGCGCGTGTGTGGTATTCGGATACTATCATTACTGTTTATGACTGCTATCTGGATAGAATGCTCAACAAATATCAATTCACTTCACTTTTAAAATTAAACACAAAATAACTGTGGTTTTTTTTTTTTTTTTAGAAGTGAGTATAATAGCTGTGGGCTCTTCAAAATCCAACTTTGGACAGTTCCAATTTGACTCAGGTGGTTTGTTTTCCCTCTGGTTATTAGTGTCAAGTTCCTTCTTGTCCCAGGGGCTCTAACTATGGCTTAGTACCCCCCTTGTTATTTCTAGTTAACTCTAGACACACACACAAACACACATCAGTGGTTTATTATGAAAACCTCATCATATACAGCAAACATCCCATGGTTTTTATGTTTTCCTTTTCCTAGACAAAGGAAACAAAAATGATTTAACATTCAATCTTAAGTTTCAAATAAGATGAATAAACCATTCCTTTATACCCCTGTCTATTGGTCAGGTGGTTGCTGGTTTTATCTTGGGGCATTTTTGGTTTTGTTTTGTTTTAAAGCTGAATCTAACTATATTTCTCTCAAAATCACCATAAAGCATAACTAATTACTCAAATACTGGCAAATATTCTCCGTACAGTGTTTATAGGCTTATTTTTTTAGTAATTTCAGCCCTTGACTTTAAATTGATAAAGGTAGATGGGAGGGGGGAAGACATTGTGTATGTTAAAAAAAAACCAGAATTGATATCTTGGTTAACTTCTAGAAAATGCACAGATACTTAAGCACACCCAGAAACCCACATAAATACATAAATTAAAAACTAATCTCTGCTCCTATACTGACTTCTCACAAGTTTCATTATTTTCTTCCTTATCATTGAAGTGGAGATAACAATACTAGTAATACTACCTCAGGTTAACACAGGCGGTGCTCTTCAATCCCAGCACTTAGGGAGATTTCTCGAGTTCAAGGCCAGTCTGGTCTACAGAGTGAGTCCCAAGACAGCTGGGGCTACACAGAGAAGGGCCACACAAACAAAAACAAACAAAGAAAACAAAGAAACAAACAAAAATTGATATCTTGGTTAACTTTCAGAAAATGCCCAGCGTAGAAGTCGACCTCATGCACAGTCCAGGCATTGATGGGGGAGCTCACTGGGGAAAGTATAAACAGATTACATTGTGGTCTTCGGAGAGGCAAGGGTGCCCTCATTTGAAAGAAATTTTAAACATAGGCTAACTTTATTTATTTATTTATTTATTTATTTTTTGTTTTTTGAGACAGGGTTTCTCTGTGTAGCCCTGGCTGTCCTGGAACTCACTCTGTAGACCAGGCTGGCCTCAAACTCAGAAATCCTCCTGCCTCTGCCTCCCAAGTGCTGGGATTAAAGGCGGAACTTTATTTTGATTGTAATAAGAACACAGAGAAACTGTCCTGTAGTGACAAGTGAGAGAGCCACTAAATAAACAAGTCATTTCACCTCCCTCAGTCTGTTTTCTCTGCTGTAAAGTGGAGATAATTTCCATGTTAAAATTATGAAAAGGTGAGATAGTGTCCATATTGACAAGTGCAAGTGATAAAACAATTAAAAAACAATTACTATTCTTCTCTCCTTACGGAGACATCTGAGCATGTGCTGGGAAATGTGAAAGAAATGGATCCCTTCGATCTTTGACTTTTAGTAGTTTATATTCAATCCCAGATATGGCATGAAGGAAAACAAAACTCACACACATACACACACACACACACACACACAACATTTGGGAAGCAACCTAAATTCATTGTTTGGTAGGGGAATGAAATATCTGTATCACTGACAGTGAATTGTAATCACCCATCTCAAAAGTACTTGTCATCCCAAGTAACAAGGTAGCCAGACAAGACCACCCTAGAGGTAGTCTGTAAAGGTTTTATCTGTCTGGTCAAGATGACGATGTAACTGAAATGACTCTTCAATTAATTACATTTGTCTGAAGTCATAGTTGTTTTTTTAGCATTCTATAGACATTCTAGATAAAGAATGTAAAAGTGAGAATTTGTCAGCAGTACCTCTCTCTCATGGCATGGCTGGCTTTCATGATTAATGTTGGTTAGCACAGATGTATAATATCACATCAATGACTGATACTACCATTTCCTTTAAGAATACCCCAAATCCCTTAGGTCCATTTCTCTTTTCATCAAACATTCATGATAATCTTTCACTTGGTTATTTGACTGTATCTGTCCCTCCGTCCTCTCCCTCCCTACAACTGAACCCTGACAAATGATGACAAGGGAGCATTTTGACAGCTATATTTATGGCTAGTTAAATCAGCACTCTAGTTTGTAACTCGATATTTTTGGATTTGCTTAGAGTGATTTAATTATCCAGACCCTGACTGAATTTGCTAACACTATAAAGCCATAGGGCAGTTAAAACTCCGGAAATCTCAGTGGGGTGGCATTAATCAGAGATGTACTTGAGAAATCTAAGGGAAAAGAAACCATATACCTATCCCTATTTTGCAGTAAGAAATATTCTTAAATACACAGACTAGTATAATGAGAGCATTCTAAAGTTTCTTCTGAATATAAAATATAGGGTGGGGTTGGACAGATAGCTCTGCAGTTGAGAGCACTGGCTGCTCTCCCAGAGACTTCAATTTGATTCTTAATGCCCACCCTAGGGCTCACAACCCCCTGTGACTCCAGTTCCAGGAGATCCAACACCCTCTTTTGACCTGCAAGGACAGCAGCACACAACAGTGGTGTAGACTTACACGAAGGCACACTCATGCACATACATTTTTTAATGACTTATTTTTATTTTATGTGCATTGGTATTTTGCTTGCATTTGTTTATGTGTCAGAGTGTCAGATTCCTTGAAATTGTACATGGGTTCCTCCATGTAACCCTGGCCTTCTTGGAACTCTGTAGACCAGGCTGGCCTCCCAACTCACAGAGATCCACCTGCCTCTGCCTCCAGAGTGCTGAGATTAAAGGCACGTGCCATCAACACCCAGCATAAAAACATTTTTAAAAAGTTAAAATATAAGCTGGTTATTTTGTCTAACTTGAAATCCAAATGGTTCAGAGTAAGCCAATTTGTACCAACAGACTTAGTCGGGTCTATTTATCCATCCTTTTAAGCAAGACACTCAAAACAGAGCGTTCCTCGCAAGCTTTTGGCAGCGCAATGAATAGAATCTCAAGAAATGTCCCTACTTCGAATCACCGATTTGTCTTGGAGAAAATAAAGTATCTACTTTGCTCGTGCCGTGTTGAGAAGCCACAACCTTATTCCAAAGAATCCTGAAACCTCACAGCACTTAACAAAACAAAACCAAGTCTCCTTATTTCTGAGAAATGCCCGCCACAAAGTAGATCGCTCCCTTTCGTAGGCGAGTTCATTCACGTCCGACAACCCTATGGCTGCGCTAGGGGATTTCGGCTATGGGTGGCTTGGGGCACGTGGTGGCCAGGGGACCCGATCTCCTCCTGCCTCCGTTGAGATGAGACTGTGAACACACAACAACCCCCGGGCAGGTCACTTCCTGAGACCACACAGTTTCGGGATCCGCGGAGGATCTCAGCTCCTTTCAAAGGCCTCTTCGACTTCAGTTTCTCAGACACCCGCCTCTCCTCAGGGGTCCTCTACCTCCTGGGGGCGGCGACTGACGAAGCTCTCGAGGCGAGAAACGGCTCTCTAATCCGCTCACTGGTCCCCCTCTGCCCACAATGCACCGGGACCAGCAGGAAGGCCGCTCCGACCCCTAATTTTCCCGCGAATTCAGTTCAAAGAGGCGGCCGGGCCCGCGATCGGCAGCGCGCACGGGCCAACCAAGCCGCGCCTCCGCGAGAAGCGCCTCCGCGTGACTGACGGGGGAATCTGCGGACCAACGGGCTGGGCGGCCGGGCGGCGCGCGCTCCCGCTGGCCAATCAGAGCGCCGGGCGGGGAAGTGGGCGGAGCGAGGCCAGGGTAGGGTGAGCGGCCTCCGAAGCGGAGCGGGGCTCGGAGGAGACACTTTTTTTTTTTTCCTCCCTCCTTCCCTCCTCTCCTCCTCCCTTCCCTTCCCCTCTCCTCCCCTCTCTCCTCCTTCCCCCCTCGGTCCGCCGGAGCCTGCTGGGGCGAGCGGTTGGTGTAGCAGGCGCTCACTCTCCGGGGCCGCCCGGCGGGTAGCTGGCGGGGGGAGGAGGCAGGAACCGCGATGGCGCCTCAGAAGCACGGTGGTGGGGGAGGGGGCGGCTCGGGGCCCAGCGCGGGGTCCGGGGGAGGCGGCTTCGGGGGTTCGGCGGCGGCGGTGGCGGCGGCGGCGGCGGCGGCTTCGGGCGGTAAATCCGGCGGCGGGGGCTGTGGAGGCGGTGGCAGTTACTCGGCCTCCTCCTCCTCGGCGGCGGCGGCGGGGGCCGCGGTGTTACCGGTGAAGAAGCCGAAAATGGAGCACGTCCAGGCTGACCACGAGCTTTTCCTCCAGGCCTTTGAGAGTGAGTGTGAGAGGGTTCGAGGGCAGGAGTGCCCCTCTCCGGCGTCCGGGGCACGGGGCACTCCGCCGGGCTCTCGGAGAGTCCGCTTGGTTTGGGAGTGGAGGGAGGACTCGATGGGGAACGTCCGGGGTCCCGAGCAGGTCCCTGACTCCCGGAAGGTTCGCCCCGGGGCCCCCAGGTTCAGAGCAGCCTTGGAGGTGAGGACGTGAGGTTGAACGGAGCGCAGACAGATCCCGAGACGAGTTCATGTTTTCTTTCATGCCTTCCCTACTCTACAAGTCCCGGGGTTCTAGTTGTAGGTTTCGGGGGGACAGGATACATCCTGTGCGGAGATGAGTGTTGTAAAGCCGAGGAAATTGTCATTGGTCTGAAACGCCTTCGCACCTACTTGGGCTGCGTGTTAACACGCCCCGTTTGAAACCTTTAAGCCTTTCAAACCTGTCCGCCCATTTTATGGATACGTAGACTGAGAGAGACAGAATGGGCAAGCGTCCTCTCCGTGGACGACCTTGGAGTTGTGTCTTAATTCCAGACTTTTTTTTTTTAAGTCTTAGTTTTTCGTTTTAAAAGATGCGTGGAGGGGGAAACTGACTTATTTGGAAAGGGGAGCACACAGTATCTGGAAACAATAGAATTTATAAACATTATGACTATAAATAAATAAAATTGTTATTAAGTGGATATTATGTCCTCATTGTTTTGCTAATTTTTTGTGTAGAGAGTGGAATTTAGCAGTCTTCTAGCTGGGTATTTTACGGCAACTTGAATAAAGTCAGCTTTACCGTTGAATCTCTTTATTTACAATTTATCCGTGGCATATGTTATGGGCTTGGTATCAGCTGTGCTTGGAGAGACGTTTTACATTGTTTTGATACTCTACCTTCATTTTCTTTGGTGCTTCATGAAATTCTTGTTGGAATTTAATAAAAATCATTTCGATTTTTGAATATTGAAACAAGTAATTGATCCTGCTTCAGAGATCGTTATTCTTTCGCTTAATACACTTCTACAAAAATCTGAAAAGCTTTTAAATATAACCAGAACTGAAGGACAGTAATGAGAATAAATACACTTGTTTGTACCTCTCGTAGTAAAACATCTCATCTCCTTTTACTTTAATTTGAAACTAAAACTAAATTGAAGATTAAGTGGAAATCTAAAACTTTCTAAATGTTATGAGAAAACCAATCTTCTAGGAAGGTTTTAACTACTAGCTTTCAGATGAGTCCACCTGCAAGAAATCAGTTACCTATTAAGAGTTAGATTTTCCCCCCTCCCTAATGCTGAATTCAGTTTCTAGACGTTAAGTTCTTAATATAATTATTAATCTAGATATTTGTAATTAGATTAGTACTTCTTAAATGTGATTCTGGTAGTTAGCTAATATTACTGGAATGGGGGTTTGAAGATATATTGCAACTTTAACCTAAGCCCTTTATAATAATTTAAATTTTAAGCATTAAAAAGATTGTTTTGGAGAAAGATTGTTTTTGAAAGCTTTTAGTTATGAGTTTAAGATACAGAGAATTTTACAATACTGATTTTGATCATATCTGTTTTTAGAATGTAAAGAGTTTAACTTTGGCTGGTCACTACAAGTATTTTTAATGGCCGACTAAAGTGAAATTTTCATCTTGCTTGGCCTCACTGTGTTCTGTGGAGTTGAGCTAGCTCAAGGCACTTTTATAAAAGCCCGTCGCTTTTGCTCATGCATGGCGGCTACCTTAGAAAGGGTTAGTGACAGTGTAGAGATCCTTGGGTTACATCCAGGGAGAGAGGGTAGGGGAAGAAGAGGATTTTGTGAGTATATGTCTTAGACTGAATGACTTTTCCTGCTTACTAATTTTCTAGATATAAATATGTAGTAAACTATTTCCATAATGGGAGATTGTTTTATATTGGTTAGAATGTGGGTTGTCCTGGGCTGGGTTGATAACTTACTGACAAGTTCATTAAAAAGTACATTTAGATAATATTTGGATTTTGTTTCCTGTTACCTAGAACCAACACAGATATATAGATTTCTTCGAACTCGAAATCTTATAGCAGTAAGTAGTCAATGAAATTCACCAATATTATTTCATTCTTATAATTTCGTCTATAATTTTAATATTTTTAATTTTTTATAGCCAATATTTTTGCACAGAACTCTTACTTACATGTCTCATCGAAACTCCAGAACAAACATCAAAAGGTACGTTTTATGAATCTTATTTCAAGCTGATCAAACTATTAGAAGGTTTTGTCTTAAAGTTGGGGAGAGCAGCTCAGGAAAATGCACTGTAAAGCTTGGTCTTAAAGTTCTGATCACATAGTAGGAAAATTGAAAGATCAACTTGTTTAAAATTTTAAAAGTATCTTTTTTGAAATTCTAGTTTGTTACTAGTTTCTATTACAGTATTTAGTGAAGTATTTTACTGACTCATTTGTTATTATTTTCAAGTTTGGTTGCTTTTCTAGGACTTAAATGATTTCTAAAAGGCCCCAGGGTATGTATCTTTGATACTTTTGGAGATAATAGAAGGATCTTTAAAACTAAGATGTTGGCCAGGCAGTGGTGGAGCATGCACGCCTTTAATCCCAGCACTTGGGAGGCAGAGGCCGGTGGATTTCTGAGTTCGAGGACAGCAAGAGCTGCACAGAGAAACCCTGTCTCAAAAAAACAACAAACAAACAAAAAGATGTTTTGATCATCTGGTCTTAAAGCCAGGTCTGGAGGTGTTACACAGAAGTTTTTTTACGGAATGAACTTTTCCTGTGTGATGTTTAGTACTTACTCAAAGGTAATAACGGAAGACAAGTTTCTTGATACATGTTCAGAATTTACTTATTGAACATATCAAAGTGAACAACTTTAAATAGAAAGGAGAACCCTTCCTTTAACTTTTGGTATCAGTATAAATCTTACTGCTTGTGGGTTGAGTTAAAGCCTTCTTGCTAGGTAGACTAGCTGGCCTGGTAATCACTGTATAACCTAGACTGGTCTGCACTTAGGACAGTGCTGCTTCAGCACCCCCCACCCCACCCCACCCCAGCTACTGGGGTTATAGGTGTGAACCACCATGTCTGTCTAATAGTCTTGACTTAATACAATATTGAGCTATTTCAATACATTTTGAAACTAAACTGCTTAGGAGAATCTTGGTTACTAGGTAGGCATCACATTTCTAGAGCAAGTTACAGTTTTATAAGGGCATCAGTTTATTATGAAGACTTGAAATATAAGACTCTATACTGGCAATTGAGGGACCTGTGAGTAAGAAATTAATTTCATTTAATAGATAAAAGTTGCTAAGCACCCAAATAACTAGGAAGAAGATAACAAATTTAGACAACAGAATTAGATTGTCTACTTTATGTCTGTCTACTGCATTATTTGATCTGTGCTCAAACCTCTTCTGTTAAAGGAGTAGTAAACATTTTAGGGTCTTGTGGCTAGGAGAAAAAAATCAAGACTATTATCAAGGTACTCATATAAACAGAAAAATGTCTATAAATGTTTTATTAATGAAATTCAATACACAAGACTACAAAGTACATTATTTAATATAAGCCCACTAGAGAGATGTAGAATCCTTTTAGGGGTTAGTAGAGAATAGTTTACTTAATAGGGATTTATAGTTTCTATCTTCAGATTGGCTAGCTAGATTCACCTTTATCTTCAAAGACCATTTCAGCTTGTGGGTTATACACAAACAGTAAACCAGATTTGACTTGTGGTCTATAGTTAGTTTAGTCTTGATTCATTCCGTAGAACTTTGTGAATTCAAACTTTTTAAATGTAGTTAGTTATTCTAGGATATGACTTGATTTTGATTTTATAATTGATAAACTTTTTAGAAGCTAAATTTGGATTAATTTGTGAATAGATAGATAAATAAATAGATAAATAGAAAAGCACACTTTAAAATATCATTTTTATAACATGGTTGCTTATTAGACTATTTGTCTCATTGTTAGATATATGCCAATAGATGTAAAAAGTTTGGTTGAGTTGGGCATGGTGGCAGGTGCCTTTAATTTAGCACTTGGAATAGCAGTGGGTCTCTGAGTTCAAGGCTACTCTGATCTACATGGTGAGTTCCAGGACAGCCAAGGCTATATAATGAGACTGTCGAAAATAATGCAAACTTGGGGTAATAGAAACTGGTTTTCTGATTATTGCCCCTTGGAGTCTTAAAACTGTCTTTGGGGGATTTTGAAGCAAATCTGCTAGCCTAGAAACATTTAGATTATTTCCTTACAGAAATATGTAGGGATTATTTAATTCTCTTATTATAGCTAACTTCAAGACTTAGGACTAAGACCTTTAGATGAGTGGTCTTTGTAGTTAGTGACTTTAAAGGTATATGTTCCACAGTGATGCTTTTTCATGATTTTTTTGGAACTCAGATTTTTTTTTTTAAGATTTTATTTAGTATATATAAGTACACTATAGCTATCTTCAGACACACCAGAAGAGGGCCTCAGATCTCCTAACAGATGGTTGTGAGCCACTGTGTGGTTGCTGGGATTTGAACCTATGACCTCTGGAAGAGCAGTCAGTACTCTTAACCACTTAGCCATCTCTCCACGCCCTGGAACTCAGTTTTTACTATAATGTATGTATGTTTACATCTATGTATAATATGTACTATTAGTATAACAGTATTTTGTGGGGAAGGGCACTGTTGGGAATTGAATTCAGGGTTTTTGGCATGCTAGACACTTAGCTATTAACACTTAACTATATCCTTAGCCCTCATGTTACTCTCTTAGAAGTCATACTATCGGTTATAATATTCTGGTGTATTTGTTAAACTCATACTTTAGTCTTCATAGAAGTATTCAAATACTATAGGCTTACCCTACTATGATACAGTTCGAGTAAAGATGAGAACACACACACACACACAAAGATGAGAACACTTGTTTATTGTGTTTTCCATCCATCCATCCATCCATCTGTAGAAAGGATTTCACAGTGAATCCCAAGCTGGGCTGGAAGTTGTAATCCCCCAGCTTCAGATTCCTGGGTACTCTGATCCACCTACACACCTGACTCAAAAAAGAGCTTTTTATTGAATCTTTATTAGATATTTTTTAAGTTATTTGAAACCCTTCCAGTTCCCTCTCCCCATCAAACTTCTTGTAATTTCAATCATTTTACTTTTTGATGACAGTGTGGTTACTATTTATTTCATTTGTTAATCTCAGCTGTGGTATGGTGTTGATCTTCTAAAGAACTGCTCGCTGTGGGGAGGTGCTGTTTTTCTGTAGTTGCTTTCTTTTTCCCTACAAAAGGCAGGATTGTCCTTATGATCTTACCTATTTCAAATTGTTGCTCCTGTTCAGTTCTAGTGTCTCCAAAATGTTCAGTTCTAGTTTCTCCTAAATGAAACTCAACATTGGAAGAAATGCTTCGGTTTTTGAGTCTTAACATTTCTTCCTGAAGACAGAATTAAATTGTTTTCTTAGTTATCAAAAAACTACCAATTTTTTGGTTCTATCATATATGCATTTGGTGTTTGGCCCATATATATGTCTGTGTGAGAGTTAGAGTTACATGTGGGTGAGACATGTTAATTGCCATGTGGGTGCTGGGAATCAAACCCGGATCCTCTGGAAGAGCAGTCAGTGCTCTTAACCATTGAACCATTTCTCCAGCCCCACAACCCTGTTACTATTCTTTAAGTATTTTAAGTTAAATGGTTAAAGTTAAGTACTAAATTAATTTTTAAAAATCCTTCAATAGTTATGCTATGAGCCTAAGATTCTCAGTTTTTTCTTCTCTTATTTGTAGATTGAAAATAGATCCTTTTTTTCTAAACTACTACTTACTATACTCTGTGATAAAACTTTAAAATTGAAGGGATTTTTTTTTGTTGTTGTTATTCTGAAGATAGTTTTTTTTTAAATCACCTAAAATATAGACAATTGTGTTCTTTCAATATTTTACTGTAATGCATTTTTATTAACACTTCCGTATAGATACTTTTTACTGGAGTATTTGGCCTGGAACAGCAGCACACATTTGTAATATGAAGTCTGGAAGGGCACAGAAAGGATGATGTTGAATTTTAGATTACTTGTCAAGAGCCTTTTGTTTTTAAGGCTGTTTTTGAAGAATAAGAATAAGCCTTCTGTACATTTTGTTATCTACACATAAGTATTAAAAAATTATAAGTGAGTGTGGAATGCATTGAACTTTTCAAGTCCTAATTTTGAAAATAATATCTCTGTAAAAAGAGAAATATTTGTTTCTAATTAACAGATTATATGAAACAATGCTTTTATTTCTAGAATGTTGCTCACTTTGAGGAGTAAAATGAGGTATATTTTGTAATCCACTCAACTTTCATTACTTTGGCTTTATTTATTCATTCATTCATTCACTATGGTGGAATCTTTTTTTTTTCTCTTAAGCAGATTTAGGCAAGTGTGGTGGGGTACGCCTGTTAACCAGTATTCAGGAGGCTAAGGTTGCCTTGTGTTTGAGGCCAGCCTGAGATTACATAGTG
Organism: Tokudaia tokunoshimensis; assembly: GCA_036184795.1. NCBI lineage: Eukaryota > Metazoa > Chordata > Mammalia > Rodentia > Muridae > Tokudaia > Tokudaia tokunoshimensis. The sequence goes on along the minus strand of BTHU01000010.1, from coordinate 41,691,319 downwards.
AGGGGTAGGCCAACTAAAGCTATGTAGCAAGACCCTCTATCAAAAATCAAAGTTTTGGCCAGGCGGTGGTGGCGCACGCCTTTAATCCTAGCACTTGGGAGGCAGAGGCAGGCGGATTTCTGAGTTCGAGGCCGGCCTGGTCTACAGAGCGAGTTCCAGGACAGCCAGGGCTATACAGAGAAACCCTGTCTCGAAAAACAAAAAAAAAAAAAATCAAAGTTTTGGACTGGAGAGATGGCTCAGTGGTTAAGACCACCAACTGCTCTTCCAGAGTTCCTGAGTTCAAATCCCAGCAACCACATGGTAGCTCACAACCATCTGTAATAGGATCTGATGCCCTCTTCTGTGTCTAAAGACAGCTGCAGTGTACTCATATAATAAATCTTTTTTAAAAAGTGTCAAGTTAAAGTATAATATAATTTATGATTGAATGGTATGTGCCTTAACATTATTGTTATTTTTTTATTTTTTGAGGGGGTTTTAATCTTTTTGGTGTGGAATATTGCAACTGAAAATCTGGCAGTAACCTTTGAGGATATTTTTTAAAGATTTATTTATTATATGTAAGTACTGTAGCTGAGGATATTTTATGACCAGCAGGGCATGGTGGCACATGCCTTTAATCCCACTGAGAGGCAGAGACAGGGAGATCATTTGAATTCACAATCAATCTGGTATACAAAGTAAGTTCCAGGTTAACCAGGGCCACACAGAGAAACCCCTGTCTCAAAAAGACAAAAAACAAAACAAAACAAAAAGCTGGGCAGTGGTGGCGCATCCCTTTAATCCCAGCACTTGGAAGGCAGAGGCAGGCGGATTTCTGAGTTCGAGGCCAGCCTGGTCTGCAGAGTGAGTTCTGGGACAGCCAGGGCTATACAGAGAAACCCTGTCTCAAAAAACCAAAATAATCATCATCCTCATCAGATGCTTTTTTTTTTAAAAAGAAAAAAAAAAGATATTCAATGTTTCAAAAATATACATACTTTGCATTTGTTTGACTAAACCTGATAGGTGCTTAAATACTTACGAAGTCTTAGCAAAAAGTAAGCATTATCCTTCAGGAAATTACAGTTTAGTAGTAGAAATAAAATACTTAAGAGAGGTTTTACATGTAGGGGACTTTAAAAATAAGTAAAATGAAATGCCAGGAGTAAGGAGAATTACTCATCACTGGGAGATAATTACAGGAGGTTTCATGAAAAATAATATTAACACTTGAGCTTGAAGGCATGTCTACTTGTATTATATAACAGTCTCAATAGTGTGTGCATTGTTATGGCTAGTCATTTAATTTATCTTAAAATCAAATTTTTGCTTTTGTTTATTGCAGTATAATTTTGTGTTTTTCCTAGTTGAGAAGTGATTATTGTGTTTATCTGTTTCTTCCAGGAAAACATTTAAAGTTGATGATATGTTATCAAAAGTAGAGAAAATGAAAGGAGAGCAAGAATCTCATAGGTAAGAAAATGCCAGTTTACACTAAGTGATATACTCAAGGAAAGAGGGACAACTAGAGTGACCGTTTCCCTAGTGATCACCACAGGGTTGCTGGGAGTTTTTTTTAAAAAGTCTTAGAATGAGTTGCTCCAAGCAAGTATATATATATGAGTCAGGAATTAATTTCTGTAGCATCTCTGGTAGAGATTCTTCAAGACCGTTTGACCACTTCTGATATTGGGAATTGTTTTATAGGACATATGTCATTATTGCTTATCTCTTATCAATTTCTGATATTTTTTAAATCAAATTCTTTAACATGGGCACTTGGTCTTAATCTTACTACCTCACCTGTGGAGAAATGGCAGCTAGAATTCATATTTTGTGCTAGGTGTTTCACATTATTTTATTGCCTCTTAAGTCAGTGGTGCTCAGCCTTTCTGATGCTGCAACCCTTAAATATAGTTCCTCATGTTGTGGTGACTCCCAACCATAAAGTTATTTTCTTTTGTTCTTTCATAACTGTAATTTTACTGCTGTTATGAATCATAATGTAAATATCTGTTTTCCCATGGTCTTAGGTGATCATTGTAAAAGGGTCATTTGACTCTCAAAGGGGTGGCAACCCTTGGGTTGAGAACTACTGTTCTAAGTAATTATCTTTAAATAAGAGTGAGGGATCTCATTCTCCTTTTTTTATTTTCTCTTACATGTAAAATACTCATATTTTTAGCCAGGCGTGGTGGTGCATGGATTCTGAGTTCAAGGCCAGCTTGGCCTACAAAGTGATGTCCAGGATAGCCAGGGCTGTTACACAGGAAAACCTTGTCTTGAAAACCCAAAAAGAAAGACAAAATAATTCAATATTGTTCCATTTAAATACTTGCAGGAACTAGAGTGCCGTTTGTTTATTGACTACAGAATATTTAGAAACTGGAAATTTTGGGTAACTTTCCATTTACCTGTCCCTTAACTTCTTTTTGGGAGATTGAATACATATTTCTGTGAATGTTAGTCAAGTGCTCTAGCAGTGAAATAAATAAATATCTATATATCTATACACACATATCCTGTCCCTTCTAAAAAAACATTTTAATAGAAAAATTGTGGCATTGTATTTTCTTTTTCTCGAAATTTTTTGTTTGTCTATGGAGAAAGGGTTGTGCATTTTATATATATAGTCTGACCTCAAACTTAAGACTCACCTGAATTAGCCTTCCAAGTATAGGAAAGGCATATGCAGTATCTTTCCAGTCAAACTGGGCAATTGTCCAATTAGAGTTTCCAGTACTGTAATAAAACACCATGACAAAAAGAATTTTGGGAAAGATGTTTTATTTCAGCTTAGTTCCACATCACAGTCTGTCACTAAAGAAAGTCAGAACAGAAAGTGAAGAAGGGAAGAAACCTGAAGGCAGAAACTGAAGCAGAAGCCATGGAAGAGTGCTTTTTACTGGATTGCTCCCAAGGTTTGCTCAACCTGCTTTCCTAAGGACCCCCGGCCCAGAGCATGGTACCATCAATAGTGAGCTGGGTCCTCTCACATCCATCATCAATCAAAGAAATACCTTACAGGCAAATCTGGGCTACAAATTTCTGGGCTGAAGGTCTCAGTTTTTATTTTTTTGGTATTTGAGGCTTCTTTGTGTATCCCTGCCTGTCCTAGAACTCATGTTGCAAACCAGGCTAGCCTTGAACTCCAAGGGTATCCTGAATGGAGGAAAATGTCTTAATTACTGTAGCTGTGTAAATTTTTTTTTTTTTTTTTTTGGAGATGGTCTCACTTCATGACACCAAGTGGCCTAGAATGCACCAGGTTGGCCTTGAAGTCACATAGGTTTGCTTGCCTCTGCTTCCTGAGAACTGAGATTAACAGCATGAGCCCCCTTGTCTGCCTGGGCTATATAAAATTCTTGGAAGTCCTTAGATCAGGTCCTAAGTATCCACAGTCATACATACACAGTTACATAATATACACTCAAAATTATGATCACTGGCTGGCCAGTGAGTTTCAAGGGATTACCTTGACCCCAGTGCTAGTGTGTACCTGGCTTTCTGTGAGGATGCTACAGTTCTAGAGCCACATCCTCATGCCTACATGTTAGTCAAGCCATCTCCCCAGCTCCTTGCCCACAATTTTGAAAGAAAAATTTTGGGTATTTGGTTGGTTGATTTTTTTTTCCAAGACAGGGTTTCTGCATAAAAGCCCTAGCTGTCCTAGAACTCACTTTGGTAGACCAAGCTGACTTGGAACTCAGAGATCACCTGCCTCTACAGTAAATTGGTCTTTTAACCTTCAAATTTGTACACTACTGTCTCAAGTGTTGTTTCCTGAGGTAGTAAGCTAATTCAAAACCATTTCTCAAGTTCCCACCCCCCACCCCCCCCCCAGGCTCCCTAGTACTGTTATTTCAGTGCTCTCCTCACAGATTACCTGGAGTCTCACTGTTATGTTAATTTATCACAGGGTTATGGGGAGAAGCTGAGATGTCAGTATGTAATGCTAGTACTATAAAAGTATATGGACTGTTGTCAAGTTTGATTTTAGAATAATGCAGTTGGGTGGGGATTTAGCTTAGTGGTATAGAGTGCTTGCCTAGCAAGTGCAAGGCCCTGGATTCGGTCCTCAGCCCTACCAAAAAAAACAAAAAAAAACTCCAAGGTAATTAGAATAAAGAATTTTTTTTGTGATATTAATTAAAATTAAAGTCTTCTATCATATACAGGACCATTTATCTTTTCTGCATCCTCACAGACCTCATTGAGTTTGGTAGAGCTGTGTCTGTTCAGCATTGTAAGTGTCCTCTGCAGGAAAGCACACTTTCCAGAGTTAGACTAGTGTCTCTCTCTATTCCTATGCCCAGTGTATTTCATTCCCCAGAACTGAGGATGATTTTCTAGATTCACAGGAATATCACAGTACTACAAACCAAAATCTACTATAAATGCCCAATTTTTAAAAATTTATAGCAAATATAAACAGAAACAAGATATTAACATTTATCTATACAAAACAAATTGGTAGTTCTAATTTAGATCTACAGTTGTCTTACACATTAGTTATAGATACTTGTTAAAAGAAGAAATTATGGACAGAAAAAAGAATTGTGAGTCACATCATGGTTTTTACTTTACTTTTTGATTCTTCAAGATGGTTCCTCTGTGTGGTCCTGACTGTTCTGAGGTTTGCTTCGTATATCAGGAAACTTACCTGCCTCTGTCTCCTAAGTGCTGGGTGCCACCATGCCCTGCGGTTTTTGTTTTTCTAAGATGTTAGTTTGTCACAATAGACAAGTTATTTTGATATTAAAGTCCAATAAAAAAATTATCATTTATACCCATTATTGTTTAGAAAAGTAGCATCTTCAAAAGTAGGGAAAGACATGGTCATCTAATAAATAGTGGGAAGGAAAAATACAGGGAAACATTGAGTGTATACAAGAGAAACAGCCCTTGAATATGGGAATGTAATGACTGTGTCTGGAAAATGTCATGGCCAAGTCTTGTCTGGAGAAATAAGCTGAGATATGAAACAAATATAGGAATAAAATGGTGAGGGACACTGAGCATGTAAGTGGTTCTGAAAAGGGAGCATAATGTAAACAGCTTTTGAGGCGAAGGTACCCGAGAAGGTAGAACTGCAAGAGTGGCATGAGAAGCCTCAAAAAGATGCCTATGATCTGATAATGCAGGCTCTTTGAGCTTGTATAAAGATGGTTGTAAGCCACCATATTGTTGCTAGGATTTGAACTTAGGACCTTTGGAAGAGCATTCAGTGCTCTTAAAAAAATCTGAACCATCTCTCCAGCCTGAAATTATTTTAAACATTATTTCTGGCATTATTAGCTTTGTGCTGCCCTTTTATTTTGTAGCTAGTGTTCAAACTCCTTCAGCTGATTGTGTATATTTTTCCAATGTCTGTCCTTTTTTAAGCACTCCAATCATGATTATAAGGTTTTGTAATTGTCTTTTTTCTTGTAGTGCAGACTGGCCTTGAAAACTCTATGAAGCTGAGGTTGACTTTAAACTGATCCTCCTGTTTCCACTTCCTAATTAGTACATGCCGCTAAGCTCCACATAAACACTTTACAGTTTGGAAGATTTGTTTCTGTGTAATAGACATATACACCATCTCCCATTCAAAGTATTCCTACCTGTATGTATAAATGCTACATTTTGAGACATTGGGTTCTAAAATAATGGATTAGATAGTGTAGTTAGAAGTTTTTTAGCTTTATAAAATAAAAAATATATAAGGGAAGTTAAGCCAGTGATAATGGCTCAACTGCTAAGGGCACTTGCCCCCAAGTCTAATGACCTTAGCTTGTTCCCTACAACCAACTTCTTAGTTGAAGGAAAGAACAGATTCCCAAAGTTGTCCTCTGAACTTGATACATAGATTGTATGCACCACACAAAACACAAAATAAGTGAATGTTTAAAAGAGAAATGGCTACCCTTGTACGGTATTTATCTTAAATGTCATTACTGTTTAAGAAAACCGTATGTACTGGATTGTAACTTTTGCATAGCTGTGAACCAAAATACCCAAGATAAGAAGAAGACATATTTTGGCTCATGGTTTCAAAAGTGTCAGTCCGTTAGGGTGGTAAACTCCTTGTTGTGTCAGCTAGAAAATAAAGATGTGACATATAGAGGAGACATGTCCCAATAATGTCTTCATAATTCTGAATCTGTTCATCAGGTCCCAATCTTCATTAGCTGCTCTAGAACTGCCGTCCTAGTCTCATGTTTCCTAACCATAGGAGGATTCCTAAGTACCATTCATAGCCTCTCCTTTAATGAGCTCTGTTCCTCTGTTTACTTCAGTTCTTCTCTGTAAAAATACCCTGTTCTTGTCTGCTATCTTTTCGCTTTAGTCTTTTGTAATTCTGGTTCTCCATCACCATAAAAACTGCAAAAAATATTTGTTTTCTTTTGCTGTTTAAAAATACTACAAAAGCCTGCTGATGTTTCTGTTTATATTATCCCATTCTAATCTTTTTTCTTTTATGTATATGAATACTCTAGCTAGCCTCAGACACAACAGGAGAGGGCATCGGATTCCATTATAGATGGTTGTGAGCCACCATGTGGCTGCTGGGAATTGAACTCAGGACCTCTGGAAGAGCAGTCAGTGCTCTTAACTACTGAGCCATCTCTCCAGCCCCTAATAGTTTTTCTATATATGCTAATTTTTCAGATGAAAAGTTACCAGTAGTTCATGCTTGATTTTTTTTTTTTTTTTTATTGTAGAGCTTCTAACTCATATGTGAAAATGGTATGCTAAAATAGTAAATTATACATCTATAGTAATTTTGGGACTGTGTGTTTTACTTTTAATTTTAAAGTAAAGTAATGGCTCTACATAATCTTTTAGGAAGAATTTCCATTGCTTTAATGTACCTGAAAGGCTGGGGAGGTAGAAATCTTGCCTAACATGTCCTAGCACCAAGGAGAAAATATTTAATATTTCTTATATTGATTTAGCTTCTATTGGCAACTCTTTTCTTTTGTAACATGGAATGATAAGAAATCTTCCACTTTATAACAAAAACAATAAAGTACTGTGATTATGGGATATTTGTGTATTATAATAGGCTTACTATTTTGATTGCTTCACTTAAGAGGATAAGCATATTGGGTTCCCAAGCCATAGTAGTTAAGAGAGAAAAATCAAACATTTATGAGTTAGTTACCTTTCCTTTCTGAGTATTTTAAGTTCTATGTTGTATTTAATATAGAATTTTTAAGTGATAACTTTTTGTTTTATTTAGCTTGTCTGCTCATTTGCAACTTACATTTACCGGTTTCTTCCACAAAAATGGTAAGTATTGGAATGGAAAAGATGTTGATTCTGAGTTCTTTGTGTTCTATTTAAACTGTTTTTGTTTTTTGGGTTTTTTTTTTAAAAACTAATTTTCATTTTTTGGAGTTTCTTGTTTGTATTTTTTGTTTGTGGTGGATATTAAACCCAGTGACCCTTTCAGACAAAGCAACTGTGTTACCACTGAGCTATACCCATATCTCAGTGATGCTTTTTGATCTTAAGTTTAAAAACATAATGATGAAAAATTTTGAATAGCTACCTCAGGAGTTCCAGAGGCCGAGGATTTTGGTCTGACCCAGATGTGCTGAGCTGGTGCTGCGTCATCGGTGTTGCTTTGGTATTATTTGAAGTGAAACAGTAAACATCAGAAAGAACACTACTACTAACAGGATGTTGTCATAATTTTAGTGATTACTGAGAAAATAAATAGTATTTTAGTTTTAGTAAAAGCTAAAAGCATGTTTGGGAACTTGAGTTCTTTTAAAAATGGATAAGGGCCAGGCATGGTGGTACATGCAAGTAAGAGGCAGAGACAGGCAGATCTGTATGAGTTCAAATCCAGTCTGGTCTACATAGTGAGTTCTAGGCCAGCTGTGACCTCATAGTGAAACCCTGAATCAAACAACAAAAGCAACCCAAAAAGTGAATATGGAGTCTTTGGGATGAATGGCTCAGCAGATAAACCTGCTGATGACCTGAGTTTGATCTCTAATAATTACATGGCAGAGAACAGACTCCCAAACACCTTGTCCTCTACCTCTGTATTCACATGTGGCTATGAGCAAATACCTACAAATTCAAAAGAATAAATAATAAATGAATGCAAAGAAGAATGGATAGTGCCTGTCTCCTTGTCCATGTTAAGTTCATGTATACTTTTACACAGTGAAATAACATTTTTATCAAAAAGGCTAAGTTTTCCTCAGAATTTCAATAAAAAACAAGTTTAGTGTAGTGGTCTGACTGCCTTCTGTCTGTAGCCCTACAACAATAGATAGGATTTTAAAGTAATGTGGTAACTGCTTGATACGAGCCATGATTTTTGTATTACAAACTAAATATCTGATTATGTATATTCTTAGCTAATAGTTTTTAGGCTTTGTCTTATGTTGGGCCTGATTTGTATATTTCTGTTTTTTTCCTCTTAAAAAATTCATAAATAGCCGGGCGGTGGTGGCTCACGCCTTTAATCCCAGCACTTGGGAGGCAGAGGCAGGCGGATTTCTGAGTTCAAGGCCAGCCTGGTCTACAGAGTGAGTTCCAGGACAGCCAGGGCTATACAGAAAAACCCTGTCTCGAAAAACCAAAAAAAAAAATTCATAAATATATATAATTTTTATTTTTAGTCATCAATTTGTTTTCTGCAGTACTTATATGAACTCATTGAGCTATAGTTTTTTAAAGTATTTATTTAGTTATTTTATGTATATGAGTGTACACTTGCTGTTTCACACACACCAGAAGAGGGCATTGGATCCCGTTACAGATAACCATCTGGAAGACGCCATGTGGTTGCTGGGAATTGAACTCAGGACCTCTGGAAGAGCAGTCAGTGCTCTTAACCGCTGAGCCATCTCTCCAGCCCTTGAGCTATAATTTAACTTTTATGGAATCATTAGCGCTATTTCTAGGGACTTGTTAAAAACACACATATATTTTTACTATAAGTGTATTTTGGGGAACCACCTGATAAATTTTTCTTTGCCAAATGTGTTAGGACACAGCTTTGATCCCAACATTCAGGAGACAGAGGCAGGCAGATCTCTAGAGTTCCAGGGCAGCCACAGATACACACTGTCTCAAAATTAATGGAAGTTTGAGAGAATTAAAAAATTTTTTCTGTTTTTGAAAAAAACACCACTTAAAAACCCAGAATAGAAAACCATCATTACGGGCGGTGGTGGCGCACGCCTTTAATCCCAGCACTTGGGAGGCAGAGGCAGGAGGATTTCTGAGTTCGAGGCCAGCCTGGTCTACAAAGTGAATTCCAGGACAGCCAGGGCTACACAGAGAAGCCCTGTCTCAAAAAACCATAATTAGGTTCCTTTTTTTTTTAATTATTCATATATTATGTATATTAGTGCACTGTAGCTGTCCTCAAACACACCAGAAGAGGGCATCAGATCCCATTACAGATGGTTGTGAGCCACCATGTGGTTGCTGGGAATTGAACTCAGGACCTCTGGAAGAACAGCCAGTGCTCTTAACCATTAAGCTATCTCTCCAGTCCCAGCATTAGGTTCTTAATATTGCTGTGTGTGGTGGCATGTGCCTGTGTCTACAACTCCAGCACCCAGGAGACCTAGGTCTGAGGAGTAGAAGTTCCAGGCCAACATGAATCTGTGTCAAACAAACAATGCCTAAAATAGCAGTAATTATTTGAAAGATCCGAGAATGAATTTATACACTTTGTTAGGGCTCCATTTTCATGGTAAGCATTTTGTTGGCAATCTTTTTATTTTGGACACTGGATTATTTTTGCTGTCTTAAAATACTTCATTGGATTATAATTTTCAAAAAGCCGATTTAGCCATGTTTTTCCTCAGTATATACTCTGCATAAAAGGAATGAAATGGGTTTGTTTTGTTTGTGCTTGTTTTTTTTTTTTTTTTTTTTTTTTAACTGCTTTTTGTTACTGGTTTTCGTTTGGTTTGAATGCTAGATATCAAGCCCAGAGCTTTAAGCATGTTAGGGAAGCAGTCAGCCCTTAGCAATGCCCACAGCCCAAGAAGACTGATTTGATTTTTATACCGAAAAGAAATTTAGTTTTTAAATATTTAGGTTTGAACTAATACTATTCAGAATTTTAAAGATAAGTAAATAATAGAGAAGTACTCTGGAGTCTTCGCTTGCAAAGGTTTTTGTTATTTAATCAGAAATTGTAGACTCTTACAATCAAAACTATTAATTTCTAAGTTTTGTAAGTCAAAGCATCGCCAAGTATTAAATAATAACTTAAGTTTTCCTATTGACACTTAGGTCCGTTCTCTCTCTTTTGCTCTCTTTCTGAAACAAGGTCTTATTATATAGACCAGGCTGGCCTGAAACTCTTAAGAGATCTGCCTTCCTCTGCCTCCCAAGTGCTGGGAATAAAGATGTGTACCACCATGTCTCACTAAGTAAATTTTCTACTAATGGATTTTGGGAGAAGGAAAACGCACTGAACTTTTTAGTATAATTTTCTATAACTATTTTAATCAAGCCTCCTGCTAAGAAGCTTTGCCTGCTTTTGTCAGTTTTCAAGAGAAGATTTTCTGTACTATCATAAAAATAAATGCTAAGTTTTCAGATGAGACAATCAGTAAATAGATTTACTCTAAATTAAGATAATGGAGCTGTTTTACTCAAATTGAGAGAAAAATCAATCTGTAGGAAGGTGTGAATATTTGTCTTATGAAAGACTGATTTATTTTTAAAAAGAATGGAGCTCCAAGTTTGGAGCTGAATTGGGAGGGTATGTTTTCCGTGTAGGAAGCCTTTTTTGAGAGATTCTTTAATGTAGGAAAACGTTTTTCTTTGTTATTTATACATTTAAAAAATTTTTTAAGACATTGGTTTTTCTATTTAGATAAGCCATCACAAAACTCAGAAAATGAACAAAATTCTGTTACCTTGGAAGTCCTGCTTGTGAAAGTTTGCCACAAAAAAAGAAAGGTAATGTATAAAATACTAGTAGATGTAATAGAATAATCTCTAATTGAACATGTTTCAGCATATCTACTAAATTTATGAGACATTTTTAAAACCTTAGAAATAAGAACTATGTTGAGGGTACACGTGATGACGTATGCCTTTAGTCCCAGCAATTGGGAAGCAGAGGCAAGCCAAGTCCACATAGTATAGTGAGTTCCAGGACTGCCAGAGCTACATAAGACCGTCTTAGAGAAGGATGGGGAGAGAATTACGTTGGTTGCTGACTTTCACTTATATAGCCTGTTGCCACCCTCCCTCATGTTTCCCCTGGTCTGAGCATCTGTACAAACATTATCCAGTAGGAGCCATAGGAAGAAGCTATAGCCATAGGACAGATAGGATGTAGGCTATGATACCATACTAGTAAATTAGTATGTATTTATTTATTTAGGTTGTAAACCTAGTCTTTAATGGCCAAACCATTTCCCAGCCCTAAAGGATTACTTCTTTTGTTGTACAGAGGAAAAACTTTTACTGTCAACATTATCAGCCATTAACTTATTAATGCATTGCTTCAGATTTTATTTAAAAGTCATTTCATCATAGAAACGGTTGTCATAGTGCTAAGTTTTCTGAGCAACCCACTGAAACCTACAGGTTGTACTCTTAATAGACTTAATTCCTTGAGTCTCTCTTTATTAAAGGCAACAAAGTAATAAGGCTACGATAGTAATAAGTATTCTTTTTTTTTTTTAAGGGACATTCTCCCTGTTATTATTCCACCCCAAGTGTTTCTTTCCATAGACGGTAGGGGGTGGGTGGGTGGGTGGGTGTGAGAGAAAGAGAGTGGGTGTGTGTGTGTCCCAGTAAGGTTATGAAAGAGTGATTGAGGGGTTTTTGTTACTATTTTTAATTGTACCTATCATTACACTTTAAACAGGAGTTGAATTATATAGAGCTCCTGCTGGTGATGCTCTCCCAGATGTTCTTAAAGTGATGAGGGGCTTGAAAAACTGTCTAAGACCTAAAAGGAAGAAAACTAAGTTGGATGATAGGAGGCCGTCCTGTAACATACCATAGATCTTTGAAGAACGAACATACCCAACTGTTTATTTTAGTAATGTGTGAAATCTAGAGGTTAGGGTATAGTTGATACTTAGATTTTTCATATACAGTAGAATTTTCTTTTCATCCCTAAGTATAGATTTCTTTATTATTATTTCATTGTTAAATATATATTTAATTTTTGTGTATTGCTTGTCTGTATATCTGTGTACCATGTGTATGCATGGTGCCTGAACAGACTAGAGGATAACATCTAATTACTAAAACTTGTGAGCAATGTAGATGCTGGGAATCAAACCTGGGTCCTCTGAAAGAACAGCCAGTGCTGTTTTCTGCTCAGCCATCTCTCCAGTCCCCATTTTATTTCTTTAAAAGAAATTACTGCCAGGCGGTGGTGGCGCACGCCTTTAATCTCAGCACTTGGGAGTCAGCCGCAGGTGGATTTCTGAGTTCGAGGACAGCCTGGTCTACACAGTGAGTTCCAGGACAGCAAGGGTTATACAGAGAAACCCTGTCTCGAAAAACGGGGGTGGGGGGTGATTTCTAAATTGGTGTGTAGACCCATGTCTATGTTCCCACCACAGGGAAGATTAAGTTAGGAGCACCACAGCCTTGAGGCCAACCTCCTGTTTAAAATATAGTCACATAAGATGCACTGTTGGTTTTTTCTGTTTTACTCCTACATAATTAGTTATGTAGTGACTGCATTTTTCAGGTGATTGCTGTCTCTTCTATTAAAAACATAGGAAGATATGGATTTACTGTTTTGTAATGGCATTTATATGTATTTTCCCTTTCTGATGGTCCCATTTATTACTAAAAATAGAAAATTAAGGGAAATTTTGAAGTTGTGGGAGTTTAAACATGTCTTCTAATTTTCGTTTTTTTGTTTGTTGGGTACATTTTGGTTTTTGTTTGCTTGTTTTTTTCTTTTTTTAGATTTATTAATATATGTAAGTGCACTATAGCAGTCTTCAGACACACCAGAAGAGGGCGTCAGATCTCGTTACAGATTGGTAGTGAGCTACCATGCGGTTGCTGGGATTTGAACTCAGGAACTTCGGAAGAGCAGTCAGTGCTCTTTACCACTGAGCCATCTCTCCAGTCCTTGTTTTTGTTTTTCTTGGGGGGGGGGGGTGTTTGAGGCAGGGTTTCTCTGTGTAGCCCTGGCTGTCCTGGAACTCACTCTGTAGACCAGGCTGGCCTCGATCTCAGAAATCCACCTACGTCTGCCTCCCAAGTGCTGGGATTAAAGGCGTGCACCACCACTGCTTGGCTGTTTTTTTTTTTTCAAGACAGAATTTCTCGGTGTAACCTTGGGTGTCCTGGAACTCACTGTGTAGACTGTGCAGGCCTCAGACAGAGAGATCTGCTGCCTCTTAGTGCTGGGATTAAAAGCACCCAACAGCACTGCTCAGTTTTATTTTATTTTTCTTTTTCAGTGCTTGGGATTGAACCCAGGGGCTCATGCCTGCTCTACTGCCGACGTTTATCACTAGCCCCTTAACTGTTTCTTTTCTCTTGTATTTCTATTTATTTTGTTTATATTTTAGGTTTTATTTTACTCATTTATTTTGCAGAAAAGCCTTAAAATAGTTGGTGCTAGCCGGGCAGTGGTGGCGCATGCCTTTAATCCTAGCACTTGGGAGGCAGAGGCAGGCGAGTTTCTTGAGTTCAAGGCCAACCGGGTCTACAGAGTGAATTCCAGGTCAGCCAAAGCTACATAGAGAAACCCTGTCTCGAAAAACCACAACAACAAATAAAAAAAAGTTGGTGCTGGTTCCAGCTCACTATACTGTCCAGGTTGAGCTTGCACTTCTGACCCTCCACCCTGCCACCATGGCCTGTTCAGACAGTGCTTGGAGTTGAGCACAGCACATAGCAACCATGGCCTTGTGCATACAGGGAAAGCCTACCAACTGCACCACCTTCCCAGTCTTGTTTTATTTAGTCTTTTTTTTTCTCCTGCTGGTAGTTGAGCCCAAAGCCTTGTACATATAGGCAAGTGCTTTAACCACTGTTCTGTACTTTTAGGCTCCATATCTCCATTCTAGCCAATTTATTCCATGTTGGTAATACAAAACTTAGAAGTAATTTCAGCTCAATACTGGATAAACTGTATCATCATATTCATTATATTGTATTAATCCTCCATTGCTTTAATATTGGTAATCTTAACTGTTCAATTTTAATTTTTGCTTCCTAATTTTCTGTAGTATAGTTTGTTTTTTTTTTTTTTTTTTTTTGGTTTTTCGAGACAGGGTTTCTCTGTGTAGCCCTGGCTGTCCTGGAACTCACTCTGTAGACCAGGCTGGCCTCGAACTCAGAAATCCACCTGCCTCTGCCTCCCAAGTGCTGGGATTAAAGGCATGCGCCACCACTGCCCGGCTGTAGTATAGTATTTTAACATTCCATTTTGTACCTGTGGCTTATACTGTGTTTCTTATAGCTGTGATTTTAAGTTTTAAGTATAATTTATTATTGTTGGTATGTAAATATAATTTATGAATCTTTACTTTGCAGGATGTAAGTTGTCCAATAAGACAAGTTCCTACTGGTAAAAAGCAGGTGCCTTTGAATCCTGACCTCAATCAAACAAAACCAGGAAATTTCCCATCCCTTGCAGTTTCCAGTAATGAATTTGAACCTAGTAACAGCCATATGGTGAAGTCTTACTCGTTACTGTTTAGAGTAACTCGTCCAGGAAGAAGAGAATTTAATGGAATGATTAATGGAGAAACCAATGAAAATATTGGTAATTTTATTTCTGTAATTTCACTAGGTTTTATTATTGGAGATTAAAGTGGTCATCGAAAGTGTATGAATTAATATGTCTTCATATTTAGAATTGTGTATAAAGTTTTCCTTTTTTTTTTTTTTAAAGCCTTGACTTTCTGCTGGGCATGGTAGTTACCTTTAACCCAGTGCTTAGAATGCTGAGTCAGTAGAACATGAGTTTGAGGCTAGCCTAGGCTATATAATGTAACAAGATGTTGTCTCAACAACAAAGTAAACCAAATAATAAAATAAATTAGAACAACTCATCAAAACTTCGTTTCTTTTCAAAGTTGGAAAGATTTATCTTTCCTGGAAATTGACCTTGGGCCTTCATTAGGCTGGGTGTCTACTCACTACTTATGTTGACTGTGAGTTTTCCCCCTTTTTGCCTACCTGCTTCCACTTCTCCCTGCATCTCTCTTCCTCTCTTTATCTATGGTCTCATTGCCTAGGCTGGTCTCAAACTGGACTCAGCTTTAAGCTCAGCTTTCAAAATGCTGGGACTGTTGGTGCATGCCAATGTGCTATCTTGAACATGAGCAGTATAATACATATTACATATTGATCCCCATACCCATTTCTTTATTTTTCCAGCTGATCTGAATTCATCTTTGAGGTAATCATTCAAATGAAATATAGGTCCTGCCATTACAAAGATAATTAAACAAGCAGTGCTATTCTCAGAAGGTTTACAACTCAGGAGAGAGAATAAGAATTTAAAAATTGCATTAAAATGACCAATTGTATAATAGAGGTATTGTTTGAAAATTACAAGGAGATAGAGAGGGCACTGGTTTAGAGACTTGTTAGTCATATAGAGGGTTTGGTTCCCATCAATCATGTGGGTTGATTGTTGTCTGTAACTCAAGTTCTAAAGGATCTGATACAAGCTCTTAAGAGCACTGTATGCATGTGGTACATAAACATAAATGCAGGCAAAAAAATACTCCTACATACAATATCAAAACAAATCTCTCTTAAAAGTTTCTTATTTCTAATGGAACTCTTGAGTGGTGATGAGGATCCTGCCTAGCTAGCATGAGTCATTCTAAACAAGTTAGCGTTTGCAAAGGTAAATTCTGATAATCAGTAATGTTAGGAAGGGCAGACCCAGCTGAGTTATAAGGCCTATAGTCCCTGCTCCAAGTATACCAGTCATAGAGATTGGAGTTGAAAGCCAGCCAGTGTATAGCCATTTCCAGACCAGCCTGGGATATATTGTGAGATCATGTTGTAGACAAATAAGGATGGACATAGTACATGCTAAAAGTCTAAAGGTGAAGCAAGGGAGTCTCTGTATTGAAATATTGTAGAGTAGGGCAGTGACTATATATGCTTTTAATCCCAGCACCCAGGAAGTAGAGACCAGTAGAAATCTTTAAGTTCAAGCCCAGCCTGGTCTACAGAGTGAATTCCAGAACAGCCAGGGCTACCTAGAGAAATCCTGTCACAAATAAAACACAAATTATTGCAATTTGTACTTCTTGTGAGTAATTGGATTTTTTTGTTGCTTTTTGTTTTGTCTTTTTAATTCAGATGTAAGTGAAGAACTTCCAGCCAGAAGAAAACGAAATCGTGAAGATGGGGAAAAGACATTTGTTGCACAAATGACAGTGTTTGATAAAAACAGGTAATAGTAATGGGCACATTGTTGTGATCATAAAAAGATAAGTTCTATGGGGTGTGTAGTAAGGTATTCTGGAAGCGTGCCCATGCCGAGGCACCCCTTCCCCATGAGGGACCAGCCACAAAACATATAGAATAGAGTTTATTAAAGAGCATGGGGAGGGGAGTTAAAAGAGTAGTAGAGACAGAGAAAGGCAGAGGGAAGGAGAAGTAGAGAAGTAGAAGCTGGCCTTGGCCTTGGGGGGGGGGGGGAACGGGGAGAGGGAGCAAGAGGGCAAGAGAGTAAGAGAACAAGAGTAAGAGAGAGAAGAGAGGGCAAGCAACTCCTTTTATAGTGGGCCAGGCCTACCTGGCTATTACCAAGTAGGTATCTGTGAGGGTGGAATCCAGACAGTACCAACACATAAGGCTTCAATACTGTTCTACAAATGTTTTTATTCTGAAACAAAATGATGGTGGTATTGCTTCTGTTTGTTTTCTTCTAATGAATTTAAAAACAAATTTGCAAATACTGAATATTTTTCTATCATAGAGAGCAGAGAACTGTGAGTCCCTTAGTTGTTTGTTCGAAAAGTATTTTCTAAGTATCTACTCTTTGACAAAAACTTTTTTTTTAATTATTTTAATTTATATTTTTAAAGATTTATTTATTATATGTAAGTACACTGTAGCTGTTTTCAGACACATCAGAAGAGGGCATCAGATCTCGTTACGGACGGTTGTGAGCTACCATGTGGTTATTGGGATTTGAACTCAGGACCTTTGGAAGAACAGTCAGTGCTATTAACCGCTGAGCCATCTCGCCAGCCCTGTTTGTATTTTTCTTAAAGCAGGATACTTAATATTTCTATCTTGCATTCCATTTTTGAAAACAGCAGCACCTCGATGTAAGATTGCGGGAGGTTAAAGTAGCAGTATTCAGTCCAATGCCTGTCACACAAAGTATTCTGTACGTCTTAGGTATCATCTAACAGGTTCTCTAAGACTGAAGCAAAGCTGATTGTTCCTATGCACAATCACCTGTTAGCATGAGAAAGGAATGGTTTGAAAATAGTAGTGTGAATGCCAGTGTTTAAGCATGGAAATAATATATGTCATACAATACATGAACATGCCCACACATGTTAAAACTATGCTATATAGCTTTCTTGAATGTTTGATTCATTATTTACTGAGCCAGGTTCCCTTAGGTATCATTAGTTCCCAGGATTGTCATTTATATCATGAGTATACTGAACAAACATGAAAATAACGATTGCAGTTCAAACACTGACATGCATACTTTGTAATGATTCCCTCTAGGCGAATTGTAGCACTGCTATTGTCCTAGTTTCAAAAGCATGAAATCTGCACAGCTGGTTTATACTTAATGCCTAAAATCAACTAGGTTTTGATACAGGCATATTATGTCTAGCTACAGTAATACAAATTTCTATTTATTATATCATCTTTGTTGGTATAAACAGAGACTTAGTAAATTCCAGAATGCTCATTAGGCATGGTAGTGCACACATTTAATCCCAGCACTCAGGCAATTGGATTCTATTGCATGTACATAGTAGAGAGACCCTGTTTCACAAACAAACAAAGACAATTTTCCAGCAAAGTTTATGAACATAAATATAAACATAAACATTCCACAGCTTCAGGAAAAAACATTGGTATGTGTTAATAAACATTTGTGCTGAAGAATGCACTTCTGGGTGTGTATTACTCAAAGACTGCCTGATTAACATTTTTCTTTTTTTTTTTTTTAATATTGCTTTTTGTCAGATCTGGCTTGTAGATAATTTAAAATCCTGCTTGTATGTAAGCTAGTATATCAATTTAATGTGTTTTAGAGTATAGACTTTGTAATACACAGGTTACTTTATAAAGTGTGTGTGTTTTTCTACCAGGCGTTTACAGCTTTTAGATGGGGAATATGAAGTGGCCATGCAGGAAATGGAAGAATGTCCAATAAGTAAGAAAAGAGCAACATGGGAGACTATTCTTGATGGGAAGGTATGGAATGACTTAGAGATTGAACACACTATGGTTGTCAACTCTTATTTTGATTAATGGGTTTTTTTTTCAAATGGAAATTGTATATGAAATAAGGATTCTTTGTTTTTTCACATTAAATATTAATTTACTTATTTGTAAGATAAGGTGTTGCTATCTAGTTCTAGCTTTCCTGAAATTCTGTAAACCAGAACAAAGATCCCTCTGCCTCCCAAATGCAAGCATTAAAGGCATGTACCACCACATTCAACACTAAATCTGCTCAACATGGTGTGCTTAGATCATCAGGTTTGGTGTGCAGTGCCTTTTCCCACTGAGACGTATTGCTTGCCCTTAGAGTCCCTTTGGTTTTAATACTTAGAAAATGCAAGCAAAATGGCCTAGTCAGAAAATGTAGTAGAGGACCTGACTGGCTGAGGCACACCTCTGCTGGTAGTTAGCTTTGTTGCTTTTGTCAGGTTAACTCATTTGCCTTGTTTCTTAAAGTGAGGGCTAGAATTGAAAAGATAAAATATGAGAATGAAATCCTATTCAGAAATATGTCTTAATGAAATACCATATTTAGAAATATATTTTGTGGGAACCTCTTCTTTCATAAAAGTTCTGGGATCAAACTTGGATAATTATGCTTTGTAGCAAGTGTTTTTACACTGAGGCATCTCAGCATCAACCTGCTTAGATGGTGAAGAATAGGAAGAACTGATACCTAAAAAGATATCCATTAAGAAAGTTGATAGTTAGCCAGGCGGTGGTGGCGCACGCCTTTAATCCCAGCACTTGGGAGGCAGAGACAGGAGGATTTCTGAGTTCGAAGCCAGCCTGGTCTACAAAGTGAGTTCCAGGACAGCCAAGACTACACAGAGAAACCCTGTCTCGAAAAACCAAAAAAAAAAAAAAAAAAAAAGAAAGTTGATAGCTTAACAAGATTTCTGATGTGTGTGGGTTTTTTTTTTTTAATTTTTTTGTTTTGTTTTGTTTTCCTGTCTTTGTTGTTTTGTTTTGTTTTGTTGTTTGAGACAGATGTCTCTGGAGACCAGGCAGGCCTCAAACTCAGATTTATCTAACTCTGCCACTTAAATGCTGGGATTAAAGGTTTGTGCTACAACTGTCCAGCAAGATTTTTGATTCTTAATTTTACGGATTGCTGGGGCTGGAGAGATGGCTCAGCGGCTAAGAGCACTGACTGTTCTTTCAGAGGTCCTGAGTTCAAATCCCAGCAACCACATGGTGGGTCACAGCCATCCATAACGAGATCTGACGCCCTCTTCTCGTGTCTGAAGACAGCTGCGGTATACTTATATATAATAATAAATAAATCTTAAACACAAAAAGTGTTTTAAAAAAAATTACTCATTGTTACATATAACCTACATTTTCTAAAAATTACTGAAAGTGAGTTATTGGGAATTAATTTCAAATATTTTTATCTATTTACTGAGGTAAGATGTTATATAACTTTCTAAGAAAAATAAAACGCAGTCTTTCAGATTCTTTGATTTCTAAGAATGAAAATTAGGGGAAGCAGCTATGATACTGTAGTAGACGGAACTGTTCTTGTCATTGTTCTACATTCCACAAGAGCAATACAGAGAGGGTAAAGCGGAATAAATGTCAGGGGCAAAAATAATCAGACTTTGGAAAGAGTGGGTTTGTTTATTTAATTATTTTTTCTTTTTTCTAGACAGATTTTTTTGTGTAGCCCTGGCTGTCCTTGAACTCAGAGATCATCTACCTCTGCTTCCCAAATGCTGGGACTAAAGGTGTGCACCACCATTGCCAGGCAGGTGTGTATATTTTAAGAGAAAACTTAATGGATTTATTTTTAAACATATTGTACATCAAAACTATGTAAATACAATCAATGTCTATATGTAAGAGGCTATTAGAGATGTGAGATTATGCAAGAGTCATTGTAATTGATAAATTACTGAAGTATAGGTATGTGATTGAAGCAAGTGGCTAGATATGAGTTACGGCCTATGGAGACCAAAGATAGAGTTCTCTTAATAGGTGATTTGGGGAAGCAGCGGGCACCTTAGATAATTCCTGTCCCCAAACCAAAGAAGCACAACCAAGCATGTCGAGAACAGTAAAGGAGAAATCACTAAGTTTCACTCTACCACACCGGTAGGATTGGTCACCTAGGATTGTAGTTGATGGTTGGCAGGCTTTGGTGTCAACTTTACTTTGCTTTGTTTTGCCTTTTAATTTTTATTTTTCAATTTTCTGAGACAGGAGACAAGGAAGGTCTCATTATCTAGCTCAGGCTGTCCTGGAACCGGCTTTGTAGACTACCTGGCCTCAAACTCAGAAATCTACCTGCCTTTATGTCCCAGACTCTGGGATTAAAGGTGTGCCCCATGACACCCAGCTTGGTTTTGCTTTATTGTTGAGAAATAATTGGGGGAGATTTTTCTTGAAAATTTATTTTCTGCCTCTTGAGAAATCTGAGCCTGATTTCGATCTTAGAAATCTTAAAGGGAGCCGGGCGGTGGTGGCGCACGCCTTTAATCCCAGCACTTGGGAGGCAGAGGCAGGAGGATTTCTGAGTTCGAGGCCAGCCTGGTCTACAAAGTGAGTTCCAGAACAGCCAGGGCTACACAGAGAAACCCTGTCTCGAAGAAAAAAAGAAAAAAGAAAAAAAAAAAAAGAAATCTTAAAGGGAAAAACTCTGAAAGTCTGACTGTTTTTTATCAATTGTTTTCACACACAGTAAGAGTGTGTCCTGTTCTTCTAGAGGAGACCTGATCAGTTCCCAGTACCAATGTTATGTTCAAGACTCAACTCCAGGACATCTTATGCCCTCCTGGCTTTCTTTGGCACTGCACTGAAGCACATTTCATAGCTGTGCACATATACATAATTTTAAAGTTAAATAAATCCACATTGGCATGTCATGAGTATCTTCATTTAATTTCTGCAATATCTTTGACATCATCATAACTCTTTCCTATTTTATTTATTGTTTAGAGGCTGCCTCCATTTGAAACATTTTCTCAGGGACCTACATTGCAATTTACTCTTCGATGGACGGGAGAAACCAACGATAAGTCTACAGCTCCTGTTGCCAAGCCCCTTGCCACTAGAAATTCGGAGAGCCTTCATCAGGAAAATAAGCCTGGTTCTATTAAACCTGCACAAACTATTGGTAAAAATACTGTTGCTATCTAAATAGTGGTTTTAATGTTTTAGGCTTAGAATAACTCAGTTGTGATTTTGATGTTTTTAATTATTCAGGAAATAACTGTTTTATCAAGTAGCCATATTATTAGTTATGGTAAGTTAGAGTTTGTCTGTATTAAATGTAAAGTTCTCTAGAACATTTGTGATGGTGTTTCTGGAATTTTACTTTGTCTTTAACATTTCAGCAGTATTATATATAGTGTTTACTAACTTCAGGTGTGTCTATAATTATCCTTGTGTCAATTTAGAACACATTTTCCACTAATTTGCCACAGATAAGAAAGTGATTGGTTTTCAATGCATTTTTAAAATGTAAAGCATTGGATTGCAAGAATATTTGCCTAGCATGATCAAGGCCCTAGGTTCAAACCCCTATTTTGCACGTAAAGAACAGGTACAGATGGAGTAAGAGCTCTGCTATATTAAGTCCTAACTTAATAAGATCACTGCTCTTGACTTCAGAGCATCTGAGTGTTTTATCTCTCCGAAGAGGGAAGATTTCTCTTTGATGTAGTATGGTTATGTGCAAATGTTACATGCATCAAAAGATGAGGTATAGCCTTCAGTAGGTCCCTTTAATCTCAGCAGGAAGAGGCAGGTTCAAGGCTTCATAGAGCTGATAGCGAGACCCTGACTGCTTTCTACACAAGCCTGACAACCTGAATTGATTTCCAAATCTCACATGGAAGAAAGATAAAATTGGCTTCTGAAAGTTGTCCTCTGACCTCCACACATGTGCCCTGGGACCTGGTACTCAGGATCTTAGGGGGCAGCCTGAAATCCTGGCTGTTGTGTGTCAGTTCTTTCCACATAACAATAGTTCAGCTTTTGTAAGTAGTTGCCACTTTATAACACTTCATTAACAAGTGTTAAAACTTGTTCACAAAAATAATAAATCAAATGTTAAAAGTAAGAAAGAAATGACCCGTGTAAGGGGAAATATTTCCTAAGTAATTAATTCGTTGGGTACGTCTCAAAGTATTCTTAAGCTAATGAAAGAGAATTACAGGGAAACTTGTAAACAGTCTTTATGACAGGAGATTATATGTGTGTGATCATTAGTTTTGTCCCACATTAAATAATAATTAAATATTTGACATTAAGTTTGATGAAATGTACTAAAATCTTGAAGGATGATTATTTTGCAGGTTGGGGTGATTTTAAAAACAATCAATTTTCACTTTCTAATAATCAGTCAAAACCAGTCAGGCCTAGGTTTGAACATCAGTGACAGAGCAGGTGACTGGCATTTGGGAGGACTTGGGTTCTACCACATCACCACCCAAAACAAAACAAAAATACCTATAACCTTAAACTTTTTGTGACTGTGGGTTATAGTTTTTGTTTAGGGTATCAAAGGAGTTCTTTGGGTGTTTTGGGGTTTATTGTAGTGGGGTTTTTTTTGTTGTTGTTTTTGGTTTTTTTAAGAGTTATTTTTTATATATGTGAGTACACTGTTGCTATATTCAGACACACCAGAAGAGAGCATCAGATTTCATTAAAGATCGTTGTGAGCCACCATGTAGTTGCTGGGAATTGAACTCAGGAGCTCTGGAAGAACAGTCAGTTCTCTGAACCACTGAGCCATCTCTCCAGCGCATGTTTTTTATTTTTTAAAGAAAAAAAAAAGCAAAGTCCTCCCAGGGTGGTGTGGTAAATATTTTTAATCCAAACTCATAGGAGTAAGAGGCAGGCAGATTTCTGAGTT
The DNA here is from genome assembly GCA_036184795.1 of Tokudaia tokunoshimensis. NCBI lineage: Eukaryota > Metazoa > Chordata > Mammalia > Rodentia > Muridae > Tokudaia > Tokudaia tokunoshimensis. The sequence continues at coordinate 41,668,056 of BTHU01000010.1, read as the reverse complement.
CAAGGCCAGCCTGGTCTACAGAGTGAATTCCAGGACAGCCAGGGCTACACAGAGAGAATCCCTATGGGGTGCAATGGCATGGGTCCTCAATATAGACCTTTCATTATCAATTTAAGTGAACAGATATACCACAGTTTTATATTTTTGTTTAGTAATTTTGGCAAGATACTTTATATAGATGGGAGTTTTTCATCAATTAAGCAAGTGTATATTTTCAGCTGTTAAGGAAACATTGACTACAGACCTGCAAACAAGAAAAGAAAAGGATACTTCAAATGAAAGTCGCCAGAAGTTAAGAATATTTTATCAGGTAAATACAACTGTTTGGTCTAATAAAGTAATTGGTTTAATAAATGTATCATAAAATAGATTTTTTTTTGTATGTAGTATCTCAACATTTTTCATTGGTGTACTGTTTTAGAGGTGCTGAGGAAACAGTGATAAGAAATGTGCAAGTTGTGAGCTTGACACTTTTTGTTTTTTAGTTCCTTTATAACAATAATACAAGACAACAGACAGAAGCCAGAGATGACCTGCACTGCCCGTGGTGCACTCTCAACTGCCGTAAGCTGTATAGCTTACTCAAGCATCTAAAACTCTGCCACAGCAGATTTATCTTCAATTATGTAGTAAGTAGGTTTTCATTTTGTTTACCAATAGTACACGTCACACATAATAACCTTAGATAAAGGGCACTTTGCATGTAAACAGTAAGAAGTTCTGCCCCTGTTACAGTGGATGATTCAGTTCATTGTATTTATTCTGTATAATAATATTTGCATATATCATACATATATTCACTGAATATACGTAAATAGAATTTTCTTCTTGAGAAAAATAGTTTATATACAAAGTTTCCAGACTGATAAATGAGAGCATTAGCATTTTAATTCACTTTTTGCAGGGGTTTTGTTTTGTGAGACCAGGTCTTATTCTGTAGCTAGTCTGCCTTGTTTTCCTGTCTGCCTTCCAAGAATTAGGATTGAATGCGGAGCCACAGAGCCTGGCCTGCGTTTTTTTTTTTTCTTTTAAGTCTTCAGGTATGCTTTTCCATCAAGCTGATAATACTTGGTTTATTTTAGGTTTTACAACATTAAAAATCCATAACTACTTTACTTTTTACTTCATTTTAATTTTGAAAATGATTTTCATAAATAGTCAACGAGAACTTAAAACAGAGGCATTACCAAGTAAAGAATTAACCATTAAAGCATTTATATTTACTTCTACTTCAATTTAACAAATATGTTTTTTTTGGGGGGGGGGTGTTTCGAGACAGGGTTTCTCTGTGTAGCCCTGGCTGTCCTGGAACTCACTTTGTAGACCAGGCTGGCCTCGAACTCAGAAATCCGCCTGCCTCTGCCTCCCAAGTGCTGGGATTAAAGGCGTGCGCCACCACTGCCCGCCATAACTATTTTAATTGAAAGGAAAAGTAGATGTTTCATATAGGATTATTAATAATTATTATCTTATTTTTCTAAACATCCTATTTTGTTTTTGTTTTCTTTATAGTATCATCCAAAAGGTGCTAGGATAGATGTTTCTATCAATGAGTGTTATGATGGCTCCTATGCAGGAAATCCTCAGGATATACATCGCCAACCTGGATTTGCTTTTAGTCGAAATGGACCAGTAAAGAGAACACCTATCACACACATTCTTGTGTGCAGGTAGGCAGAAAGCTTATGCTCTGCCTTTTATTTTTTATAGAGGGTGTGTGTGTGTGTGTGTGTGTGTGTGTGTGTGTGTGTGTGTGTGTGTTTGGAGGGGAGGGAAGCAAGAGAGAAAACGGTTAATTTGTTCAAGTTTGTTCTCTCCTTCTACCACGTGGGTCCCATGGATTGAATTTAGGCAGTCAGCCTTGGCAGCATGTGCCCTACCTTTATTGATATGAGAATAAAAAGGGGGATCAAGAACAAGAGTATTTTGGTACAATCTTCATTTCAGTATTGGTCAGTGAAGTAGTATACTTTTGGTTTTTCGAGATAGGATTTCTCTATGTAACAGCTCTGGCTGGCCTGGAACTCAAAAGATTCACCTGCTTCTGCCTCCCAAGTGCTGGGATTAAAGGTGTGTGTGCCATCATGCCTGGTTGACATTGTTAATGTTGTCCTCCTACATTGATTTGTGGATTTAATATCCCACATTGGGGCTAGCAAGATGTCTGGATGGTTAAAATTAGTTGCTCTTGCAGAGGACCTAGGTCTGTGTGCATACCTACAAAAAAGGGATAGACTCTATTTGGATAGTGTGAAATCTAAACTCATTCTATCCTTGTCTTCTAATGTCTTTTAAGAGATGCTATCCCAAGATAGCCAATTATTTCTCCTTTAGTTGAGCTTTGTAACCATACATTAGTGATGAATTTACAGTGGCAGTTTTGTCTCTTGTAAGCTTCATTTTTTTATAAAACCTAAAAATCAGAATTTTTGGTTAGACGTGTATCTGTAACTATTTTTCCATTTTGTGTTAGTATATTTATAGTATAATAAATATTGGGCTGAAGAGGTGGCTCAGCCATTAAAGGTTAGGCTCACAACCAAAATAATATATAATAATATATGTCTTTGAGACAGTTTCCCTATGCAGCACATTGCATTTATGTGTGAGTATATGCCATGTATATGTGGATGCCCAAGAAACTGAAAGAGGGAGTCAGATCCCCTGCACCTGGAAATAGCAGCTATGATCTATCCCCATGTGGTACTAGATCCTCTGCAAACCCGCCTCACCTCTGAACTATTCCTCCAGCTCCCTTAAATGTTTCCTTGTTTTGTTTTGTTTTGTTTTTGTTGTGTCTTTTTTGTTTGTTTGGTTGGTTGGTTGGTTTGGTTGGTTTTTTTGGACAGGGTTTTTCTGTGTAGCCCTGCCTGTTCTGTAACTCAGGATGTAGACCACTGTAGGCATATATTAAGGATTAAACCTCTCTTCTAGCCCACTACCCAGCAGGGATAGTGAGAAAGAAAAGTTATTAGGATGGGGTGGGGGAGTGGACGTGTTCAGCAATAGTTCTTTGGCTGCAGTCCTGTAGCAAGCACCAAATACGAGTCAGCAGCTGCAGACCAGTCCTTTCAGCAAACAGGAATCAGGAAGCTGTAGTTAGGTCCTGGAGAAAATGCCAGATGCCTCACTGCCATCTGCCCAAGGTCCTGCAGGACCCCTTGAGCAGCTCTTGGGCGAGTTTCTATCAATGGCAGCATTACCACAGGTTGAGCTCAACATAGCTATGTAAAGTCACATGGGTGACTTTAGGGAAGAGTATGGAGGCAGAACTAACCAAACCAAAACTCAGTGCTCATCTCCCGCTTCCTGCGGGGTCATTTTTATACTCTGCATCAAGCATCCTTTCATGAGTTTGCTTTAACAAGACATTCTTTTATGTGTGCCTCAGCAAAACATCATTTGACATAAATAACATTCCCCCAAAAAACCCAGAAGTTTCCACTTCAGACCAGACTGACCCTGAACTCAGAGACCTGCTTGTCTTTCCTCTAGAATGCTAGGATTGAACCATGCCCGCCCTACCTTGCCCCCTTGAATATTTTTTAATGTGTCCTACCTAGAAATTAATTTTCCTTATATACATTTTTGTTTGCTTATTTGCTTTTTAAGACAGGGTTGCTCTATGTGGTCCTAGAACTTACTGTGTAAACCAGGTTGTCCTTGAACCTGGAGATCTGCCTGCCTCTGCCACCTGAATACCTGAAGTAAAGACATGGGCAACCCCTGCCAGGCTCTTGAATACATCTTTAGTTTTTTTTCTTTTTTTCACTTTTTTAAAAGATTTATTTATTTATTTTATGTATATGAGTACACTGTAGCTGTCTTCAGACACTCCAGAAAAGGGCATCAGATCCCATTACGGATGCTTGTGAGCCACCATGTAGTTGCTGGGATTTGAACTCAGGACCTTCAGAAGAGCAGTCAGTGCTCTTAACCGCTGAGCCATCTCTCCAACCCTAGTTTTTTCTTTTTGCTTGTTTGTTTGTTTTAAGTTTATTTTTCTTACTGGGAAAGCCATTGTTGTCTTTGAAACTTTAATATGTAGATCTGGGACTATATAGCTCGGACTTTAAACACTGGTTCTTGAGGGGTGGAGAGGGGCTTATGTGTTGCGTCCATTTTGCATTATATGTTGGAAAAAAAAACAGTATAAAAGGGTGCTGCTTAAAATACTATTATGTTTTTTGTTTTACAAAATATTAACATTGCAGGTGTTATCTCGTATTCAGTTTCATGGACGTACATGTCCTCTTGTTTGATCTCTTGATCTCATTAGGCCAAAACGAACAAAAGCAAGCATGGCGGAGTTTCTTGAATCTGAAGATGGAGAAGTAGAACAGCAAAGAACATACAGTAGTGGCCACAATCGTCTCTATTTCCACAGTGATACCTGCTTACCTCTTCGGCCACAAGAAATGGAAGTAGATAGTGAAGATGAGAAAGATCCAGAATGGCTGAGAGAAAAAACCATTACTGTAATTACCTTTATTTTCCTCTTCCCTAGCAGCGCTCATACAAGTTTTATAGCTGTCATTTACAAAGTTGAGTAAGGAAAAGTTTACTTTCCTGTGTGAGTTTCTATTGAATACTTTCATTTTTATATTTTATTGCTCTTTTGTAACTTAGAATTTTCATCCTAAGACAAATGCTTAAGTAAAAGTTGGTTTTATTAAATGCTGCTGATGTGGTGGCACATGCCTTTGGTCCCAGTACTCTGGAAAGTAAGTTAGGTGAATTTCTAAATTTGAAGACAGCCTGGTCTAGAGTGAGGACTAGGACAGCCAGGGCTGTGTAGAGAGACCCTGTCTAAAAAGAAAAGAAGGGAAAAGAAAAGCTACATCTTTGCTATTTTTCTGTTCCAAAATATTTTGCTTTGACAACCTTTTTTTTTTTCTTAAAAATGCTACTACTGTTATAAATGTAATAGATATTTTTTTTTCTCTTTCAGCAAATTGAAGAATTTTCTGATGTGAATGAAGGAGAGAAAGAAGTAATGAAACTGTGGAATCTCCATGTCATGAAGCATGGGTAGGGTTTCTGCTCCTTTACTTCCTTCTTTTTGCTGCTTCTCAGTCTCAGTCTGTGCAGGTTTTTTTCTTAGTTATTTTGTGTGGGGGGTGTTCTGCTTGCATGTATGTCTGTGTGCTTTCTGTGTGCCTAGTGGCTGCAGAGGACACTTGTAAGCTGCCTCATGGGTGCTAGGAATTGAACCCAGGGTATCTACAAGAAAAAGGGGTTTTAATCGCTGAGACATCCCTCTGGTACCCACCTCACTTTTGACCTCCATACTAAAATTATCTATGCAAGACCATATGTGGCTCACTTTATTATTATTATTATTATTATTATTATTATTATTATTATTATTATTATTATTATTACATGGGTTTTGACATACACATGCTGTGTTTCTTGTGTGGAGATCTTTGGGAATCAATTATCTCCTGTTGTAGGTTTAAAGAGAATGGCACACATGCCTTTCCACTGAGCCATCTTGTTTCTTAAGAGGATTGTTGTTATTTTGAGACGTGGTCTTTCTACATTGCCCTGACTGTCCTGGATCTCACTTTGTAAACCTGGCAACCTTCAAACTCACAAAGATTTCCCTGTCTCAGCTTCCCGAGTACTGGGATTAAAGATATGTACGACACACCATCAAAGATCATTTTTTATATGGTGACTTACAAACATTTAAGGGAGTGTGGTAATGATTAGAGAATTAACTGCCAGAATCTAACTTACTTTGGATGAGTATTCTAAATATTACCCTCATCCAAAATTACATTAAATGTACGAATTAGCCAGTGATTGTTACAGAATGAACTCCATGGCTTTAAGGTGCCTTGAGATTGTCTAAAGTATTTATATATGTGTATGGACTTATTTTGTTTGTCTTGTTTTTAATTTGTGGTGTGTGTGTGTGTGTGTGTGTGTGTGTGTGTTGCTTCTAGAAGCCAGATGATTATATTCCTGGAGCTGGAAATACCTGAGCTTGTAATCCTCCCCACATGTTCTGGGAACCAAACTCAGGTCCTCTGTAGGAACAACAAATGCTCTTAACCTCCTAGTCATCTCTTTCCCTCACCACATCCTCCTTACTCAACATTCTAAATAGCTACTACAACTATGGGAATGCACCACCATCCTTGATTTCTTTTTTCTTTATGTTGCCAGTGAATACAAAGATATGTAATGTTCTTAAAAGTTATGAAAGTCACATGCTGAGTGCTTGCTACGTAATCCTGATTGCCTCAAATGAAGCCCTGAAACCTCCCAAAACTCAAAAAAGGAGTCAACTAACTCCACAAAGATGACTGGCGCACACATGCACATACACAATACTAAAAATAAATTTTTACAAAAGAAATGATGGAAGAGTGAAGAAACTATTCAGTGGCTAAGAGCAAAGCATCCGGGTTCAATTCCCATCAACCACAGTGATTCATACCTGTCTGTCATTCCAGGCACACATGTGGTATACTGACGTATGTGCAGGCAAAAAATTCATATACGTTTATAGGGATTGGATTAAATGTTTGCTGCCCATTTAAATGTAGTCAACTTTTTTTTTAAAAGAGATTTATTTATTTATTATATGTAAGTACACTGAAGCTGTCTCCAGAAGAGGGCATCAGATTGGATGGCTGTGAGCTACCATGTGGTTGCTGGGATTTGAACTTAGGACCTTTGGAAGAGCAGTCAGTGCTCTTAACTGCTGAGCCATCTCTCCAGCCCTGTAGTCAACGTTTTAAGTAGATTGCTTACCTAGAATGTATAGAACAGCATCCCTCACGTCCCCGAAGTCATGATTTTAGTCAATTTCCTGGTCTAAATCTGTAAGTATGGCAGCTAGTAAGGTTTATTTATTGAGGCTTCTATCATGTCTTACTAGTAGTAGCTTTGTATTAAGTATTTTGCTTGGTCTTATTTGTCATGTTACACATTGCTTATTTCTTGTTGTTTTGTATCATTAATGCTTTGTTTTTCTTGAATAGATTTATTGCTGACAATCAAATGAATCATGCCTGTATGCTGTTTGTAGAAAATTATGGACAGAAAATAATTAAGAAGAATTTATGTCGAAACTTCATGCTTCATCTAGTCAGCATGCATGACTTTAATCTTATTAGCATAATGTCAATAGATAAAGCTGTTACCAAGCTCCGAGAAATGCAGCAAAAACTAGAAAAAGGAGAATCTGTGGCCCCTGCAAATGAAGAAATAGCTGAGGAACAAAATGGGACAGCAAATGGATTCAGTGAAACTAACTCAAAAGAGAAAGCTTTGGAAACAGACGGTGTCTCAGGGGTTCCAAAACAGAGCAAGAAACAAAAACTCTGAGAACTAGCCCCGTGTTGTGTTGTGGACAGACACTGAAGTTGCTTCTAGGGAATTTAACCTCTAGGAAGAGGTTTGGTTTTAGATTGTTTGGTTTTTAATCATGTATTCGGAATAGGCATTGTTAGATGATGTCATTGATTTCAGCACAGAGGTTCTGTGGGTCTGCTTCGCTTCTTCTCCTCTCATGCTTATCAGCTTTAGTGATGTCCTCACAATTTGGTTTTAGCCTGAAAAGCAGTTTTTCAAATAGTTAATTTTTTTCTTAGCTATAACAGTCATCTTTTAAATATGTTGGGTTAATTTAAAAATTTCACACCTAAATTTTAATGCTTGTTTCACTTGTGACTTTTTTTCTGCGTTGTAATTGTGAGACATTTTCTGGGAAAGGAAGGTTGGGATGTTATGCTGTCTTAGAGATGGAGAGTTTTTATGAAATTGTTACATTGCCACTTTGACCCTTGATTTCAGAAATCATTTATGCATTTGGGATGAGAAGTTAGAATGCAAGTTCTGTATCAGTTCGTGTTACAAGTTTAAAACAGCACCAGTTGGAGGCAATGTGACCTCTTCATGCATCCATGTCATGCCATGCGCACTGATGGAAGTTACTGTTTGTTTTCAAGTGATTGATCTGAGTGCTTGTTTTCCCAATTTAGTTTTTTACTTGAACATGTTTTTAGTTTTTCCTTCTTAATTAGATAATCCCTTGGAAAATTGTTCTGTGCACATCTTTTGCACTAGGATGGAGATTTAAAAGATGCCACTTTGTGGTAGGGTGTGTCCCTGAGTATGAAACAGAAGATGTCACACACCTTGTTTCCTTTGTGATGTCCTTCTTGATTAGAATATCCATACAGATAAGCTGACTTGAATTGTTTTGAGCAATTTTCCCTGTGTTCTGTTTTAGGCACATATTCGCGGTTGGGTTTTCTCCAACAGAAAGTGGTTTCACTGCTGGCGTAATAAGCACGGATAGGTTTTTATTCTAACTCAAGCACTGTGGTTGAATAACATCACCTCAATTTTTTATTATCCTTTAAAGATATTGCATTTTCATATTCTTTATTTATAAAGGATCAATGCTGCTGTAAATACTGGTATTTTTAATGTTTTAATTTCATTCCACCACCATCAGATGCAGTTCCCTGTTTTGTTTAATAAAGGGACATAAGCTTTCTCATGGTGTCTTCAGAGATTTATAAATGTATATACTGATTTGGCTGGTCTTTACGATGTGTTTAACTGTGAGGCTATTTAAATAGTGTGGATGTGACTTGTCATCCAGTATTAAGTTCTTAGTTACTGGTTTTTGTGTTAAAAATAAGAAAGAGGGAAGCTGCAGTTTTCACTGTAGTCTCCCTGGCTGGTAAACTCTCCTCATGAGTTCACTGAACTCTCATTTTGCCTCTGGGTAGTGGGTTCTGAGCATTTCTCCTGGGCTTTAATTTGCTAAAGCTGTGCACATATGTAAAAAAAAAATAGATTATTTTAGGGAAGATGTAGGTGTAGAATTATTGCTTCTGTCATTTCTTAAAGCAGTTATGCTCTTAATGCTTAAAGAAGGCTAGCATTGTTTGCACAGAAACATTGGTGATTTCCCTTCCCTGAATAGTAATGAAATTACTTCTGTTGAGTAAACTTTTTATGTCATCTTATAATAAAAGCTGAAAATGCCTTTTGTTTCTATTTATAAAAAAAAAAGCTTTTCTATATGTACCCTTGAGAACAGATTTTGAAGAAATCATGTAAGATGATAAAGCATTTGAATGGTACAATAGATGTAAAAAAATTCAGTTTAAAAGAAACGTTTGTTTTTACATTAAATGTTTATTTGAAATCAAATGATTTTGTACATAAAGTTCAGTAATATAAAGTTGTATTCTGCTTTTTTTTTCATTCATGGTCTCTGCATTGTTAATGTGTGCATTTAGGCTTTGCTTAAATGACTTAGGAAGTATCCAGAAAAGAACACTAGTTTGATGAGAGAGCTTAATATGAAATCAAGAGAAACGAAACTGTTTTCAACACTCATAGGCTGTCATTAGAGTGATTGTGACGTGCTGTGTCTAGTGTTGGAGCCTTGCCTGTGTTGCCAGTCAGTGGGTCTACCCCTGAAATGCTATTCTTCAGACTCATTTAGAAAATGTATTATTGTTCGCAGATTGTTTTCTGAGTACATAGTTCAGAGCAAAGCCAGTAAATCAGACTGGTATGTCCAGTTGTAGATAGTTAAGTTTTTTTCTTGTCTTAATATGTAGGTTTTGTTCATCTTTTATTGTTACTTTTGAGACAGGGTTTTCTCAGTGTAGCCCTTGCTGTCTTTGAGCTAACTCTGTAGACCAGGTTAGCCTCAAAGATCTGTCTGCCTTTGTCCACCCTCACCCGCACTCCACCTCCAGGATCAAAGTTGTGCACCATCACACCTGGCTTTCTTTTCTCTTTTAAGTTTATTTATATGTATGTGAGAATACTGTCACTGTTTTCAGACACAGCAGAAGAGGCCATGGTTGTGAACCATCTCTCCAGCCCAATTCATTCATTCCTTCTCCCTGCCCCGCCCCCCACCCCCCCCATCCTGGTTTGGTTTTGAGACAGGGTTTCTCTGTATAATTTTGGATGTACTGGAACTCTGTAGACCAGGCTGCAGGCTGGCCTCAAATAAGATCCACCTGCTTCTGCTTCCCAAGTGCTGAAATTAAAGGTGTGCACCACTTCTAGACACAAGTGACTTGTCAATGTTTGAAATAAAAACGAACTTATCTTGGTCTTCCAAAAGGTTAGAGAGTAGCAATTCAAGTAAACACATGAAATGATTGGTTAATTTGTTGCATTTTTATTATGGTATGAAACCATTAGGTTGGATTCAGTAGGCACTAGTTTGATTTTAGACTTTTATTTCCTAGGGTAGTGATAGCTGGTACCAACCCTCTCTCCAGCTGCCTGATCTTGTCTGCAGTGTCCTCATGCTAATACTGTTTGATGTTTTCAGCTTAAGAATGGCTTTATTGGAATGTATCTTCATCCAAACTCCAGCATGGTCTGTAAAAGGTCAGTAAGGGTGAGTGAGGACAGCCCAGCAGTTCAGAGCACTTGCTGTTCCTTCAGTCCCCAGCTCCCGTGTAAAGCAGCTCACAGCCAGCTTCTAATTCCAGCTCAAGAGTCTCCAGCATCTACATGCCCTGAGACGTGTGCGCACATAAAGTCTTCCCCAAAGTAGCAGAGCTGGAGAGAGATGGCTTACTGGTTGAAAGCAGGCTACGCTTCTAGAGGCCCATCTAGTTCACCTAGAGGTTCTATCAGTTCCTAGCACCTACTTGGTGACTCAAAACCATCAGCACAGACAGCAAAACACATATACATACAAAAATTCTTAAAGAACAGAGAACACAATTCAACCTTTGGGGAAAGCTATTTAGTGTATTTGTTAAAATCACAATCCAATTACTCTTGCCACAAATGAACTCTGCAGAGGAAGCTTGGTGACATTCAAAATTGAGTTTCACCATTATAATCCACCCACCCATCCCCTTTGACTTCCATGGCTATTGGAGGTGTAATATGCATTATCCCTGGCTGTCCTAGAACTTACACTGTAGACTGGGCTGATCTCGATCTCAGAAATCTGCCTCCCAAGTGCTGGGATTAAAGTCATGTTCCACCACTGCCCAGCTAATAAGTCTTAAAAAATAATTTATTTCCATTTTATGTGCATTGGTGTTTTGCCTGCTTACATGCCTGCATGAAAGTGTGTTAAATCTTGGAGCTACAGTTTCCTGCTGCCATGTGGTTGCTGGTATTTGAACCTGGGTCCTCTGTAAGAAGAGTCCGTGGGCAGTGGTGGCGCACGCCTTTAATCCCAGCACTTGGGAGGCAGAGGCAGGCAGATTTCTGAGTTTGAGGCCAGCCTGGTCTACAGAGTGAGTGGACAGCCAAGGCTATACAAAGAAACCCTGTCTCGACAAACAAAAAAACAGTGCCCTCAACTGCTCAGCCACATCTCCATCTCTAGAAGAAATGTTTTATATGACAGGCTTACACACAGCCCCTTGATATACTAGGGGTTTCTACTGCTGAGTGATAGCCCAGCTCAGAAGCAGACAACCTAGAAGTGCCATTGAAGACCCATAGGGCCCAGACTTGTACCTCAGTCCAGAATCCAGTACCCATCATGGTGTGATGCAGAAGATGCCTAACAGTTTGAGTACTTTAGTTGTAGTCTACTGAAGTGTCAGTAAAACTACACCCAGCAAGAGGAAGCCGCCCCCACCCAGCTGTGTGCCACCAAAGGGGATCACCTTTTGTAGCAGGGAAATTGATTTATATATAAATTTATATATATATATATATACATACATGCATATATACACACACATACATATACATATGCCCTGCCCCACCAGGCCTCAGCACCAAGTCCCAGTGGGGTCCTGCTCAGCACTCGACACTCCTCAATGCTGCTGAGCTAATCTCTCCCAGCTACAGCAATCCTGCAGGCCTGGCCATATCTCTGCCGGAGTCCTGCGAGTTAATCTCGCTTCCACCCAGCGCCCACTCATTCCAGTTACCCCGGTAACTTTTTTTTTCGTTCTGCCTCCTCTTAACCTGTCCAATAACAGACCTCTCAATGTGATTGGACAGGGAATATCCTGCAACAATCTCCTTTAGGATCCCTTTTAGGTCTTCCCTACCCTAACACCTTTCTGCTTCAGGACTATCAGCAGCTACAAGGTTTAATATGTGGGGGCCGGAGAGACAGCTCAAAGGGTAAGTATGTTTGCTACACAACCCTTGACTTGAGTGTGGATCCCAGCATCCACATAAGCCCTGTGTGGCCTCCTATGCCTGTAACCCCAAGGCCGTGAGGGTCCAGAGACAGAGATCATTGGAGTTTCAGGTTCAGGGAGGGCATCTGCCTCAAAAGAATAAGGCCCAGAACGAGAGAGCCCATCCAGGGGCTGGAGAGGTGACTCAGTGGTTAAGAGCACTGGCTGCTCTTCCAGGGACCTGGGTTCAATCACCCACATGGTAGCTCACAACTGTCTATAACTCCCAGTTCCAGGGTATTCAACACTCAAACCAATGCAAGAGAGAGCCCATCCAATTCACACACATCACAGATTTAGTATGGTCTAGAGCCTTATAATTTAAAGCGTCTATTTACTTACATTCGTATCCATGTAAAGGTGTGTGTGCATGTATATGTGTGTAGAAAAAGGTGGCCATTCAGGTGTGTTTCTCAACTATGCCCCCTTCTTTTTTGAGGTATGATCTCTAGCTGAACCAAGCTTCCTGACTTGGATTGACAGCTGTCTGATGAGCTCCAGGGATCCTTTGTCTTCACCATGTTTGGCCTTTACACACCTTCACACAGGTGCTGAGCACTGAACTCAGTTCCTCATACTTGAATGGCAAGTTGCCCGGGTGACTCAGCCTCTGGTGTGAATATTCTATTACCAGAACCAGCAAATGCCCCCATTTCAGCAGACACTACTCACTTCATATCCGTGCCTAGAAAGGCCTCACACTGAAAGACGACAGGCACTCAAACTAGAATGTGCCTGGACTCCCTTGACCTCAGCATTGTTTTGTGTGTGCACCTTTTCTAGATTTTTTTGCCATTTGAAGCAGAGTTGGAATTTATTATTATAGGTAGAATGGTTTGCCTGTATCATACACATCTGTGCACCATGTGCATGGCTGGTGCCCAAGGAGGCCAGAGGTGGGTGATGGATCTGCTAGAACTGGAGTTACAGATGGTTGGCAGCTGCCACATGGGTGCTGGAAACTGAATTCAAGTCCTCTGCAAGAACAGCCAGTGCTCTTAACTGCTGAGCCAATTCTCTAGCCTCAATGATATCTTCATACAAATTCTAAGTATTATGAGGGAAAGAGGCGTTCATTGACAAAGCAGAGCTGATGGTGGCTTCTCCAGGACATGATGACTCAGTCTTGCTTGTTTTCTTCCAGATTTGATTGCTGTAGTCATGGTAACCATGACTTTAACAGCTTTTCTGTGCATGTGTACAGAGTGAAAGCATGTGTGCTCACACATCCCTATGTGTGCACACGGAGGTCAGAGGACAACCTCGGGTCAGTCCCACTGTATACTGACTTGGTCTCCTTGTTTCTCTGCTGGGTACACAGGGCAGGCTGACCCTGGAGGAGCCCTGGATAACAACAGATGTTTGCAATACAGTTGGCTTTTAGATGAGTTTCTGAGTACTGTGTCCTAATAAGTCACTGAAGCTCAGGGTAGCCTGCTTTCTTGTTTTTACTTTTGTGTGCGTTGGCATGCACGTTTGCGAATGCAGGTACCCACAGAGGCCAGAAGAGGGCACTGGATCTCCTGGAGCTGGAGTTAAGTTCATTGTGAGCTGACTGGCTTGCTTGAGGGGAACTGAACCCATGTTTTCTGCAAGAGCAATTTAAGGTGTTCTTAACTAGAGCCACCTTACTAGTCCTGTATTTTTTGAGACAGGGCCTCACTAGCTAGCCTGTGTTGGGCAGGAAATTCCAGATTCCCTTGCCTTGACCTCCTGCTTGCTGGGACTGTAGGTGTACAATCACGACTGAGGCAGCCAGAGCACTGCAGACACCTGTTGGGGCCTCATGGTCAACCAGCACTGGTGGGAAATCCCCCGAATTTTACTACCATTTCCAAACTACGCCACCGTGCTTTCCTGGGAGCGTCTGCTGACAAGTTGGGGTTCCTCCTGTTCTTGTGTCTGTTCATCTTTAATTTCCTCTTCCCGTGGAGACACTAGACCACACAGGTCTTGCAGCATCTGTGGTTTCTCTCTACCAATTTGGATCTGTGACTCATGGGAATCCCCTGCCACAGACTTTCAGTGTCACCTATATACTTTTCTATCTACATAGTCTCTCTATTTCATTCATCTGTATATATGCATAGGTGTGAAGGTCAGAGGACGATTCAGGCGAGTCCATTCTTTCCTCTTACAATGCAGGTCCCATGGATGGAGAATGTTCCCGATTGACCTTGAACTTCTGATCCTTCTGCCTTCATCTACCTGAGTGCTGGGATTACAGGCTTATTCCAGCCATGCTGTTTCATGAAGCCCCAGGGAATAATGGGAATCAAACTCAGGGCTTCATGGATGCTAGGCAAGCACTCATCAAGCTACACCCCACACCTTAGATCTTCTTTGTCCTCCTCCTCCTCCTCCTCTTCCTCCTCAACCTCCTCTTTATTCTTTTACAACAGGGTCTAACTATGTAACCCTGACTGTCCTGGAACTCTCTTTTTAGGGCAGGTTGGCCTCAAACACAGAGATCCACCAGTCCAGGCCTCCCCAGTACCAGAATCAAAGCTATGCGCCACTGCACCTGGCTAGCTGTTCTTTCTCTGTGAGATTCTGAGATATGAAGAGCTACAAGTAATCGCTACAAACTCCCTGGAGTCCATCTAGAACATTTTAGCTGGGTGAATGAAAAGACCAAGATCTGTGAAGACAAGTTCTGTAAGTATAAAGAGTTGTGTACGAGGTGAATGAAGGCAGGGGCCCACTCGCAGGAAACCTCTTGTTCATACACAACAAAGAGAAAACAGGAAGCCCAGAGAAGATAGTTAGCAGACTTCCCTATGTAGAACAGGAGGGCGTCTAAGTTCTAATTCTGGTGGTGCTGTACCACCACACTTGGCCCAGTTTGTCAAACTAACTGCATTTTGCTGATGTCCTCCTTAAAAAAAGTACAACTAAAATGTAAATAAGCATCATGTTTCACTTCAGTGAGAACAGACTGGACTTCTCCAGTTTGAAGCCATCAGTCAGCCAGGTTATAAAGCCAGCTTGATCCTCTCTAGGCACAATTTCCATCAATTCACATAGAGCTGGCAAGAGGGGATCACAACCAAGGAGCTGACAGGCCTATGGGCACATCTATCAGCAGTTTTCTCAGTCATGACTAATGTAGCCCACTGTGAGCTATGAAATCCTTGTGTGGGGGGCAGGGGGGCGGGGGAGGGGGTGTCCCAGGCTGTGTAAGAGAGGTGGCTAAGTCCAGGGCAAGCAAGCCTGAAAGCAGCATTCCTCCATGGTTTCTTGTCAAGCTCCTGTTGAGTCCTTGCCTTGGTTTCCCTACAGAACTGACTGAAAGCCACAGGCCAAATAATCCTTTTTCTCCCCCACAGTGCTTTTGATCAGATCAAAGTTGCTTCCTCCCCAAGACAGAGGAGCAAACTAGAATATTTTCTGCGTCTGTGTTCATGTCTGTCATCGAGCCCTTTCTTTTTTTCGGTTTTTCGAGACTGGGTTTCTCTGTGTAGCCCTGGTTGTCCTGGAACTCACTTTGTAGACCAGGCTGGCCTCAAACTCAGAAATCCTCCTGCCTCTGCCTCCCAAGTGCTGGGATTAAAGGCGTGCGCCACCACCGCCCGGCCATCGAGCCCTTTCTAAATGTCTATCGGTTATAGATTCCCTCTCTCGTTGGCTCATTTTACAGCTCAATGTCTCTCCAGGATGACCAGGTTACTTGTTGTTCGTGTTAATTACTCATCTGGAGGGACAGGCTATACTGGTTAAATGGCTCACTGGTGAAGGCATCCGGCACCACGCCTGAGGACCTGAGTTGGATCCCTGGATACACATGGTAGAGGACAAGAAATGACTCCTGCAAATTGTCCTCTGAGCTCTAGCATGTACAACACAAATAATTTCACACACACACACACACACACACACTGTGAAGAAAAAGCTCAGTGGTTTAGAACACTTGCTATGCAATTATGAGGACCAAAGTTTGGATCTCAGTAGTCATTAAACAAACCAGGTATCACACACAAAAGCACACAGCTGCATATACAGGTATACACACTCATATGTGTGTGCGTGTGTGTATTAAGAAAACATGTTTTTATTTGCATGATTAATATCAATTCTTTCTTTCTTTCTTTCTTTCTTTTTTTTTTTTTATGGTTTTTCGAGACAGGGTTTCTCTGTATAGCCCTGGCTGTCCTGGAACTCACTCTGTAGACCAGGCTGGCCTCGAACTCAGAAATCCGCCTGCCTCTGCCTCCCAAGTGCTGGGATTAAAGGTGTGTGCCACCACTGCCTGGCTAATATCAATTCTTTAGTTAGGCATTTTAGACTTACAATCTGACTGCAGATGTGCTCTCCAGCCTTATCTCAGCCACTGCACTGTCAGCTCCCAGACCCTCCCTCAGCCCACACGGTACACCTCCATCTGTCAGCTCCAGACCCCAACGCTCATCTTTAAGAGCTGCTCTCCAGGCATCTTGGGCCGACAAGTCTGTCAGTCTTCCTCCATCAGTCCCAGTGTTGTGACCTCTGGCTTGTGTCCCCTGAGCACAGTATTTAGAGGTAGGGCTCCCTGGAGAAACATGTCTCAGTATTACTAGCTACGACTTCAGCCACGCTACTTTACATCTCAACTACATTTTCTCATCTGCAAAGTGGAAATAATAGTAATACAAATGTCCAGAGTATGATGTATGGACTAAATAAGATAACATTACATGTTGATTCGAATATGCTTGGCCCATGGGAAGAGGCCCTATTAGGAGGTTTGGCCTTGTTGGAATTGGTGTGACCTTGGTGGAGGAAGTGTGACATGGTGAAGGTGGATCTTGGAGGAATCCTATGTTCAAGCTCTGCCCAGTGAGGGAGACACCCTCTTCTTTCCGAAGATAGTCTCCTCCTCATGGCTGTCTTTGGATCAAGATGCAGAACTCTTCGGTAGTTCCAGTACCATGCATGTCTGCCCCCAGCCATGCTCCTACCATGGTAATAATTGACTGAACCTTTTAAACTGCAAACCAGCTGTAATTAAATGGTTTCTTTGTAAGGCTTGCTTTGATCATGGTGTCTCTTCACAGCAATAAAACCCTAAGACAACAGCCTTTGAAAATTCAGAACAGTGCCTGATATGTAGTAGAGGCACAATAAACACCCACTCTTAGCTGGGCGGTGGTGGCGCACGCCTTTAATCCGAGCACTTGGGAGGCAGAGGCAGGCAGATTTCTGAGTTTGAGGCCAGCTTGGTCTACAGAGTGAGTTCCAGGACAGCCAGGGATAAACAGAGAAACCCTGTCTCGAAAAATAAAAAATAAACACCCATTCTCACAACGTCATCACCCAAAGTTCTAGAGTCATTCTGTCCATTCAGACAGAAGGAGTTCATGTTCTAACAACAAACAAAATCAGTAAGTTATTCCAGAGTTCAAAATAGGAGAGTTCTTATCTGTCTACAGTTAAATTGGTTCTGGGTTGGTTTTGTTGTTGTGATTACCATTCTGCCTTTTTTCCTTCCTTTCTCTCCCTCTCCCTCTCTCTCTCTGTCACTCAAGACAAGGTTTCTCTGTGTAGTCCTGGCTAGCCTAGAATTCAATATGTAGACCAGGCTGGCCTTGAATTTAGAAATCCTCCTGGCTTGATTCTTTGTTCCTCTTTCTTTCTTTCCATTTGTTTGTTTGAGACAAGGTTTCTCTGTGTAGCCCTAACTGTCCTGGAACTCACTCCATAGACCAAGCTAGCCTGGAGCTCAAAGAGATCTGCATGTCTCTGCCTCCCAAATGTTGTGATTAAAGGTGTGAGGGCCACCCCCCCACCCCTGGTTTTTACTTTTTAAAAACAAATACATCTTAAATTTATACCTGTATGCAGTTCCAGGACAGCTAGGGCTACATAGAGAAATCCTGTCTCAAACAAACAAATGGAAAGAAAGAAAGAAAAAATGAAAGACAGGCAGACAGACAGAGAATCAAGTCAGGAAGATCTCTAAATTCAAGGCCAGCCTCGTCTACATATTGAGTTCCAGGCTAGCCAGGGGTACATAGAGACCACAAAAACAAACAAACAAACCCCACTCATTAAACATGCATTTAATAAAGAAAGAAAAAGATGAAGATGTGTGGAGAAAACACCTCATCTCCATTTATATGTTTTAACATGTATTATACACGTATTACATGTAAGGCACTGTACTTGGTGTGAGATGAGATATAGAATGTAAAAAGAATGTAAGCAGCCTTTTACAAGTTATGATAATAGCTAAGAAAAATGCCTGGAGCCACAACAAACCTTTTTTTTTCTGCTAAATTTCTAATAAAAAGTGTATTAAGATTGGACTAATTATACTCAAAAAAACCACAAAATACATACTGTGAACTTTTCATTTTTTTATTTTGTTTCAGAAGGCTGGATAAGGCACCTACACTCTAGAATCTCTATTTAACATGAGGGCACTTACTTATACATAAAACGGGAGGAAAGGTCATGATTGTCGAAAAGGGAACTTGAATCCCCAAATAAATTATCTTACAAAAATATCATACTTGCTTTTCCACTTTTTTTTACTATTGGTAAAAACAAACAAAAATTCACATTAAAAATTATCTGTAAGCTGGTATAACAAGACCACAATTTTTTACATATTAAGTAAGTCAAATAAATATTTTACAGAAATTTAAGTTTTTAAAAAAAATAGGTCAAGTATTTATCCTTTATTTCTTTGGTCCACTAAAAGACCAGTTCTCAACCTGACATGACACTGACTTCAACACTCCGAGCGGCCCGTGTGCACGGTTGAGGAAGGATGCACATGGGGCACGCCGTGTGAACAGGACCTGCTAACACTGCTGAGTTCTTCCAAAAGTGGCTCCACCTTGAGCAATGCAGACTTGCTGCCCTCTCTCGTGTCACACTGCCAGTAAAGACAAGAGATGCTAACACTGGCTATCACAGATGCTTGCTCAGACACTGTAAAAACGCAGACTTCACTAAGTGTCTCAGACCCAGAGTCTACTGAGCACAGGGGAAAGTCAGCACACCATCGGGTGGGAGCGGCCGGAGCAAACACTAGGACTGGACAAGCCTGAGGAACCTGGCCTCTCGCTGTCTTCTTCTGCAGTTTACTTCTGGCCTTGAATCTTGATGAAGATTTACTAATGTGACATTTTCTGTCCTAACAACCAACTTTAGGAAGAACAGTGGAAAAAAGTATGCAGACTTTTAAAGCTAGTTTGATATTTGTACTAAAAACAAAACTGTCCACCCTGTTCAGCGCACTTCTTACTGAAATCTTACAAGGTGAACCCAGCAACACTTTCATTCCTGGTGGACAGAGAGGTAGGCTCACCTTTTCAAAGTCAGATACACCTAAACTGAGGACAGAAACAGCAAAGCTTCACACCAGAGCCAAGCCCGTCAAAGGCTAGAACACCAGCACTTTCCAGCCGGGGTAGGAAAACGAGCATCCGAAGTAGAGAGAGGCGTGGGCCTGCGGGAGCAGCCAGTCGAACACCACCTCCCTGTCCCCAGAGCTGATGGTCACACGGAGCTTGACGTCCCCACCTTCGTGGCTGTTAGAAGTTCCCAGAGTCACCACTTCGATGTCAAACGTGACAGTGGAGCCAGAGGTAACTGCAGGCAACTGATTGGTCATTTCTTTTCCATTGACAAAGACTGCACCTAAACGTTAGAGTCAGTCATGAGCAATGACTGAGAATTAAGACAGCTTCTAGATTATGGAAGAGCCACCTCCTGAGTTCAGAGAAAGGAAGACTCCAGAAAACTGTGTAATAATGGATTTAAATAGATTAACCCCCATTCCCATTAATCACATCTCAGAATGCTGCTGTGAATTTCCACGAGAGCTGCATGGAAAGGACACCGTTCCTGCCAGCCCTCAACAGCAACACCGTTTCCCAGTGACAAACTATCAATAGATAGATTGTGCTCTATCTAATGTTCTATTTGGTGCCACAAAAAATGAACTGTTGACTTAGGAGTGATTTATTTATTTTATTCCCCTGAAGATGGAAGAAAAAAAAATCCCAGAGCGGCTTCATACTCCCAAGTGCTAGGACTAGAGGCGTGTGCCGGCCGTGTCTGGATTTGGGAAGTGATTTTAAAAGCATAAACACTATGGAATAAGGAGCTAAAACACTTTATTTTATGTGTGTGATACGCATGTAAATGTGGCTTGTGCATGCTGAGGCACACGTGTGGAGGTGGCCTCCTCCTCTCACCTTTCTGTGGGCTCCAGGTTGTGGGATCTGCGTGGCAAGTGCTTTGCCTGCTGGGCCTGATCCCAGCCTTGAGTAGTCTGTGTGTGTGCTTTTCCTTCTCACGGCTGGGGAGGACTGGGGGTGGCTTCCCTGAGGGCTTGCATGGCGCCTTCTGGTACCAGGACTTAGACATTAAGACGGAGGCTTTCCGGGCAGCTCCTGCCAGTGGTCTGCTTTGAGGGCACAGCCATGCATGTCTTACCGTTTGTGCTGATGCACACAGCTTGGTCCCGCTGCAGAGATTCACAGCCATTCTGCTTTTCTGCACACACTCCTAGACTGTCTCTTCGGTCTGGCTGCCCCACAGTTTCAACTCTGCAATTGAAGTAGAAAGGTCATCTCATTGTTCTTTTTAAATGTAACATGGAATGAGCAGGATGTCTCAGTGGTTAGGAGTGCGTGCTGCTCTTTCAGGGCAGTTCAGGACCTAGCACCTGTCGCTGCTACTTTGTCTTTGCTACTTGTGGGTTTCCCCCACCCTTTACCTGCCCCCCTCCCACCTTTACCCCCTATTACTAGATAGGAGAAAAGGGATAGAGGGAGGAGATAGGAATCCCTGAATCTAATTTCTTTCTTGCCTCCACCTCCATTTCACTGCCTATCACTAGATAGGAGAGAAAGAAGGACAGAAGGAGAGAGAGCCAGAGATCCCAGAATCGAGCACCACCACTAACAAATGTCCACCACCCCCTTAATGACCACCAGCCACCAACCTCACCTAGCAGGGCTCTAGCATTATACACCCTCTAAAAAGCTCCCAGAATCACAGAAACTACCCACAACTGCCTCTGCTAGAGCACAAGGCAAGTCATAGCTGCTGTAGACAGTCAAATGCAGTCCCACAGCTCCACACCTAGAATTAAAGAGAAGACATAATCGTATAATATTTCTATTTTATTTATTTATTTTTTAATTTATATGAGTACACTGTAGCTGTCTTCAGACACTCCAGAAGAGGGCATCTGATCCCATTATAGATGCTTGTGGGCCACCATGTGCTTGCTAGGAATTGAACTCAGGACCTCTGGAAGAGCAGTTAGTGCTCTTAACTGCTGAGCCATCTCTCCAGTCCCCAGAATTCTTACTACAAGCACCTACATCAAGTGTATCGACCACCTGTAACTCCAGTTTCAAGGGATTTAGTACCTTCTGGTCTCCTCAGGCATTTGCACACATATAACACGCATACACACACACACACACAAAATAAATCTTAAGAAAAGAATGCTAGCTGCGGGTGGTGATACACATCTTTAATCCTGGCATTTAAAGGACTAATTTTATCCCAACTACCATTTTCCAAATAATAGTAGCTAATGACTAAGAACTTATGTCCCACGCAGTTGTAAATACATGACAGAATCATGTATCATACATAATAGTATCTCTTAGAGTCCAGGAAAATAGCTCCATAGTTAAGAGAACTGGCTTGCTGCTCTTCCAGAGGACCCAAGTTCAATTCCCAGCACCCACATGGCAGCCCACAAACTTCTGTAACTCCAGTTCCAGGGATCCAATGCCCTCTTATGACTGTCATGGGAAATGTACTCACATAGTGCCCAGACAAAAACAGTCATACATATATAATAAAAACTTTAAATTAAAAACAAACAAAACAAAGAAAAAAGCACCAACACATCTGTTCAGTGATGTTTAATGTCGCCAACTTAACTGAATTTTAAATCACCTAGGAGGCCAGACACAAGAATCTACATCTTTAATCCTAGAATTCAGAGGGGACGAGGGGTACATAGAGGTAGGCAGATTTCTTTGACTCTGTGGCCAGCCAGGGCTACATAGTGAGTTCTAGGACAGTCAGCTCTACATGGAGAGACACTGTCTCAAAACTCCAAAAAAAAAAAAAAAAAGCAAAACAACCACAAAAACAAATAAACCCAAAATGATCACTTTTAGTGGGAATACGTCTATGATTTAAATAAAGAGAGGATCTTCTACATGTCTGGCATTACCTCATTCCAGATTAAAAAGGGGGAGGGGATGGAGAAATTGTGCAAGTCCAACATTTCCTGCTCTCTGCTTCTCAGTCTGCTCAGATGTTAGGAGTCCCAGTAGCACTCAGCTGTTACTGAGTAACGTGCCTCCTCCTATCCTGTTTGAGACTGGGTCGGTCGGTTGGTCAGTCGGTCTGTGGAGCTGACCGGTTTCCCCCTCCCATCTTCACCTAGGAACACTGGGTATGCTGGGTAGTTTTATGTCATCTTGACACAGCTAGAGTTATCTGAAAGGAGGGAACCTCAATTTGAGAAAATGCCTCCATAACATCTGCCTGTAGGGCGTTTCTTTAATTAGTGGGTGATGTCATACTTGGGCTTCACTTCTGTTAGAAAGCAGGCTGAGCAAGCCAGTAACACAGCACCCCTCCATGGCTTCTGTCCCCAGGTTCCTGCCCTCACTGCTTTTGATGGTGAACTGTTATATGGAACTGTGGGTTCCTCCCCAAGCTGCTTCTGGTCATCACAGCACAGTCACCCTAACTAAGAAACTGGGATTACAGACTCATATGACGAGTCTGGTTTTCATGTGTGTCCTGGGGATTCAAACTGAGGCTCATACACTTGTTTGGCAAGCAGCTTTACCCATAGACCATCTTCACAGCTGCTAGCTTGGTTTTTGTTTTGTTTTTTCCCCCGAGACCGGGTTTTTCTGTGTAGCCCTGGAACTCACTGTGTAGACCCTCAAACTTAAAGAGGTCCCGCCTGCTTCTGCTTCCCAAGTGCTGGGATTAAAGGCCTGCACCACCACCACTGGGCATCTCATGGTTTTTTAAAGGTAAGTTCTCACTCTGAGGCCTAAGATACTTGAAACTTACTATGTAGCCTCCCTGGTTTTCAATTTTTGGTTGTCTTCCTGCTTCACCCTCCCCAGTACTAGGTATAAGGTGCCATGCCTGGCATTTCTTCTTTTTCTTAAACCCTGACTCCCTATGATACCCGATGTCATATACCCACCCAGAGTGGGAGATGAATGCCATGATGTGGTTCACATAGAAACAAACAACTACTGCAGTCCATCAAGAGAACTGACTTTCCATTTTAGAAAAGTGATATTAAGAAACACAGAGAACGGGTTGGAGAGATGGCTCAGCGGTTAAGAGCACTGACTGCTCTTCCAGAGGTCCTGAGTTCCACATGGTGGCTCCAACCATCTGTAATGGGATCCAATGTCCTCTTCTAGTGTGTGTCTGAAGACACATATAGATAAAATAAATCTTAAAAAAAAAAAAGAAAGAAACAGAGAAGAAAGCCTATTAATTCTGTCCTAACCAGGACTGTGCATGAATACCCAAGGCAGGAATGTCCAATGACTTCATGTAATCCTACCTGTGCAAACAAATTAAAAGCCAGGGAGTGACTACTGGCAAGCTCTCAGCTTATCTCCCCAACACTGTAACAGCGTGTGTGTCAGGGAGAATCCCTCTGGGTGACATTACCCATATCTGTAATATGAGCCTGCTTCGCAGGGCTGCTGCACCTCTAGGGGTTCCCTTGTAGCAAAACCACAAAACCCTAGCCCAGCTGCACTCTCCCTGGGACTATGCAGTGTCTCTCCACACAGCATATGGAGGAGCTAGTCAAAAATCCTAGTTAAAAACAAATTAACTTCATTTCTGTTCTCTGTTGAGATAAGGTCTTGCTTGTGGAGCCTAAAATGACCTTGAACTCATGATCTTCCTGCCCCAGCCTCTCTGGTGCGTGGAGGGATAATCACCCTGTTGTTCCTGACTCAAACACCTAGCCTTGAAATAATAGTGTGTTTTTATGTATCTTTGAAAGTTTCATACAGGACTAAAATATATTTTAATAATAATACCCATCTTCCTTCCTGCTCCGGCTCCTCCCGACACTCCCCTTCACATGCCCCTCTCAACTCCAGGCTGCCCTGTTGTGGGGCCACAGACTGGAGCAAGGGCAACCTACCAAGGGACGCGTCCTACCCTATGTAAAAAATTCCTCCCTTCTTCAGGGCTTTTCTAGGAAATATTTTATTGTGCTGTCTGCTTTGTATGATGTTTGGTGCCAGGGACTGAACTTAATCTTCTGTATGCTAACTGCACACAGTACCACTGAGTGTACCCCCAGCCTAGACTACTTTTTGAATATAAGAAACTAACAGGATATAACTGGTAATGGCAGAAATGAACTCTGTACAGAAAATAAGGATCTCCTTGAGCTTAAATTCATTCAAAAACGGTAATAATGTTAATATTTAATGAAAGGGAAACACAGAGAGTGTGTAGCTCAGTGGCAGAGGCCTTGCCTGCATATGAAAGGCCCAAGTTTGATCCTCAGTACTGACGGAAGAAAAAGCGAGGTTGGTGTATACTTGCTTTTGTTTTTTTCCCCCAAGACAGAGGGTTTCTCTGTGTAGCCCTAGCTGCTTGTTCTATAGATCAGGCTGGCCTCAAACTCAGAAATGGACCTACCTTTGCCTCCGGAGTGCTAGGATTAAAGGTGTGCACCACCACTGCCCAGCTCATTTGGTGAATACTTGTAATCCTAGCAGTTAGGAGGAGAGTCCAAGGTCAGCCTGGGCTACATAACAAGATTGTCTCAGAAACAAAAACCAAGGAATCTCTAGAAGGTTCAGTGGGTAAAATGCTTGTGTTACAACTCTGACAACCTGAGTTTGCTCCACAGAACTCACACTGTGGAAGATGAGAGTCCACTCCTGAACGCTGTCATCTGACCGTCACATGCATGCTATGAGGAGTGCACCTACATTCCTGATTAGGCACACATACAAATCATACATATGCACATATGTCTATACACATATATGGAATAATAATAATAAATAAAAGAAGCCAGGTAAGGTGACACATGTAATTTTGGTACCAAGGAGGCAAAAATAGGATTGCTGAAAACTTGAAGCCAGCCTGGGATACACAGTGAATTCCACAGACTAGCCTAGGCTATAAAATAAGACCCTTATTGTGGGGTGGTGGGGATGGGGATGCAAAGGAAGAGCTGAAGCAAATTCACACACCTCACAGCTATTAACCCCTGGGTGTGGTAGTACTGCCGTAATACTAGCACTCTGGAGATGGAGAAAGGGTGGCTGCAAGTGCAAGGCTGTTAGGGGCACATAGTAAATTCTTAGGCAGCCAGAGTACCACAGTGAGACCAGTTCAAAATACAAATGAACGGCTGCCTTTTTTTTTTTTTAAATTGCGACTGACGTGGGAGGGCCCAGCCCACTGCGAGATGTTCCTTAGCAAGGTGGGTGCAGGGTATACAAGAAAGATAGCTAAGCAAGCCAGAGGATGACAGTCAGTAGCCTTCCTCTATCTTCTCTGCTTCAGGTCCCAACTGCCCGGGCTTCCCTTGGTGAGGGATTGTGACCTGTATGATGCAATCAATCCTTCTTCCTAGGTTGCTTTTGGTCAGTGCTTTATCCCAGCAACAGGAGGCAAACTGTGACGGAGGACGGAGAAGACAGTGCTGCGAGCACAGAACCTGAGCTGACATGTGCTCACGTGTGAGGAGGAAGGGGAGCGCACTTCTGCGGCCTGACATGTGCTCACGTGTGAGGAGGAAGGGGAGCCCCGAGGCTTTCAGGATTAAAGATGTGAGCACCAAAAGAAAGGAAGCTGCTCAAGAAGGACCGGCTGGGGCTTGCTTCGGGCTGGGGCTTGCTTCGGGCTGGGGCTTGCTTCGGGCTGGGGCTTGCTTTGGGCTGGGGCTTGCTTCGGGAGCTCAGTATAAAAGGAGTGTGGGCGTGCTCAGTCTCTGCAATAGGGAGGTGGGGGCAAGGGGAGCAGAAGTTTAAGGCCATTCTTGGCTTTATAGTGAATTTGAGGCCAGCCTGGGATACATTAGACCCCATCTCAAAACAAACTAAAAGACAGATGACAGAAAAGAGGTTAACACACATTTTAAAAATTAATAAGGGGTTGGAGAGACGGCTCAGGGGTTAAGAGCATGTACTGTTCCTGGTGTAACTGCAGCTCCGCGGGATCGACTGGCCTCTGAGGGCGCCTGCACTCGCATGGCAGATGCACATAGACACATATAACTAAAAAGTAAACTGATGATGATGCCAGCAAAAGTTTAAAGCAAGCAAAGAAAACAGGAATGTTCAGCCAGGAGATGGGAGCGGCCTGGAGGAGGGCGGTCAGCAGACCCAGGCACCAAGGCTGAGAGGCTAAGCAATCAGCCGGAAATGAGGCGTCACTGCTTCGGAGGCTCTACCAAGCATGTCCACCCCGTGGCCACAGCCCACACACAGCCAAGGGTAATTATCAATTCATCCCAACACAGAATTGCATACTTACTTAAAATATTTTGACTTACCCCCCTATAATGGCACTGCTCAGGTCTTAAGTGCACATTTTCTAGATGACAACACCAAGTCACGATGCCAAAAGGTTGGCCATACCTGCAAGCCATCCAGGAGCCACAGCAAAGACAAGCTGGCTAAACAACAGGAGTGCCTGCGTGTGCAGCGCCCTTCTATGAGTAGGCTCTTAAGAAGACAGGCGCTCAGGCACACTCATCGACCCCTCCCATTCACCTTCTGGTTTAACTGTTGCTGCCTTTGAACAAGGGTAGAAAATTCTTAGTCCATACTCAAAGACAACCATGCAGAGACTGAGCTTACCTGAGTCTTTGTTAATCACCCTGCCCAGAGTGGCCCAAGTGAGGCTTCTCAGGGAGAGGACAGAGAAAGTTTGATTGAGCCTGCCCAGACCAGTCAGCCCAGTAAGCTATGGGATCTGATCAATCTGTATCACTGCCAAGTATGTAAGCCATCAATCAACTAGTCCTTTGGATCCAGAGAGGGAATTTAAACCAAAAGGCAGCATTAGGATCAAGAAAGAGAGAGAGGAAAAGGTACTAAAATCGGAAAGGAAAGGGGGTAGCCCTGTGGAAGAACAAATGCTTTACACGCAAAGCTTGATGTGCAGCTACAGCACCAGCACCAACACCAGCACCAGCACCAGCACCAACACCAGCACCAGCACCAACACCAGCACCAACACCAAGGAACCAAGGAGGCAGCAGCAGGACCGCAGCCTCCACAGTAGTGAGAGCCACATTTACTTCCTCACAAAAGACAACAGAGATGCAATGGCTAGCGGCTAAGAGCGCCCATTTCCCTGGGTGTGGCAATGCACGTCGGTCTCACACTCAGCAGGCCAAGGCAGTCACAACCACTGGATTCTGGAGACAGGCTCCCTGGACTTCAGTTCCAGCTTTGGTACTTACTAGCTGCGAGACACTGAATAATAAACTTCTTTGTGCCTCAATTTCCTCCCTCCTAAAATGGTCAACTACCCTTACCAAATTAGGTTACTCTAAAACAACAATGAGGCCTGCTGTGCAGCTCAGGCAGCAGAGTACCTGCCTGCATTTACAAAGCCCCGGGTTCAGTCCTCAGCACCAATAAGCCAGCGGAGTAGTGCACAGCTCTCCTATCTGTTCTTGGGAAGTGGAAGCAGGGGGCTCAGAATTCCAAGGCTTTTCTCAGCCACACAGCAGGGTACATGAAACCATATGCACTAGTACTTGGCACAGAGTTAACATCATTTAGACAGCAACTGCAATGATTAATTTATTATTATTCTCATTTGCGCTCTGGCTGGCATCTACTAGGCTGTGGAAGGTCTGTTGATGTGCATAGCACCTGGGTATCAGGGATTTCACCAATGAAGGTATTTCTGTACAAAGACACAGACAAGGAGCATGTTACTATACAAAAGTCACTACATGGGGCATAAGTAGGTTTTGGGTTTCAGGTTCTGCCATAATTAGATATAGAATTACTTCCGTGCTCCTGAGAGGCACAAGTATCAATGGTTTGATCCTCAGCTGGCACTGTTAGGGATGGGAGAAAATCCTGCCACTTAACGGCTGGCACGAGCCCACAGAAACGGAGCTGACCTGTCACAAGCTACAGCACCCGAGGTGAGCGGGACAGCCCTCTTCTCTGTGAGCCCATTATCTCAAGAGCTTATTGCAGAAGTGGAAAGCTAACACAGACTCATTTTCTCCTCTCTTGGCATTCTTCTGGTGATTCTTGATCATTCTTTCTTTATGACTTAATGGGTAAGAGGAGGTGTCAAAAGAAAGACAAAGCATGAACCCATCCTGACAGAGGAGTCAGTTCAAATGATGTGGCTGGAGGGGACACAACAACACTAGCTCAGACAAGACTTCTAGATGCTCTCCCACGCCTCACACAAGAAAAACAGAACAGAAAAAAATCCCTAAGATGCTCAGGGTTCAGATAAAGACACTGGTCACAAGCTCAGAATGGGATTTGAAACCAAGGACCTACATGGTAGAGAGAATCCACTCCTGCAAGTTTGTGTTCCACAATACACACATGAAATTAAGAAAAAATTTTAAAGAGTATTATTTATTTATTTTATGTATATGAGCACCCTGTCAACACACACCAGAAGAGGACATCAGATCTACTTACAGATGGTTGTGAGCCACCATGTGGTTGCTGGGATTTGAACTAGGACCTCTAGAAGAGTAAGCAATGCTCTTAACTGTTGAGTCATCTCTCCAGCCCAATTAAGAAATTTGTAAAGAAATAAAAATATCCAATAATCTTGAGACTCAAAACTTAGAGGAGATTCTGCTACACTGAAGTAAGCATAGAATAAAACAGGCACATGTTCAATAACTTAAATCAAAACTGGGCTTAGCCAAAACCAAACCAAACCAAACCATCAGGGCTTTGGTTTTCTACAAAGAGCTGTTTAGAAATATGTCCATAGAACACACTGCTCAGCTAACAAGAGGGAAGTGTTCCCTGACTTCCTGCATAGGAAAGCCGGTAAAGGAGAGCTGATGTAGGAAAGGCGTGCTTACAGTTGAACTTTACAGAGCTACATACACAGCGAGTTCATAATAGTAAGCTGCTTTTCAGAGACAAAGGGAAACATAATTCTTGGCCTCCCAGCAGTTTGCTTTTTGTGTGGACAGGGTCTTATGCAGCCCACGCTGACCTGCTCTGTGCAGAAGCCATCTTGAGTTCCTCCCTCTCCTGAGTTCTGGGGTGACAGGTTTGCACCACCATGCCTCTGACTTTTAAAAACACTTTTATGAGGTATCCTATTCATCCTTCCTTACAAGAGCAAAAGAGACAAACACATCAAGTACCAAGCTTTTATATAGAACCCCATAGACACAGACAACTGAAACAAAGGAAAATTTTGCAGCCTTGTCAAAAGCCTGGTGTGGTGGGGCACGCCTTTAAATTCCAGCACTTGGGAAAGAGAGGCAAGCAGATCTCTCTGAGCTTGAGCTCAGTCTGGTCTCTGCCAGCCAGAGTTATATAGTGAGACCCTGATTCAATAAAACAGAACAAAACAAAAACGTTGCCAAACTGACCCTGTGAGCGATGGACTAAAGCTGGGGTATGCCAAGCTCAAACTCATGCACACCCCCACACTCCATCACACAGCCAGAGGTATGCCAGGCATTTCCCAATCTACTTGCCTGAATGTCAGCGTCTGCCCACAGAGGTAGGTTGGAGCGCTGGAGTAGAGAACGCCAGTGGACTCAGAATCATTCCGGAGGGCTATATTCCTTCGACTGCTCAGACTGTAGCCCTCAAAGCCAGCTGTCCACTCTTTGAAAAGAAAGACAAAAAATTATAACAGTCTTTTCAAGGGATATTGAACATAGACACAGTCGGGCAGTGGTGGTGCACGCACGCCTTTGATCCACTTGGGAGGCAGAGGCAGGCGGATTTCTGAGTTCGAGGCCAGCCTGGTCTACAGAGTGAGTTCCAGGACAGCGAGGGCTACACAGAGAAACCCTGTCTTGAAAAAAAACAAAAACCAAAAACAAAACAAACAAAAAAAAAAACCCAAAACCCAAAAAAAACCCATAGACACATTGAATAGAATTGAGTGAAAGTAACTACTTAGAGGGATCTTGGCTAAATTTAATAAAGATTTAGTAACAGGGAATTGGGCTTAGACCCACAAATTACAAAAAAGATTTTGGTAAATTTCTGTACTATTTGAAAAGTTAAATGATGGTTATCTTCTATTTGAAAAAAAATATATGTTCAAATTTAATAAGTTGAGGTTATTCCAACTCGACTAAGAATGAGTTAATAAGTGGTAGAGACGAGACTCTGTAATTGAGCATGTATTTATTGCACATATAAGGATCTGAGTTCAATCCATAGCACCACATTAAAAATGAATGAATAAAACAGCTGGAGAGATGACTCAGCTGTGAAGAACACTAGTGGAGCCAAAGTTCAGCTCCCAACACCCCCTTTCAGTGAGCTTTTGACAGCCTGTAACTCTAGTGGCTCCCATAGAGCCAGCAGATGTGAACACATACATACACAAACAAATGTAGCTGATTTTAAAGATTTATGTATTTATTTTATGTATATGAATACACTGTAGTTGTTTTCAGACACACCAGAAGGCATTGGATCCCATTACAGATGGTTGTGAGCCACCATGTGGTTGCTGGGAATTGAACTCAGGACCTCTGGAAAAGCAGCCAGTGCTCTTAACCACTGAGCTATCTATCTCTCTAGCACAATATATCTTTAAATAAAAACAAAACAAAGCTACTAAGCGTATAGACACCCAGGTATGTGGCTCATGGTTGTAACCCAGCTACCTGGGAAGCTGAAATTAAACTTCTTTTTTTTTTAAGATTTATTTATTTATTTTATTGTTATGTGTAAGTACACTGTAACTGACTTCAGACACACCAGAAGAGGGTGTCAGATCTCATTACAAATGGTTTTGAGCCACCACATGGTTGCTGGGATTTGAACTCAGGACGTTTGGAAGAGCAGTCAGTGCTCTTAACCGCTGAGCCATCTCACCAACCCCCGAAATTAAACTTCTTGTGTTCAAGATAATGTTGAGCAACACAGCAAGACCCTAACTCTTCCAGGAAAAAGAGAAAAGGAGTATGTCCTTTAAATCAGTAGTGGAAGAGACAGGCCAACTTCAAGTTTATAAGACTTTTAGAGGTTCTAGAAAAGTCAGTGTCCTGTACTCATATACATAAAATAAATCTTTAAAAAGAAAAGTCAGTGTCCTAGGCACCATTTCAGTGTGCGGTGTTAGGTGATACTCAATTGTGAATCCAAAGGCTAACCTACTACATAGATCTGATGAAAATCATTTACATGAGTGATCTAAGTAAAGGCAGGTTCCATATTCTCTCAATTTAGGATTACCCATAGGAGAAGTGGTTATGAATCTCAGCACAGAAGGTAAATGTTCCCACACACCACTGAGCTTCTGGTGTGACAAGGTAAGAGCACACATACCATGAGGCACCAGTGTGGAGTGACCTGTCTGGGGAACACTCCAAGGACTCCACTCCTGCCGGCCGTCCCCTCGGGCACAGACTCTGAATTGATAATCAACATTGGGGTCTATGTGCAACACTATGAATTCTGTTTCAGAACCTACATACACGTCTTCAAAATGATTTGCAGTACATTTACGGAACTGAAGCCTGTAATCTTGGGCTGTAAAGTCATCATCCACCTATGGAGAAGAATTTTTAAGTTAGGTAAAATCCAAAGAACAGGGACATCTGGACTAACACACAGGTCCATGTGCTGAACAGGGGCAATATGGAACACTCTGGGGGAAGGCACAGACACAAGCTATCCATATTTCCTTTCATTTTGTTTTACCTGAGATAGGGTCTCACTATATGTAGCACAGACTGGTTTTGAATTCATGGTGATCTTCCTGCCTCAACTTCCTGAGGGATAGGATTAGAGGTTTGCATTACCATATCCAGTTACTTCTCCTTTCCTTCTTTTCTTCTCTGAGAGTGAGTCTTACTCTATTTTTCAGCTTGGCCTTGTACTAACCATCCTCCCGCCTTGGCATCCCAATGCTATGTAACCATGCCTGGTTCCTTTCTTCTTGGTATGGTATGTATGTGTGTACACATACTTATGCACACTACAAAGCACATGGGAAGGTCAGAGGACAGCTTGTGGGAGTCACTTCTTTCCTACCATGTGGGCTCCAGGAATTCAACTCAGTTTGTCAGGCTTCAGAACAAATGCCTTTATCTGCTAGCCATCTTACCAGCTTTCTCCTTTTTCAAAAAAAATTGAAGTGTCATTAACATTAGACATGTTGGAGCTGGGAGTGGTAACACTGCCTCTAATCACAGCAGTTGGGAAAGTAGAGAAGAGGCTCCATCCTAACTGTACAGCAAGTTCAAGGCTACTCTGGACTACCGTGACTCTGTTTCAAAAATGGCTCAGTGGGAGGGTGTCTGACACAAAGCCTGGAGACCTGAGTTCAATCCCTAAAGCCCTTGCGGCAGAATGAAAGTCAATGCAATTTAAAAAGAAAGGATGAGGGGAAGAACAGCTGAACCGAAAGGGACATAGCTATAATCTCAGCACTTGGAAGGACAAGGCAAGGCGACCACAGATCTGGAATTAGCCTAAACCACACAGTGAATTGTTTTGTGTGTGTATAGTTCTAGGGCCTGAACCCAGTACACTGCATAGGCAAGCACTCCACCACTGAGTCACAGCCTTGGCTCCACAGCAAGTTCTGGGCCAACCTCAGCTATATGATAAGCTCAAGATCAAAGTTTAAAGGAAAAAAATGCAAAAGATATGAATTAAGGTCTGAATAGCCAAATATGAAAATACAATGAAAAACCATAATGAGAGCATTTGGGCAGAGCATAAGTCTGACACCTAAGCACTGGTGAAGACAGGATTCACACCAAGTATGGTAAAATGTACCTGCAATCTCACACTTGGGAAATCAAGACAGGAGGATTGGGATTAGTTTGAGGCTAGCCTGTACTACATAGCAAGGCTCTGCCCTTCCTCCAAAACCTATTCACAAAACCATTTAGAGTAAACATCTGGTATTACCTAATACAGATCCAATAAACTAAGATCTCATAACTTTACAGTGAGGTATACCTTAGCATAAAACTTACATCTGTGCACAAAGAAACACAAAGAAGACACTTACAGTGAACAACAACAAAGAAATTAGCAAGCAAAAAAACCCTGGAAATAAGTAGAGTCCTTGTGGGGTTTTGTTGTTGGAGCATTTGGTGACGGCAGCGGTAGAGAATGTGGGCACTGAGAGGGCCCTTAGTGCTTTGTTTTTTTTTTTTTTTGTTTTTTCGAGACAGGGTTTCTCGGTATAGCCCTGGCTGTCCTGGAACTCACTCTGTAGACCAGGCTGGCCTTGAACTCAGAAATCCGCCTGCCTCTGCCTCCCAAGTGCTTGGACTAAAGGCGTGTGCCACCACTGCCCGGCAGGGCCCTTGTTTTAATCCAGCAAGTGCATGTCTATTTCTTTCTTCTATATGAAGGCTTCAATTTTAAAAAAATTCATTTAAGGAACTAGCTTGCAGAAGCCATTTTGTGTATACTGGTAGAGACATATGTACATATGTGTGTTCCTGTGCATGTTGCACAGTATGCAAGTGAAAGTCAGGGCATAACTTTTGAGAATCAATTCTCTCTTTTCTACATGTGAATCCCTGGGATCAAACTCACCAAGCTTGGTGGCAAGTGCTTTTACCTACTGAGCTGTTGCTCGCTCTGAATCAGCTAAGATACAATGGCTAATTAAGACATGTTTTTTTTTTTAAAGATTTATTTATTTATTATATGTAAGTACACTGTAGCTGTCTTCAGACACACCAGAAGAGGGCATCAAATCTCGTTACAGATGGTTGTGAGCCACCATGTGGGTGCTGGGATTTGAACTCAGGACCTTTGGAAGAGCAGTCGGTGCTCTTACCCGCTGAGCCATCTCTCCAGCCCCAAGACATGGTTTTTAATTAAAATACAGTAACTCATATATACAGATGTAAAGACTATATTCACACACACATATATATTTATAAAAGATGTATTTTTTTTTAAAGAACAGAATACTGAGCAATACCAAGTGTAAGGAAACTACAGAAATATTTGTTTTGTTACTATTTGCTTTGTTTTGATACATAGTAGTATGTAGTCCTGCTTGGCTTGGAACTCACTACATAGATCAGGCTGGCCTCAAAATCAGAGATACACCTGTGTCTACTTCCTGAGTGCTGGGAGTCAAAGTATATACCTCCACAACAGGCCTATCCTTTAGAAATCTTAAACAACAAGTATTATTATGCTGAAAATGCACTACTATCTTCTGGCTTTTTGAAGCATAAGAATAGGAGAAATCCTCAATTCATTAAGTGTTACACGTGGAAGTACTTGCTATGTGGCCTCACTGATGCTAGAAGTCCTTTCAAGGGGCTTTGACTGCCAGCACACATAACAAAACTTAAGCTCTTTGATACTAGAAGAATTACCTTGGTTCACATTTTCTGTGAATTTAATTTTATTTATTAGCCAGGCGGTGGTGGCACACGCCTTTAATCCCAGCACTTGGGAGGCAGAGGCAGGAGGATTTCTGAGTTCGAGGCCAGCCTGGTCTACAAAGTGAATTCCAGGACAGCCAGGGCTACACAGAGAAACCCTGTCTCGAAAAAATAAAAAAATAATTTTATTTATTTATTGATGATAGATAGACAGACAGACAGCAGGGGGGATTTTGTTTGGAAAGAGAAAAATGTATTAGTTAAGAAAGAATTGTAAAAGTCCCCAGTCACAAGCCCATCATGCTGAAACCACTTCTGCAATTTGGTACATACCTTACACCATCGCACTATGATGCCTCCAGGTTTCTCTATTAATTCTTCAATCTGTACTGGTGGGCGGGAAGCTACTGTTCCATGCTTAAAAATGTGGTCTTTTACTATGTTAAGAATGGAATCGTCCAACTGGGCCGACAAACAGGGTACATCAACTAGTAAAGGCACTTCTGGTAAGCTGAGGAAACAAAGTTCAAGTGTTTAAAACATGCTTAACATGGAGATGGAAATGCAAGGACTATTTTAGACTGGTCGTGTGCTAGAAAAACACTAAAGGCCTCAGCCAGTAAGAAACTGAAGCCTTTGCTGTGAGAGGCTTTCATCTTCACATTACATAAAGATTCTCTTCCCCAACAATTATAAGCAGGACAAAAACTGGACACTGTGGTAGCACATGCTTACAACCCCAGCACACCAGAGACTGAGACACGAAAATCACAAGCCAGAGGCTAGCCTTAGCTATAATACACAGTGAGACCCCCTGCCTTAAAAACAAAAAAAAAAAGACAAAATTGATGAACTCACAACTATTGAGTTTATATCAAAAGATCTTGCTTGCTGAAATAAGAGATGGTTTTAAAAAGGCATTCAAAATGTTTTTTTTTTGTGCAGAAACCATGACAATCCTCTATGTATTGCTCCAATTTCACTGTGTGCTGCTCTGAAAGCAGGCACCAGAGGTTTTAGAATTTAACAATTCTCTTCTCTATTGGACTTGAAAGGAATCTATAATAATACTACATCTAAGATTCCAACCACATCCACTTAACACTAGTAGCAGGGCTGGAAAGATGGCTCAGCGGTTAAGAACACTGGCTGCTCTTTCAAAGATCCTGAGTTCAAGTCCCAGCAACCACATGGTGGCTCACAACCATCTGTAACGGGATCCGATGCCCTCTTCTGGTGTGTGTCTGAGGACAGCTACAGTGTACTCATATAAGTAAAATAAGTAAATCTTAAAAACAAACAAAAAACTCTAGTGGTAATGATAATGGAAAGTATAACTCTGAAAAACAGATTCTCTATTTCCTGTAATCAGAATTTTTTCGACAGGAAAAACTCAGAGGAAGGCAAAATACTTTCAGTACTTAAAAATAAGTCCAAGAGGAACACTCTCTGTTACCTGTCCAACTGAATGTGTGAGGCCTTTTCAGTAAAGTTCCACAATTTATCATTCTGCTCTTCGATACCACCAAGAATGGCAATCTCACCTACAAATGGGGGTAAGAAAACTAGCTGAGTACAAAACCAGTCACATTCAAAAGTCAGTACTATCCAGTAACCAATATGGCTCATGTCTAATGGCTTTCCAGCTTTGTTGAAAGTTAATTCCCAAGCGACACACCAATAAACCCTCTAAATGACTTGATGCCAGAGAGAAAGGGGGTGGCAAAATTTTGCCAGAGACCAAAGATTCTGTTCTATAACTGAAAATCTAGTTCAACAGCCAGTGTTATACAGAGCAGGGTAAGAACATTTCCTTATTCCCCTTTATCAGTTCTTTAAGGTTTTTTCATCCTGTCGTTTCCTACACTAATTTACTGGGGGAGAGATATTTGCACAAGTAGAGGCTAAAGGACAGCTTGTGTTAGTCACCTCTTTCCACCATGTGGGTTTCCGAAACCTATCTCAGGCTGTCAGGCTTGGCACCAAGCTCCTTCACCCACTGAGCCACCTGGCCAACACTTTTTAAAGGTAAAATATCAATATACAGTCTTAGCTGGCCTGAACCTTGCTATGAAGACCCGACTGGCCTCAAATCACAAGATAGCCCTGTCTCTAGCTCTTGAATGCTGGGTTCT
Organism: Tokudaia tokunoshimensis; assembly: GCA_036184795.1. NCBI lineage: Eukaryota > Metazoa > Chordata > Mammalia > Rodentia > Muridae > Tokudaia > Tokudaia tokunoshimensis. Next base: position 41,631,196 of record BTHU01000010.1, on the reverse strand, counting down.
AGGGGTGAGCGACCAAACTCCTGGCTTGTCTCAGTCAGTGCTAGTAGGAAAGAAGTGTCATCCTCAGAGACAGTAGGACCTAGGATCTTAAACAGCCAAAGGATGCCAATAACACGCCTGTCATCCTAGCACTTGTGAGACAGAGGCAGAAGGACAGATCTGAGTTTGAGACAAGCCTGTGATATATAATGAGACCCTGTCTTAAAAAAGTTAAATGATGTAGATGGATTCCCTTAAGAGGACACTATACATTGGATCAGAAATTACTCAACAGAGCAAAAGAAGGAATACTACATAGAGGGTATGACAATGGCCAGCCTCTACACTGTCCACAATGGTGAAGGATACTGTCATATCATCCTGGAGTTACTAAAGATTGGGGGGAAGGGGGAGATGCATACCATGGCATGCGTATGGAAGTCAGAGGATGACTTACAGGAGTTGGTCCTCTCTCTCTACCACATGGTTCCCAAGATCAAACTTAGGTCAGCAGGCTTGGAAACAACTACCTTTACCCAATGAGCCATCTTGCTAGTCCCAACTCAACTTTTCTGAAGAGAATATAACCTGCTTTACTGAAAGAAAACAGACACTTTGAATGCTGCTTCTAAAGTATCTAACAGGCTGGAGAGATGGCTCAGCAGTTAAGAGCACTCACTGACTGCTCTTCCAAAAGTCCTGAGTTCAAATCCCAGCAACCACATAGTGGCTCACAACCATCTGTAATGAGTTCTGACGCCCTCTTCTGGGGTGTCTGAAGACAGCTACAGTGTACTTACATATAATAAATAAATACATCTTAAAAAAAAAAAAAAGAAACTAGCACCTGGGAGGGAGAGGCAGTATGATCTAAAGGTTCAAGAGCACCTTTAGCAGGGCATTGGTGGCGCACGTCTTTAATCCCAGCACTTGGGAGGCAGAGGCAGGCAGATTTCTGAGTTCGAGGCCAGCCTGGTCTACAGAGTGAGTTCCAGGACAGCCAGGGCTACACAGAGAAACCCTGTCTCGAAACCCCCCCACCCCCCCAAAAAAATACCAAAGGGAAAAAAAAAGAACACCTTTAGCTAATAGGAAGTTCAAAGCCAGTCTGAGTTAAGAGGCTCTGTCGGAGTGGCTGGAAACATGGCTCAGGGTTCCTCTTGCAGAACCTTGTTTCCTGGTACCCACATGGTTCACAACCATTATAATTCTATTTTCAGGAGATCTGGCCTCCACAGACACCAAGTATTCACATGATACACATGCATATATGCAGGCAAAACATTTATAAAAATAAAACAAAAAATAATAATAAATTAAAAAACACACACAAAGAAGCTTTTATCCCTTGGGAGGAAGAGGGAAGAATTTAAAATTTAAAATATTTCTGAACTATTAAAAAAAAAAAAAAACCCCAAGCATTAAGTGCTAGGACAAACAAGTATGTGCCTCAAAGGATTTATTTTCAAAAAATGAAAGCATAGTCCTCAATGTGATGGGTGTGCACACTCCTGCCCTGTGCTGACCTGGTTCTGGGTCTATTTCCAAATTCACAGCCTCCAGGGGAAGATGGTCTGTGGTTCTGCTAAAAAAGAATGTTCTCAAAGGCACTATTATGTCAGTAAAAGATAAACACGCACACCGAGGATTACAATTAGCTACACAGCAATTGTGAGGCCTGGGCCAATCTCATTACATAACTCTCGCTTGAAACACTCACTCCATTCCCGATGGTACTTCGGCTCAGAATCACAGCGGCCTCTTTTTCCTTTGCTTAATGAATTTCTTCAAGCCTCTGTGGAATTCCCACGGAGGGCTGTCCGGTACTTCTCCAGACAGAGACCTTTGTTCTTAAGATTTTAGGTCCTACTCAGCCTGAGTCCCATGAATTATAAACTCTAAAGAACAGAACTGTTACCTTATTATTTAAAATAGCTAACAAGTGCCGCCTTGGAAGTCAGAAGGTCAACACCAAAAAAGGAAGATAGTGATCACACTAAGAGTTACACATGTCTTAACAACAACAGCAACCCCTGCCTAAATACTGGACTATAAGAACTTAAGTTGAAGTTAGGTGGGACGGCTCATGGCAGTAAGCCTAGTGCTCATGCTGGTTAGTCTAATGGACTGCTGAGAATTAACTGATGGCCATCTGCACAAAAACGGGAGACCCAGTCTCAAAAATACAAAACAGTAAATATACAAAAGCTGTGAAAGCAAATTTGAAACTATCTGCTGAATAAGTAATTGAAAACGTAATGCATGATCCAGTAAGACAGCTCAGCAGGTAAAGAATCTGTCACCAAGCCTGCTGCCCTGAGAGCTATATCTCTGGGACACATAAGACAGTCCTGTAGTATAAACTATCTCAAGGCAGAAACATCCCATGTTCAGACGGTAAGAAGTCTCCTAGATTCCTAAGAAATCGCCCAGGCAGCAATCGGTGTATAAGGATTTAACAGGTTCCCTTTGTCCCACCTTCTCGGACCAGGTCATCGGCAGTGTTGACCCCATGCTCTATGAGCTTCTGGCAGTCATCTAGTGGTTTGATGGTCTCCTGTTCAATGGTGTCCACCTCTTGCAAAAGGGTCACCAATCGCTCATCCAATAGCTTCCCAAGGGTTCCTTTTAAATCACTAAAATGCTGTTTGAGGACATCTCTTGTCTGTGAAGCACTCTCCTTTATCTAAAAAGAACATAAAAACTCAAATTCAGAACCTTTACACAAAGTTAGAGTATAGGCATCATTCATAACTACCTAATTGTATCACACAACTACCATCATCTACTCATTAAAAAAAGATTGCATGTTGCGCTGGGACTGAATCTATGGCCTCATGCACACTAAACAAGCATTCTACTGCTGAGTTATTATATAACCACAGTACTCCCTTCCCTTGCTTTTCTTAATCAAGACAGAATCTCACTAGGGAACCTACATTACATAGTAAGTTTATAATCTTCCTACTGTCCAAGTGCTAGGATTACAGGGTGCATCAACCCAGATCACATTTATTTAAAAAGCAGGGCAGGGGATGAGACAGGGTCTTCAGTATAGCTCTGGCTGGCCTGGAGCTTGCTCTGATCCTGTGATCCTCTGACTTCAGCTTAGCAGACAATTTAAATGTAGCCAAGCATGGGAGAACAGGCCTATAATAGCTGCACTTCGGAGGCTGAGGCTAAAGCCTCAGAAATTTGAAGTTTGCTCACATTATATAGCAAGACCCTGTCTCACAGAGAAATTTTTTGTTAACTGAATTATATACACTCAAAGTACACTGTGTTTTGATACACATATAAACAGTTGATACTTCTGTCAAGGTAACTAATGTATCTATCTTTGATATAATTACTTATAATTTCTTTTTTTGGGGGGGGTGGGGGGCAAGGTTTCCCTGTGCTGCTCTGACTGTCCTGGAATTCACTCTGTAGACCAAGCTGGCCTCAAACTCAGATCTGAGAGTGCTGGAATGAAAGATGTGAGCTACCACGCCTGGTCTGATATAGTTAAAGAAAACTTTTAAAACAACCTGGGGAGAGAGAGAGAGAGAGAGTGAGAGCGAGAGAGAGAATGTATGTGCATGTGTGAGAGAGAGGGTGGGGAGAGAGAGAACGTATGTAGAGAATGTGTGTGCAGGTGCTCCTGCGCCATACATAGCACCTGGGCCTTCACCTGTATGGAGAGGTCCGAGAATGACTTTTGGGAGTCAATTCTCTCCCTCCACCATGTAGACCTCAAGGACTGAACTCAGGCTTGGAGCAAACACCTTTATCCAACAAGCCACCTCGTCAATTCAATGATTACTTTCTGTGGTAAGAACACTGAAGCTCGCTCTTGGAAATCTGCAAATACAATACAGTATAGGCCACAATCCCTATCCTATACATTAGTGCTCCAGAATATGTTCGTCACATCACAGAAGCACTGTACCTTGGGAACCACTGTATCACTATTTCTCCCCACCTCATTCCTGCTAACCAATATTCTACTACATGCTCCTATGAATTGGGTCCTTTTCAGATTCCACAGAAGTGAAACCGTGTAATCCTTCCCTCGTGTTTGCTTGTTTCACGTGGCCTCTTGATGACAAGCACGTGTCACTGTAACCAGCATTGTTGCTGCTGCTGACATATTTTTATTAATCTGCTTTACTTTTGTGTCTGTGTGTCTGTCTGCATGCAGGTACGCACCTATATGCATGGACACAGATCACTGTTCATCTCATTTTGGTGAACACAGTCTCTCATTGATCACGAACCTCAGTGATTGGCTAGATTGGCTGACCAATAATCAAAGCTGTAATTATGAAATGTTCTTTGCAAAGGGATTCTATGTGCTCCCTGTTGCCAGGGTTGAGACTAACTGAGCACAGCTTAGGAGGAGCAGGAGGGGCCTATGCTCATAACTCTCACTTGTCACTGGCACACTAGTAATTCTGCCCTCATTTTGAAATACAGTGTCCTCAGTCCACAGAGTCAAGTTTAAAATTCTTTGTGCCAGGAGTTATGACAGAAAAGTCTGTGCATCTCACACTCACATATATTCTAAAAGCAATCATCTAGTGATGTTTTTTAAAATATAATGGATAAAACACAGTCCATTTTCTCTCAAATACTAACTATAAGTTGGACAGTTGAGTTAGAGCAAACACATGAACTGGGATATGATCTGGTCCTAGGGCACTTGCCCAGCAGTGCAAGCTTCTAAATTCAATCTCCAGCAATAAATATAAAAATGAGCTCCCAAAACCATCATTTTGCTTGACAAACAATAGTAGTTTTATGACATATAACCTAATCCTCTTGCCAACTTTCTCTTGACGAGAGTGTTAGAAGTATACACACATACACACACACACACACACACACACACACAAACTACCAAGGATGAATACATACATACATACATACATACATACACACACACACACACACACATAAAAGTTTCAAGGTGGATGGTGGTGGCAGCACAAGCCTTTAATCCAGCACTTGGTAAGCAGAAGCGGGTGGATTTCTGAGTTCGAGGCCAGCCTAGTCTACTGGGCGAATTCCAGGATAGGGTACACAGACAAACCCTATCTTAAAAATAAAATAAAATAAAGAAAAAACTACAGAAAGAATGACTTATGATAGCCGGGCAGTGGTGGCGCATGCCTTTAATCCCAGCACTTGGGAGGCAGAGGCAGGCGGACTTCTGAGTTCGAGGCCAGCCTGGTCTACAGAGTGAGTTCCAGGACAGCCAGGACCACACAGAGAAACCCCGTCTCGAGAAAAAAAAGAATGCCTTATGATTTTACATTGTTAGCAATGCACAGTATTAGGCTCTAGACCTGATGCATTTTTTGTTGTTGTTGTTACCTTGAAAGTCAAGATCTCATGGATACCAAGCCTCAAACTCATATGTAGTTCAAGAGAACCCTGAACTTCTGATCCTTCTTCCTCCACCCCTCCAATACTGATATTACAGGTAGGTCCCCCATGTTCAGCTTCAGGCATGCTAGGCAAATACTATCCCAACTGAGCTAAATCTCAACCCCAGAACCTGGATTTTTTAAGACCATGGTTGATTTATAAACGCAATATAGGTAGAATAAAGTCATCAAGTCAGAGCACTGTGACACATTTCAGACCTTCCTCTAAGAGGAAACTCTACTTGAGCACTGAACCAGCAAGGTCCTGCCTGGGTCTTTAACGGATACAGCACATGCAGGAAGTGCCCTGGTTAGGTAAAGTAAATTTCCTCTTTAGAAAGAATTCAAAAGCTCCCTCAGAAATTGCAAGCCCATGTTATGCCGTTTTTCTCTCAGAACCTTAGGGGAAAGGGGAAGTGTGTACACATCAGTGAGGACTGTGGAAGGGAGACTCCACTTCTAAACTCACCACTTGGTGTCTGTTGTTCACAGAATGCCATCTACTGCCTTTCTGAATCTACTTTTCCCCCTTAGATCATTTTCTTCTTCAAAAGCCCACAATCTAAAGCTCGGTCAGCATTAATCCAACCATATAAGTAATCAGTATCAAGCTTCTTGGCTTCATGAACAGTTTGCTGATGAGTCTCCCTGTCCGAGGTGGTCCAATGTGCTTCCTCTCACCTCACTGAAGCATCACAGCTCTCTGAGTCTGCACTGTCTACAATAGAGAGAAAGGCAGCTCTAAAACTCAAACTACTTAGAAAGACTTCACTGTGCCCTACATCTGAGTCCAGGAGCCATGTTCTTGCTACTGAGGTGGTGTTTTACTTACAGACATGATTTTAACAAGTTCCAAGCAGGATAGCACACTTCTGTAACCCAAACACTCAAATGTAGAGGCAAGAGCCAGAGATCTATGGAGTAAGTTCCAGACTAGCCAGTGCTATACTATGAAACAATGCTGATAAGTAAATGGTTCCCAGGAAAACCAGTAAATTTAGTAGTATCTGAAGACACTATTATACCATCTTTTTTTCTTCCTAGATGTACTCCACGCTAGCCTTGAACTTGCTATACAGCTCACTCAAAGATGACCCTGAACCGATCCTTCTGGCTCCACCCCAAGTGCTGGGATTATACATGTATCATGTGGTGCTGTGGATCCAACCCAGGGCTTCATGCATGCATCCACTCTACCAACTGCATTGTATTCTCAGCTCCTACATCACACATTCCTCGTGCCTGAATAAATCATAATGTATTTAATAACCATCAGTCTCAAATGATAACTAGCCAACTAGGTCAGAGGGTTTCAATCAGTGGGACCCCTTTGATGGCCAAATGACCCTTCCACTGGGGTCACATAAGACCATCAGAAAACACAGATATTTACATTATAATTCTAACAGTAGCAAAATTACAATTATGAATGAGCAATGAAGATAATTTTATGGTTGGGTCTCCACAACAGGAAGAAAGGGTCAAAGCACTAGGGAGGTTTAGAACCACTGATGGAGGACAACAGTATCTCTGTAATGAAGCAGATTTAAGAATGTAAGTGGCCGCTGGGCGGTGGTGGCGCACGCCTTTAATCCCAGCACTTGGGAGGCAGAGGCAGGCGGATTTCTGAGTTCGAGGCCAGCCTGGTCTACAGAGCAAGTTCCAGGACAGCCAGGGCTACACAGAGAAAAAACCAAAAAAAAAAAAAAAAAAAAAAAAACCAAAAAAAAAAAGAAGAATGTAAGTGGCTAGCCACCATGTCTTTAACCTTAGCACTCAGAAGGCAGAGGCAGGCAATCTCTGTGAACCCAAAAGCCAGCTTGGTCTACAAGACAAGTTCTAGGTGAGCCAAGAAAGAAAGAAAGTATAAATGGCAGGCAACTCAGGACTCTAGGAGGAAACTGAAATGTATGCAGTTTATATTCATCAGTCACATTCTGAACTCCTACTGAAACCTCCAGTGTGACAGATTATTAAAATGTTATTTATTTATTACTTACTTAGGAGAGAGGGACTCTACACAGCCCTAGCTTTCCTGGAACTCACAGAGATCTATCTGCCTGCCTCTGCCTCTGCTTCTGCAGTGCTGGAATTAAACGCTTGCTGTCACCGACCACCCTTGCAAGATTATTAAGACAGACAAGATTATTTAAACTCACTGAAGCTGAGTTTAAACTTAAAGTAACCTTCTGAAGTTAACAGGATGATGAACTCACAAAATACTACCCACTGAGACAAAACAACACATAACTGACATACTTTACTCCAGAGTTTAGTTATCAAAAAGGTCATAAAGTTGGGGCTGGAGAGATGGCTCAGCAGGTAAGAGTACTGGCTGGTCTTTCAGAGGTCCCAGGCTCAATTCCTGGCAACCACATGGTAGCTCACAAGTCTGTAACTCCAGCTTCAGAGTATCTGACACCTTTACACAGCTACACATGCAGGCAAAAATACTAATGCACATAAAATATGTCATTTAAAGAGATTATAAAATGTATAGAAATTCTCCTCCCTCAGCTTTAGTGATGAGATTAGGAATGTGTTGCACCAAAGAACGAACATCATTGCTTCTAAGCTGTTGAACTTCGATAATTTATTAAATAGCAGGAGATAACCAAACCGCATGGTGAGACAGATGTTTAACTCTTGATTAGCTGCATTAATGAAGAGAATGCACATAATCAAGATTACAATCTAAGAAGGATCTCTGCAAAACCACACCCACGCATTTATAAAGGCTTTCATTTACATGCCGAGGTTTATTATGTGCCAGGAATTGGGGTTGTAAAAATGATTAAGGCGGGGCTGGAGAGATGGCTCAGTGGTTAAGAGCACTGGCTGCTCTTCCAGAGGACCCAGGTTTAATTCCCAGCACCCACATGGCAGCTGTGTGAGCATACATGTCTGAAATCACAGTCAGGGGATCCAATACCCTCACACAGACATAAATGCAGGCAAAACACTAATGCACATAAAAGTTAATAAACTTAAAAAAAAATGAAACAATGAATATGTCATGATCTTGACCTTAAAAAGCTCATTCTTGGGACTGGAGAGATAGCTCGGAGGTTAAGAGTACTGACTACTCTTCCAGAGGAGCCTGGTTCAATTCCCAGCACCCAACTTTGTGGATTTGGTTCTCTCCTCCCATCTTTACACACGTTCCAGAGACCAAATTCATTTCCTCAGGTCTGAGTTCGAGTTCAGCCTGATCTACAGATAGAGTTCTAGGATAGCCAGGGCTATACAGATAAACCCACCTTAAAAAACAAGAGTAAGAAAAAAAGTATGTATATATTATAATTCATATTAAAAATGAACTATAAGTAGCTTGCAGACTTATAAGATTTGTAACTTATAAGACTGTGGGATGGAGAGGAAGCTCAGTGATTAAGGACACTTGCTGGTCTTGCAAAGGACTAACATTCAATTCCCAGAACACACATGAAAGTCAGGTCACAACTACCCATGAATACAATGCTCTCTGAAAATCTCTCTGTGGACCTGACTAGCCTTGAACTCAGAGATCCACATGAGTCTGCCTCCCAAGTATCATGATTAAAGGCATATGCCTCCATGACTGTCTTAAAATAAAATAAAATGAAATAAAGGCCGTTTGTGAACTGGTAATGAATTTCAGTTGGTAGAGTGTTTTCATAGCATACACAAGGGAGCAACATCCCAAGTCTGGGAAAATATTCTTAATAAATGCTTATATTGTTAATCAAAAGAAAAATATAAGATACATAGTTATATATGCAGCAGTTTCTCACCTCTGTAGAATATGCAGACAGATACACCAAAATGTTAATTAACCACAGCTTTCTGTGACGGTAATTATAGGTTCTTTTCAAATGATTTTATTTGCTTTTAGCTTTCCCTAGATCTAGATTTAGATGCTTTCTTAGGATACTATAACAGTGTTACCCTATACCAAGATATATCTAAACAGATTCCTGCACATCTTGAAAACAGCAACAGAAGGGGAAGTGAAAGATAAAGCGGCAATAATGGCTTTCCTTTCTTCACTGAGCTACTAAGACTTCCTGTCTTGGTTTTCTGAAATAACCTATGTTTTTCTTCATGAGTCTTTAGTTTGCTGTGTGTTTTCAAATCCTGTGGGAATAAAGAGCTATAGAGAACCTGGTATTATAAAAAAGGAAAAAAACACCATGGATAGTAATTAACTCTTCAAAAAGTAATCTGAAATCAATGATCTAAAACAAAAAACCAATACTAAGCTAAGTATAACGCTGTGTTGGACATAGTCACTAACAGGACTAGACAAGAGGATCTTTGAGCTCAGGAATGCAGCTCAGTGAGACCTGCCTCAAACACAAAAGCAAAACTGGGTATCTGCGGCACTGTCTAACACGCCAGCTCTCCTAAGACTGAGACAGAAAAACAACAATTAGAACCCATTGCACTAGACATGGGTTCTAGGCCCATCAGAGGGACAATGAAACCATACTTCAAAGACCAACCAACCAAAGAAAAAGAACAAATAAAAATAAATTATAAGTATAAACACAAATAAAAAAAACGTATCCATTGACTAGCCACATTAGAATATTAAAAGATGCTAACCAGAATGGTGACATGGGATGATAATACAAACTATTCAGGAGGCAGATACAGAATTGCCAGCAGGAGTTCAAGGCCGCCCTATAGGCTTTACAGTCACAAAAGACACGCTAGGTAAGCACTATTCATCTGGAGATGTGGATGCAAGCCTTTAGTCCCAGAACCCAAAAGACAGAGGCAGGTGGATCTCTGTGACTTCGAGGCCAGCTTAACATGGTCTACATAGTGAATTCCAAAACAGCCAGAGCTACTTAGTGTGACGAGGTCTCAAAAAAAAACCTCAAAATATAAAATAAGATTATCAGCTATTCAGTTGCATGTTCTATAAAATTATCTAACATACAAATGTCTGATTATTTTCAACACTGTTCTGAGACAGTCTCAGTAGGTCTCTCAGGGTAGGATGGAATTTAGCATCCTCCTGCTCCTCCTCTAGCCTCCTAAGTGCTAGGATTTCCAAAATGCATCACCATGCCCAAATAACATCTCAATCTTGGAGGAAAAAAAATGCAACATATAAAAATCATCTTAGTTTAAACCATAGAGATCTGAGAAGATCTGCTGAAGTGGTCACCTGAGTACGTCTACCTCAGTCTTTAATGTGTATTCTTTTTATTTCACTTATTTTTTATTTTGGTTTTTCGAGACAGGGTTTCTCTGTGTAGCCCTGGCTGTCCTGGAACTCACTTTGTAGACCAGGCTGGCCTCGAACTCAGAAATCCTCCTGCCTCTGCCTCCCAAGTGCTGGGATTAAAGGCGTGCGCCACCACCGCCCGGCCTTATTTTTTATTTTAGTTGTATGTATGTATGTATGTATGTATGTATGTATGTATGTTATAGGTATGTACAAGTGAGTGCAGGCACTATGGAGTGAATGAAGACACTGTGGAGACCAGGGAAATTATACCCCTTGGAGCTAGAGTTAGAGATGGCTGTAAGCCACCTGACATGGGGCTGGGGACAGAATCTGGAGGCTCTACAAGAGAAGTTCGCTCCCCAAACTACTAAACCAACTCTTCAGCCCTTTATAATGTGCTTTCTTATAACGCCTAGGGATCTTGCTCAAGTAGATTTAATGAGTCTACTCTGAAGCCTAAGGTTCTGCATTCTTTGCAAGATGAAGTCACTGCTGCAAGTCATGGGCCACAGTTATATCTACCAAGTACTCAGGGGTCACTACTGGCCAGAGCTAGGTAGAGCCTTCACCAAATAGTACCTCAATCAGGATCTCACATACGTATATGTGAGAGAGGGGGTAAAGACTTGAATGCGTGAGTGCCTAGAGGCTAAAGGGATCACCCTACTAAAGGACACAGGAAAGGCAAGATAGTCATTTTAGAGGGTGAGCTGCACACAGACTACAACACACAGACTGCATACAGACTTTATAAAACACTGGCATTTCCCACTATACACACTTTCTGGTACTTCACTCTGACTCCCATTCAGTGATGAAAGATGGAGTTTCTGGATCTGCAAAACTCAAGTGTTAGGCCTAAGACTCTATTAATGGCCTTAAGGTACTGCAGCTTTAGGCCTGAGTGGACTGCTGGACTCCTTGATCTGCAATCTCTGCTTACAAGCAGAAACATCAATGTTCTACAAACAGCACAAGTAATGAAAAATACAGAAAAAGTTAAATCCTAAAATGGAATATACAACTTAGGCTTCTCTTGTTTATTTTGTTTTTAAGGGTGACAATATACTTATCAGGTCCCCTCAGTATATAAGATTTTGAAGTATCTCTGAAACACAATAAATATTTACTGAATGAATAAGTGAGTATTAAAAGGGAATGGAGGTTAATTACTTTTTCCTTTTTATAGATATATGTATTTATTTTATGTATGTGAGTACACTGTTGCTCTCTTCAGACACACCAGAAGAGGGCATCAGATCCCATTACAGATGGTTGAGAGCCACCATGTGGTTGCTGGGAATAGAACTCAGGGCCTTTGGAAGAGCAGCCAGTGCTCTTAACTGCTGAGTCATCTCTCTAGACCTGATAGTTCTTAGTACCAAGGATTCCAGAGAGATATAGAAAACTACTCTTAATGATTTCTATATAAGAATAGGCTGGCTATGAACATTATTTGGTTTCCTGACAACTGAATATATCTCTAGCCTTTAACTTACTCAAGCTGTAGGATTAGCTGGGTGACACGTATGTATTCTTATCACTTCAGAGGTGGAGGCAGGAGTTAAGATCATCTTCAGCTAAAAAACATGTTCAAAGCTACCCTAGACAACAGGAAAACTTGTCTCAAAGCAAAGAAAACGAAAGCAAAAAGCACAAAGTAGTAAGCTAGAGACAACTCTTGCATTCCTACCCAGAACTTCCTTTTCTCTAAAAACAGAGGGTAGGGCCTGAACTTAACCACAGGAGAAACTGCTACATGTTTTTAACAGATTTGTTTTTGTTTTTTTTCCGAGACAGGGTTTCTCAGTGTAGCCCTGGCTGTCTTGGAACTCACTCTGTTGACAAGCTGGTCTCAAACTCATAAATCTGCCAGTCTCTACCTCCCAAGTGCTAAGGAATAAAGGCACGAACCACCATTGCTCAGCTGGAAACACATTCTAAGCCAAGAAAGTCAGACAGGTAGGGCTACATATTGCATGATTCTGTTTACACAACATGTCTAAAATAAGGGCTAAGAATGTAGCTAGTTTTGACCACTTAGATTAGGAGTGATGGTGTATATGCCAGTAATCAAAAGTTTGGGAAATACAGATAGGACCAGAAGTTCAGGCCATACTTGGCTATTTAGAGAATTCAAGGCCAGCCTTGGCTACATGATACCCTGTCTGAAGGAAAGAAGCTGAGGAAAAAGAAGGAAAAAAGAGAGCTCCAGAACAGGTAAGTCCATAAAAATGGACAACAGTTTAGGCTTCTATTAGGTTAGTCATAGTGACACTGTATACAGAGTATTTCTAGAGAATAATATAATATTCTAGAATTCACACATCATGATGGCTAAATAATTTTTAATGAAATATTTGTTATTTTATGCTATGGATTTGGGTATTTGCCTGTGTGTGTGTGTGTGTGTGTGTGTGTGTGTGTGTGTGTGTGTGTGTGTACATACATAATGTGTGTACAATGTGTGTGCCTGGTGATGATGGAGGTCAGAAGAGGGTGTAGAACTGGAATTACTGGGTCTGTGAGTTGCCATGTACGTAGGTACTGGGAATTGAATCCCCATCCTCTGGAAGAACAGCCAGTTCTCTTAACCTCTGAGCCATCTCTCCAGCCCTATGGCTAAACAAATTTTTAAGTAAACTAAAAAACACTGAATGAATTTCATGACGTGAATTTTATTTCAATGAAAAAAAAAATCAAAAACAAAAACCAAGCCGGTCAGTGGTGGCACATGCCTTTAATCCCAGCACTTGGGAGGCAGAGGCAGGCGGATTTCTGAGTTCGAGGCCAGCCTGGTCTACAGAGTGAGTTCCAGGACAACCAGGGCTACAGAGAAACCCTGTCTCGGAAAAAAACAAAAACAACAACAACAAAAAGAACGCAAAAAGCCCATCATGGGCTTGGAGAGTAGCTCAGTGACAAAGCATTTGCTTGGCATACATGAGGCCTTGGATTCCATCTCTCAAAAACTGTAAAAAAAAAAAAAAGTAAAAGCAGGAAAAAAAAATATGCCCAGTGCAGCATCCCTTCCTCTCTGCTCTTCTCATCTTTCCCAAAGCAACATTTTTACTCAAAAGTCATGTATCTGATGATGCATGATCTACAAAGGACTGGAACTCTAAGAATATCCTAACCCCCAAGTAAAGGCACCTGCTTATTTTGATAACATTTTTGTACCACAGACCTTTCTTTAAACTTGACCAGACAGGGGCCTAATTCTACAAATCTGAACAAGCACAATGGGCTAGAAGTAGCAGGGTTGGTGACTTGAAACTGGAAAAAAAAACACACTCCAGTTGACAAGGAGACTGACACCATTACTAGCATAGTCAGTAATGTCACCAGAAATCTGAACTGTGACAAATGTGCTCTTAGGGTTTGCTGTGTCAAGCATGAGACAAGGCCTTTCAAAAATAAAACAAATGAAAACCATAGTGAACCAAACTAATTATAAGAGTATGTTCTGAACTTAAATGACTGGAATCCAAACTTAATTGTTCAGGAGGTAGTGCAGTTTTCCATCTAAAGCACTGGGCTCCATCACCAACACAATGGGTAAATAAATAATAAGTAAATATAAAATGAAAGAACATAAGTTTAATTTTTCTTTTCAGGGCTGTAGATCCTGAGCCATACTCTAGGTTTAGCAACTGAACATTTAACTATCTAGGGGTGGGAATCACATGAAAAAATGCACTCAGCACACACACACACACACACACACACACACACGCGCGCGCACACACACACACACACACACACACACACACACACACACACACGACATTAATAAGTACTACACCCAGGTGCTTACCTCATTCTTCCAGTGCCAATCCTAATGCCTCTTAATTGCTGAGGGAGGTGAACAACAACCATGCTCATGTGTAAGATATATGATATGAACTGGCTGAAACATTAGTCATTTATTATGGGGTACTTTAGCCAAGAATGGCGGAAACATGCCTGTTATCCCAGTACTCCAGAGGCTGAGGCTGGAGGATTTCCAGTTTGTTGTCAGCTTGGGCTACATTGTGAGTCCCAGGATAGTCTTGGCTACTTAGCAAGATCTTGTTTAAAAAAAAAGGGGTGGGGTGGGGTGGGGGGCTCGAGAGATGGCTTAGTGGTTAGGAGCACTGACTGCTCTTCCAGAGGTCCTGAGTTCAATTCCCAACAATCACATGATGGTTCACAATCATCTGTAATGGGATTTGATGCCTTCTTCTGGTGTGTCTGAAGACATCGACAGTATGCATACATACATACATCTATATACATTAATATAGATGTATATATGTATATATATATATATATATATATATAGAGAGAGAGAGAGAGAGAGAGAGAGAGAGAGAGAAAGCTGAGTGGAGGAGGCTGGCAAATCTCTGAGTTCAAGGCCAGCCTGGTCTACAAAGCAAGTTTCAGGACGGCCAGGGCTACACAGAGAAACCCTGTTTCAAAAAATAAATGAATAATAAAAAAATTAAAATTTAAAAATGTTCGAGTGGGTGGAGTGGGAGGTGGCTAAGATAAAACACACTATATGCATACATGAAATTCACAGACTAAGCAGTATTATATAAATGGGGGTTTTTTAAACCCTTTTTCAAAATTCCTAGATTTTTAAACATTTATTTCAAAATAGCAGAAGGACTAAAGTAGATTCTTTCCAAAGGAAACCCGGATGTGTGCATTGAAAGTATTCACCAAATCAGGTTTAAATCATAAGTCCTATCTAGATTCTGATCCCAGTTGTTGCTAAACTGTTGATGCCTGGCCTACACCATCTCTACAGAGATTTAAAACATTAGCGATGACAATATTCAAAGATTATCCCAGCACTATTTCACCATTTTCTGCTTTGGCACAGCAGCATCGGAGTTACCAGTGTGGTGATCTCTACAAAACTAGGTATAGAGAAATTCTAATGGAATTCCATTTACTCAAAAAGCATTAACTGAGCACTGAATAGTAACGTGAAGATTAACTATCTTATCTGGCATTTGAGAGTGGAGAGGAGCCATGTGGCTTTCCTCTCCCTCTGTCCGACCTTTCCTTGTGGAGAGATAACTGCAGTACTTGAAAGTGTATTTAGCCTCTTCTATTACCAGTCCTCTCTTTAAATCTGTTTTTCCACTTCCCTTCACCTTTGTATACCATCCCAGAAACATCTTGTTTTGCTCCTTCTGCCCTTCAACATCCTTCACCTTCAGTTCTAGCCTGTCTAGAGATTACTCTAAATGATTGTCCAAGGCATTCGCGATCATGTGAGATGTTCAAATATTAACACCCCCCCCCAGTCATTCGGCATTAATGTTACTGCTGCTCAACCTCTCCATTTCTCCTTACTTCTTCCCTCTCCCTCTACTTTGTCTCCAACTTTACTGTCTCCAGGTCCCTGCCCTCAGGCTTTCAGTATTGAGTATCTATCGCAGGTTTCCCCTCACTATACCTTCTTCCTCCCAACTCTCTTTTTCGATCATCACTCTGAGATCCCTCGGATTTTGCTCCGGCAGCTCATCCTCGGACACCACCCCTACTTTCATCTAGTGGCCCGCGCGGCGGCTTACGAGCGCCCCCCGAACTCTTCCTCAGTCCCCCAAGTTTATCTTCCCCTTCAAGAACTCTGCAACACCCACCTCCCCATGTCACGTCTCCAACAGGTCTGCGACCTTCTTCCCCCACAGAGTCTGGGGCGCCCCCGCCGCGCGCGCCCACCCTCCGGTCCGCGCCCTCAAAGGCCCGCAGCGGCCCTCCGACCTGCCTCTGCGCCTCCCGCAGCCCCTGCAGCCGCTGGCCCAGCTCCCGCCGGTAGCTCTGCGCCGCCTCCACGTTCTCGCGGGCTTCCTGAAGCAGCACCTCGGGCTCCGGCTCCATCACGCCCTTCACCTGGCCGCGCGGCCCGCCGGATTCCCGACTGCGCCGGGCTCCCGAGAGCGACCCCGAGCGGCCTCGCGCAGCGGAAGCGCCGCCCCGCCCTGCCCTGTCCTTCACGCCCCGCCCCTGCTTGATTGACAGACGCCGGGGGTTGGGGTGGGGATGTGGGGAAGGCACGCGCACTAATGGCGTCTTGGTCTGAGCGAGTGGGAGCTGCCGCGCCGCCTGCTCAGCTCCTCCTCCGGCCTCTGTGCTGCGCCCGCCTGGACACTTCCTCAGGAAACAAGTGGAGGCATGAGTAGAAACACGTGAACATGTCTCTAAGTGCGTCCCACTTCTTATCTTATAGCACTACTTATCTGCCCTGCACAGAGGAGGAAGTGGAGGGACACAGAGGGGGAATCTACTCTCCTAAACTCAGTGCATGATCTCCAGCGCCGAGGCTACAGCACTGGGCCTTAAATCGTCGCTGTAAATGCCAACTGAGGCGGGCGTTTTGGGAGGATACTTGACCCAGGCGCCACCACCTAGTTACTCTTAGGAGGGAGGTAAGAGAGGCCCAAGTGATGACCAGCTGTACAGCAATCTTGGCAGAAGTCCAAGGCGGGTGATGGCACGTTTTTTTCTGTAAGGGCCACCCGATAAATATCTGCTGGCATGTGATAATGTGTGTGTAAGTAAATGGGTGTGACCATGTATAGTAAAAGCAAGAGCCTCTTACTCCTGTAGTTTCAGCTATTGGAGAGGCTGGGGAAGGAGGGTTGCTTGGAACGGGGAGCTAAAGGGCAGATTGGACAATAAGGATGTAAAAATAAACCTTTGAACAATGAATTTTAGATATGGCATAGTAACTTTCACATGTCACACATGTCTTTGTATTTTTTTTCCTCCAAACTATTTAAGATGGTAAAAGTGATCTGTTGAAAAGTCATACAAAAACTGGTTAGATTTGAGCCCTTAAATGAGCTATAAGCCCAAGGTGTATAAATTGTCTTCAGCAGGACCAGACACGGTACAGGATTGTCTCAGGATTATGCAATGACTCTGTATTAGAGGCTAGATCGAAGCTGTTCTGGGCCAGACTATTATTCTTCCTACATTTGGGCTAAACATAGGGCCATACCCTATAGTCCCAGCTCTTGGGAAGATCTGGAACTCAGAATAGTTATCAGGTTGTTACATAGTGAGTCTCGGGGGAAATGTGAGTGATATAAGACACTGTCAAAAGCAGGGAGGGGAAGGAAGAGAGGAGAAAAGAACACTTGAAAGTAAGGAAAGCAGCTGGGCAGTGGTGACCAACACCTTTAATTCCAGCCAGAGACAGGAGAATCTTTTCAGTTTGAGGCCAGCCTTGTCTACAGACTGAGTTCCACAATGGCCAGGGCTACACAGAGAAACCTTGTCTTAAAACAAATAAATAAAGTAAGAAAGTAAAGAAAATAGAAGGAAGCCCTTTTGAAAGAAAAATGGAGAGAGTAGCCAGGAGACCTTGTTTTATCCTAAAGATAACATAGCCTGGTCCTTTGTAAATAGTTGGTATCTGCTAAATGAATTAAGTAGGAAAAAACAGTTCTGTCCCAGATAGGACAAAGTGGAAAAGAACAAACTTGAGGATAGGAATAGAAAGAGACTCTAATAAATATATAGACGAGTGTTGCTGGGAAGATAAAACAGAATACTGTATTTGAAGGTGAAGATTAAAGAGAAGGAACTAAAGAGATGCCTCAGTGGTTAAGAGGACTGGCTGTCCTTCCAGAGGAGCCAGGTTCAATTCCTAGTGCACGGTGACTCAGTCTATGACTCTAGTCATGGGGAATCTAATTGTCTTTTCTGGCTTTTGAGGGTAGCGGGTATGCACATAGTGCATATACAGACATGCAGGTAAAACACTCATAAAATAAAATAAAAATCATGTTTTAATGAGCAAGGGCCAGCCAGGCAGTAATGGTACATACCCTTTATCCCATCACTCAGGAGGCAGAGGCCATCCTGGTCTACAGAGATAGAGTTCCAGGATAGCCAGGGCTATATATAGAAACCCTGTCTTGAAAAAAAAGGACAAGGGTCTCAGAGTTCAGAATGAGTATTGCCTTAACCGGGCATGTTGACTTAAGCCTGTGATTCTAGCACTCAGAATGCTGAAGTAGCAGGATCAATTGAGGCCAGCCTGGGCTATATATATAGCATGCAAGGCCAGTCTGAATTACCCACTAAGATCCTATTTCAAACAGCCAAAAGTTATGCTCCTAATGTAGCTTGGTGGTAGAGTGTTTGTTTAGTGTCTTAATTACTGTTCTATTGCCATAGTGACATCATGACTAAGGCAACTCTCATAAAAGAAAGCATTTAACTAAGGGCTTCCTTATACTTTCAGAGGGTTAGTCCATGATCATCATGGCAGGGAAATGTGACAGCAGAGAGGCCAGCATAGCACTGAACAGTAGCTGAGAACTCATATCTAGTCCATAAGTTGCAGGCAGAGAGACTGGGCCTGGAGTGAGCTTTTGAAATTTCAAAGCCCACCCCCTGTGACATACCTCCTCTAACAAGGTCACACCTCCTAATC
The DNA here is from genome assembly GCA_036184795.1 of Tokudaia tokunoshimensis. Lineage (NCBI taxonomy): Eukaryota > Metazoa > Chordata > Mammalia > Rodentia > Muridae > Tokudaia > Tokudaia tokunoshimensis. The sequence continues at coordinate 41,612,142 of BTHU01000010.1, read as the reverse complement.
CTAATTGTTCCCAAACAGTTCCACTAACTAGGAAGTAAACACTGAAATATATGAGCCTGTGGGAGCCATTTTTATTCAAATCACCACACCTAGTATGTTCAAGGCTCTAGGTACACTATCTAGCACCAGCAAATACAAACACAGAAAGGCATAGGGGAAGCATGTGCACTGTCATTTATAAACCAATATTTTAGGAAATAAATGATAAGCAGGACACGGATCTATCTTATCTAACTTAAGATAATGAAGACCTTGGCATACACTAAATCCTCAGAAATGTTTATTCAGTAAAATGAATATATATATATGATAGATGAAGAGTAGGGTAAGTAAGAAAAAAAACCTATGGCATTAATATAATTATAATTATAAGAGAGACTTGAATTAAGATGGTGGCCATTAGTGAGATTTGACAGTTAAAAAGAAGGGAAAAGGGCTGGAGAGATGGCTCAGAGGTTAAGAGCACTGACTGCTCTTCCAGAGGTCCTGGGTTCAATTCCCAGCAAACACATGGTGGCTCACAACCATCTGTAATGGGATCTGATGCCATCTTTTGGTGTGTCTGAGGATAGCTACAGTGTCTTTAAAAATCTTAAAAAAAAAGGGGGGGGGAAAGTTAATCAAATGGTCCAAGGGAATAAATAGTAGGGATTTGGCAATAAACTTGGTAAAAACAAAAACAAAAACAAAAACAAAACAGGGCTATTTAAATGTTTGTGTTTGAGATTTTGTTTCTAAGTCTTGTAGCTTTGGCCAACCTGGAACTTAATATGCAGACCAGCTGATCTTGAACTTGAGGCAATCCTCCTGCCACTGCCTCTTGTGGTTGGAGGTGTGAGTTGCCAAATCTGGCCAACATTGTGTTATTTCCTTCCTTCCTTCCTTCCTTCCTTCCTTCCTTCCTTCTTTCCTTCATTTCTTATCTTCTTTTAAATTTTTTTAAAAATTTATTTTATGTGCATTGGTGTTTTATCTGCAATCACATCTGTGTGAAGGTGTCAGATTCTCCTAGAACTGTAGTAATAGACAGCTGTGAGCTGATATGTGGTTGCTGGGAATTGAACCACAATCCTCTGGAAGAGCAACTAGTGCCTTTAACCACTAAACCATCTCTCCAGCCTCTATTTTCTTACTATAGGAATGGAAGGCAAAAATTTGTATGTAAAAATGTAAAATGTCCTCATTACACACACACACACACACACACACACACACACACACACACACACACACAGAAAGAAAGAGAGAAGGAAAGGAAGGAAGGAAGAAAGAAATGTGAAAAAAAGGCACCTGAATGAAATCTTGAGAAACTCCTTTGCACAGTCATGTGATTAGGGAGTGCATTGTTATTTGAACTTTATAATTTTATTTTACATTTATTTGCATGTTGTTTATTTTTGTTTTTATGTATGTATGTATGTATGTATTTTGTGTATGCCCTAAGTATGTGGAAATCAGAGGAAAACTTGCAGAAGTCAGTTTTTCTACCATGTGAGTCCAAGGAACCAAATCCTGGCTTGTCAGCAAGCACTTTTACCTTTTCCCACTCTTGGGTCCTGCTTTTGTTTGTTTGTTTTTGAGGCAATCTCTCTATCTTTTTTTCTCTCTCTTCCTCCTTCCCTTCCTTCTTCCCTCCATAATAATGTTGGCTGTTCTGGAACTCATTGTGTAGTCCAGCTTGGCCATGAACTCAGAGATTGCCCAGTGTTGGCAGGGTCTAAAGGTCTGTGCCACCACACCTGGCAGGCCCTGCTATTTTCAACCTTACAGAGTAAATTCCTAAAGAGCGAATCATTGGGCTGGAGAGATGGTTCAGCGGTTAAGAGCACTGACTGTTCTTCCGAAGGTCCTGAGTTAAAATTCCAGTGCTCACAACCATCCATAAAGAAATCTGACACCCTCTTCTGGTGCTTCTGAAGACAGCTACAGTGTACTTACATATAATAATAAATAAATCTTTAAAAAAAAAGAGAGTGAATCATCTTGTGGCTAGAGGGACAAGAGAGGCAGCAAGCAGCAAGGGCAGATGCCAGCTGGCCATGGAACAGGGCAGGATCTAGAGGAAGGGAAAGATTAGCCTTCCCCAAGTAAGTGGGACAATCAGGGGGAATGTACTGACACCAATAGGTCAAAAGAAAGGGTTGTGAAGAGCAGGGACTATGGAAGAGCACTGTAAGTTTAAGTAACTCTGAGTAGAGGAACAGTTTGATGACAGTACTTGCCTAGGATGCACAAGGCCCTCTGTTTGGTTTGACATGTCCCCACGCCCCAGCACTGCACAAAAACAACAAAAAAAGGAACTCCAAAGTTGACCCAGCGGCGCAAAGTGCATACCGCTCTTGCAAAGGAACTGAGTTTGGTTCCCAGTGCCCATGTAGGGGAGCTCCCAACCCCCTTGTTACTTGCAGAAGAAGTCGATGCCTCCAGCCTTCTCAGACATTTGCTCATGCCACGCACAGACACACAATCATACACATAATTAAGAATAACAACAGTAAGCCTGGTGGTGGTACATGCCTTTCATCCCAGCACTCAGGAGGTAGGTGGATCTCTTTGAGTTCGAGGCCAGCCTGGTCTACAGAGTGAGTTCCAGGACAGTCAGAGCTACACAAAAAAAACCCTGTTTTGAGCACCTGCTCCCCAAAAGAATAACAACAACAACAACAACAACAACAACAAATCTTTAAAGGAATTTAAATAGCTGGTCATGGTAACACACACCTTTAATTCCCACACTCAGGAGTCAGAGGCTGGGGGATCTAGACTGGTAAACAGAGGGAGTTCCAGGACAGCTGGGGCTACACAGACCCTGTCTCAAAAGAACAAAAACAAACAGAAAACCGACCACCAAAATGAAACATCTCTAAGCTATAGCTTCTCTTTCAAAGTGACCATCAGGAAAGGAAAATGTGAGTGCTTACTTATAAAGTCTGGATCATACAGCTGTGCAAAAGCACACACACAGCACACACTCATACATAAAATGTTTAGAGAGCAACTGGGAAGGAAACCAGTAGGGGGCCCTCTGCTTGCTCTCACAGTCCAGCCATGACAGCACTCACGTAAGCGGAAATGTGTAACATCAGGTACAATGGAATCTCAGAAACCTTAAGTTTCAACCACAGAATTTTGACTGAAGCAAAGTAGGTGTGCAGAGATTTCAGGGACAGTTTCTTGAGAAAGTAAATAACCCCTAAGCTAGGTCTTGTGGTCCTTTTGGAGTTGGCTGTCTTTTTCTTCTTTTCTTTCCGAAAATCTATCAAATAATAGTAAAGGAATTTAATGTGAGAATAAGGAATAGGAGAAAAACTGGTGCCTGAAAGGGCACAAAAGACTCCCAGAGAGGCCTGGAAGTGGTTGGAAATTGGGAGGCAGATGAAAGAGGTATAACTGCCCATGTCAAGAGAAGGAAGTTGCAGCCTCATCTGCAGAGAGGAACCACTCACAACGGGGTTAACTTCCATCTGAAGATGCCTCAGGAACTCTGGTTAGAAGAACCCAGATGTAATGTTTTTTGGTTGTTGTTGTTGGCTTTTTTGTTTGTTTGCTTGTTTGTTTTGATATAGAGTTTCATGTAGTCCAGGCTAGCCTCAAACATACTGTACAGTGAAGAATAATCATAAACTTCTGACCTTTCACCTCTACTTCCTAAGTGCTATGATTACAGGTGTGTGCCACTATGTCCAATTAGCTCCAGATAAACATGTGCCATGGATAATGTATACATATATACATATGTATGTATATATATATATGTGATGTATATGGATCTTTTGCCTGCATATATGTTTGTGCACCCAATTCATGCAGTGCCTATGGAAGCCAAAAGAAGGCAACAGACCCCCTAGACCTGGAGTTACCTATGGACCTGGTTGTAAGTAGCTATGATCCTGGACTCATGGCTTCTCAGTTAGGCTGGAGGCCAGGCTCCGTTGTCCTCCTGTCTCTGCTGGTCTCAGAGCTGGCTTTCTGGCCATACACACAATGCCCACATTCCACGGGTGCTGGAATAGAAACTCAGTTTTCATGATTGAGCCGCAAACTCTCTGATCCACTGTGGCACTTCTCCAAAAATAGTGGCCTTTTACTTATTTGTTCTTATTTTTATTTATTTTTAAATTATGTGTATAGTTGTGTGTCTGTCTGTGGGTACGTGTGTGAGAGTGAATACCTGTGAAATTCAGAACAGAGCATCAGGTTTCCTGGAGCTGGAATTAAGGGTTGTGAGCTACCTGATTTAGGTGCTGGCAAGCAGACTCAAGTCCTCCGAGGGAGCGGCGGGCTCTCTTAACCACGGGCTGAGCCATCTCTGCGGCCCTTTGTTTTGCTTTTGTTTGTTTTAATATATTTGTTTGTTTATGTATATGAGTAATCTGTCTTCAGACACACCAGAAGAGAGCTTCAGAGCCCATTGCGGATGGTTGTGAGCCACCATGTGGTTGCTGGGAACTGAACTCAAGACCTCTGGAAGAGTAGCCAGTGCTCTTAACCGCTGAACCATCTCTCCAGTCCCTGTTTTTGTTTTTAAAGAGTATTTATTATTATCTTATATGAATGAATATTTTAGCTGTATATATGTCTCTTCACTGTGTGTTTGCCTGGTGCCACAGAGACCAGAAGAGAGTGGTAGAACTTTCAGAATTGGAGATATAGACAACTGTGTACTACCATGTGGGTGCTGGTAAATGAACCTGGGTCCTCTGTAAAAGAAGCTGGAGCTCTTCTCAGTCATCTCTGTAACCCCCTGACCCTTGCTTGGCTTTTTATTGATATAGTTTTACTTTTGGGGAGTGCTCAGGATTGATCCAGTCCCCTCATCAATGGTAGGTACTCTTCCAATAAACTACCTCCCTGGTCCTCCTTTCTTTTTATTGCTGAGAAGTTTTCCATTGTATGGTTATGCCACAGTGTGTTTATTAACCTATCTGGTAAAAGGAGAAGTAATATTGTAGGTAGTGTTATGGAGCAGTTAAACCTTTAACCACTGTGGCAGATTTTGTTGTTATTGTTTTTCGAGACAGGGTTTCTCTGTATAGTCCTGGCTGTCCTGGAACTCACTCTGTAGACCAGGCTGGACTCGAACTCCAAAATCTGTCTGCCTCTGCCTCCCGAGTGCTGGGATTAAAGGCGTGTGCCACCACTGCCCGGCCTGTGGCAGCCTTTGAAAAATACTGTTTATAATGGTTAAATTGTGGGCTGGGTATGAAGCTCAGTAGCCCAGCCCATGCTTTCCATATCTGAGGGCTGAGAGGTGACTCATCTGTAAAGGGCTTTGCTGCTCTTGCAGAAGACCTCCGTTTGGTTTCCAGCACCTACAATGGTCGCTCATAACTGCCTGTAACTCCAGTTCCAGGGAATTCAATGACCTCTTCTGGTCTCCATAATTACCAGGCACATACATGGTATATATACGCATACATGTAGGCAAGCACTCATTCACAAAAAGTGAAATATTTTTAAAAATTAAAACAATGTTAATATAGTGTGGGTTCCAGGACACCTAAGGCTATTAAAGAAACCCTGTCTTGAAAAAACAAACAAACAAAAAAAAAACACACAAAAAATTTTTTGTGTGTGGTATGTATACTATGTTCCTGTGGGTTAGTGCAGGTGTACATACATGCAGAGAGAGTATAGAGGTCAGCATAAAGTGTCTTTTGGCTACCCCTGTTTTTCCTTTTTAAGGTTTTCAAGACAGCGTTTTTTCTATGTAGCTCTGGCTGTCTTGGAATTCTCTCTGTATACCAGGCTGGCCTGGAACTCAGAGATCTGCCTGTCTCTTGCTAACTCAGAGTGCTGAAATTAATAGTGTGAGTGTCCCACCGTTGCCTGGCTCTTCTATTTCTTGATTCCTTTTTTTTTTTTTTTTTTTTTTTTTTGGTTTTTCGAGACAGGGTTTCTCTGTTTAGCCCTGGCTGTCCTGGAACTCGCTCTGTAGACCAGGCTGGCCTCGAACTCAGAAATCCGCCTGCCTCTGCCTCCCAAGTACTAGGATTAAAGGCGTGCGCCACCACCGCCCGGCTTCTTCTATTTCTTTTTAACATCTGTCTGTCGGTCTGTCTGTCTGTCTGTCTGTCTGTCTGTCTGTCTGTCTAATCTGTCTAATCTGTCTGCCTATCTAATCTATCTATCTATCTATCTATCTATCTATCTATCTATCTATCTATCTATCTATCTATCATCTATCATCTAATCTATCGATGACAGTCTCTTGGCTGAAATGGAACTCTTTATGTAGGCTGGCCTCAAGCATAGAGAGATATCTGCCTCTGCCTTCCAAGTGCACCACCACTTCCTGGCTCCAAAAGTATAATTTTAAGAATAGCTAAAGTCTAATTTTTAATTCGGCCACCAAATGATTAGGTAACCTTAGACAAAACACATTCTCAATGGTCAAACTGTAACACCGAAGTGTGAATCTCTGAAATTCAACTAGATTTCTAAGCTAGAACTGGTGCTATCGCGCGCTGATTCACCGAAGGAGTAGTTTGGCCTTCGCGGCTCACCGTCTGCGCAGCCTCGGACAGCGGTCGTAGGCTCCGCCCCCTGCGCGGCGGACGGCGCGAAAACCCAATTGACAAGAACTCCCGCTGAAACCCCACTGTCTGATCTGCGTTCGGTGTGCCGCTCCCACTGCGGCCCGGGGCTCGAGCGCTTAGACTGGAACATCTGTCTCGAGGGCACCTTGTATTGTCCGGCCGCCCCTTCGGGCCTGCGCCCGGGTTTTCCCGACATCTCTGTCTGAGCCTGGCTCGACGGCCGTGGGCCCAGCATCGCACTCGCGTCTTGCGGGCGGTCTGTAGGAGACCCGAGACGGGCTCCCGGGCTCGCAGCTCGCTTCCACTGGACCTGTCGCCCTATGGCCTCCAGCCAGACTGGGCCGGACCTCTGGAGGTCCTAGGAGCCCGGGTTCTAGGAGGCAGGGATCATGGTGGGGGTCCTGACCATGGCGGCGGCTGCAGCACCTCCTCCTGTGAAGGACTACGAGATTGAGGTGAAGATCTGTCAAGCTCCTTTCTGCCTGTGTTGGGGAATTGTAGCGTGGGGATGGTGGGAGTCCTGCTTGTTCTGGGACGAGAAAGGAGGGACACGATGACCCACAGTTATAATTTTGTGTGGGATAGTTGCCTCGGTGTGTCGTGTAAAGCTCTCACTAAAGCGTTGGAATTTTAAGATGTTTTAGGGCTGGCTGTTAAGTCAGGATTTGGAAACCACAGTTCCCAGGTCCTGAAACGTTGGAGTAGCATGTCACCAAGGATTTCAGGGATTTCTTTGTTCATGATGATGTGGGATCACAAAACAGCGAAAAAGATAAAGCTTTACGTTCAGCTAGTCCGTACCAATACCTGTTCTAGGAATTCCATTTAGAATGTCACTTAAAGGAATCAAGTAAGAAACTTACGCCAGTTTCTCGTGGCTGCAGAACTTAATGTAATATAGGTAAGAGTCTCTGTGGCATGTTAGGTGCTCAGTATTTACCATGTTTTAGAGAATACACTAAGCTGGGGACAGTGCTTAATGTAGGAAGCCCTGGCTTTCTGAGAAAGAAAGAGAAATACACTAAACAACTATAACGATATTCTATGCCATTTAGAAGTAGTTTTTAGGATCTTAAAGTACATCTCTGACCTACTTTTTTCTCCTGTCACCATTACAGGCTTGTGCCTCTTCATAGATGCTATGGTTTTTTATACACCATATTTTTGGCTAGGATTCTGATGTGTATTGCCCTTGAAGTGAGCTAAGATGTGTATTCACTTACATTCTAACTCTTTTTTTTTTTTTTTTTTGGTTTTTTTCGAGACAGGGTTTCTCTGTGTAGCCCTGGCTGTCCTGGAACTCACTCTGTAGACCAGGCTGGCCTCGAACTCAGAAATCCACCTGCCTCTGCCTCCCAAGTGCTGGGATTAAAGGCGTGCGCCACCACCGCCCGGCTTACATTCTAACTCTTAACTTTTATAATCAAGTAACTTTTTTCAACTACAGAATACTTGATATTATTTACTGTGTAGCACAGCCAGGCTAATCGAAAATTCATCATCTACCTGCCTCAGCCTGCTTGTTCTGGGATCACAGGAATGCACCATTCACATCTAATTGATCAAGTTAGATTTTTTAAAAAAGTAATTTGCCTAAGATTTCCATACCAGTAGATGTCAGGGCTGGTACTTGAACTTAGATATTATTTGAGTGTCTGTGTGGTATCTCTGACACCATCTCAAAGTGTTTTAGATGATAATAACAAATTCATTTTTTTTTTTTTTTTTGGTTTTTCGAGACAGGGTTTCTCTGTGTAGCCCTGGCTGTCCTGGAACTCACTTTGTAGACCAGGCTGGCCTCGAACTCAGAAATCCTCCTGCCTCTGCCTCCCAAGTGCTGGGATTAAAGGCGTGCGCCACCACCGCCCGGCACAAATTCATTTTTAATTCACTTATTTCAACATATTTAATTTTACCTCATTTGTCTAAATGGTCAGAATTTGTCCCACTATCATTTATTACTCCTGCCCATTATTTTAAATGTTATTTTTACCCCTTGTAAATTCTTTTTACCCCTTAAAATTATTTTGTTACATTTATTTATTTATTGTATGTACCGGGGCCAGCGTATGTGTGAAGATCAGAGGACAACTTGTGGGAAGAGAAGGCCGGTGAATCTCTTAGATTGAGGCCAACCTGGTCTAGAGAGAGTTCCAGGGCAGCTAAAGCTACACAGAGAAACTGTCTCCAAAAAAAAAAAAAAATCCAATAATTCAAATGTATGAGCCTATGGTAGCCATTCTTATTCAAACAATCACTACAACATACTTGCTTAATTTAATGAATTTCTAGACCAGTTTAAGGATCTGTATAAGTAGATTATATTATTTAGACTTCTTTGAGCTCTCATCTTGTAGCCCAGAAGTTCAACCTAGCCTGCCTCAGCTTCCAAGTTACTAGCACTATAGATCTGAGTCACCATGCCCAGCCCTTGTTTATGCTTAAGCCTACAATGCACATAGAAACGGAATGAGAAATAATGTTCTTCTAAGGACAGCTTAGAAATTCTTATCTAGTAAATTCAGAACAGTGAGATATTTTCTCAGTGGAGTAGCAAGGTTGATTCATACAATTTACACATAGTCAAGAAAACAAATATGGATCACTGAAAATAAGGCCAGTTAATTTTCCCTGTGCTACCCCATATGTTTCACAATTCATGTCATCTGTACTCAAAGGTAAACCCATTAAACCTTTGTAAGATATATGTCCAGCCAAAAATGCGATCACAGTTGTTAGTAAGCGGGCGCGGGCCGCTGGATGAGCCCAGGTCAGATTCTGTACTCACCACTTTTGCACTGGGCCACAGAGAACATTGAATCTCTCTGTTGATCCCTGTCACATAGAGTCTACTTCTAGACGTTGGTTAATTTTTCAGGTTATGACATTGTGAGTTTTGTGTTTTGTTTTGTTTTTCCCAAATAGTATATTATGTAGCCCTGACTGACCTCAAACTCACTATGTTTACCTTGACCTTCTGATCCTCCTGCTGCTATCTCCTCAGTGCTGGGACTACAGGTGTGCACCATGCCTGATTTTATGTAATGGTGGGGAACCAAATCTGGGGTTGTGTACAGGCCTAGGCAGGTATTCTCCCCAGCCTTAGTTATGATGATGATGAAAATGACGTTTATCTTGACAGTATCTCCTGGTTCATGATTTCTCATTTTGAGCCTCCTGCTCTCGTCCTAGCAGCCAGTACCTTGCTGAGTCTCATCAGCCATTACTTGGGCTCAGGATTATCTCTGCTGTACGTGCCTGGGTGCAAGTCTCAGTGCTGACCGCAAGTAACTGACATTAATATGGCTATCTTTAGTGTTATAACCACCTTGATTCCGGGAGGGTGATGGCTAGTGCAGGAGGTAGGCTGTACATTATGTTAGAAATTAAAATGGTAGACTTGAGGCAAGGGTTCTTTGGTTATCTTTCACCGTGAGTTCTAATAGAAATAATAACTGTTTCTTAGAGGTACTTAGAATGGTGTATATATTTTTAAACAAAAAAGTAAAGCAGAAGGGGTTGTTTGTAGGTTCCTTACCTTGCATTAGCTTCCACACATTTTATTATAACTTCTGTGAGGTAGGTGGTGCACTTTTAAGGTTAGGAATAGAGGGCAGGCACATCTTTAGTCTCAGCATTTGGGAGGCAGAGGGAAGCAGATCTCCAGGGATACATAGAAAGATCCTGTCTCAAAAATACATAAATAAATAAAAGAAAATAAATAAAATAAAATAAATTAGAAGATAGTAGGAATTTATAAGTTTAGCTTTGTTTTAATATAATTTTTTTTTTGAGCCAGAGTCTCACTGGCGTGGAGCTTACTATGTAGACCAGGCTGGCCTCGAACTCATAGACATCTGTCAGTCTCAGATTCCTGAGTGCTGGTCCATATAACCTTTGTTGTTGTTTTGTTTGTTTTTGAGGCAGGGTCTCTATACATAGTAGCTGACCTAGAACCCTCACTCTGTAGTCAAGACTGGCCTCAAACTCACAGACGTCTTTCTCCCTCTGACTCTCTAGTGCTGGAATTAAATTCATGAACCATCCACCTGGCAATATAAACTTTTTATTAAAGTATAGTGTGTGTGTGACACAAATTATATATACAATGTAACATTAAAAATTGAATGTAGGGCCGGGCGGTGGTGGCGCACGCCTTTAATCCCAGCACTTGGGAGGCAGAGGCAGGTGGATTTCTGAGTTCGAGGCCAGCCTGGTCTACAGAGTGAGTTCCAGGACAGCCAGGGCTACACAGAGAAACCCTGTCTTGAAAAAAAACCAAAAAAAAAAATTGAATGTAGGTTTATCATTAAAGGTCATTTTCTTTCTAATATGTTCGTTTTTCACCTTCTCTGCTGGGAGCTGGCTTAGTGGGTAAGAATGCTTCATGTATAAGTATAATGACCTGAAGTAAAATCCCTAGCAAAAGTCAGGTATGCCTTTATCCCTGGGGTTGTGGGGTAGCAAAGCCAGGAGGATTGCTGAGACCTGCTGGCCACCAGCCTAGCTCCAGGTATGATGAAGGAACTTGTCTTAAAGGAATAAGGCTGAAAGTGACATCGCAGGACACCTGGCATACACTTTCAGCCTCTGCATTTATCCTTGAATACATATCACACACACCTCACACGTATGCACAAAGGAGCCTACTGTAGGTTTTCTACCCAATTATTTAAAGTGTTAAATCTCTGTTTGCAGTTCATATTTCATATTATTTTACTTGAAATAAATTGTGGCTCCCCCCCCACCTTTTTTTTTTTGCTAGCCATGCAAAAAGCGGAGAAAAGATGATGACAACTCTTCCTGTGAAACAATTACCAAATATTTATCACCAATAAGGAAGACTGGAGATAAGGTTTTTACTCCACCAAAACCCAGTAATATTCTACATTATTTTAGAAAGACTTCACCCACAACTGAGAAGCTACAATCGACAAAGGCATGCAAGACAAAGACATCTCCCCCATTGCTTGTTGGCAACAGCAAAGACTGTAAGACACCGTTGGACGTGTTCTCAAATAGAGAATTTAAGAGGAAAAGAAAGAGAGTTATTTTATCCCCTCAACTGAATGATATTAAAATTGAGAATGAGTGTCCAGTTGAAATTAGTAACAATGTTAGTAAGGAGGACTGTGGTTTAAGTGATTTTGTGGAAAACAGTACTTCTGTTTTCCTTTACAAGAAACATGTGGAGGTTCTTGTAGAAAGTATTCAAGACAGCAGAAACCAGTCAAATACCACGTCCTCCAAAAAGAAACTAAATCCTAAACAAGGCACCACAAAAAATGATAGCAAGATATTGAGGAAAAGGAAGCACAGTAAGGTAACGGATCAGTCTGAAAGTGTCCCCTTAGCAGATGAAGCTAGTCTGCCTAGGGAAGGTGGCAAAGACAGCAAGCTGCCTAAACCTTCCCCAACTGAAGCGAGCGAGAGGACTGCACATCCTGTAGACTCCAGGGCTCATGCAACCAATATAACTGATTTAAACGGGAGTACAATTACTGTCTCCTATGAGGAATTTTTAAAAAGTCACAAGGCAGCTAAAGTGGAAGAGATACCTGACCCTGCAGTGCAAGCCCGTGTTCCCTCTGGGCCTGGTGAAGCAGTCAGAAGTGGTTCTGAAGGTGAATCAGAAAGCTGTGAACCATCTCCACAGTTACACCTCAAGACAGTTACTGTGCTTGCACAAGTCCATCCCACTCCCCCTAAAAAGAAAGGGAAAATACCTCCAATTTTCTTGAAACAGAAACAGCTTGAGCTGGAGAATAGTCTCTCTGATCCAGAAAATGAGCAGACAGTTCAGAAAAGGAAATCTAATGTTGTGATCCAGGAGGGCCAATTAGAACTGGCTGTGCTGGAAGCCTGGAGCTCTGAGGCTTCAGTACCAAAGTGCAGTGTGGAAGAAAGACAACAATTCATGAGGGCATTTAGGCAGCCACCATCAGAAATGCTCAAAAATGGACTCAAGAAACCTCTAGAGAAGAAGAAAGACCCAAGTGAAAAATCTGTCGATGAAGGAGATAGCAGTTCTGAAAATATCATAGAAAATCCTAATATTCAAAGAGTTTCAAATCAAGACTGTTCACAGGCACATGCTAATAGAGGAAGTTTTCCTAAGGAAAAAAGTAAAAAGCCAAATAAAAAGGGTAAGAAAACTAGGACTACTGCAGGTGGAAACAGAGAAGAAAACATACAAAAGGGAAAAACAGCCTTTTCCTTAAAAGATGAACAAGATCAAAATAGCCTACGAAGGAGTGTAAGACAGAAATCAGAGGCTTTCAAAAGCAATGCATTACTTAACAGTGAGAATCTTGCTTGTGAGGATATGGCACATGGCTCTGTAAAAATGTCTCTGTGTGATAGAAGTACATCAAGAAGAGACAGCACACCAACCAGGGATGTGGCTACACATTGCAAAGCTGAACCTGGAAGCAGGCTGGCGAGTGTCTCTGAACCCAAACCGACCAGGAGATCTCTGAGAGGTAGCAACACACCTGCCACAATCACGACGGGAGGTGCTGAGTCTGAGGATGCTCAGGACACCAGTCCAGTGAAGGCTTCCACTCCAAGAGCAGCCAGAGTATCAGAAAAGCACAGCCTGTATACCGCAGAGTTAATAATAATATCCTCTGATTCCGAGAGCCCCATTAGGTAATATTTTGTTTTTCTTCTCAAGTTGGAGCATTCTACATGTGTTATTGATTGGGAAGGAAAATTCTTCAAGCATTGTGGAGTTCATTTATTTTCTAGAATATAATTTATTTGTAAATAATTTTGTATGTGTATACAGCCCTGATTGGCCCTCATAGGTTAGGTGGTTAGGTAAGTGGTCTGTCTACCCACTGAGCCACGTCCACATCCTCTTCGTTTTGAGACAGAGTTCATAGGTTACTTAGGCTGGTCCTGATTTTCTGCCAGGCCTTAAACATGTTATCCCTCTCTGTACTCTCCCAAGTAGCTGGGATGACAGACCTGAGCCACCAAGCTTGGCTTTTCTTTTTTTTTTTTTTTTTTTTTCTTCGAGACAGGGTTTCTCTGTGTAGCCCTGGCTGTCCTGGAATTCACTGTGTGGACCAGGCTGGCCTCGAACTCAGAAATCCTCCTGCCTCTGCCTCCCAAGTGCTGGGATTAAAGGCGTGCGCCACCACTGCCCGGCTTGGCTTTTCTTTTGAGATAGGGTCATCCTCAGTAGCCCAGGCTGGCCTAGAACTCAGTATGTAGCCTAGAATGTTTTCAGACTTGTAGCAATCCTTCCGTTCCAGCTTCCTGAGTGCTGGGAAATCTAGTGTGAGTCACTGCACCCAACTTTATTGTCTATTCGACTTGTTCTTGCTATGTACAAAATTAGTCTAGAACTCAAATCCTCTTCCAGGTGCTGAGATTCCTAGTGTGTATTGCCACAATATAGCTAATTTAAAGTCCATTTCAGAAGATTGGCAGATAGATTTCAAAACTCTTTTTTTTTTTTTTGAGACAGGGTTTCTCTGTGTAGCCCTAGCTGTCCTGGAACTCACTCTGTAGACCAGGCTGGCCTCGAACTCAGAAATCCACCTGCCTCTGCCTCCCAAGTGCTGGGATTAAAGGCGTGTGCCACCACTACCTGACTGAGTTCTAAACTCTTTATTTGTCATAGTTGATAATCCTCGGAGAAATAGTCCTCAAATATGAATTCATCAAATATAAGATTAAAAATAAATTATAAGAGCGTTTTTTTTATTACTGTTTTGAAACAGGGTCTCTTTGTGTACCTTTGTCTGTCATGGAACTCTTATATAGACCAATCTGGCCTCCAACTCAAAGAGATCCCCATGCCTCTGCAGTCAGGGTGCCGGAATTAAAAACAAGCGCCAGCACAGCCAGCTGAGTGTTACTTCTTAGGTGAACTGACCAATAGATGATGGAGTTCTTGAATACGGCCTTGCCTAATATTACAGTGATCCCAGCACAAGCTTTTGGTTTTTTAAAAAGATTTATTTATTGTTATATCTAAGGACACTGTAGCTGTCTTCAGACACACCAGAAGAGGGCGTGAGATCTTATTACAGATGGTCATGAGCCACCATGTGGTTGCTGGGATTTGAACTCAGGACCTTTGGAAGAGCAGTCAGTGAGTGCTCTTAACCACTGAGCCATCTCTCCAGCCTCCCAGCACAAGTTTTAATTTTCTTCAAGATTTATTATTTTTCTCTTTTTGTTTGTGCTTTGCTGAATGGGGCTCATACTAGGTGGTAGATTTATTTTCTTCTCTTTGTTTCACTTCTTTTTTCCCTCTCCCTCCCTCCAGCTCTCTTTTCCTTCCTTCCTTCCTCTATCCCTCTTTCTTTGTTTTTTTTTTTTTTTTTTGAGACAGGGTCTCTCTTGGATAACCTCGAACTTGGTAAAGAGATAAGGCTGGCCTTGAATTCAGGAGTGATTTTTTTTTTTAAAGAATTCTTTATTTTTATGTATAGGCGTACACTGTAGCTGCCTCTAGAAGAGAGTATCAGATCCCATTATAGATGGTCATGAGCCACCATGTGGTTGCTGGGATTTGAACTCAGGACCTCTGGAAGAGCAGTCAGTGCTCTTAACCACTGAGCCATCTCTCCAGCCCCCATGAGTGATCTTTTTGTCTATGGTTCCCCCTGTGCTTGAATTATGGCTGTGCTCACCTGGTAAGGCTATTATTTTTGTTTGCTAGCAAGCAAGATTTTATTGAAAAGTAAGCTCTCTACAGCAGAGACAGGTCCTGAAAATGTGTTGATTAGGTTTACTATTTTTAAATTAAGTAATAAATAATAAACCTTGGGTTTGGCAATTTAGTAGAATGGTTTATTAGCATGTACAGGACCCTGTGTTCCATCTCCAATACCAGAAATAAAGTTTAGCTTACTGTTGAACCAAAGTAATGAGAATTGTTTTTACACTTTGTTTAAATTGGAATATCAATTGGTTTATTTTTATATTTAAGATTCTTGTACACTATTATGCAAATGTTTATAAATGTCATTTTTTTTTCCAGAATGAAATTCACTAGAATTAGTACTCCCAAAAAGTCCAAGAAAAGTTCTAAGAAATCTGAAACAACTGAGGAAGAGCTCACTTCTCAGAAGAAAAAGGTAATAAAAGTACTAGAGTCCTGAAGGCAATCCTGTTTCCTTAAAGGACCCGCAGTAGTTACTGGAAGTCATATCAAAGAAGATTCCTATGGTTCCATTAATTAGAACTTGTGCCATTTATTCCCATTCCTCTTAGAAGAGCAGCCAGTGCTCTTAACTACTGAGTCACCTCTCCAGCCCCTTCCTATATGTTCTTAACTCTTTTATGAGACTGGGTCTCACTTTGCAGATCAGGCTGACTTCGAATTCAAAGAGATTCCCTTGTCTTTGACTCCTAAGAGCTGGGATTATAGGTGTGTGTGTGCTGCCACACCCAGCCAGCTCTATCCTCAACTCTTTCCTGTCACATCTTCATAGACTCTGTAGAGGCAGTTTACATGTACTATATATTTTCCCTTTATATTATGTAATCAGAGCTTTATACTTTACCTGAATTTATTGGCTAAAATCAAAGAATAGATTGTCATCAAGGTGGTAGGAAAACAGTCACCAATTCTAATGTAAATTATAGACCTTCTTTTGAGTTTTTTTTCTTTTAATGTGTGTACTATGTGTTTGTATGTATGTATAGTACTCATATGTGCGTTCATAGCAGTATGCAACAACTTACTGGTGTTAATCTTTGCCTTTCATTTTATTTCATATAGGATCTTTCATTTTCTCTGCATCGTCTGTGAGCCAGTTTGTGAATGTAAACATTGGGATTACAGATTGGTATCTAGCAGCTATCACGCTGGGTTTTACATAAGATCTTGAATAGGCTATCTCTTTTTTTATTGTTGTTTGGATTTTTTTTTTTTTGAGACAGGGTCACACTATGTAGACCAGGATGTCTTCAAACTCAGAGATCCTCTTGCCTCTGTCTCCCAGTGCTGGGATGGAAGGCGTGGGCCACTGTGCCCAGCTGGTTCTGGGGCTTTGTTTCATTCATTCATTCATTCATTCATAGGTATTGATTGGTTGGTGTTTTGAGACAGGGTTTCTCTGTATAGCCTTAGATGTCCAGGAACTCACTCTGTAGATCAGGTTGTCCTTGAACTCACAAAGATTGTCTCTGCCTCTGTCTTTCAGCCTTTCTTCCTCTCTGTCCCTCTGCCTCTCTGCTTCTGCTTCAAGTGAGGACAAACAGTGAGGCCACCATGGCCCATCTGGTTTGGGGTTTGTTTGTTTATTTTTTTTTTTAAGATTTACTTATTTTTATTTATTTATTTGAGTACACTGTAGCTGTCTTCAGATACTTCAGAAGAGAGCAACAGATCCCATTACAGATGGTTGTGAGCCACCATGTGGTTGTTGGGATTTGAACTCAGGACCTCTGGAAGAGCAGTCTGTGCTCTTAACCACTGAGCTGTCTCTCCAGCCTGGGGATTTAAACTCAGATTCTCACACAGAACTGTCTTTCTGGCCCCTCCTGGGTGTTTTACAGACATGCAAATACACTTCTAGGGACAATTAATAATTATCACTGAATCTGCAGTTGGGGTCCCTGGTAAGATTTGAATGATCTTTTTTGTTTGACTATTAATGTGATATAAATATATTTTTCTATTATATTTTTTTCTGTTATTAAATATGGAATTCTTGCTGTGATCTCAATAGTCCAAATTTTTGTCTAGGCAAGCAGTACTTCAAAAAATATATCAAAAGCAAAACAACTGATTGATAAAGCAAAAGCATTCCAAGTCAGTGAATTCAAGGCTGAAGAAACGGTGGCACCCTTGAGACGGTCCTCTAGGCACCAGACTCGTCCTGAAAAGGAGAAGTCACCAGAAACAGATGTAAGTACACCGATGTCTACTGATACAGTTGATAGTTTTTCTTGTTATAAGGAGTGGAAAAAGGAAACCTTTACAAAGGTATAAGGTCACATGGAACAGCTAAGGGACATGGTGGACATTCTGTTTTAAGAGCATTGCTTACAGGATACAGTATGAGTCTCAGGTCATTCGAGGTGTCTTATAAACTGAACCTCTTCTGCTCACTCATCAAGCAGCTTTTTACCACAGGCACACTAAGTAATTTCTTTCCAGATAGCTTACTCTTCACTTTATTATCAAACTTTGAAATTCATATTCCAAGTATTGTCTTCTACCTAACTTTTACTATCCTGCTAAAAGCTAACTACAATTTTTTTTTATTTTTTTTTTGGTTTTTTGAGACAGGGCTTCTCTGTGTAGCCTTGGCTATCCTGGAACTCACAATGTAGACCAGGCTGGCCTCGAACTCAGAAGTCCGCCTGCCTCTGCCTCCCAAGTGCTGGGATTAAAGGAGTGCGCCACCACCGCCCGGCTGCTTATTGCTAATCTGCTTTCTTTTCTTTTCTTTTATTTGTTTTTTTGGGGGGGGGAATAGAAAGTGCTTTTTATTTTTATTTATTTTATTTATTTTATTTTTATTTTTTATTAGATATTTGCTTTATTTATATTTCAAATGGTATCCCCTTTCCACATTACCCCTCTAAAAATTATCAGCTTTCTATTTCTAAAGATTTGTCTGTTCTAGACAGTTCATAAAATATTGTGTGCTATAATGTGAAAGACTATTCTCGCAGAGCGGCAACCCCACCCTTCCTTTAGATCAGTTACCCCTTTTACCAGTGTATCCATGCTTTCCTTACTATATACCCATTAGGAGCCACTTCAGTTATCTGGACAGCTGAGGCAGGATTAACAGTGCTTGTGTTCAAGCATTCTTATTTTGCTCAATAATAGCATCATAGTATAAGAATAATAATGCTGACAATTTGGGTACACAAGAGAAAAATAGTACAAAAGGTGAAAATTCTTCAATTAATCCGGAAAGAAGCTGGGCCTGGTGGTGTATGCCTTTAAGCACCTCAGTCAGAAGCAGGCAGGTGTCTTTGAGTTTGAGGGCAGCCTGGTCTACAGAGCGAATTCCAGGACTGCCAGGGCTACACACACTTGTCTCAAAGAAAGGAAGGAAGGAAGAGAGAGAGAGGGAGCAAGCAGGCTATATGCTGAAATTACAAAACTCTGTAATAAGAATCTTTGATCTGTGAAATTATGAAGAAAATGGAAAATCCTTCATTTTCACTGTTACACCTCTATAAAAGTTGTAGACACAGTATGTTTTATTAGGTGTGTGTGTGTGTGAAAGCAACTTAGCTTAGAATTATCTTAGGCTTAGGCATTCACCAGTGTTTTTAGGATTTCCTAAGAGTAATAGAAAATGCTGTTTTAAAGTGTTTTTGTTTTTTTCTTGTATTTTTGTTTTAGGACTCTGTAATACTAATAGATTCAAGTCCAACTTCTATAAAACAACCAGAGAAAAATCAGAAGAAACTTCAGAATTTGAATGATGTACTAGGAAAAAAACCTAACAAGTCTTCTAAAAATATCACTGGTAATTGGATTTAATACTGTTTTATGAATAGTAAAATGTTTGGGGGCAGTCGATTCTGAATATTCTGGTGTCTTATCCCATAAATCATAAATTTTAGGTGTTTATTTGTTTTGCTTTCTTTGAGACAGGTTTACACTGTGTATTCCTGGCCTGGAACTGGTTACAGAGATCTGCTTGTCTCTGCCTATGAAGTGCTGAAATTAAAGGCATGTACCTTCATGCCTAGCTTTGGTTTGGTTTTGATTTTTTTTGTTTTTGTTTTTATTTTTTATATTTTTGAGACAGAGTTTCTCAAACTCTGGCTGTTCTGGAACTCAGTCTGTAGACCAGGATGGGCTGGAACTCAGAGATCTGCCTGCTTCTGGGCTCTCTGTTTTATTTTGTGGGACAGGATCTCCTATCATAGCAGGCTAGCTACTTACTATATAATTGAGACTGGCCTTGAACACCTCAACTCCCTGCCTCTACCTTCAAGTGCTGGGTTTATGGGTATATGCCACCTTGCCTGTCTAGTTATTTCCATTTTGATAAGTAAAATTTTGATCAAGTCTTTCAAAGAAAATTGAGCATCTTGTTTATTTTTAAGATTTTTGGGGAACATATTAGTATGCTTCTGTGTGGATAGACTCAACAGCTTCCACACTTGTCTTTCGAATTTTTCTGTGCTCATTAAAATATTTCTTTATTTAATAATTGGTTGATTTGTATGTTCCCATATGAGGGTGCAAGACAGTTTTAGGTGTGGGTCTTCACCTTCCACCTTGTAGCTTATGAGCTTCAGGGATAAAACCCAGGTTGTCATCAGCTTTGCTCACTGAGTCCTCTCTACAGCCCTCGGGTTTTGTTGTTTTGTTTTTTAAGTATTTATTTATTGAACCAGGGTCTCCCTGAACCACTCCAGCTCTCCTGGAACTCACTATGTAGACTGCAAGTGCTGGGGTCTACCCCAGCCTCCACTCCACCCTGCCTCGCTTATTGTATTTTTATCACGCGTGATGGCTTACTTACGAGTTTGCCACAGAGGCCAGAAGACGACTTCTTTCCCTGGAGCTGCAATTGCAGAATCTTGTGAGCCTTCCAAACGGAGGACCTCTGGAAGGGCTCTGTGCATTCTTAACCGCTGAGCCCTCTCCTTCAGTCCCTCTTTTGTTCATTTATTTGTTTTTCGAGACAGGGCTTCTCTGTGTAGCCCTGGCTGTCCTGGAATTCACTCTGTAGACCAGGCTGGCCTCGAACTCAGAAATCTGCCTGCCACTGCTTCCCAAGTGCTGGGATTAAAGGTGTGCACCACCACTGCCCAGCTGTTTGTTTATTTTTAACATTAAAACATTTAAAATCGCCGGGCGGTGGTGGCGCACGCCTTTAATCCCAGCACTTGGGAGGCAGAGGCAGGAGGATTTCTGAGTTCGAGGCCAGCCTGGTCTACAGAGCGAGTTCCAGGACAGCCAGGGCTACACAGAGAAACCCTGTCTCGAAAAAACCAGAAAAAAAAAAAAAAAAAAAAAAACATTTAAAATCTTTAGTTATTTTCCTAGACATTCTGAGAAAAATTTTGAGATGTGCATTATAGGATTCTGTAGTTAAAAATGAAAGTTTCCCAGGGGATTTGGATATCACAAAGTTGATGAAACATATAGCATTTTTACAATTAAGTTAAATTTCTAAAAATTTTAAAAGATAACTTTGAAAACAACTGAAGGTAAGTGGAGATGGTAAACATTTAATACTAACCCAAGTATTGATTTTTCTAAGGAAAAATGAAAATTGCTCCTTTATTTCTTGCCAAAAAGACTAAAAGAACAGCTGTTCCTGTCTTTGATTTGGATGAAAGCAGGTCAGTCCAATACAGATATTTAAACATTGAATATTTTATGGAATGCGAGTTGTATTTATTTGCTTAATTACATGTCAATAGCCTTTTGAAATCCTTTTTTTTTTGCACATTCATATACGTGTGGTGTGTGTATGCCTCTTTGTGGTGTCTGCTTACAGGAGCTTGTGTGCAGGCGCTCATGCATATGTAAATGGAGGCCAGAGGCAGATGGCAAGGTCCTCCTCCATTGCCCAGCTGTGGGAATGTGGGCGCTGGCATCCCAGCTCCAGTCTCTGCACTTGCAGGGCAGGCGCTTTACTCCCTTGAGTCATCTTCCCAGACCTCTGGGGACATTTATAAATACTATTTATGATGCTTGTACAGCTGTCGAAGGCCTTCAATTTCTATTAAGGCTTTTTGGCTGTTTCACATAAAATAACAGAATAATTAGAAAAAAAAATCCTAAAGTATCAAATTTTGTTCATTACCCTCATTCAATAAATATTTCAGTGACCAGGTACTATTTTTGGCACTAGGAATCCTAAGGGAAAACAGTGCCTATCACCATGAATCTATAATTAAACATTAACTGGCTTAACATGAAAAATTGACATTGTACTAAGGAAGGGCAGAAAATTTTATTAATTTATATTTAAAGAGATTTTTTTTGTCTGGTCGGTTCACTGACAAAATGATACCTGAACTCTGAAGGGAAAACAGTAGCTCATAGGAGTGGGGGGGTGGGGCTGGGAGGTGCCCTAAGGAATGTGCTAAAGCACCAATGATAGGAAGGACACACACTAGTGAGTGTGACTTGAGTACCAGAGCCAGAGAGGGATGTGAGCTTAACTGGAGAGATGGGCACCAGCCAGTGGAACACCATTGATGCTGGGCATAAGTATACATGTGAACAGATCTGAACTGCCAAATGTGTGTGTGTGTGTGTGTGTGTGTGTGTGTGTGTGTGTGTGTGTTTCTCTTTGTAACTAATCCCTGGCTGTCCTGGGCTCTCTTTGTAGACCAGACTGACCTTGAACTCATAGAGTTCTGCCTCTGCCTCCTGAGTGTTGTGATTAAAGGCATGTGCCACCACACCTGACTACTAGATGAATCTTATGACTGCATAAAGAGCAGGATACAGGTTGTTAGAGCATCTTCTCTAACATGTATGAAGCTCCAAGTTTAATTTCTAGCACTGCCTTGATTGAGGCAAGAGGACCAGAGGTTCAGGGCCATCATCTTCAGCTATATATGGAATTTGAAGCAAACCAGGATACATAAGACCCTGCTTTTTGTTTCTTTCTTTGTTTAAAAAGAGTGCGATGAAAAAGAAGTTAAAGTAGATGTAGGAGTTCAGGTGTGAGATACTGGAAATGAGAGCTAGGGTGTTGGAAATGATGCATAAAAGATTTTAGGATGCTGGGCGGTGGTGGTGCACACCTTTAATCCTAGCACTTGGGAGGTAGAGGCAGGCGGATTTCTGAGTTAGAGGCCAGCCTGGTCTACAGAGCGAGTTCCAGGACAGCCAGGGCTATACAGAGAAACCCTGTCTCGAAAAACAAAAAAAAACAAACAAAAAAAAGATTTTAGGAGATAAATCTCTGTGGGGTGTGTGTGTGTGTATTTTATTTTTCTCTTATTAACGCCACCAACCTTCATGACAGATAGATTATTATTAGAATATCTATTCTTACTTGTATTTAAAACTTTACATATTGTCTTTGTCACTATGTCACTATTCTGTTGTTGTAAAGAGACACTGAGACCAGAGCAACTCTTATACAAGAAATCATTTAATTGGGGGCTTGCTTACAGTTTTAGAAGTTTAGTTCATTATCAGCATGGAGGGGAGCATGGCAGCATGCAGGCAGGTGCTGGAGCAGTAGCTGAGAGCTACACCATGACCTGTAGGCAGAGAGAGACTTTGAGCTTGGCATGGGCTTTTGAAACCTCAAAACCCACCCCCAGTAACAGACTTCTTCAATAAGAGCCACACCTCCTAATCCTTTCAAATAGTTTCACTCTCTGGTAACTAAGCATTCAAATATAGGAACCTCGTGGGGGCCATTCTTATTCAGACAACCATGCATATTTTATGTTTTCATTGTCTGTGCTTGCTTGTCTGTACGTACAACATGCACATAGGTGCCTGAGAAGGTTGAAGAAGGCATTGGATCCCCAGTAGCTGGGTTTACAGGTAGTTTCGAGCCACCCTGTGTGGGTACTGGGAACTGAAACTGGGTCCTCGGCAAGGTCAGCAAACATTCTTAACTGTTGACCTTCCTTCAGCCCTTCTTTATATATGTTTATGTTTATA
This sequence comes from Tokudaia tokunoshimensis, assembly GCA_036184795.1. Classification (NCBI taxonomy): domain Eukaryota; kingdom Metazoa; phylum Chordata; class Mammalia; order Rodentia; family Muridae; genus Tokudaia; species Tokudaia tokunoshimensis. The sequence continues at coordinate 41,589,012 of BTHU01000010.1, read as the reverse complement.
TGTGTATGTGCTTGTCCATACAAGTACCTTCAGAGGCTAGAAGAGGGAGCTGGGGTCCCTGGAACTGGAGTTATGGGTGGCTGTGAGCCACCTGACATGGGTGCTGGGAACTCTTGACCAGTGAGCCACCTCTCCTGCCCATTAATACCCTTATTTCTGCTACTGTATGAGTTTTATATCTTGTTAGTTTTTTTGTTCTAGAATTTCACATGCAATTTATATGTATATACTTTATTGTGCCTGACTGCTTTTGCTTAATACACATACACACACACACACACACACACACACACACACACACACACATACCTCCCTCCTTCCCTCTTTAAGAGATGCTTCACACATTTCTATATGCTGTGTGTGTGTGTCTGTGCAGGTGTATGCCTATGTTGGCATGGTTAAAGGAAAATTATGAATTGGTCCTTTCTTCTATTTGAGAATGGAACTCAAATTTATCAGGCTTGTGTGTCAAGTATCTTTACCACTGAGCCATCTCATTGTCCTGAAGATAACATTTTAAAATGTTTATTTTCTAGATAGTTCATTCTCTAATTTTTTTGCACTCATATATTTACTTATTTGTGGGTATGGGTGTGTGTAGGGTAGAGATTTGGATTTTTCCTATTGCCATGTTAGTCCTGGAGATTAAGCTCAGATCATTAGTCTTGGGAGCAAGTACCTTTACCTGCTGGGCCACTTCACTGGCACTAAGTAGTTTACTTTTTAATTTAATTTCACTTTATTTATTTTAAGATATGGTATCACTGTGTAGCTCTGCTGCCCTGGAACTTACTTAGTAGATTTGGTTGGCCTCAAAGTCACAGAGATGTACCTGCCTTTGCCTCCTGAATGCTGGGATTAAGGGCGTGTGCCACTGCACCTGGCTTTTTAATTATTTTATTAAATTAATTAATTAATTTACATGTGCATGCATGCCATGGCATGCATATGGAGATCAGAAAATAGTTTGTTATGTTATGTTAAATAGTCCTCCATGTTATGGTTCCTGGGAATTGAACTTGGGTTGTTAATTTATTCCTTCAGTTGCTTATAACTTTTGCTTTTACTTTTCAAATAATTTTCTTCAAAGTCAAGATCCATCTGAACAAACTCAGGATTGTGATGTACAATTTAAAGCAAAGCGTGATTTTCTAATGAGTGGTTTGCCAGATTTACTGAAACGACAGATTGCAAAGAAAGCTGCTGCATTAGATGTATACAATGCAGTGAGTACCAGTTTCCAGAGGGTTGTTCATGTACAACAGAAGGATGATGGTAAGTTTGTTTAGTGTGTGTGTGTGTGTTCATTTAGACAGGGTCTCTGTGTAGCTTGGATAGCCTGGAACTTACTGCATAGACCAGGCTAACCTCAACTGTATTTTTGAGCCAGTATCTCTTATTCTGTAGCCCAGTCTGACCTTGATTATGTATCCTAGGTCTGAAACTCAGCAGTACTTCTACATTAGCCTCCCAAGTGTTATGATATAGGCAGGAGCCCTACCTGGCTATATATTTATGCTTACCCTGTTAGAACTAATCTGATACTATGTGTTTTTTTTGTTTTTTTGTTTTTTGTTTTTTTTAAAAAGGACCTTGGGATGTCCCTAGCTGATAGAATACCTGCCTGCATATAGGAGCCATGGGATTGATCCTCTGCACAAAAGAAGGGAAAAGTGAGGATAAGCCGTAAGGGTAGTGGCAATCACCTGCTCTCCACACACCTGGAGACTGACAGAGGAGGATCAAGAGACTGAGGCCCTTCTGAACTGTATAGTGAAATTCTGTTTCTTTTTTTTTTTTTTTGGTTTTTGGTTTTTCGAGACAGGGTTTCTCTGTGTAGCCCTGGCTGTCCTGGAACTCACTTTGTAGACCAGGCTGGCCTCGAACTCAGAAATCCTCCTGCCTCTGCCTCCCAAGTGCTGGGATTAAAGGTGTGCGCCACCACCGCCCAGCTGAAATTCTGTTTCTTAATAGAAAAAGGGTGGGGCTGGAGAGATGGCTCAGTGGTTAAGAGCACTGACTGCTCTTCCAGAGGTCCTGAGTTCAATTCCCAGCAACCACATGGTGGCTCACCACCATCTGTAATGGGATCTGATGTGTCTGAAGACAGCTATAGTGTACTCATATACATAAAATAAATAAATCTAAAAGAAAAAAGAAAAAGAATTGGAGAAATGGCTGAGTGGTTGTCTTAGTTAGGATTTTACTGCTATGAATAGACACCATGACCAATGCAAGTATTATAAAAGACAACATTTAATTGGGGCTGGCTTACAAGTTCAGAGGTTCAGTCCATTATCATCAAGGTGGGAACATGGCAGCGTCCAGGCTGACTACATCGTCATCTGAAGGCTACTAGCAGAATACTGGCTTCTAGGCAGCTAGGATGAGATTCTTTTTTTATTTCTTTATTTGATATATATGATTAGTCATCTCTCTGAGCCATTTCTCCAGCCCTAGGATGAGATTTTTAAAGCCCATGCCCACAGTGACACACCTATTCCAACATGGCCACATCCTCTAATAGTGCCACTCCCTGGGCCAACCATATATAAACCATCACAGTGGTTAAGAGCACTTACTGCTCTTGCAGAGGACCTGGGTTCAAATCCCAGCACCCACATGGAGGCTCATTATCACCTGTAACTCCAGCTCCAGGAGATCTGTTTCTTGCATTCAGGAAGGAAAAACCTTTTTCTGTCCTTGATAAGTACAGTACAAATGTGGTGCACATATATGCCCTCAGGTGCACACACACAAAAATATAATAATGCCAACACCTACTAGGTATGAACAGGAGGAACTCTGTGAATTCAAAGCCAGTGTGGTCTACACAGCAAGATCCAGGCATTATGAAACTGTCTTAAAGAAGGAAGGGAGGGAGGGAGGGAGAGAAGGAAGGAGAGAGGAAGGGAGGGAGGGAAGGAGAGAGGCTTTAAAAATAAATAAATAATTCATTGTTGTTGTTTTAGTTTCTCAAGACAGGGTTTTTCTGCATAGCCCTGGCTGTCCTGGAACTTGATATGTATATTAGGCTGCCCTCAAACTCAAAGAGATCCCCCTGCTTCTGCCTTCTGAGTGCTGCCTGGCAATAAATAAAAATTTTAAAAGGAAGAAAATGTGGTAGGACTTCTGGCTTTCTAGCATTCTGACGGTGATTTTAATGATTACAGTATATTTCACCCTTTTTTTCCTAACCTCTGGACTCAAGTTTACTAATGATGCTCCTACACAGAGCAAACAGAAGGCAAAGGGGTTCTTCTTTTATCCCTCATGTCATCTTACATCCCAGATGTAAGGGACCCAGAATGAGTATTATTCTAATGTTTCAATTTGAATTTGGCGGAAGGCTGGGTTTGAAAATCTGTAGTTCGTGGCCAGTCAGTCTGAGGGATGAAGCAAATTCAGTCCCAGCCTGGGCTCCATAGTGAGGCTCTGTCTAAAAACAAACAGCATAACAACAAAACAAGCAAAGCAAAACCTTAGACAGACTCTAAGTCAGAATGCTGAATAGTACCTTGATTTTTTTTCTCTATATCAAAGTTGATTTTAAAAGATTCAAAAATAAATGAGCTTGCGGGTATTTGCTCAATTTTACAAATTTAAGAGAAGATGAGGTAATTTTTATCAGTCGTTTTTGGTGGAGTTCTTACTATGAAACTTAGACAAGCCTTGTGATCTCAGTCCTTTCTTATGTTATATGAGTGTGGGCGAGTCATGATGTACTCGAGCCATGATGTGCACAAGCCATGATGTACTCGAGCCATGATGTACTCGAGCCATGATGTGATCAAGCTGTGCATTTTGTTCACTGCATTCACTTGGATGTTTGATATTTTTGTCTTAACCATATAGCTGCTTTGGTTTGTTGGCTAGTGCTGGGAATTGAACTCAGGATCTCTTACTAACTAAGGTTTGTCAGGCCTTTTAATTTTTGTCTGTTTGATATTTAGTAAGTAGATTCAGTGTATAACTTAGTGTGGTCTGTTTTTCTTTAGAATATTGGTTATGGCATTTGAAGCCACCTTCTGATCCTCTGTTAACTGAATTTAAGGAATTAAATACTAAAGTAACAGATCTCTCAGAATGTGTTGTTGCTTTCGGTGAATTTTCAACCTTGAATACAAATCCAAGAAGAAATCCTGCTGTTGTGGTAAGTACTAGATAAACTACCAATGGTTCCGTAAGTGAGATTTTCCCTGCTTTCATAGGAAATCACTGACTGTCAACTGTTTAGGCTAGAGGTCCTCGTAGTCTCTAATTTTAAAAACAAGTGTAACTGAAATACATATTCTCAGCTTTGGGGGTGGTGGCACAGTTTTAATTCCAGCAGAGGCAAACAGATCTCTTGAGTTTAAGGTCAGCCTGGTCTGTGGAGTGAGTTCCAGGCTATCCAGGGCTATACAAAGACACCCTGTCTCGAAAAATCAAAAGAGAGAGGGGGAGGAGAGAGAGAGAGAGAGAATATGAATTGAAAATTAAAAACTATGTATTTTTTAATTTTATGTTTATGCATGTATATTCCTGAATGCATGAATGTGTGTGTATGTGCACCTGCCCACAGAGGCCAGAAGAACGTGTGAGATGCCTTGGAACTGAAGTAATAGGTAGTTGTGAGCCACCTAGTGTGGCAGTGGATGGTACAAGCTTGTTATTGTACATTTGTTCTCCATTGCAGATGATGAGGACAAGGAAGGATTTTACTAAAGAAGTAAGAAATCTTTTGCTGGAGGAAATAAAGTGGTCAAATCCAGAATTTTCTTTGGAAAAATATTTTCCCTTGCTTCTAAAAAAACGAATTGAACACCAGGTACTTTGTGAGGGTCATGGTAAACAAGGTTAGTGACAATCATTGTCATTTATGTCTACATTTGAGTTTTGAAAAGATGAAAATCATCCTTTGACTCTTAGGTGGATAGCACAGACAGAACTTTGCTGCCAGTTGGCAAGGGAGATTGTTTAGGGGAGTGCAGTGCCATGGTTGGTCCTGCCAGCTTCCAGGGATCCCAACCCAGGCAGATCTAGTTCTGTTACAATGCTAATCATTCATTAATAACATGTTAAATGAGGTTATTGCAGCTCATATATATAGAAGACACTCTATATAAAAGTTAAGAATATTTGATTCTTAACTTTTCATGTTTATGTTGTACAACTATAGAATATTTGGAAGAGATAGGAAGATTATTGGGTATTGAAAATTGTTTTTTGATAATTAAGCATATCCATTTTTCTAATTCCCAAAACAGCAAGTTCACAACTTCAGCCTGATGTCAGTCAAAAAGAAACCAAAAGGAAACAAATGGAAACAGGAAATCAGAAGTCAAAAAGAAAGAGACCAAATGAATATTCAATGAGCCCAGAAAAGCTAAAGGGGAAGCCAAAAGATCTTGACAAAGGAATCAGCTCTTCTTGTATAAATGTAGATCCTCTCAAAGGTATATTTCTAACTATCTCAGGGAAGAACTGAACTGATTAAAGTAACATATAAAGTTGAGACTGAAACAGTAAATGATGATATTCTGATAGTAGATGATGACAACACTGTCCTTCCCTGGCAAATTGAAGGTTTTTTTCCTCTCTTATCCTAGAACTCCTGATTTTTGTTTTTAACCTCTCCATCTTCCCTGCCTGTCTCCATTTTGCGATAGTCTTATGTAGCCCAGACTGCTCTCAAACAAAGATAACCTTTGAACTTCCTGCCTTCACCTACCAAGTGCCAGGATTGTAAGCATGCATTACCATGCCATGTTTATGCATGGTGCTGGAGACTGAACCCAGACCTTTTTGTATACTAGGCAAATATTCTGCCTACTAAGACACATTATGAACTCCTAACCTTTCATTCTCTCTCGCCCCTCTCCCCCTTCTTATGTTGCGCAGGATGGCCTTGAACTTAGTCTTCTGTCTCAGCTTCTCAAATAACTTTGTTGGCTCACAGGGAACCATATATATTAACATGTTGGTGTTAAATTTATAGTTTTATTCTGCACTTATATAAATACATCTGCTTTTTTGGTTTTAGACACAAGGTCCTGCTGTGTATCCCTGCCTGGCCTTGAACTCATGAGTATTAAGATTGTTAGTCTTGTCTGCACTTTCCTTCTGCATTGGCTTCGTCTTGTAGACAGAGATCAGCCAGAGCCGATGGTGCAGGCCCTCAGGAAGCTCTCAGGAGGATCTGGTTCAAGATCTACCTGCAGTGGGTGTCGCATGCCTTTAGTCGCATCTGTGCAGAGGCAGAGGCAGAGCAGGTGGATCTCTGAGTTCGAGGCCAGCCTGGTCTACAGTCACTTCCAGGACAGCCAGGGCTACACAGAGAAACTTTATCTTAAAAAAAAAAATAGGCTACCTAGATACTGAGTTCAAGACTTGTTGCTGGGACTATAGCTTGCTGGTAGAGCACTAACTCTGGGTTCAATGCCCAGCACTACAAAAAAAAAAGAAAAAAAAAAAAACAAAAAAAACCTGGGAATCATATTTATATTGTTTTTCTGTATATTTTGCCTTTCTCTATATTACTATTTAGTATATATACACACAAACACACCTTATCTAAAGTATTCTATTGAATTGATTTTTTTTCATTTTTTGTTTGTTGTTTTGTTTTTTTTTAGCTTATTTGTTTCTGGCTATTTTTAGCTTATTTGTTTCATGGTTCCTATTATTAAACATGGTAATTTAAAATATAGTTATTAAAAAAGTTGTAATGTACACATACTACTCTTTTTTTTAAGAATTATTTATTTATATACATAAGTACACTGTTGTGTTCATACACACCAGAAGAGGGCATTGGATTCCATTACAGATGGTTGTGAGCCACTATGTGGTTACTGGGAATTGAACTCAGGACCTCTGGAAGAGCAGTCAGTGCTCTTAACTGCTGAGCCATCTCTCCAGCCCCCATTACTTGGTATTTATAATAGTTTTTAACTTTTATTTGTTTATTTTTAAAAACTGGCTCTCACTGTGTAGCATGGGGTGGCCTGGAATTCACTAGATAGACTGGACTAGCCTCATAGTCAAAGATCTACATGTCTCTGCCTCCCAAGTGCTGAGATTAAAGGTGTGTGATTGGTTTTTGTTTAAAGTAATTGGGTTTGGTGTGATAAATTTTAAATGAAAAGTTTTAAAAACGTGTTTGCATTTTATAAATGAAAATCTTTCTACTCATGTCTTTTATTGCATCTATAATAATATAAATGTCTAAGAATGTTTGCTTATGTCAAGGAATGTATAATATCTTAATGTGTTTATTTTTTCTTTAGATTCTGGAACTGAAGACATGCTTTGGACAGAAAAGTACCAGCCTCAGAATTCAAATGAACTCATAGGCAATGAGTTAGCTGTCAAAAAGTTACATAGGTTGGTAGAATTTGTAAAGGAATTAATAGTTTATGAATTTAGTTTTGCTCTTTGGACTAAAATTTAGAAACTACAAAGTAGTATTACATGGAAAGTCTTTTTGGAAAATAATTTCAAGTAAAAACTTTCTCTTATTTCTATTTTCATTGTAATTTTATTTATTTATTTTTATTTATTCATTCATTCATTTTGGTTTTTCAAGACTGTGTTTCACTATGTAGCTTAGGATGTCCTGGAACTCACTCTGTAGACCAGTCTGGACTTTAACTTAGTGATTTGCCTGACTCTGTCCTCCCATTGCTGGGAGTAAAGATGTGAGCCAGCTACCACCACCTTGCTTCTTTTTATTTCTGTTCACCAGAGCTTATACTATTGAAACTCAGATGAGATTATATCTGCTGGTCATGGGGCACCTGTAATCCTGGCAGTCTAGAGATGGATGCAGGAAGACCAGGAGTTTATTGTCAGTTTGAACTACAAAGTTTAAGGCTAGCTTGGGCTACATGATACTCTTATCTCAAAACAACAATCATATGCACATATTCTCTCTCTCTCCTTTTTTTATTTTTTTTTTTATTTTTTTTTTAAAGATTTATTTATTTATTTTATGTATATGAATACACTAACTGTACAGATGGTTGTGAGCCATCATATGGTTGCTAGGAATTGAACTCAGGACCTTTGGAAAAACAGTCAGTGCTCTTAACCGCTGAGCCGTCTCACCAGCCCTGAGATAGGTTTTCTTTTTGTAGCCTTTGTTGTCCTAGAACTAGCTCTGTAGACTGGGCTGGCCTCAGACTCAGTCATGATATACTGTAATCCTAGTACATGGCAGGCTGGGGGAAGAGAATACTGTGAATTCAAGGCCAGTCTAGGCAACCTAGCCAAACCCTGTCTCAAAAAATTAAATCAGGAGGGGTCATTATGGGGACTGGGGGCGGGGGGCAGTTAAGGGTGCCTGACAACTTATATTCCATCCCTGAACCCACATGGTAAAAGGTGATAGCCAACTCCTCAGTGTTCGTCTCTGACTTCCTCAACCACACATACTCACAAATACACTGTGATCCTCCTGAGTTGTGGAATTGCAGTGTGGGAATCATAAGTGTGCAGCACACCCTGTTTATCTGGTGCTAGATATAGAACCTAGGATTTATGCATTCAGGGCAAGTGTTCTTCCAGCTCAGCTACGGCATAGCCCTATACTTTAGATTGTTTCTATTAACACCTTTCTTTTATGACAGTTGGTTGAAAGACTGGAAAAGAAGAGCTGAACTGGAAGAAAGACAGAATTTGAAAGAAAAGAGAGATGAAAAAGAGGAAGGTATTTTGAGCTTTTTTTTTTTAATTTTTAAAATTTCATTGAACATTTTAGAGTTAGCTTAGCTAAAATTTACATAAACTTAAAGATGAGTACATTTCATGTTTGACTCTTTTTTAATGACTTTATTTTCTTATTTTTTTGTTTATTATTTTTTTAAAGATTTATTTATTATATGTAAGTACACTGTAGCTGTCTTCAGACACCCCAGAAGAGGGCGTCAGATCTCATTACAGATGGTTGTGAGCCACGATGTGGTTGCTGGGAATTGAACTCAGGACCTGTGGTAGAACAGTCAGTGCTCTTAACCACTGAGCCATCTCTCCAGCTACCGTGTTTGACTCTTTTACTCTTTGTGAATTCACTTTATAGTATTAATGTGCAAGAAATTTGTAAGATTTAATTGCTGTCTCATGAGGTAAAAGTGCTGCCTAAGTAGTTGATCATTTTATTTGTATTTGAATACTTTTTCAGATTTGTCGGATAGCATGGACTTTAAAGGCAGTTCAGATGATGAAGAATATCGCCTTTGCAACACTGTTCTTATAACAGGACCAACGGGGGTGGGAAAAACTGCTGCCGTGTATGCTTGTGCTCAGGAGCTTGGTTTTAAGGTTAGTAGTTAGCTAAAGTGAATGTTAATGTAAGAACTGAGCTGAAAAATAAACTCACCAGTGTACCTGTAGTCCTAGCATTAAACTTGAAGAGCATAAACCCAAGGCCAGCCTGTGTTAATGAAGCCCTGTTTCAAAAAAGAGAACAGAGTGATGGGAAAAATTGCTTGCGGACCGAGTTCAGATTCCCCAGCACCTGCCTAAATGCTGCCAGGTAGTGCATATCTGCTGTCCCAGGGCTGAAGAGGCCAAGTCAGGCATTTTCTGGAGCATGCAAGTGGACTTCACCAATCATGGATACCAGGTTCACCCAAAGACTCTGTTGTTTGTTTCCTTGTTTGGTTGATTGGTTATTTTTCTGAGACAGAGTCTCTGTGTAAGATAGCCTGACCTGGAGATTGGCCTACCTCTGCCTGTTTGGGAGCTAGGATTACAAGTGTGCATCACCATGTTCATCACCACACATGGATAAAAGGCCACTTCTTAAAAACCACAGTGGATGTAGATTGACGAACACAGTGTGCAGAGAAGGAAGAAACAGGCATGATGGTTCACACTTGTAATCCTGCCAGTTGGAAAGCTGAGGGCTGAGGCAGAAGAATTGCTGTACATTTGTGCACAGCCTAGGCTATGGTGTGAGACCTTGTCTCAAGAAGAAAGGAAAGAAAGAAAAAAATATCTATTTCTGTCTTTTAAATATATATATATATATATATATATATATACATGTTCTTTCAGATATTTGAAGTGAATGCCTCTTCCCAGCGAAGTGGTAGACAAATCCTGTCACAGCTGAAGGAAGCTACCCAGTCCCATCAAGTAGATAAGCAAGGTGTAAACTCACAAAAACCATGTTTCTTTAATAACTACAGCATTGGCAAATCACCAAGTAAGTAACCTATTACCTAAACTATAGTAATGTTTTGAAAAATCAAATCTCGAGAGAATAGTTCTCATAAGCATCTACCAATTACTTTTTATCTTTCCCTTCACATGAACACACTGTTGTTCCCCAGGCTATTTTGGAGAAAAATAAATCCAAAGGCCATAAACTAAACATCAATAGCATTCTTATATGTTCCAAACACTAAGGGCTTTTTAAAAAACACAACAGTAGTATAATCAAACCTAACAAAATGAAGCTTGTTCCTTGCTAAAAAGTGTGATTTCAGTTGTTTGTGATTTTGTCTGATTTGTTCAAATCAGTATCAAACAAGGCAGGTACACATCTCACACTCGACTAGTTCTTGCTTCTTGGGTTTCTTTAACCTATCAAGTCCCTATGTTTTCAATTCCTGTCATTTACGTATTGAAGAACTGAGCCTTTGTCAAACTATGGATTTGGCTTCTTACTGTATTTTATTTATTTATTTAATGTATGTATGTGAGTACACTGTTGCTGTCTTCAGACACTCTAGAAGAGGGCATCAGATCCCATTACAGATGGTTGTGAGCCACCATGTGGTTACTGGAATTGAACTCAGGACCTCTGGAAGAGCAGTCAGTGCTCTTAACCCCTGAGCCATCTCTCTCGCCCTCTCTTATGTATTCTTAAGATATCAGTTGCCATATTTTCTTCCCTGCATTTCTTATAAGCCACTGGTTATGGACTCTAATAGATTCAGGTTCTATTGTATGACTAGAATACTGGGGTAGGTGGGCTTGTTCTCCCTAAGACATCATGAAAGAATACCTGACACACTTCAAGTAATTGATGAATGAGTTCAGGTATTTTTATTCTAGCTCACTCGGGATAAAGCTCTGTCCCATCTCTATCGTTACTGTGCAGCCAGACATCATCTCTGTCTAACAATGTGTCTCTGCTTCATGATGATTCATCTGTTTCTCAATTCTTTTCCCTTTCATTCAATTTGAATCGGTTTTGCTATATATTCAAGCTTGTGGATTTGTCTGCAGTATCTAAGATGCTCTTGGTGCTGTCCAGCATAGTTTTCACTTCCTGAAAATTCATGTGGGTCTTTCTTATCCTCTGTGTTTCCAGTTATTATATGCCTCATTTTCCTGTAAATATTTGATCATATAGAATATAGTTATAGCTGTTTCGTTGTTCTTGTCTATATATCTGTCATTTGTATAATTTCTGAGTTAGTTTTCAGCTTTTCCTGTCTTATGGATTATATTCTTCTGTTTCTTTTTTTTTTTTTTTTTTTGGTTTTTTGAGACAGGGTTTCTCTGTGTATCCCTGGCTGTCCTGGAACTCACTTTGTAGACCAGGCTGGCCTCGAACTCAGAAATCCTCCTGCCTCTGCCTCCCAAGTGCTGGGATTAAAGGCGTGCGCCACCACCACCCGGCATTCTTCTGTTTCTTTAGGTGTTGGGTATGTGCGCATGTGTGTATGTGTGTGTCCACATGAGTTTATGTGAACCATTTTCATGTAGAGTTTGCAGATGCCAAAAGGTATTTGATCCCTGGAATTGGAGATACAAGCAGCTGTGAACTGCCTGATGTGGATGCCGGGAACTAATGCTCCTGGGTCCCCTAGGAAAGCTATAAGTTCTCCTAACTTCTGAGCCATCTCTCCAGCCTGAATGCCTGTTACTTTCAATTGCCTGTTGGACTTTGTACAATTTATCTTGTTAGATGCTGGGTATTTCTGTCTGCTTTAACTTGGCCTTTGTTCTGAATTTGGTTGTTTCAGGTCTACAGTATTAGCTGATATCATAGCAGCATTTAGACCTGGCTGATTCTGCCTTTCTCTAGTACTGCACCTCAATATCCTTGCTAGTCTCCTATCAATGATATTTGTTGGTCTGTCTAGTCAAAAGATTGAATTTAGTCAAGGTGGCAAGGTGGCACATGCTTTTAATTCCAGCACTTGGGAGACACATGGACCACTATGAATTTGAGGCCTCTGTGGTTTAAATAGTGAGTTCTAGGCCATCTAGAGATACATACTGAGAGTCTATCTCTGAAAGAAAACAAAACAAAAATCGAAACAAAAAAGGGATGAATTTGCCATTCCTAGATTTCTGTGTATCTCAGGATTTGTTTCCCATGGCTCATTCCCCTGAGTACTTAATTTTAGACTTGGCAGAAGACGGTTCTGCAGATTTCAAAGCACTCTCAACTTGTGTGTTCTCTCGTATGAACTCTGTCTGCCTTGATCTCCTCATTCCCTGCAGTAGTCTTCTTAGGAAAATTTGGACTTGTCTCCTTTCCCACTGCAGCTTAGGAATTCTCTCAAAGTAATAAGCTGGACACTGCTCGTGTCTTGTCCCTCAAGGACTGTGCTTTGTTGGGCGGCAGCCAAAAACTTAAAAAAAAAAAATTCCATACAGGATGTCAATTTTTTTATTGTTATTGTTTTAGATGGAGAATTAAACCCAGTCTCAGGTCCTTTTATCTTGCCTAGAAGCAGAATCATGTCATTTTCCTCTGGTGTTTATATACTCCCTTCTTTGGCTGGCAGGGAACTGTTTCAGTTGGTCTGTGGCCTTTTGATTGGCCTCTGGAATCACCGGATACCCGGCCTTTCCAGTGTACTGGATAGGGTTGACTGGAGGTGGTTCTTCTGTTGGAAGGGTTTTGGAAATTATTTTTTTAATTTCAATTTGAGTATCTTGAAGTTAAAGGTAGCACAGGATGCCAGGTATGATATCCATATCTAAAATATGAGCATATAGGAGACTGAGATGGAGGGCTGCCATGAGTACAGAACTAGCACTGGTTGCAAAGTGAGAAAGTGTCTCATAAAGGCAAAGAAGCAGTCAGACTTGTGGTATAGCTCAGTGGATAGAATGCTTGCCTAGAATATACATCTCTTACCTATGTTATTTAAATGTCTTAAAGAAAATTTTATTTTAGTTTATATGAGGGTTTTGCCTGCATGTGTGTACCATGCTTGTGCCTAGTTCCCAAAGACCAGAAGAAGGTATTGGATCCTCTGGAATTGGAGTTCTATAGTTGTGAGCCATATGGTGCTAGGAATTGAACCCTTTGCAAAAGAAACACACGTTCTTAACTCTGAGGCTTCTTTCCAGCCCCAGAATGACCTGGTGTTTTGTAAATAAAATTATAGTGAGAATAATTATTTTAAACTCAAAATTGTCATTCTGTTTACTGAACACTTCTAATATGTAAGTGATAGGATATGATCCATGGATATAGAGCAGACAATTGAACAAGGCTCAGTTATGGAATTATGTGAGTAGGGTGGCTACTATGAAAGATATTGTTCTACATCTTAATTAAGGTTGTCAGGACTGAGACAATGACAGAAGGCCTCATGCTGCAGGAGAGGAGAGATCATCCCTTTATGTTCTGACTTTGTATCCATCCCCCAGAACATCTTTGTAAATACACACTGTTCGCATGTAACAATGATGTACTACAGAGCCCAGGCTATGCCATTACCAGCTTTCCTCCAGTATCTTCTGATTTCAAGCAGCTATAACAAAAATAACCAGAGAATTGCAAGTGTTATTTCAAAATTAATGTATTTGTACTGGACATTTGGTGTATACCCCTCTTAGAAGGCAGAGGTAGAGATTGCCAGGTTTGGCCTGACTCCAGGAATGGAACTGACTGGGGAGGTGAGGGAGTGAAGAAAAATTAAAAATACAGACATAGAGAAAAGCTGGAATCAGGTGGACTGGGCTCTTTGATGGAGAAACCCCAACACCTCAGAAGCTCAGCAAGTTTATTAAATACGGTTGAGCAGAGAGGCAGGGTCATTGCACACAGCTGCAAACAGAGATGGGGTTATTACCCACAGATAAACAAGGAGGCAAGTTTATGGTATATAGCTGAATAGGGAGGCAGGTTTCGCTCTTCTAAGTAGGATCATTCTTCAGGCTGTAAATATGGGGAGTGGGAGGCTATGACAGACTTTTTCTGCACATATTATCAACATCTACACATGGATGAGAAGGGTTTACCATCACTCTGAGCCTGGAGGACGAGGCTGCCATTTTCCCATGGGTCTGAGGCTCCACACCCCACAGAGTATCAAAAGATTGAGTCCTATCTGAATGAGTACCTCAGAAAGACTTTTGCAGTCAATCAAAGAAAAGTATGTATCTTTGGAAAAGACCATCTTTTCCAACTAGCTGCTTTGTCCTGTCATTCTCTTAGAATAAATAGAACAATACACTAATGTTTGTATTGAGCATTTGCATATAAGAATGAAAGAAAATGTCTGCCTTTGGTTTTTACCATGTAAGAGTAGAAATAAATGTAGATAACTTTATCTGGCCATCAGTATAATTTTAGGACGTTGTTAAGTGCAGTTTGTTTTTTTACAGAAAAGTTAAACTCCCCCGGGAAAGTTGTTACATCACCAAGGAAGCTTCCTCCATCATCACCAAAGACAAGTGGGCAGAAGCGACCACTTCTCCCTAAAACATTGGCAAATTTCTTTAAAGTGTCCTCCAAATCCAAAAATAATGAAGACAAAGGAGCAGGCATGGGAAATGATAAAGGTAAAGCAGAAGTTACCAAAATAATCAGCCTTGATGTATAAAACTGGGGGTGTATTCCATGGATTCCTGTGCTAATAGTCCTAAATATGAAAGCATCACTATAGAGTAAAGTTTGTTATGGGAGTTCAGTTTGTGGTTATAGCTAGTGTTTTATTAAAAGTGAGTGGTGTTTTACTAAAAGTGTGGTAGTGCATACCCTTAATTCCAGCACCCCTGAGGCGGAGGCAGGAAGTTCTCTATGAATTCAAGGCCAGCCTGATCTACACAGTGAGACCTTGTCTAAAAAAAGCAAAAAAAAAAGTGAGTGTTACCTAAAATATTAACATTGTATTTATGCAGGAGTCAAAAATTCTTCTTTGGAACAGAGGCAAATTATTCGGACTAAATCAACCAATGCAAATAATTCAAATATTAAAGATGTTGGAGCTGAAGAGTACAACAGAAAGAAGGCAACATCACTCATTCTCTTTGAGGAGGTAGGCCCTCAGGGTACATTCACGAAGTGCCATAGTAGAGACATTTTAAAGACTACTGTGTGCTTCTTATAAGAAATTCTAAGGTAGCTAAGAAATCCAAGAATACACATCTTCAGAATAATATTTTTATAAGGAATGGTAATTAAAAAACATTTTCTCTGTATGATTTTATATATGTGGATGTTATGCCTGCCTGTATGTCTGTGCACCATGTGTGTACACCACCCTTGGAGGCCAGAGGAGGGTATTAGATCCCCTAGAACTGGAGTTACAGATGGTTATGAGCTACCATGTTGATGCTGGGAATCAAACTCAGGTCCTTAGGAAGAGCAGCCAATGCTCTTAACCACTAAGCCATCTCTCTATTCCTGTCTAAAATAATTTTAAGATGATTAACATATTTCAAGGATACTGATTATTAACAACTATAGAAGTATGACTCATAACTACCCAGTTATTAGTGATTTGATTTTATTTAGTTTTAATGTTTACTATGTGACCATTTTAAATGTTCCTTTATGGAATAAGACAAACTTTTCTCCAGGCAGTAGTGGTGAACACCTTTAATGTAGGCAATCAGGAGGTAGAGACAGGCAGATCTCTGAGTTCAAGGCTTGTCTACAGAGTGAGTTGCACGATAGTCAGAGCTACACAGAGAAACCCTGTCTCAAACCTCTCCCCACCCCCCGCCCTCAAAACCAGCAACAACAACAAAAACAACAATCTATGTTGGCTTTGACATAGTATAACTACTCATATCTGTAACTGATCTGAGTGAGTGTATTCTTGCTCTTACTATATTAATATTCTAATAAATGGTTTGTAGGTTGATGTCATTTTTGATGAAGATGCTGGGTTTTTGAATGCAGTCAAAACATTCATGGCAACAACTAAACGACCAGTAATTCTCACAACAAGTGGTATGTAAAAATAATTTCAGTACTGTTTGGTTTCATTGAAATATTTTAGAAGAGCTACTAACTTCAAACATCAGGCAAGTAAATGGGATGTGGGCTGGAGAGATGGCTCAGCAGGTAACACTCGCCAGACAAATCTGTTGACCTGAGTCTGATGCCTGACACGCACAGAAAGACAGATGGAGAGAACCAGTTCCCCAGGGTTGACTGCTACTTCTGGATGCTTATGTACCCACACAGAGACATCATGCACAAGGACACACAATAATAATAAGTAACATTTTAAAACAATTGGAGGTACTGGAAGGATGGGTTAATGGTTAAGAGCACTTGTGCTTGCAGAGAACTTGGGTTCAGTTCCCAGCACCTACATGGTAGCATACAGTTAACCGCCACCCTAAAAAAAAACTAGTATGGTGGCATATGTCTGTAATCCCAGTACTCACAAGGCAGAGGCAGGAGAATCCCCACAAATTTGAGGCTGGCTTAATGCCTGTAATGAATCATAGATCAGCCAGTGCTACATAGCCAAATCATCTCCCAGTCTCTTAGTCTGAGCTAATTACATTTAAGAAGCAGAGACAGGAAGCTGAGATCTTTAAAGCTACCTGGATACTGTATCAAGACCCTGCCTTGTAAACAATAGAGACACAGAGACATTGCGCCCAGTGACAGAACACTCACCTACCACATGCAAGGCTGGGTATGATCCTCAATACCACACCTCCAAAAAAAGTCAGTTGAAAAATTATTTTTCTAAAATGGTGAAGCAGCCTGTGCTCTTAACCATTGAGCCATGTTTCTAACCCCTAGATTTATTTTTACTATGTGTATATGAGTGTTTTGACTGTATCATGTACATGGTGCCCACAGCAGTGAAAAGAGAGTATCAGATCCCTAGAACTGGAGTTATGTGTGGTAGCAAACCACCACCTAGGTGCTGAGAACCAAACCAAGGTCCTCTGTAAGAACAACAAGAACTGTTAACCAATTGAGCTCTCTCTCTAGCCCTTGGAAGCTAGTTTTGTTTGTTTTGTTTTGTTTTGTTTTGTTTCTCAAGACAGGATTTCTCTGTGTAACAGTCCCGGCTGTCCTGGAACTTGCTTTGTAGACCAGGCTAAGCCTTGAACTCAGAGATCCACCTGCCTCTGCCTTCCAAGTGTTGAGATTAAAGGTGTGTACCACCATGCTCTGTGGAAGCTAGTTTTTTTCAAATAAGAATTATTCACATTTGTATTTACTTGCAGCCCTTGTTAGTAGTTATAAAATTCAGTGTATATGAGAATAGTAAAGGTTATTTAAAAATGTATACTACTTTGGATCACTGTATTCAGTGTTAGACATTTAAAAGACCTAAATTAAGGATTGCCTAAAAGAGACTTACAAAGTAGTCGATTATATGTGTATTTTAGTTTAATACATACATATATATATATATATATATATATATCAGCCGAGCAACGGTAGTGGAGGGAGGCAGAGGCAGAGGGAGGTGAGTTTGAGGAAATCTGGTCTACATAGTAAGGACAGCCAGGGCTGTGCAGAGAAATCCTATCTTCAAAACAAAACAAGTCCTTTTCTTGTTTCTTTGTCATACCTATCATTAGACAACCAGCAGGGTGTGTGTCTGACTATGTCTGTCTTCTAGTCTTACTCTTTAGCCAGGCTAGCTTTAAACTCAGAGAGATATCCTTCCTCATCCTACATTTACACACATGAGCCACCTCCTGGTTCCCTGCAGATCCTTAATTGAATTTAGCACTTCTCCATCCCATGATAAAACTTCAAGGAGATTTGTTTCATGTTTAGTTAAAGTAAGTCTGCATCAGTGTCACAGAATTCTATCTACCTTCTTGGGTATGAGAATTGGGTGTTTCACTTTAAAAATCCATATAGTTTTTTATTGTTATTTGAGATGGTCTAGAACTCTTCAATCCTCTTTGCTCAGACTGCTGGCATTATATGTCCACCAACATTCTTGGCCTATAATTTTTAAAAGTGTTTTTATTATTTATTACCTATATCTACACATGTGCCATAAAACCTGTGCAACAGAGCATATGTGGAGCTCAGTGGACAATTTCGGGTGATTGGTTTTCTCCTTCTATCAAGTGGGTCCTGGGAATTGAACTCAGGCCGTCAGGCTTGGCAGCAAACAACTCTACCTACTAAGCCACCTGATTGATTATAAGAAAAAAAATATTAGACTGGATGTGGTAACAAATGCCTATAATCCCATCACTCTGGAGGCTTACGTAGGAGGACTAAGTGCTACTACATAGCTAGATCTTGTCTTAAAAATAAAAGAAAAGTAAACTTTGCAGCTATTCAGAAGGCAAACTGCTGTGATGGTAATTGGCAATTCATTTCTGGGGGACGCTACCCTCTATGTCATCTTTCTTTGTTTTGATACTAGGCCTGCTCCTTACAAAGGAGCTACATCCCCGGTTCTTCAATTACTTAAAAATATGAAAATCTTAATAATTATAGCTTAGGTGATTCATTAAAATGTTCATTCCTTCATTAAAATGTCCTTACTTTAGATCAAAAGAGACAGCTCCATAGGAGTTATAATTTGCATGACACTATTGTTTCTTTTATCTATGAGGAATAGTTCCAAGATCCCTCCAAAGGTCAATGGTTGCTATATACAGTTCATAGTACCATAGTGTATATAAGCCTTCTTTACTATACATACATACTTAGTTCACTTGTAACCTAGTCACATTAAAAAATTAACTAATTACCAAGAGAGCAGTCAGAACACCTGAGAGCTGGTCCGCCAGTTAAGAGCACTTGCTCTTGTGGAGGAGCCAGGCTCCGCCCCCAGCCCCTGAAGGCCAGAAGTGTCAGTTCTAGAGCTGTAGTTAGAGACACAGGAAACCCAACTCTAGTCTCCTACAAAAGCAAAATGCACTGTAAACACGAGCCATCTCTACAACTCTTGTTGTATATATCCTCTAAATATTTACTCTAGAAGTTGTCATAGAAAGTTAGTTAGTGGTCTCATTTTTTTTTAAATGTTATGTTGTTTTCCCATAGATCCCACATTTAGTCTAGTGTTTGATGGCTGCTTTGAAGAAATCAATTTCAATATTCCTTCCCTGGTAAGTTTTGAATTTTCATGATTTCACATTATATATATATATATATTACAATTCTGTAAAAGATATCTTGTAAATTAGATTTATAGTTTTAAAATGTGAGGTTGTAAAAAAAATATTTATTTAATTTTATTTTATGTGCATTGGTATTTTGCTTACATGTATGTCTGTGTAAGGGCATCAGGTCCCCCAGAACTGGAATACCAGAGAACTGTGAGCTGCCATTTGGGTGCTGGGAATTGAACCTGGATTCTCTGGAAGAGCACTTTACCACGGAGCCACCACCTCTCCAGCCCCTTAAAATGTGTTTTTAAAGGGAAATGTTAAAGCTTCTGAGTTTTAAGAAACTTGTGATAATTTCTTCTTGTACTTTAAAATGAGGTTATTTTTCAGATATTAAGTTTTCTGTGTACCCTATTATGACTTTTTGCCTTGGGCTTTTGATTTTGTTTTTTTTTCCATTGAGATTGGCTCACCATGTAGCATTGACTTGCCTGCATCTATCTTTGTACATCTGGTTGGCCTAGAATGTACAGAGCCCACCTGCCTCTGCCTCAAAAGTTCTGAGATTTAAAAGTGTGTACTACAAAACAAAGCTCATTCTACATTTATTTTTTTGTTTTGTTTTTTGAGACAGGGTTGCTTTGCATTGCCCTGAAGTCCTGGACCTCACCTGTAGACCAGGCTGTGCTCAGACTCAGAGACATCTGCCCTCTGAAAGCTGGGATTAAGGCATTCACTACCACACCCGGCTTCATTCTATTTTTAAGTAATACTTTATTAAGAGGAAATTTTATTAGAGTTTAACCTTGCACTTGTTTGACTGCTGACGTTTGTGAGAGGCCAATGTAAACAATCCGTATCTGGATAGAAAACTGCCTCTTTCCTTGTGAAGGGGCTGTGTACATGTTCCTCATGGCAACAGGACCCACGGGATTGTCCTAAGAACGGGGTGAACACTTGAAACCTTCAGTTTATAGTATTAACCTTGTTTGTGTTTGTGGCATTTTGTTTTGATTTTTAAGATTTATTTTTATGTTTATGAGTATTTGCTTACAATGGCACCACGTGTTTGTTTGCTGTCTGTGGAGATTAATGAGAATGTTGTGTCCCTGAGTCCTAGGGTTACAGGTGACAGGGAACCACTGCAAGGGTGCTGGGGACTGAACCCCTGGTCCTCTGCTCTTAGCCGTCTTCCACAACTCTTCCCCTCCTTTTCTTACTTTAACTAAGCAATTGTGTTGCATGCCTTTAATATCAGCACTTGGGAGACAAAGGCTATCTATTCTGTGTGTATGTTTATATGGGTGCACATGTGACCTGACAGATGTGTGGAAGTCAAAGAACAGCTTTCAGGAATAGTATATACTTACTTTGTAGCCCAAGCTAGCCCTGGAACCTACAGTCTGTCTGTCTACATCTTACCAATGCTAGAATTATTGGTATGAGCTACCATACACACTGTACTATCTTTTGAAGGGTCCTTTTATATCTCTGTCGTCTGATTGAAATATTGGTTCAACTTTTTGGGAAACATTCAGTGGGGATGGTGAGGAATTTGTGCCTGCTAGGCAAACAGTGTAACAGAACACTATGTACTTCCAGCTCATGTTCAGATATACTACTGTTCATTGTTTAATTAGTTTAATTGCATAATTAGTTATTTGTTTTACTGAGTTGGAACAGTTTTTAAAAATATTCTGGATATGTTTGCATTAGATTTGTATTTTATAAATGTGTTACCTTTTATTTTTATCGTAAGATGAACGTTTTTGATTTTAATGAAGTCAATTCTACCAAGTTTTCTTTCATAGTTTGTGGCTCTATATCCAATTTAAGCTTATAAAGAGTCTACTTATGGAACTTTTTTTTGTTTTTACAATCTTGATATTCTTTTTTAAAAAAACGTTTGTTTGTTTATTATATGTAAGTACACTGTAGCTGTCTTCAGACACTCCAGAAGACAGTGTAAGATCTCATTACAGATGGTTGTGAGCCACCATGTGGTTACTGAGATTTGAACTCAGGACCTTCGGAAGAGCAGTCAGTGCTCTTAACAGCTGAGCCATCTCTCCAGCCCCCTTACTTATGGAACTTTACAATAGTTTTTGTTTGTTTATTTTTGTTTTTATTTAGGTCTAAAACCTCTATAGAACCAAGCTCTATAAGACATGGTTTGTTTTCTTTATAGATGTCTAATTGTCCAAACATTATTTATTCAAAGTACCTTATTTTTCTTTTGTTTTGAGATGGAGTCTGTCTTTGTAGCCCTAACTGATGTGGAACCCGCAACGTAAACCAGACTGGCCTTGAACTCACAGATTTCCACCTGCCTATACCTCCTGAGTGCTGGGATTAAGGGTGGACACCACCATTCCCAGCTTCAAAGTGCCTTTTCAAATTTTATATTGCATTTATTTATTGTTTGTGTGCCCATGGTACATATGTGGAGGTCAGAGGACCTTGGCATCAAAAGCAAGTCATCAAGCTTGCAAGTGGCTGCATCTACCTGCTGTGCTCGCATTGGTCCACAGAGTACCTTTTTCTTAATGACCACTGCTTTGCAGGGTTATGTTTGTTTGTTTTTTGTTTTCCAGACTTCACTTTGTTCTTAATATTTATGTGATAATATGGTGTTGGCTTAGTTATTGTAACTGTATCAAATCTTGAGAGTAGAAACCATAACTCCTCAAACTGTTCTTTTACAAAACCATTTTGTTACAGGTATTACTCATTTCTCCACTAATTTTAGAGATTATCATTTTTTTACAGTGTATTCTGGTGTTTTGTTGGAATCGCATTGAATTTGTAGGTCAAATTTGGGACAACTGACATTTGATAATACTGACTCTTCTAATTAAGGTTCATTTGGCTTGGTTTTTTGAGTTAGGGTCTCTTTTTAGCCCTGGCCATTCTTGGATTTTTGTGGCTGCTTTATTTTACACAACATAGGTTTGTATATGTTGTAGCATCTGTGTTGGCTTGAAAGTCAATATGTAGCTAAGGATGACATTTGTAATGCTTCCTTCTCCCAAAAGCTAATTTACAAGCTGGAAATATTGGCATATGCCACCACACCTTTTTACTTCTTTCTAATGCTTTTTTTTGATGGGGTTGTTTGTTTTTGAGACAGGGTTTCTCTGTGTAGCCCTGGCTGTCCTGGAACTCACTCTGTAGACCAAGCTGGCCTCAAACTCAGAAATCTGCCTGCCTCTGCCTCCCAAGTGCTGGGATTAAAGGTGGGCGCCACTACTGCCTGGCTCCTTCCTAATGCTTTTATTGACTAGGACTTCAGTACCACACTAAATAGAGGTGTTGATAATGGGCAATCCTAGCAGTTTATACAGAGATTATAGACAGGAAGTAATCACTATTATTTTGATCACAAAGGTAGCTGTGTAGGGGTTTTTGTTGTTGTTATTGTATATTTTTGGTAGGATTAAGGATATGCCCGCCGGGCGGTGGTGGCGCACGCCTTTAATCCCAACACTTGGGAGGCAGAGGCAGGAGGATTTCTGAGTTCGAGGCCAGCCTGGTCTACAAAGTGAGTTCCAGGACAGCCAGGGCTACACAGAGAAACCCTGTCTCGAAAAACCAAAAAAAAAAAAAAAAAAAAAAAGGATATGCCCTATCAACCCAATTTTAAGTATTTTTATATAAACAATAAATGTATTGCTTAAGTTGGATTTTTCTATTTTTTATGTTACTTTTGAATATTGCACTAATACAGTGGCAAAGGTTTCATCCTGTGCACCACATGCATACACACATGCTTAAACCACACAGATATACACACATACACATACACCTGCTGCATTCGCACACACATACACATAAATCTACACATGATTAGAATGTTTTACTATCTCAGTACTTGAGAGTATCCTGAGTCAGCCTGGGCTATAGAGCCAGATCCTGCTTAACACAACAGCAACAACACAGACACACAAATCAGTACAGGGAACATGCATGCCATCCTAGCATTTGGAAGGTGGAGGCAGGAGAATCGTAGGTTTGTGCTCAAGGCCAGCCTGGGCTGTAGAAGATTCTGTCTTAAACATGTAAACACACATTTTGTTGTTGTCCTGTACTATATATAATAAGCTCAAGAAGAATATATAAATACTTTTAATTTGGTGGTATATGTTCTTCTATTATTTAGAGAAATTTTATTTTCAAAAACGTTTCAAATACTATGGACTGTTAGCAAAATTCTTCATCATTGTTCAGGTTTATTGCTATATTTTCTGTAATTTGTGTAATTAACCATGTGTTTCTCTCCCCCAAATCTTGCCTTGTTTTTCTATTTTTAAGCTAAATGTCGCCAGCTATCTACAAGTGATCTGTCTAGTTGAGAATTTCAGAACTGACTTTAAAGACTTTGTAACCTTGTTGACTGCAAATGCTTGTGACATCAGAAAAAGTCTCCTTTACTTACAGTTTTGGATTAGAAGTGGAGGTGGAGTTTTAGAAGAAAGGCCATTGTCACATTGTCGTAAGTAGTCTGTTATATGAGACTTCTCCATTTTGGGACCACATTCTTTTTTTTGTTTTGTTTTTGTTTTTGTTTTTGAGATGACAGGGTTTCTCTGTGTAGCCCTGGCTGTCCTGGAACTCACTCTGTAGACCAGTCTGGCCTCAAACTCAGAAATCCGCCTGCTTCTGCCTCCCAAGTGCTGGAATTAAAGGTTTGCATCACTACTACCCTACTTAATCTTTTTAATAAAGGTTTTAAAAACATTAAGTGTAAATAAACAGCCAGGTATGGTGGTGGACATCTGTAATTCCAGCAGTTTAGAGGCAGAGGCAGGCTAATCAGAAATTCCAGGCCATGCTTGTCTACATAATGAGATCAAGGTCAGCCTGGGCTATATAACACCTTCTCTCAAAACACAAAACAAAAAAAAAGTGCAAGTAGATTGAACTTACAAAAATAGAGGGCAAACTTTTTCCCAGTACAGTGTTGCGTGCCTGTGCTTCCAGTAATGCTGTCTCTCACAAGGTGAAAAAGACAGATCCCTATCGAATGATCCTTAGATTTTCTACCATGCTTCTCAAGCTCCCAGTAGCTTCTGAAGCAAACCTGAAGTGAGTTCTGACAGTACTTGGGAAATGGAGGCTAGAGGATCAAGAGTTGAAGGTCATCCTTGGCCTCATAGCAAGTTTAGGATAGCCTGGACTACATGGGACCATCTCAAAAACAGCAAAACAGGGACCTGGAGAGATGGCTCAGTAGTTAAGAACACTCACTGACTGCTTCCAAAAGACCCAGCTTCAATTCCCAACACCCACATGGCAGCTCACAACAGTCAGTAACTTCAGATCCATAGCATCAGACAACCTCACACACAGATATGCATGTAGCAAAATACCAATACACAATATAGATAGATAGATAGACAGACAGACAGACAGACTGACTGACTGACTCCAAACTATTGCTTATACACTTGTGGACACACAGTTTCTTATAGAATTCTTGTTACCTTCCTTCTTTCCCTTATAAAAGACATACCTGTGCCAGGTGTGGTGATGTATTGTGATCCGGACACTTAGGAGAGGAGGCAGGAGGATCTAGAAGTAAAAGTCATTCTTGGCTACATTGAGTTCAGTCTGGACTACAGGACTACCATCAGTGATCTCTCTGTCAGTGTAGCTGTATCTCATTCTTCTGTAATTGTATTTAAGTATACAGTCCCAGGGCGTTTTGTCTACCTGTCTGAGAGTAGTAGATACATGCTTTGTGAGGACCTGTATCTTCCTCAAGTTCTGACATTTCCCAGTTTTTCAGTTTAGTTTTGTAATTTTTTTTGTTTCTTTTTGTTTTTGTTTGTTTGTTTTGTTTTTTTTTTTGAGACAAGGTTTCTCTGTGTAGCCCTAGCTGGCCTTGGACTCACAGAGAGCCATCTGCCTCTTTGATGGGAATAAAGGCATCCACCACCACCACCAGGCTTGTTTTGCTTTTATTTTTTAAATTACGTGTTTGCGTTTATTTATTGATAGTGTGGAGATCAGAAGACAACTGTAGGTGTCTGTTCTCTTTTTACACTGTGGGTCCCAGGGCCTGAACTCAAATGATCAGCTTAGCCTTTACCTGCTGAGTCATTTATTGGTTCTGTTTTTGTTTTTAAGACAGGATCCCATGCAGTTCAGGAATGTGTAACTATACCCAGCTTATATTTCTGTGTAGCATATTTAAGTTTGTAATTTTAATTTTCTTAAGAACTTGGTTTCAGAAATATTTTTCTCACATGAATCCTTTTAGTTTCTACTGCTCCTCAGTCACTGTTCTAACCTGATTATAGCATAAGCCATTATTGATTATTTTCTCCCTTCTAGGTCCTGTGTTTTCGTGAGTCAGCCATGCTTGTTCCTTGGGGAAGTTGCTAGTTTTTGTTGCCTACTCTATAGTCACACTTCTGAAGGGAGCGATCCTGCTCAAATAAATGGCAGCAAACAAGAAAGGAAAGTGGAAAAAGAAGATGAGGAAGTTCTTTTTTTTTTTTTTTTTTTGGTTTTTCGAGACAGGGTTTCTCTGTGTAGCCCTGGCTGTCCTGGAACTCACTTTGTAGACCAGGCTGGCCTCGAACTCAGAAATCCTCCTGCCTCTGCCTCCCAAGTGCTGGAATTAAAGGCGTGCGCCACCACCGCCCGGCTTAGTTCTAAATTTAAACATAATCTTTCTTTTTTTATTTTTATTTTATATACATTGGTGTTTTATCTGCATGTGTGAGGGAATTGGATCCCCTAGAACAATTGTGAGCTGCCATATGGGTGCTGGGAATTGAACGTGGGTCCTTTGGAAGAGCAGCCAGTGCTCTTACCCGCTGAGCCATCTCTCCAGCCCTTAAACATTATTTTTTAAAATAGAACTAGCCAGGGCTGGAGAGATGGTTCAGTGGTTAAGAGCATTGACTGCTCTTCCAGAGGTCCTGAGTTCAATTCCCAGCAACCACATGGTGGCTCACAACCATCTGTAATGGGATCTGATGCCCTCTTCTGGTGTGTCTGAAGACAGTGAAAGTGTCCTTACATAAATAAACAAATAAATAAATGAACTGGCCATAATTTTTATTCAATGTAAGCTGACAACTTTAGCAAATTCTCAAAACATAATACGAGCTGGGCGGTGGTGGTGCACGCCTTTAATCCCAGCACTTGGAAGGCAGAGGCAGGAGGATTTCTGAGTTCGAGGCCAGTCTGGTCTACACAATGAGTTCCAGGACAGCCAGTGCTACACAGAGAAACCGTGTCTCAAAAAAACCAAAAAACAAACAAACAAAAAAAAAAACAAAAAAACTTAATACGATAAGTAAGGCATGGGGGGAAAGCCATCCTGGTGTATGTGTGAGTGATAGCGCCCACCCTGAGGCAGCAGGATCAGATGTACAAGGCTGCATACCTTAGTGATAACAGCAGAAGTTGTCCTCTGACCACCAGACACAAAGAATTTCAAGGTTATCCTTGCCTACATTGCAAATGTAAGGTCAGCCTGGGCTACATGAGATCCTGTCTCAAGGAAATAATAAAATAGCCCTTGGATAAACAACAAATGATAATATATCAATAAAAGATAGGCTTGAATAATGTCACTTAGGTATTTTTCAAATGAATTGTTACATTGTGTTTATAATGAGGTCAACACATTGTGGAGAACAAAATGGACCCAGAGTCATAAGGCTGGTGCTAGTGCTTCTTCTATCCAGGTCATTTCAAATACATTCACACAAGATTGGTCTTCATTACGTTTTTAGGAGAAAATAGCAGACATACATTGATTTGTTCTGAAGATGGCTCTGATGGGAACATCAACTCTAAGAACACCAGAAGGAACCGTGTGGCCCTCCCCAGATGTGACACTGGCTGTGCAGAGGCTTTCTTTGGACTCAAGAACATTGACTCCCCATCCCAAGACTTACTTTCATTGTTAAAGGTATTTTCTGTGTCTGTGTGGAATGTTGGATTCATATTTCTGTCTATCTTCCTAGGATTTACTCTGCATTTTGAATTTTAGTTCAGGTTAAAATTCACTTAACATTTTCTAGACTTTAGATGTAAGATTTTTAACTCAATTGACTGTGCTGACAAATGGTGCCTAAGCACAGCTTTAAAAATACAGGATGGGACTCAGGTTAAATTGAGCCAGGCATGTGGGGCACACCTCTAGTCCCAGCACTCTGGAGGCAGAGGCAGAGGCAGGTGGGTCTCTACTTCCAGACTGGTTCCAGAACAGCTAGGGGTCCATGGAGAAATCCTGTCTAGCCGGGTGGTGGTGGCGCACGCCTTTAATCCCAGCACTTGGGAGGCAGAGGCAGGAGGATTTCTGAGTTCGAGGCCAGCCTGGTCTACAAAGTGAGTTCCAGGACAGCCAGGGCTACACAGAGAAACCCTGTCTCGAAAAACCAAAAAAAAAAAAAAAGAAATCCTGTCTAGAAAAATAAAAAATAAATGATCTTCTGATACTGAATTGGAGTATGGGCTAAATAAAGTGAACACTAGTTTCTGAATCTAAATCTAGTTTAGACTTAGAATTTTTCCCTCCCTCCTATCTATGCCTTTCTTCCTTTGTTTGTTAGTTTTCTTCCCCAACCCCCGGGTTTAGTCCTAGGAGCTTAGTGCTTATTGGGCAAATGTTTCATCACTGGCCCACCCAGCCCAGCCAGTACTCTTCTGATGTGTGAAATATACTCTAATGAAATGACAAAGAGTAGCCACTTAGTACTTTCAGGATAGAATAGGTGGCAGGGAGATGGCTCAGTAAAAAGGGGCTTGCAATCCAAAGCTTGTAGCCACTTCAGTGTGATCCCTGGGCCCACGTGGTGGTAGGAGAGAGCTGACTCCACAAGTTGTTCTCTGATCTGCACATGTCTCGTGAGGCACCCTACAAAACAAAACACAACATGTCACCTATGTAAAAGATGCGTAAGGACAAGTCTGTGTTCATCAGGGTGGGAGGATGTCTGAAGTGGGCACTCTTAAAGCATTCTTTACTCAATTACTTTTCAGCACAAGATCACAACAAAGGAAGAGTGGCAGAAACTCATTCAGCTTCTCACCGAATTCCACAAGCAAGATATAGATCTGTTACATAGTAATCTTGAGTTCATCCTGCCTCTGCCAGTTAACATGATTCCAGATGGAAGAGGTGCTTATGGCTTCCCAGTGACCACACAGGCCAGTGCACCAGCCAGCATGAAGCATCTTACCAGGAAGCAGTCAGAAGACCAGCCATTGAGAAAATCACAGAAAAGGAAACAGAAAAAAATGGTGACCCTAGATGACAGTGACCTGTTTGACACTGGCCTGGACTTTTCTGGTGAACTGCCTAGCTTGTCTCCTGCACCTTCCTCATGTGTAGAAGACAACATAAGTGGAGACAGAGACAGCAACCCAGAGATAAAGACACAGAACAATGGCTTCAAGCCTCACTCTGTACCTCAGCCTCCTGAGACACTAGCAGAGAAGAAGTGTGGTGTGCTTGTTTCCCACTGTTTAAATTCTCTCAGTGAGTTCATGGAGAACATGTCCTTCATAGATGCCCTTTTAACAGATAGAAGGGAACAGAACGAATTGGGTAAAAGTGCTTTTCACTGGACAAACGGGAAGGTTAAAAGCGGACTTTGTGATGAATTTAGTCTTGAGAACAGAGACGGGTGGGCTCCTCAGAGCTCTGAAGAATTAAGAGCAACCGCGGAAGCGCTCAGCTTCACTAAATGCTCTTCTACCGTTTCAAAAGCACTGGAAGCCTTGACTTCATTCAAGCAATCAGGAAGAGACCCAAGCAGTGAACTCACCTTCTGTGTTTCACAAAGGTGCTGTGATGTATGCTTCCGCCAATCAGCAGCTAATCTAAAGTGAGTCTTATTTGTTACCTTCTATTTTTCAGTAATCAGTGGCAGTGATTCTTCTTACTAATTTTCAAATGCTGGGCCATTGATCATGGGAAATAGTGTTGATATAGTTTCCCATGCAAATTAAGCAGATTGTTGAAAAATCTAATTTGAATAAAAATCGGGGAACCCGAGTTGAGTGTGGTGGCACACACCTTTAATCCCAGCACTCAATGCAGAGGCAGGTGGGCCTCTTTGTTCGAGGCCAGACTGGTCTACAGAACGAATGCTAGGAGAGCTAGGGCTACACGGGACCCTGTCCCAGAGGGGAAATAAAAGAAGAAATTTGGGAACCTTTAGGCAACAGAGAGGTACAGACTTGTGACAGGTAAAAGGTAGTCATTAAGATATTTCACTGTGACACCAGGCATGTGGATAATCACAGCACTGGGGAGTAGAGGCACAGAGATCAAGAGCTTGATGCCAGCCCAAGCTACAAAACGAAAGTCCTAAACAGACATTTTCAATGTGAAACTGAGCATGGTGGTGTGAGACTGGAGTCCCCAGCACTCAGGGGACTGAGGTTGAAGGCAGGCTGAGCTAGGTAGAGTTCCAGGCCAGTCTGGGTATACTTAAGTGACTGATCTGCTGACAGGAAATTAGAAGTCTTATCTGGTCTAGACCAGAAGCAGGAACACTGGTTATATTTGGGGTTGTTACATACTTATGTGCAAAATAACAAATAATACTTACTCTTAATTTGTAGCAATGCTGACAAGAGGATGGTCGTCATTAAAAGTGTGTTTTCTAGCCGTTCTTTCCTGACCCTGGGTAATAAACAAGCTAGTATAATTGACTACCTGCCAACTCTTCGGAACATTTGTCGGACAGAAAAGCTAAAAGAACAAGAGAAAAATAAAAGAAGGTAAAGTTTGTAAAAAAATTTTTTAGGTACCTATTAATAATGTTTGTGGAAATGAAATACTAATATTAAAGATACTAATTTTGGTGATTTTGACAGGTTTCTGCACTATTTTGAAGGAATTCATCTAGATATTCCTGAAGAAACCATAACTACTTTGGCGACTGACTTCCCTTGATGCTCCTGGTCATCAGTCTTGTACAGACTGTGTGGTCCTGATGACAGACTTTAGAGTATGGTGACTTTAAAGAAGAGCTTATTTCTCTTAATGTAAATTTTAAAAGACTTTTGTATTTTTGTGGTTCAAGTATTTAAGATGAAAAATCTGAGTTATAAACTGTATATATGATTGTGGCATTTTTTTCTGAATGTTTTGGATTA
The DNA here is from genome assembly GCA_036184795.1 of Tokudaia tokunoshimensis. Lineage (NCBI taxonomy): Eukaryota > Metazoa > Chordata > Mammalia > Rodentia > Muridae > Tokudaia > Tokudaia tokunoshimensis. The sequence goes on along the minus strand of BTHU01000010.1, from coordinate 41,558,637 downwards.
TCTATTTTTGCTTTATTGTATACTTTCTGTATGTGTGAACTGTTTGTAGAATAATTTTCTCTAATAGATTTCTGAAGCTGTTTCAGTGCTGAGCTCACTTGTCATTTTTCCCTTTTCCTGTAGTCTTCCTCTACTGCCCAGCAGCAGAGCTGTGCCGCTGTAAATAGGCAGTCTCTAAAGTTACACAATGGAAAACAGAGTTATGTACAGGGTATTTTTTTTTAATGTCGTAGGAAGCAAATTATGCCTCGGTTGTGGAAAGCATTGCTTTATTTCTTGTGCCTTCTTCCAGCATGTTTTGCCATTTAATCATTGAGTCACTGGTGTTGGCAAAGTAAAGCATTCTGAATTCTAGCATTTACCAAGATAAGGTAAGATAATAAGACCTTTCTTATCACCCTGTGTAGTTACAGTCTAGTGCATTTTGCCAACTCAAATCATTTGTACATTTTCTGGTACTTTTATACCATTATGTTTTATTTCATAAAGTAATGACATTAGTTTATCTATTTTGGAAAACTTGTTGATCTTTGAAGAAATAATGAAGGATTCTACCATGGGGTTTCTACCTAACAGCTGTTTCCATTTAAGTATGGCTTTTGTTTTGTTTTGTTTTTGGTGCTAAGGATTAAACCTAGGGGTTTTTGTATTATAGGCAAATGTCCTGTGTCTTAGTATATACACAGGCGTTGTGTTTTGGTAATTGTTTGCAGTGGTACATATCAAACCCAAGACCTTGTACATTCTATGAACATGCTTAACCAGAACTAGAACCCCCATCCTGTTTTTGAGGCAAGGTCTGGTATATTGCTTAGACTACTCCTAAACTACTTCTAGAATTTTGTAATCCTTGTCTCAAGCTTCTTCAGTACTTGGGATTACAGACATATATGCTATCACACTGAGCAAGGTCATCTTTTAATATTTTTTTAAGTACCTATTTTTTACTTTAGTAGCAAGATTTTAAAATGCACATTTTACTTAATGTTGTTTTACAGATAATCAGGTTTAAAATTCCTTCATAATATATTTGTATAATAACAAAATATTCAGGTACATTTTCTGATGAATTGTATTTTTAATTCAGAAGGTAAGGATCCTAGTTTTGTACTTTTTTAAAATATAGGTGCATACCTGTTTACAAATGTGTATGAAGATCTGTTTTTACCTCTTGTTCAACCACCTTTTCTTATATTAATTAGTAAATTGATCTAATTAAAAGTTAAAGCTAAATGCTTGGTGTGTTGTTTAAATTATTTATGATTTTTTTTTTTTTTGCTCTTGTTTTGTTTTGTTAGACAAGGTTTCTGTGTAGCCCAGGCTGTCCTAGAACTCATTTTGTAATTCTTTAGACCAGGATGGCCTCGAACTCACAGAAATCCACCTGCCTCTGGATTCCGAGTGCTGGGATTTAAGGCATGTGCCACCATCACCACCGGGCTGGTCAAAGCTTTTTAAAGATTTATGTTTTTTATGTATATGAATGTTTTAATGCATATGTGTGTGAACTGCATACTTGCAGTGTCTTTGAGGTCAGAAGAGGCTATTGGGTACCCTGTATTTGAAGTTAAGGATGGTTATGAGTTGCTTACCATGTTGGGGCTGGGAACTGTACCCAGGACCCCTACAAGGGCAACAAGGACTCTTAACTAATGAAGCATCTTTCCAGTTCTTGAAGCTTGTAAGTGTCTATATCTGTGTTTCCCTCCTGGGTGGTGTTTAGCTGCTATTCAGGTGTTTTATTATTAGGGTCTCTGACCATTCTCAACAGCTGATCAACCAAAGTAAAATAAATCCATAACACTGTTCAAGTTACCAAAACTGCCTCTTTTGGGCTGGAGAGATGGCTGAGTGGTTAAGAGCACTGACTGCTCTTCTGAAGGTCCTGAGTTCAAATCCTAGCAACCACATGGTGACTCCCATTGGTAATGAGATCTGATGCCCTCCTCTGGGGTGTCTGAAGACAGCTACAGTGTGTGGGACCTTAATGAGATGTGTGGCCACGCCCCAGGTTCTAGCCTGACTCCGCCTAGGCAGTCACCTGCCTGCAGCCACACTGTCCCCGCCTCCTGGTTACCTGACCACCCAACTCACTATAAATAACACCCCTCAGCGCATTCATTCTCTCTCTCTCTCTTTCTCTCTCTCTCTCTCTCTCTCTCTCTTTCTCTCTCTCCTCTCTCCTCTCTCTCTCTCTCTCTCTCTCTCTCTCTCTCTCTCTTCCCCCCCCCCCCGCTTGGCTTTTCTTATCTATTTTCTCTTCTTTCTTTATCTTTCTATCTCTTTTCTCTTTCTATTTTCTTAATAATAAAACGTTAGAGCTATGGGCCGCCTCTTATTAAACTTGCCACACGGAGCTAGCTGTTAGGCGCCGTCTGAGACTCTGGGATTCAGCTAAGCAGACAGTCTGAGCACAGGTAACACGCAGAGAGATCCCCGCGCGCCATGTGCGTGACCTGCCGGCGGTGTGGCCGCCCACTCCCTGTTAGGCCGAGGCATGCGTGCATCTTGCTTACTTCCCCCAAACCACCCCCCCCTCGGAACTTCCGTGTCCGCCTGCATATGTACGCTACCTTGGCCCTAGAGCGGGCCCGCGCGCCACCGGCCCAGCCTGGCGTGTGCCCCTGTGTCCGTGCACGCCAGGCCCCGCACCCTTTTCTTTTTTTTCCCCACAACAGTGTACTTATAATAATAAATAAATCTTTAAAAAAACTGCCTCTTCAGCACGGACATGACCTAGTATGGTTTCTTTTTTTTTTTAGTTATAACATTTTTTTCCCCATTACTATGTGTAAAACCTAGACAAGCAGTTTACCACCAAGTTACAACCCCATCCTGTCTTTATCAAAATTTTTTTTGGGGGGGGGCAAAGCAGGAGGAGTTTGGAGACAAAAGTCTCACTATATTCCCAAACTGACCTCACACAATCTTATTGCTTCTCTCTTCTGAGTGCACAGATTACAAGTATAACTATCAATTCAGCTAGTTCTTCTTCCTCTTACTAGGGTTTTTGTTTGTTTGTTTAATTTTCTAAAACTGTGTGGCCCTGGCTAGCTATCCCAAAACTCTGTAGACCTGGCTGGCCTTGAACTCAGATCTGTACCTCAGCATCCTAGAGTGCTGGGATTAAAGGCATGCACCATCATCACCACCCAGCTCTTAAATTTAATTTTTAAGTGGTTACCTTTTAGTTTTCTATGTGTATGTGTGTTTCCTGCATGTGTCTGTGCAGGAGAACAAAGAATGCCACATCCCTTGGAATTGACATCATAGGCAACCGTGAGCACCTGCAATGGGGGCTGAGAACCAAACTGGGGCTCTCTAGAAAAGCAGCCAAGTGAGATTAATGACCAAGCCATCTCTCTAGTCTGGTACTTGCTTTTTAATTTTTTAATTTTTTTTAATTTTTTTTTTAAAGATTTATTTATTATATGTAAGTACACTGTAGCTGTCTTCAGACACACCAGAAGAGGGCATCAGATCTCATTACGGATGGTTGCGAGCCACCATGTGGTTGCTGGGATTTGAACTCAGGACCTTCGGAAGAGCAATCAGTACTCTTAACCTCTGAGCCATCTCTCCAGCCCCCTGGTACTTGCTTTTAAATGGAGGTAACTTTTGGCTGCATGTGTGGCTCCTTACTATTTAGAACTTAAGCAAAGAATCTCACAAAATATTTATTGATTTGGTCTTGGCTCATTTTTTTTCAAGCCAAAAATCTGATTTTATAAACATGGAAAATATATTCAAAATGTTTTCCACTAACATGGAAGATGGAAATAGTTGCTTTAATAAATCAGTATAACACTGGAGTGAGTGCATTAGCATTTGAGCTCTGAGCCTTTGCCAAAAACTAACTCATAAAAAGCAACAGCTTGTAATAATGAGTCATACAACTCTTCAATCCGGTATGAGCTCTTCCCGATCTTCTGTCTGTATTTCACTACGAGGTCCCGTGGGAAGAACACCCGTGGCTGCTCCTTCAGCACAGACTCCGAGAGGAACTTCTTCACTAACTCCCTCCCACTAGTCCTCGTGTCGCCGATCATCAGGTCGAAGTGCTTGCCCACAGCATTCCGTTGCATGCTCAGCACCCGATGCTGGCCATCCTCGGCAAAGGTTTTGTTGAGTAAGGCATACAGTATGGCTTCCGTGATAAGAAAATGTAACAGTATAGGATGCAGAGATGTGTTCTTAATGGAAAGTCCTGATTTTTCCAAAATGTAGAGATCTGCTTTAGGCATCTTTGAAATGACTGAAGAAATCTTTAAAAAAAAAAATTAGAATGATTATGCTTCATGTTTGCCCCATTTCTAATAATTCTGAGATAACTAAAAAACTTCTTGTAGTCTAAAGTTGGCTATGAAACTCAGCAACTCAAAACTTTTAACAATTTGAAATATTCCAAGGTAGAACAGAGGGTTGACCTTAGCCTAGAATCTCTGCTGTGGCAAGGGGCTGGCCAAGGCCTCTTACCACCATGCGCTCACCAAATAGCAATTCCTGCCCATTTCACATCTTGAAGACTTAAAAGATAGAATTTAGCCAGGTGGTGGTGGCGCACGCCTTTAATCCCAGCACTTGGGAGGCAGAGGCAGGTGGATTTCTGAGTTCGAAGCCAGCCTGGTCTACAGAGTGAGTTCCAGGACAGCCAGGGCTACACAGAGAAACCCTGTCTTGAAAAACCAAAAAAAAAAAAAAAAGATAGAATTTAAAGATAAGGTTTCTACATTTTTTTTTTTTTTTAGTTTTTCAAGATAGGGTTTCTCTGTGTAGCCCTGGCTATCCTGGAACTCACTGTGTAGACCAGGCTGGCCTCAAACTCAGAACTCCTCGAACTCCGCCTGCCTCTGCCTCCCAAGTGCTGGGATTAAAGGCTTGCGTCACCACTGCCCAGCTGGTTTCTACATTTTTTTAAGCAAATATATAAAGCTATAATAGGAGTAAAAGGTGCCCCAAAGCCCAAAGACCCAGCTTAACTGTCTTTTCACATGCCCTTTGGAACTGCCAGACTGAACAGGAAACATAGGCATGCACAGAGAGAACAAGGAGCGGGGCCAAGCACTGCCTCACCTCTTCCAGATAAAAGGACGTTGGGTATGTTTTGTTAGTTAATTTCCAGCACTCAGCCTGCTGCCAGTCCAGCACCGTTGGTTTCCGGTCAAGGTGAGTCCACGCGATTCTTCGAGTACCAAAAACAATAGATACGATACTATTAACTGCCTAAAGGAAAAGAGCTGATTTGATTACAAGTGTAAATACCTTACAGCTATAAAACCTAAAAACTCAAAATGCCTAACAAGTTTAGCTGATCAAAGTTTATTTACAAGCTGGGTCTAGTGGCCCTGCCTTGATGGAAAAGCAGAAAACTATGCTTTGTTCCTCATGCCCTTTCAACAAGTATTTTAAAAGCAATCTCCTGGGGGGGGCAGCCCTTTTGGAGAGGGTGGGGTGGGGTTTGAGACAGGGGTTCTCTGTGTAGTCCAGCTGTCCTGGGTCTCCCTCTATGTGCCACAACCACTCAGCTCCTTATTTTGTCTCTCTTGTGTGTGTTGCACCCTTGACTGACTGTGACCTTTAAAATGAACTCTTTCCTCCCCAAGTTGCTTTTTGGTCATGATGTTTTTTGTTTTGTTTTTTTTTTTTTGTTTTTTGTTTTTTTAAGACAGGGTTTCTCTGTGTAGCCCTGGCTGTCCTGGAACTCACTCTGTAGACCAGGCTGGCCTCGAACTCAGAAATCCACCTGCCTCTGCCTCCCAAGTGCTGGGATTAAAGGCGTGCGCCACCACCGCCCGGCGGTCATGATGTTTTATCATAGCAACAGAAAGCAAAGACACTGTCTCAAAACAAAAAACAAAGAAAAACAACCAAGGTAGGGCCAGCAAGATTGCTTGGTGGGTAAACTGCCATCAAGCCTGTCAAACTTAGTTTATAATCTACATGGTGGAAGGAGTCAGCTGATGCCACCCAAGTTGTCCTCTGACTTCGACTGTGAAAGGGACACACAAAAAAAGATGCAATTAAATTAACAGAAAAGTGATGGGCAGTGGTGGCACCCACCTTTACTCCCAGCACTCAGAAGACAGGGGTAGGTGGATCTCCATGAGTTTGAGGACAGCCTGGTTGGTCTACAGAGTGAGTTTCAGGACAGCCAGAGTTTACACAGAAATCCTGTTTTGAAAAATAACAAAAAAAAAAAAATCACAAGATACCAAACAAGGAAGAAGACCACCTCAAGTCTTTCTTGGCACACATGTGCTCTGCACACAATCGAACATACACCAAAATAAGAGGGTTTCAAGATGAGTTAGTGGGAAAAGCTGCTTCCCACCAAGCCCAAGACTGGAGTTTAATCCCTGGGATCAAAGTGGTTATAGGAAAAAACGAATTCAGATTATCCTCTGACCTCACACAAACCTTGGTATGTGCCCACAGTCACGTTGCAAACATACACAGAAGTAAATAAACATAATGAAAGGGTAAAGCACCATCTGAAAACAAGGACCTTCTGATTTACTGTGCGTCAACATTACTACTGAACTATTTTTATTTATGCTCGCGCTCTCTCTCTTTCTCTCCCTCCTTCCCTCCCCCTTTCCCTCTCCCCCTCTTCTCTCTCTCTCTTTTCTTTCTTTCTTTGGTTTTTCGTTTTGTTTTGTTTTTTTGTTTTTTTGACACAGGGTTTCTCTGCATAGTCCTGGCTATCCTGAAACCCGCTCTGTAGACCAGGCTGGCCTCGAACTCAGAACTCCAGAACTCAGAAATCCGCCTGCCTCTGCCTCCCAAGTGCTAGGATTAAAGGCGTGAGCCACCACCGTCCAGCTTCTTTGGTTTTTCGAGACAGGGTTTCTCAGTGTAACAGCCCTGACAGTCCTGAAGAGCAGGCTGGCCTCAAACTCACAGCAATCCACCAGTCTCTGCCTCCCTTGTTCTAGGATTACAGGCATGAACCACCATGCCTGGCTTTTTTTTTTTTTTTAAATTCTTAAAACTTTTTGGGCTGGAGAGATGGTTTAGTGGTTAAGAGCACTGGCTGCTCTTCCAGAGGTCCTGAGTTTAATTCCCAGCAACCACATGGTGGCTCACAACCATCTGTAATGAGATCTGATGCCCTCTTCTGGTGTCTGAAAACAGCTACAGTGTACTCATTTACATTAAATGAATAAATAAATAAATCTTTTTTTTTTTTTTTTTTTTTTTTGGTTTTTCGAGACAGGGTTTCTCTGTGTAGCCCTGGCTGTCCTGGAACTCACTCTGTAGACCAGGCTGGCCTCGAACTCAGAAATCCGCCTGCCTCTGCCTCCCAAGTGCTGGGATTAAAGGCGTGCGCCACCACCGCCCGGCTTAAATCTTTTTTAAAAACAAAACAAAACTGTTTTTGGTGTGTGGCTGTTTAGTGCTATGTGTGTGATATATGTACATCAGTATTGTACAGGTGTCTAGATGTATGCATGGAGCCAGCAAACAAATTTGAGGCCAGTCAGGTTAAGAGTTCCAAGTCAGCCTGGACAACATAATAAGAACTTGTCTCAAAAAATAAAAAATAAAAATAGGGGCCAGTAAGAAAGCTCAGCAGTGGGCTGGAGAGAAGGCTCAGCGGTTAAGAGCGCTGACTGCTTTTCCAAAGGTCTTGAGTTCAATTCCCAGCAACCACATGGTGGTTCACAACCGTCTGTAATGGGATCTGATGCCCTCTTCTGGGGTGTCTGAGGACAGCTACAGTGTACTCATATATATATAAAATAAATATATAATTCTTTAAAAATAAATCTTTTTCTTTTTTCTTTTTGGTTTTTTGAGACAGGGTTTCTCTGTGTAGCCCTGGAACTCACTCTGTAGACCAGGCTGGCCTCAAACTCAGAAATCCGCCCGCCTGCCTCTGCCTCCCAAGTGCTGGAATTAAAGGTGTGCGCCACCACTGCCAGGCTATAAATCTGAAAAAAAGAAAGAGCTCAGAAACTTTCCACTCAGGAGGCAGAGGCAGGTGGACTTCTGAGTTCAAGGTCAGCCTGGTCTACAGAGCAAGTTCCAGAACAGCCAGGGCTACACAGAGAAAACCAAAAATTTAAAAAATGAAAAGCTCATCAGGTAAAGGAAGGTGCCACCAAGGCTAAAACCTGAGCTCTATCTATCAGTCATGGGCGCCCACGCACACACAAAGACGAGAATCACTAAAGTGATTACAATAAAAACTAAGCCTTGTGTAGAAGACATACTTTTATTCACGTTTCCTATGCAGAACGCCATCTCCTTCCCACCAACCTAACTTTTCTCTTCCAAATTGAGTTTTCATCAAACTTTCCCCAAGTCCTTCCTCACAGCATTCCCTCCAGTCACTTGGCAGTTATCAGTACCTTTCATTTTGTGCAACCATCACCTGTTAATATGAGTCTATCTGGATTCCCAACTAAACCTAAAGGATTTTATTTTGGACCAGTGAGATGAAGCAGAGGGTGCAATTCTCTGTAATAATGTGGTTTGTGTGCAAGTCCGTATAACTGCAAAGGAGAACATTCTAATTTAAATTTCCCTTTGAGGGAGGAGGAGATGGTTTCCAGTCCCAGAGTACTCATCCCTGCAACCAAACCTGCTGAGAACCCACAGCGTAAGGAAAGCACTGACTCTTGAAAGTTTTCCTCTCTGACAACAAGTGCGAGCGCACTCGAGAAAACACACAATTAGAAATGAAACAACCTCGTCTCTCACCCACTCCTGGGAATAGTGCTTTCCAGAGTAAGTTCTCAAAGGGTAGCTGGTCAGGGAGAGAATGTACCTTAAGTCTTTCTTTCTCGACACCTGGTTTGATGAACTTTCTCAGCAGCCACTTCTCCTTTGACTTTTTTCTCCGTCTATTCTCTGGACAAAGAATGGAGTTACAAACTTCAACAGCAGTTTTATATTGGATCAAGGGCACGCCTATCAAACTCTCCAAACTCTGAAACGGCCCAAACTTCTTTCTGTGTTCTACAATATTGACGGACTTCCTTCCTCGAAGCAGTCTGAAAGCTTCCAGTTCTTTATCAGAAGCTGTATTCAACACATGCAAGATAGAAGCCTGCTGCTCCTGGGAGAAGAGCCTGCCCAGTGCATTCCCAGGTTCCTTTCCATTTGTATCACAAGCAGCAACACTGGCAACAAGTTTCTCAGGTGCCGTGGATTTCCTCCGAGAGAAGATGTTATTTAGGACTGGAGGCAGGGATGAGTACTCTGGGACTGGAAACCATCTCCTCCTCCCTAAAAGGGAAATTTAAATTAGAATGTTCTCCTTTGCAGTTATACGGACTTGCACACAAACCACATTATTACAGAGAATTGCTTTTAAAAGGGGTGTAGAGCTGGTTATAGTTGTGCACACCTTCAATCCCAGCACTGGGGAGGCAGAAGCAGGAGGATTTCTGAGTTCAAGGGCAGCCTGGTCTACAGAGGAAATTCCAGGACAGCCAGGACTGCACTGTGAAACTCTGTATTGAAAAACAAACAAAACATAAGGAGTGGTTTTACAATAATAAAACTATTATTATAGTTATCTATCTTTGGGGGGTTTTTGTTGTTTTGATCATTGGTAGGTTTGGGTTTATTTGTGGGGTTTTTGTTGTTCTCTTTTTTGAGACAGGATGTGACTAGATAGTCCAAACAGGCCTCAAATTCAGTATGACGATCAGGATGGCCTTGAATTCACAGTAGTTCACCTGCACCAGGATAGCCAGTACTACACAGAGGCTCTGTCTCAAGGAAGAAGTTGTAGTTGTCTGGCACTTTAATTCTGTATCTACAACCTCAGCACCTGAGAAGCAGAAGCAGGCCAGTCAGATTCCATTCCATACAAGATTCAGATTCCAAGAGTTTGACAACAGTCTGGACTACCTGAGACCTCATCTCCAAAAAAATTAATTAATTAAAATAAAGAAATTGTAGTCTTCTGGGGATAGTAGAGTCCAACTTTAATCCCAGCATTTGGGAGGCAAAAAGAGGCAGATCTGAGAGTTCATTGCCAGCCTGGTCTAGTACTGTGTTCCAGGCAATGAGACTGTCTGAAAAAGTAAAAACAAAGAAGTTGTTAAGGGCCAGTAAGTAGCTCCTAGTTTCTAACAAGACCCATGGTTTCTACATAGCACCACTTAATTTTAATTAAAATTATTTCGTAGGGTGGAGAGATGGCTCAGAAGTTAAGAGCTCTGTCTACTCTTCCAGAGGTCCTGAGTTCAATTCCCAGCAACCACATGGTGACTTACAACCGTCTATAATGAAGTCTTCTAGCATGCAGGTGTACATGCAAATAGAACACTCATATACATTAAATAAATAAAAATAAATCTTAAAAAATATTATTTCAAGCCGGGCAGTGGTGGCACATGCCTTTAATCCCAGCACTCAGGAGGCAGAGGCAGGTGGATTTCTGAGTTCGAGGCCAGCCTGGTCTACAGAGTGTGTTCCAGGGCAGCAAGGGCTACAGAGAAACCCTGTCTCAAAAAAAACCAAAAAAAAAAAAAAAAAAATCAAATGTTTGCTATTTATAGCATTTATAATATTATGAGGATTTTTTGTAACGTCTTGGCTGGTCAGTAGTGGTGGTCCTCACTTGTAATCCTAACACTTACGAGGTAGAAGCAGGAAGAACAGGATTTTCTTTTTTTTTTTTTGTTTTTCGAGACAGGGTTTCTCTGTGTAGCCTTGGCTGTCCTGGAACTCACTTTGTAGACCAGGCTAGCCTCGAACTCAGAAATCCTCCTGTCTCTGCCTCCGAAGAACAGGATTTAACTACAGTGGGTTCCAGGCTAGCTTGGGCAGCACGGAGCTTTGACTGGGGCAGGCGGGGCTGGTGGGATTAACTAAGTGGTAGAGACGGTTTATTTTGTTCTGCATGGTTCTCAGTATTGCTAACAAGGCTGTGTTTTTGCAAGCAGAGCCTACACTATGCAATGGATAACTTTATAAAACCGTGTAGTCATTCAGTGCGGCCACAGGAAAGTGATGCAGCCAGAAGGTAAGCAAGCAAGCTACTTAGTGTCTGAATCCTCTGCCCGCAGCCCGGCCCGGGCAGGGGCGCGCGTGGAACCTGAGCCACAAAAGCGTATGGGCTCAGCGGCTGGGGGACACGAACGCCCCTCAGCTCCGCTACAACTCCACGCGGGAGAACCGGACACGGGACAGAGGACAAACACTCAGATCACAGGCTAATGACTGGCAAACAACCAACTTCGTGCTCAGGAACCCTACCTCCGGCCTTGATGAGGCAAGCAAGGTTTGTCCTCCAAGCCATCGCTAGGCTCTCTCACGCCTGTCTTCCTCCACCAACTTCCGGTTTTGTGTGTTCCCACAAAAAGTGTTCGGCCGGGGCTGGGCTGAAGGGTTCCGGCGAAAGGGACAGGCTGAAGGAAGTGCCAACTGAGTTCCTAGTGATTGATTGATTGATTGATGGCTGATGGTCTCCGGACAAAGTATGGCCGGGTGGGATCTCCGAGATGGACAAGACTAGACTAGATTTAGTCCTGTTTTGAAACGAGACTTCTCTGGGTTCCCGGACACATAGAGACAGCCTTGAGCAGACAGTGGGGAGTCTGTATGCACACATGTAACCCTGTGCTGAATTGAGAGAAGTAACTAGGAGAGATGCACAGGATAAGGCCAACTTATGTGATCGCACCATTGGCTGTTTGAAAAGGATGGAGGGAGGTGAGTCTGGAGCCACATTTGACCCTTAGAATGCGGAGTGAAAGAGTTGAAAAAGTCGGGCAGGTCGTTTGATCTTTAGTTGCAAAGTCAGATTGGAGGGGATTTCTAGGGGAAAAAAAAAGGTTATTTGCAGCCAATTTGAGGCTGGACTGGAGAAGAGCCTGAGAACAAGAAAGAGGAATCGGAAGGTGATTGTGATGTGTTTTATAAAACAAATTATGTGTTTTAGTGGAGCGCGGTATGGTGTGGTGGGAGAAGGTGCCTCAGTGGGCCCATGCTGAGGCATTCCCCATCTCCTCGAGGTACCAGCCAGGCGACGGGTGTAGTATAGAATAGAGTTTATTTGGGGGCATGGGAAGGAGAGTTGAGAAGGGAAAGAGGACAGAGAGACAGAGACAGAGACACACAGAGAAAGAGAGACACAGAGAGAGAGAGGAGAGGAGAGGAGGGGAGGGGAGGGGAGGGGAGGGAGGCAGCCGGGAACACGTTGAAGGGGAGAAAGAGGGAGAGAAGTGGAGAGAGGGTGAAAGGGGTCAGAGAGAGAAGAATCAGAGTCAGAGAGAGCAAACAGCCCCTTTTAGAGCAAGCCAGGCCAGCTGTTGCTGCTTAACTGTTGGACAGAGCGTAGGAGGAATGCCAACAGATTATCTTGCCAAGGCAGAGTGAGCTGTGGGGAATGAAACCTGGGAGAAGGAAGAAGAGTGGAAAGGCGTTTGGTAATGGGTTTGTGGTTATATTAGACATAGTAGCCAACCTATAATGCCCGCGCTTAGGAGGATGAGGAGAATTGCCATGCCTTTGAGTTCAGCCTGTGCTATGTGGTGAGTTTGAGGCCATCCTAGACTACAAATGAGACCCTGTCTCGAAGGCATCAACAGCAAAGGTTAGTCACAGGCTCGACCGTTAAGAGTACTTGTTGATCTGGCTTTGGTTCACAGCATCCACGTGGCTGCTCACAACCGTCTATAACTCCAGGTATAACTCCATCTATAACATACCTGGTACATGGACATACGTGTAGGCCAAACACTCATACACACAAATTAATGAGTCTAATATAAAAGTTGTTCTTGCCGGGCAGTGGTGACGCACGCCTTTAATCCCAGCACTTGGGAGGCAGAGGCAGGCGGATCTCTGAGTTTGAGGCCAGCCTGGTCTACAGAGTGAGTTCCAGGACAGCCAGGGCTACATAGAGAAACCCTGTCTCGAAAAACCAAAAAAAACAAAAACAAACAAACAAAAAAGTTGTTCTTAAGAGAACCTGGTGTGGTGGCATATTCCTGTAATCAAGCATGAATTCCAGGTCAGCCTGTGCTGTCATAATGAGACCTAGACTTAAAAAAAAAAAAAACAAAAAACCAAGGGCTGGAGAGATGGCTCAGTGGTTAAGAGCGCTGACTGCTCTTCCAGATGTCCTCCACATACAGATGTGTCACTCCACTGTCACTAGGCATTCACACAGACAGCTCATGAGGACAGCAGCCATGTTGGAATGGCCACCGCTCCAGTCCAGTGTGATTTCATTTTGGGAGAAGGAGGTGTTTTTAAGAGAGGGTCTTACTAAGTTTCCCAGGGTACCCTTGACCTCCTGGGCTCAAGGTCTCCTCTCCTCTCAGCCACCTAAAGCAGTGGAACTATGTCCCAGGTCACTTGACAGTTTTATTCTTTTGACTGTGCAGTGTTGGGACTTGAATCCAGAGCCTCATGTGTGCTAGGCAAGAACTACTCATACCTCAGCCTCCATGTCATTTCAACTAATGACATTGACAGTGACCTTATTTCCAAAGAAGGCTGCCTACTGAGGTACCAGGAGTTAAGATTCAATATATCTGTTTTGAAGGATGTAATTAAACTGTCACACCTCAGGAAATAGTAAGTTCTAGAGTGAAAAGGTAGTCATTTCTTCTTGGATTGGAAGCTTTTTTTTAAAAATATATTTATTTTTAAAAATTCTTTTAAAATTCTGAATGTGTGTGTGTGTGTGTGTTGGTTAGGGTGAGGGGTGACCAAAAGTGCAGGTGTCTGAGGAGGCCAGAGGACCCCTTGAAATTAGAATTATAGCTGGTCATGAGTCACCTGACGTGGATGCTAGGAATAAAGCCCTGGTCCTCGCAAGAGCAGTACTGCCTTTGAGCTGAGCCATCTCTCCAGCATTTACCTTGAAGTTTTATATCTTCAAATCCATTTATGTATGTGTGATAGGTTGTGCACATGCACACGTGCATGCATGATGGTCTGAGGATAACTGATTGGATACGAGTCTTACCTGCCACCACGTGAATTCCAGGAACCAAACTCAGGTCACCTGACTTGGTGGCAAGATCCTTTGCTCAGTGAACCATCTAACCAGGCTTTTTTTCTTTTTTTCTTTCTTTCTTTTTTTTTTTAATTAAAAAATAAAATGCCAGGGACTGGAGAGATGGCTCAGCAGTTAAAAGCACTGACTGCTTTTCCGGAGGTCCTGAGTTCAAATCCCAGCAACCGCATGATGGCTCACAACCACTATGAGATCTGATGCCCTCTTCTGGTCTAAAGACAGCTACAGTGTACTTAGATATAACAATAAATAAATCTTTGGGCTGGAGCGATCAGAGATCCTGAGTTCAATTCCCAGCAATCACATGAAGGCTCACAATCATCTGTACAGCTACAGAGTACTCAGATAAAATAAAAAAATAAATCTTTAAAATAAAATAAAATGCCGCCAGGTAGTGGTGGCACACACCTTTAATCCCAACACTTGGGAGGCAGAGGCAGGCGGATTTCTGAGTTTGAGGTCAGCCTGGTATACAGAGTTAGTTCCAGGATAGCCAGGGCTACTTACAGAAACCCTGTCTCCCCAAATGAAAAAAAAAAGCCATTTTAACATAACCAATGTCTTCATGAGATGTCCATGTGAATGCCTAGTGACAGAGGAGTGACACATCTGTATATAGGACCTGAAGGTCACAGAGAGAAGCTTGAAACCCATCTCCTGCAGGGTCCTCAGAAGGAACCAACCCTCCTAGCACTCAGGTTGCAGGTGTCTGGACTCCTGAAGTGTGAACGAATAAATTTCCCATGGTTCATTTCAGCAGCTCTGTGGTACTCGTGCATGAAACAAACACTTAGGAGTCCTTGTGGTCCCTTTGAGAGATGGTACAGTTCAGAAAAACACAATTTAGTTCTTGCTAACTGCCAAAGCAGGGAGTTTCCCCACGGAGCCTCAGGTTCCTCGTTTGTACGTTGGAGGCGGCAGTAGCTGCCTCACAGGACTCGAGACACAGAGTGAAGAGAACACATGTATATTATATGCTCTGTGGTGCTGGTTTCCCTCATCGAAGCGTCATCTGTTCTTCAGAGTTAATGATTAATAGCTTTGAGAGGAAGCATTCTCATCAGAGCCTCCATTCAGAACTGCACTTTGACCAGAGACTAGAGGGGGCAAGGAAAGAGACAGCCTAGTACTCGTGATTCCCTGCAAGCCAGAGCTTCAAAATGAAAGTGGTCATCTTCCTCCCAAAATCAGCTGCTTCTTGTTTCCCTGTTTCTTCTTCCAGATAAATGTCCTTGGAACAAATGCTCAGGAGGCTGAGGTAGGAGGGTTGAGGTCAAGGGTATCCTGACCTAATTCATGGTAAGACCCTGGTTAGGGCATGTGTAGCTCTGGTCTAACATGCATGAGGCTCTCGATTCAAGTCCCAACACTGCACAGTCAAAAGAATGAAGATGTCCCATGACCTGGCCCCAGGTCTGAAGAGAAAAACCAAGCAGGGCTGGCAAGATGGCCCAGCAGATAAAGGCGCTTGTGCTAATTCTGACAGCCTATGTTAGTCCTTAGAACCCATGTGGCAGACTTGACCCATGTTATTCTCTGACTTTCACATATGCAACACAGCACACAAGTGTGTGTGAGAGTACATCTATAAATAAATGTAACTTTAAAAAAAATGACTAAACGGGGCTGGAGAGATGGCTCAGCAGTTAAGAGCTCTGACTGCTCTTCCAGAGGTCCTAAGTTCAAATCCCAGCAACTACAAGGTGGCTCACAGCCATCTGTAATGAGATCTGACGGCCTCTTCTGGTGTGTCTGAAGACAGCTACAGTGTACTCACATATAATAATAAATAAATCTTTTTTAAAAAGACTAAACAAGAAATTCATAACTGAGTTATGTGAACATTTTGTTTTGTTTTGTTTTTTGAGACAGTATTGCTGGCTGTCCTGGAACTTGGTCTGTGGTCCAAGCTGGCCTTGAACTCAGAGATCCACCTGCCTCTGCTTCCTGAGTGCTGGGATGAAAGGCACATGCCACCGCTGCCCAGCATGAACATTTCCTAAGGCATCAAAAATATACAACTTGAAGACAAAACGTACTGGATTTCATTAAAGCTAACAGTCTGTTCTCTGAAACGCACCATTGTGAGACAGCCGTGTGAGTGCTGGTAAGAGCAGTAGGTGCTTGTAACTATTGAGTCATCTCTCCAGCCCACAAAATAAAATGAATCTTAATGATATATAGCTGGGCGTGGTTAATCCCAGCACTTGGGAGGCAGAGGCAGGTGGATTTCTGAGTTTGAGGCCAGCCTGGTCTACAGAGTGAGTTCCAGAACAGCTAGGGCTACACAGAGAAACCCTGTCTCAAAAAACAAAACAAAACAAAATAAAAAAAAAAATTTAAAGGGGGATCGAGAGATAAAGGAGTTCTGAGTTCAATTCCCAGCAACCACATGGTGGCTCACAACCATCTGCAATGGGATCCAATGTGTCTGGTGTGTCTAGCTACAGTGTTCTCACATACATATAATAAATAAATATAAATAATTTTTTTAAATGTAAAGGGATGTAAAACGATATGAAAACTATGATTTGGACCATATCAAATTACATGTGAAAGACCAGAAGGAAACCGACACCTTATACATAACAGGGTTTTTAAGTATAGTGTGAGCTCACATTGCCTCTTTTGGAGGTTAGGTTCACAGGCTCCGCCTGATGTATTGGTGAAAATCTGCCATGCGGATTCAAACCTCAGTCCCAACTCTGCACCCGCCTGGAATGCTTCACTTCAGCACTGTGACATTGGGTAAATAACTTATTGTCTCTGGGCTAGAGTTGCCTTGTTCCCCAAGCAGGCCTAAAACTAGTCTCTATTTGAGCGTTGTGACAAAGATGAGATGAACTTGTGCAAGTCAGCCCCACAGTGCAATCTCCAGGCCATCAGTGGGAACCCTGTTTCCTTTCACTGTGTTTTTCAAATCTCCTATAATTATAGTTTTCTTGAAAATTCTAAAACTAATAAATATAATTTTTTACATTTTCAAAGGGGTCATGCTCTCTCTATTCCCTGGGGATCTCGAGCCTGTGCCTGGGAACATAGCAGAAGGCTTTCTTCCAGGCCTGCTGTGGCCCATCCCAGCTGGACAGCACCGATCTGCAAAAGGGACTGAATGTTTGTGTCCTAAGGAGCCCTGGGAGTTTTGTTTACAGAGGACATTCTGTCCCCGGGTCCTGGCTTCTCCATCACCCCAGCAGCTGCTGTCTGGACTGAGCACCCTAGAGAGGCTGCTTCTCAACCCACCCTCAAATTCTGGTCTCAGCCCTCAGCAATGGCCTGGGGCAAGACAGCCTCTGGCTCGGAATTCTCTTGGAAATAGCTTCTAATCTCCTTTCTTCTTTCTTTCCTCCTCCTTCTCCTTTTTCTCCTTCCTCCTTTCCCCTCTCTTTCTTTTAAAAACATTTTAGGTTTATTTATTCATATGAGTGTTTTGCCTATGCACATATTATGAGCACCACATGTACACCTGGTGTCTGTGGAGGTGGGAAGAGGGTGTCCAATCCCTGGAACGGAATTACAAGAGTGCTGTGTGGGTGCTGTGAACCAAATCCAAGTCTTTCGCTAGAGCTAGAACAGCAAGTGCTCTTAACCACTGAGCTAGGTCACCAGTTCCCCTTTTCTTCTTCTTCTCCTCCTCCTCCACTTCCTCCTCCTCTTCCTCTTCCTCCTCCTCCTCCTCCTCCTCCTCTTCCTTCTTCTTTTTTGGTCAGTACTGGTATTTAACTTAGGGTCTCATGTCTGCTAGGCAAATGCCCTTCTACTAAATTATAAAGCCAGCTTTCTACTTTACCCTTCTTTTCTTTGTTTTCTCTCTTCGTTTTCCCTTTTTTTTGGGGGGGGGTGGTGGTGTTTGTTTTACACACGGTTTTTCTGTGTAGTCCTGGGTGTCCTGGAACTTGCTCTGTAGACAAGGCTGACCATGAACTTACAGAGATCCACCTGCCTCTGCCTCTTAAGTGCTAGGATTAAAGGTGTTCACCACCACGCCTGGCTTTTTTTTTTTAAAGATTTATTTATTTATTTATTTTTGGTTTTTCAAGACAGGGTTTCTCTATATTGCCCAGACTGTCTTGGAATTCACTCTGGAGACCAGGCTGGCCTGGAATTCAGAAATCCACCCGCCTCTGCCTCCCAAGTGCTGGTATTAAAGGCATGCACCACCACTACCTGGCCTTAAGATTTATTTTTGTCCTATGTCTGTCAGCACCACAGGCAGAGCATAGCTGCTTAGCTATGTCTGTCTCATCAGGGCAGAGGGCAAGTGTCTATTTCTACACTCAGTGTTCAGAAGCCAGTAAGCACTAAGGATGGTTGGTTAATAGCCTGATATTTTGCAGTCTGTGGTGAGATGACACCTTGGTTTGGCTTGGATGCTGCTAACCAGACCCCAATGTCAGAGAATTCAAGGACACATTTGAGGTTTTCTAGTCAGCATTTTAGCAAGATGCAACTTTGGAGTGGGAGGGGTGTGGAGACAGAGTTTTCTGGGGGAGATTCAGATTGGCCAGGAAAATAGAAGAAATGGTCAACTTTCTCATTTTCTAGAACTGGGGAGGATAAGGATCACCTCTTGGCCATGTGACTGGTTAGGACAGGGCAGCTGTGATTCAAGGTCATGGGACTCAACCATGACCTCTCTAACCTCACCAGGAACCTGCTGAGTCACCCAGATAGGCTTTGGGCAGCTCCATAGGTCTCATCCCGAGAGCCCGCATCCTAAATTCTGACCCATATTTTGGTTCACTGGGACTTGACTGTTCTTCCAAGACTAGTGAAGTGAGGTCTGTGAAGGTGGCGCTTGGGGCGGAGGGCCTTCTAAGACTCCCATCCAGCCAACTGTACGTGGCCATAGAAGTGGCAGTTATGAAGGGGGGGGGGCTGTAGGTGCTGTGACGCAAGCTTATTAATTCTTCTTCTTCTTTGTTTTTTTTTTTTTTTTTTTTTTTTAGAGACAGGGTTTCTCTGTGTAGCCCTGGCTGTCCTGGAACTCACTCTGTAGACCAGGCTGGCCTCAAACACAGAGATCCACCTGCCTCTGCCTCCCAAGTGCTGGGATTAAAGGCATGCGCCACCACTGCCTGGAAAGCTTGTCAATTCTTGAAGAAGAAGAAAAAGAAAAGATTTCTTTAAGGGCTGGAGAGATAGCCCAGCAATTAATGAGTGCTTTCAGTTCTGGCAGAAGACCCACATTAGGTTCCCAGCAATGACACAGTGGCTTACAACTACCTTTAACTCTACCTCCAAGGGATCCGATGCCTTTGGACTCCACAGGTGTCTGTGCTCAAACACACATAACTACCCACAAATACATACACATAATACTTTAAAATGGTTTATTTATATATACACATAGACATAGAAATAATATAAAGTTTTAAAGTTTTAAATTAAATGAAGTTGCTCCCACGTCCCTTTGGCTTCTCATCTCTGAGCACATGGGCAGAGTAAAGCTTCTACCATGCCAAATCCAGGAGTGGGTAACAATGTTTCTGTTGGGTGATGAGCATGTTTCGAAAATCAGTAGGGAAAATAAAGGTCACAGGCTTTCAGTTATAAGATGAACGCAGCAGAGTGGTGATGGGCATGGGATTTCTGTGGTGGTGAGTGTGCATGTGAGTGTGTGTGTGAGTGTGTGTGACTGTGTGTTTCTGTGTGTGAGTGTGAGTGTGTGTATGTGTGTTTGTATGCATGTGAGTGTGTGCGAGTGTGTGTGTGTGTGTGTGTGTGTGTGTGTTGGGGGTGGGTTTTTATTAAGGTTATTTTTTTTAACCTATGTGTAGGTCTGTATCTGTTTATGTGAACATGGTTTTGAGTGCCCTCAAAGGACAGAAGAGGGCATCCTAGAACTGGACCTTCAGATAGTTGTGAGTTGACATGTGGGTGCTGGGAATTGAACCTGGGTCCTCTAGAAAAGCAGCCAATGCTCTAACCACTGTGCGTGCTCTCTCTCTCTAGCCTGGATGTGTTGAATGTGATAATGTGTATTTATATACATAAAATAAATCTTAAAAAAAAGAGTCAAGATATGACTAAAAAATCTGGAGCTCCAAATGGACCAACTTTACCATGAGGATGAGAAGAGGAGAGATGATCTTGTCTTGTGCCCTCTTCCTCTCTATGCCTCCCCCCTCTGCCTGCATACCTTACATTGTTGTCTTTCCCATCCTCCTCCTGGGAGACTTATTTCTGTCTCTTTTTTAATTCAGTGCAGCGGAAATGAATCATCTCTGGGTTTGTTTGGTAAATAGTTTCATGCCTCCTGACCCCAGCTGGCTCTCTTACTGGTTCCTTTATGGATGGATGCTCCTGGGCTAGCCACCCCAAACCCCACACATCGGCAAGACCCCGAAGGACTGGCTGTTTCTGGAATGTGCTTCTTTCTCTTCTCCAGGTCTGATGGCTTGACCTCCTCCGCTATGGGAATGGAGAGAGAAGGAAGCTAGCACTCCAGATGAGTTCCCATCGGAGAAGTAGGGAAACCTCTGGCTACTCAGAGATTTGTGTGCTGCCTCAACTCCCCTCAAAATCCTCATCTCCCAGATGAGGCCAAGGTTTAGAGAACATGAAGAGATGCAGCTGGGACCAACATTCATATATTAAATTTGTGGAGTCCTAGATGTATACCACCATTACGGGGCTACTCTGTATGTGTGTGTGTGTGTGTGTGTGTGTGTGTGTGTGTGTGTGTGTGTGTGTTGAATGTGGGTATGGAAGGCCTCAGTTCCTTCGGAATAGAAACCCATGTGCGTTACAGATGAATGATTAGACTCCTCCAGTGAGTCACTGGGTATCAAAGAGAAGCGATGTAGTGAAACAGGTTCAAGACCACCCAAGCCCTGTCCCCCTCACAGTGATGGAATTTCACAGGCTCCAGTTGTCTAGGTTGCTCTACTTCCTGGCGAATCCAGTCATGAAATGTTTCAATTTTCTAAAAATGGGTATCGGTAGAGGCCTTTTCTCAGAGCTATGGGTGATTCGGGAGTAAAATATTGACACTGAACTTTAGTGAGGCCACAGGGATTGGAATTAACACAGTTATCTAAGCTATTGTAATGTGACACGGACCACAGTTAACAATCAGGGCTACGGAGGATAGATGGCACTCTTAAGGAATGGTAACAGGACCAGATCTGGGGACTGGGAATCATGGAGGGTGTTCTGAGAAGGGGGCATCTACATCTTGCTCCGTCTCTAAACAGATGTAAGACCTGCAGAACACTTTAACACAAATTAGAGCATGCCCAGTGTTTCCAAGGAGCCCTGAAGCACAGACACAAGCCTGTTGTGTACATTGAGAGATGAGAGAGATGAACAAATGTCTGTTCACCCCATGTAGCACACCATCGATAGACCGAATAATCGTACCCAAGTCTAACGTGAAGAACCGGTGAGTTTATTAAGGTTACTTACAAGAGAATGGATGTCTCAAAAGAAGTGCCGTCGCCAAAAGCTTACCCAGTGTGAATGCCTATTCATGAACGCTGTTTAGCTGGCTCTCCCTGCTCACCTTGCAGGCAGTCTAGCAAAGGGTCTTCTCTCCCCAACCTTTTGAATCTTGTACTTTTCTGAACTCCCTGAGTATTACAAGCTGTCCTTCCTGTCCAGAATGTTTCCATAATGAGGAAATAGCCACAGTGGCCTTATATGCCTCTTTTTCAGATGTGGACACTGAAGTAAAGAGCGACTGAATAAACAAACCGTGGTCTCTAGTTAGCAAGTAGCCAGGCTAGGTTAGATCTGGTGTATTTCTGTCCCTCCCCTCAGGTGGTGGAGCTTGGCCGCGCTGCCTTGGGGCGGGGCATATCGTCCAGGGGCGTGCCCGAAGACCGGGAGGCGGGGCCTGCTGTTCAGTGGGCGGGGCCGGCAGCCGAACTGTCCGGGAGGCTTGGGGACTTGAATCCTTCTCCGGCGGCCAGGGAAACGCCTGACCATGGGAGTCCGGGAGCGGGAAACACGGAGGTGGCGGGGCTGAGCCCCGCTGAGACCTCTGGGCCGGCCATGGGCGACCGCGAGCGCAACAAGAAGCGGCTGCTGGAGCTGCTGCAGGCTGCGGGCACCGGCAACGGGCACTGCGCCGACTGCGGGGCAGCGGGTAAGGGCGCGGTGTGCGGGGCAGGTGCAGCCATCCACGGCCCCGGCCCCTGGCCTACCGGCTCCTTCCCTAGGAGCACGTCAACGCGCGACTCAGACTCGCTCCTCACTTGGGACCCCAGTCCTTCTCGCTGGAGAGTTTCGGGCGGCCCCGACGGTCCTCCGTGTCCCTGCTCCAGAAGCCCGGGACCTCGGTCCTCGCTCCGCATCAGATGCGGTTCATGCCCTGGGTTTCCTTTCGCTCTCCCACCGGGCACCTTACCACCCAGGACCCGGCTCTGGACACCATCTCCGACCCCGGGCCCTTCCCGCGTTCTCAGACCCTGAGGTCCTCACCCCGGTGCCTCCTGGGTCTCCACGACCCTCACTGCCGTGCGATGACCGAGGATGCTGATGTGGCTGGCTCCGGGCCCCAAGCCTCCGAGCGGGTTCCTCACTCGCCCGCTCTCCTCGCTTCCCCCTTCCGAGGTCTCCTGGGTGTCGTCGAGCCAAAGGGTGGGCTAAGCACGGTTCATGATGTCACCTCAGTTGTCCAAGGTTGGGGACCAAGAGAGAAAGGATTGCCGGCGTGGGCAGAGCTTGTCTCCGACCCAGAATCCTAACTGCCCGGCCCAGCCTGTCCCTGCACCCTAGTCCAGTCCTTGTCCAGCTCAGCGGAGATCCTGCTCTTCCACCCTGCAGATCCTGACTGGGCCTCTTACAAGCTGGGGATTTTCATCTGTCTCCACTGCTCTGGCGTCCACCGCAACTTCCCAGACATCAGCAAAGTTAAATCCGTGAGACTGGACTTCTGGGACGACAGTATGGTGGAGGTAGACTGGCACGCATGTGCAGATTCTTGGAATTGGGCGTGAGGGAGAAGAGGCGGGACGCAGGTGTTCCTCTTCCACAGAAAAGGAAAATGAAGCCCAGAGAGGTGCAATGATTAATGAGAGGAAACATAGACTAGTAGATAGTGGTTTAGACAAAGGCCCTGAGTTCGTGTGTGTGTGTGTGTCCCTGAGTATGCCATGCATGCTCAGGAGCTCACAGAGGTCAGAGAAAGGCATCAGATGTCCTGGAATTAGCGCAACCAGTAGTTGTGGGCAGCCATGGTGGTCCCCATGGTGGCCTGGGTTCTTGCAAAGAACCCAGGTCCTTTGCAAGAGCAGTAAGTGCTCTTTACTATTGAACCATCGCTCCAGCCCTTGGGCTAGGGTGTTAATCTTGGCTATGGAATCTGTTTCCACATCCATGTACTGGACATGCATTCTCCCTTTCACTGGCTGTTGTAAGAATAAAACAGGTTCAGCCCAGAGACAAAGTGAATTGTTACTGCTCTCATTCGTAGGAGCCAGGAACGGAGGAAGAGAAACATCAGACTCATAGCCTAAGGTCCCTCGCCCCTTTCTAGCGCACTCTTCTTTCCTGCCCAGTTAGTGGACTCCTCAGGGGGTGAAGCCATTTTGGCCAGAAAACCTTAAGAGAGCAGGCAGGTCAACATCACACTGGTGAACAGAGAGGATCAAGGGCCTCGGGAAAGCGGGGCACTTTCCTTTTAAGGCAGGATCTGGGCTGAGCTTTTTACCATTCAGTCACTGGAAGCATATTCTATTCTTTGTGGGAAGAGCACACTGAAAAGACAAAGTGGCTACCCATTCAAGGCTTACATTCTAGGGAAGGGAAAGACAGGTATTCCACCAGCTAGCCCATACACTCACAGGTTTTTGCCTTCTAAGCCCCTGCAATGTCTTCATTGGGACAGGTGAGATCACCAGGGGTTCAAAGGCAATACATGTCTATGACCCAGTTCCAGGGTCCCCAGGGAGGAGGCTGGTGTTCACTGTGTCCAGAGACACGAATTACAAACCTGGTGTTCCTACTTTTAGCCCAGCTATGTCACATCCACTGGCACATCAGTATATCACTGGACACAATGCCCACTCTAGTCTCTGGTGACGTGGGGTATTCTATGGGGCTGGGAGCCATTTTCATTCTCTAGCTACCCCAGTCTCCTGTAGACTTTAAGGGCTAAGAGGGGGCTTGGCTGTCTGTGGATTGAGTGAGAGAAAAAAAACATGAACTTTGTGGTCCGGCGGAACTGGCTTCAGATCCTCATTTTGTGTTCAGCAGTGTTGCCTTGAGAAGCCACCTAACTTCTCCAAGCCCCAGTGTCCTCTTTAAAAAACAGAATAGTAGTGTTAAAATGGTTGAGAGAACCCAATATGCTATTATGTGAGAACTGTAAGGGGCTGTTCTTATATAAGGCATAGTTATCAATACCCCACGTTATACCAAACTAGGACTATCCATGCCTGGTGAGATGCTTCCTGAGAAGCAGTTTCTCCTGGTCCAGCCTCAGAGCCAGTGAAATTCACAGGCATCTATCTATCTATCTATCTATCTATCTATCTATCTAATTTATTTATAGACAGGCTTTCTCTACATAGCCCTGGCTATCCTGGAACTCACTGTGTAGAACAGGCTGGCCTTGAACTCACAAAGATCCACCAGGCTCTGCTGGGAGTAAAGGCCTGTGTGTGGGCACCACACCCAACAATCACAGTCTTCTGGGTAAGCCACAGTTTCATTTCAAGTTCTACGATTACATCAATTTGCTCTTGTCTTACAGTTCATGACTCACAATGGGAACCTAAGTGTGAAAGCCAAGTTTGAAGCTAGAGTCCCAGCTTTCTACTATGTCCCTCAGGCCAACGACTGCCTGTAAGTAAGTGACCCTAGGGAGGATCTGGGGAGGGGTCTTCCCAGCCCTTCTCTGTCCCTGGTACCTTTGTCTGAGGTGAGTCTTCCTGTGATCTGGATGGAAGGTTGTTTCAAGGATGGATTTGGTATTACCATGAAGGATGCATAGGAATTCTGCCTGAGATCAGGTGAGGTGGCAAAAGCCTGTGGTCCTGATGCTCAGGTGAGTAGGAGGGTCAGCCTCAGCTACACAGTGAGGTGGAAGGCAGCCTGGGCTACCTGAGACTCCACCTCAAACAAAACAAAAGCTGTTTATATTTGTGGAGCTTTCCAAATATGCCAAGCTCTGTGTTAAATGCTGTGTGCGTTACTGTCAAACATTCTCAACAACCCTGAAGGGATGACTGTCACTCTAAGATTAGGAGACAGAACCTGATGGGTGTGAAGGGGCATTAGGAAAACCCAAGAGATCAGGAGGGTTGTAAAAGTGAGGGATGAGAAGGACTATAGAACCTAGTGACCCCAAACCTCTGCAAGGCTGAGTCTTTGAGCCTGGGCCACCTTCTCAGGGACTTGGCTTCACTCAGGGCTCACAAAGACAGTGTCTTGTGTACACAGAAAAAGGGATCACCAGGTAAACACAGTCCCAGGCAGACATGGCTGCAAAGTTGTATTCGAACCACTGAATCTCAGCATGGCGCTCTCAGGCCTTGCACAAATACAAAACTGTGATTGGTGGTTCTGTGGTCTTGCAGGTAGGTGACCTAAGGCCTGCAGATGCCATGTGGAGTGGCAGGGAAGCACATCTTTATAAGCAGAGGGTTTCAGGTTTCCCCTCCCCACAACTCTGCTGCTACCCAGCTATTAAGAAGGTGGCCTAGACACCAAGCCCCTTGGATGTCCTACATGTAACCCAATTCCCCCTTCAAAAGTGTGAACAGGGACATGCTTTACAACATGATATAGATGAAAGCATCTCCCATGTCACCCAGCATGCATTTCTTTGTGTCAACTTTGTCCCTCATGCCTCTGTGAGTTATGTTGGACACCACTTGAAAGAACCTATCCCAACTTGCCCCATTGCCAACACTTCAGCCTTTACCCAAGCCCCTGGACAGCATCTCTTACATGGGCTTTCTTTTTTTTTTTTTTTTTTTTTGGTTTTTCGAGACAGGGTTTCTCTGTGTAGCCCTGGCTGTCCTGGAACTCACTTTGTAGACCAGGCTGGCCTCGAACTCAGAAATCCGCCTGCCTCTGCCTCCCAAGTGCTGGGATTAAAGGCGTGCGCCACCACCGCCCGGCTCTTACATGGGCTTTCTATACTGACCCCTCCAGCATGGTTCATTGTGACTCCCACAAATGTCTTTGCATTTTAATCCCTGTTGACCAAAGGCTGGTGGCCTCTTGCTCCAGTTTTGAAATTATTATATTCCCTGCCTCCGGGACCAGGACAAGAGTCCTTGGTCTCTAGTCTGGCCCCTAGTGCTGGTTCTATGACCCAGTATTCCCATCTCCATGTTGTGCCTGGTGCTGTCTTCATTGTCCTGTGGGAAAGGCTATACCTTAGGAAGTACTGGGGATCAAAACCAGGGACTGTGCATATCGGGCTAGCCTTCTACCTCTGAGCTTCACCTCAAACAATGAAAGAACTCTTAACTGTAAGTCACAGCATTCCAGTTTTGGCTAGCTCAGGTACCAAAAGATTTTGTAGGCTCTGAAGATCAGACACCAGGAAGGACAGATGTGAAGTCACCTTCAAGAAGGACAATCCCGTACCAGGTGTGATGGTGCACACCTGTAATCCTGGCATTAAGGAGACCAGGGAGACTGAGGCCAGAGGAGTTGAGGGTTGAGACAAGCCTGGACTGCAATATGGTGAGACCCTCCTTCAAAACAATATCAGCAAAGGCCTGCAAAATGGCCCAGTGGCAAAAGTGCCTGCCGTTAAGCCCGAGAGCCTGAGTTCCATTCCTGAGCTCTACACAAGGGAAAAAGAGAAATGGTTCCTACAGTTGTTCTCTGACTTCCACACGTGCATTGTGGAGTGAGCAGTTATGCAGTACATACGTACACAAAATAAATAAATGTATATTTTTTATAAAGGAGGAAATAAGAGGGAGAAAGAAGAAGAGGATCATAATACCAGGAGCTCAAACAGGACCAAGGAAAAGGAGAAAGACGGAGAGGCTCAAGCATGACAGGGTCCTATTCCCTCATGACTCTTGTCCAGCCATCTTTCTCTCAGGCTGACTTCTACCTGCAGCTGGCAGCAAATCCACTTGTACTGCCCAGCATGGCCCAGAGAGGGCTTCCAGTCAGTCTCTTTTGGTCCCTTTGGCCCAAAGCAACCCAGAGCTCCAAATGACCTGTTTGGGCCAGATGTACAGCTCTAGGTCACTCCTGTGCCCAGGCCATTCAGTCCTAACCTTTGGAACACGTACCTGGAAAAGATAAGAAGATAACAAACAATGGAGATAGGTTTGCTCTCAGCTTCACAGTTTCACAACAGCCAAGAATAACATTTGGTCGAGGTTAGCAGTAAGAGCCTACCCTGAGCCTGGTGCTGGGAAGCACACCTTCTACTTCTGTCTGGGAGGCAGAAGCAGGTGGTGCTCTGTGAGTCTATGGCCAGCCTACACTGAAAGTCACTGTCAAACAAACAAACAACCCTACTTTGTGTTCAATGTAGTTCTGGGTTCTTTACATAGGACCGCCCACTTCAACAGCATTAGGGAAGGCAGGTTTATTACTGCCTTGTTTCCTAGGTTTAGAGATGTTCAGTAATTTGGTGTGGCAATGTAACACAGTTGCTAGACTGCTTGCTTAACTTAAAGTCCTGGATTTGATCCCCAGTGCTACATAATAACCAGATATGGTGGAATACATCTGTAATCCCAGCACTTGGTGGTGGTGGGGGTGTAGAAGCAGGAAGATCATGAGTTCAGTCAATCTCAGATACTTTGGACACCTCCGGTCAGCCTGGGATACACTAGACCTCATTTCAAAAGACATGAAACAGAAAGTTGGGTCAGTTTGCTCTATCAGTGTGGTGGTCCAGAGTTCATCAGCAGGTGCAGGACATTTACTATTCAAGTCGGCGAGCAGGCGTCTATCAATGGGGACAGGTTAAGTGTCCAGGGAGCTGATATCTTCATCATTGACTTAGAAGGTTGAGTGACAGCCTAGTGCTTCTCAAGAAGACACAGTTCCCTGGTGTGTCATCTGGAGAGCAGAAACTACTTAGGAGATAGAACCCAGAGGAACTGCTGCACATTCCATAGAGCACAGGACACCCCACCTCTACTACAGAAAATCATCCAACACCAATGTTAACTATCCTAAGGAGGAGAACCTTTGGGTATCTTGTGATGGCAGCTCCTGGGTTGTCCCCCCACACCCCTCTGCTGCAGGGTCTGGGAAGTCACTGTGGGAAGACCCTGAAGACACAACTAACCAAAAGTTCTCTTTTTAGGGTCTTAAAGGAACAATGGATTCGAGCTAAGTATGAAAGACAGGAGTTTATGGCTGATGAGAAAGCTGTCTCACCCCCAGGTAAAGTTACCATTTTGTATGTATATATGTATGTTTGTTTGTATGTATGTATGTATGTATGTATGTATGTTTGTATATGCACCACATGTATGCAGTTCACCCAAAGGCCAGGACAGGGTATTAGGTCCCCTGGCATTGGAGATATGACAGTTGTGAGCCATGTTGGTATGGCGGGGATTTGAACCTGGGTCCTCTAAGAGAGCAGCCAATGTTCTCAGCCACTGAGCCATCTCTGCAACCAAAAGGTACAATCTTAATGTTTTGAGGTCTATGTTCTAATGAGCTCTAGATAACGAAAGGGGGAGGTAGGCTTGGTAGGAGTATGAGCTGGATTTCAGCTTCTCTTTCCACACTCATACAGGGTACCTCACTGGCAGCCCTAGATCCAGGGTGGTTTTTCACCCCACTGACTTGATTTCTCAAGCTGGCACTGCCCAGGGGACAAAGGTCTTGAAGGACCTCAGCTTCTAGGATTTCCAGGAGTACAAATTATTCTCCAACTAATAGATGTCTTAAGGATCATTCTTATACTCTTAAACTTGGCTGATAGCAATGTCAAAGTTGGTTAGGAATATATAATTTATATAGAGACACAAATGTGTTTGTACAAATTCATACATACATACATACACAGTCTCACTATATATCCCTGGCTTGCTTGAAACTCTCGATGTATCCCAGGCTGGCCCTAAACTCATAAAAACCTGTTTCTGCCTCCTGAGTGCTGGGACCAAAGGTGTGTATCACAACACATACCCTTCATTCTTTTGAGGCAAAGTCTCTTCTATCTCAAGGTGGCCTTGAACTCACTATTTAGCCAAGGATGACCTTGAACTCCTGATCCTCCTGCTTCTACGTCCAGAATGTTAGGATTATAGCCACCAGGACTGGCCTTATGCCGTGCTGGCGGGTTAAACCCAAAGCCTCTTGCTTGCTATGAGAGACTCTTCCAGCTGAGCCACATCCCCCGGCCCAGGAGCTCCTTCAGGATTAGTCCTGATTCTCAGTCCTTAGTCATCTTAAGCTTTTATTTTTCTTCCTTTCTTTCTTTTTCCCCTCCCTTCTCCCTGACCCTTTCTTCTCTGTCTTTCCTTTTTTTTTTTAAATTAAAAATCTTTATTTTTATGTGTATGATTGTTTGACCCAAATGTGTATATGTGCACCACATGTAATACTGGTGCCCTCAGAGGTCAGAAGAGAGTCTCTGGTCCTCTGGAACTGGAGTCATGCATGGATGGTTGTGAGCCACCATGTGTGTGTTGAGAACCGAACCTGGATCCTTTGCAAAAACAGCAAGTGCTCTTAACTGCTGAGCCATTTCCCCAACAACTTGTGTTGTGTGTGTGTGTGTGTGTGTGTGAGTGAGTGAGAGAGAGAGAGAGAGACAAGGTCTTGTTATGTAGCCAAGACTGGCATTGAACTCATAACAGCTCCCTTTCCTCAGTCTGAATCCTGGGATCACAGACCCAACGCACCTGCCTTTTTCTCAGAAAGCAGTGGGACCTCAGAAGTGGGGAAGAAGGGTTTTGCACTGGTGGGTGGAGACTGAAATCATATAAAGTTGGTCCCAGATAGGACCCTGCATCCCGCACCTGAGAGTGCCAGATCAGACTGGCTATGTTCCAGTAGTGGGAGGGGCCCTTTATCTCTTGAGCCTCAGGTTAGCTTATTTATATTGACTTCATGGCTTATTTCTTGCACTTGGTGGTTAAGGTAACCGAGAAGGTTTCCTGTGGAAGCGAGGACGGGACAATGCACAGTTCCTGAGAAGAAGGTTTGTCCTTCTGTCGAGGGAAGGCCTCCTGAAGTACTACACCAAGGAGGAGGTAAGAGGCCAGGTTGCCTGTGTTTTCTCAGGAGCATCTCCATTCAGCCCTGGCAAGGATGATGTTCTCCTACTTCTCCTTGGCTACCGTCAACCCAGGCCAGGATCAGCCACACTTTGGTCACTCAAAGGCAGCGTAGTTTGGTCCATTTCATTGTTGTTGTTCTCTAATTTTTTTTTCCTTTTTGAGATAGAGTCTCACTATGTAACCCTTACTAGTCCGGAACTTGCTACTTAAATCTGGATAGCCTTGAACTCATAGAGAGTCCCCTGAGTGCTCAGACTGTAGGAGTGTCCCACCATGCCTGGCTAGAAACAATTTTATTGATGTATATTTACATATTCAGTTTACTCATTTGCTAGGCAGATGGCTTGTGACACTAATCCCAGCACTTGGGAGGCAGAGGCAGACAGATCTCTGTGAGTTTGAAGCCAGGTTTGCATAGTGAGTTCCAGGACATCCAGGGCTGTATGAGACCTTGTTTCAAAAACAAACAAACAAACAAAATAAAACTAAATTCCTCTCCTTTGCCCAGTGCCCTGGTCAGTCAGTCAGGAGTCTACCTCTTCTATTTTTTTCTTCTTATGATGCTAGGGACTGAGCCCAGGGTTTGTGCAGGCTGGATGTCACTCTGTCATTGAGCTCATCCCTAGCACAGCTAGCTCCAGCCTCTTTAAGACACAGAGGCTGTTTGCTTCGGTACAAAAGTGACTGCTGTGGGGTGTGGTGCCTTTAAACCCTATGCCCCCAAAACAGAAGCGGGTGGGTCTCTATGAGTTCCAGGCCAGCCTGATCTACACAGTGAGTTCTAGGACAGCCTGGACTGTATAGCAAGACTCTATCTAAACAAGGGCTGGAGAAATGGCACAGCGGTCAAGAGCACTTGTTGGTCTTGCAGAGGACTCTGGCGTGGTTCTCAGCACCCACATCGTAGCTCAAAACTACCTCAACTCAAGTTTCAAGGGATTCAACACCCTCCTCTGAGCTTTGCATGCCTCAGGCATGTACACAACACACATACCTGCAAAGCACTTCTACACATAAAACAAGATAAACCTAAAAATAAACCCAAACAAACAAAGAACAAAACTGCCAAACCGCCAAAAGGCCAGGCCAGGAACTGTACCACTAGGTCAAGACAAATGATGCATCCAGCCTTATTTAAAGGAAGGGATACAGTTCTATATCCTTCTGGGTAGAGCATCTGGGGACTACTGGGAGAGAAGGAAGTGGTGAGGATATCTTTGGAGGCCAGCTACCACATCGAGCCCTGGGGCGGCCCAGTATTAGGGAACAGGAAAAAAAAAAAAAGAAAGAAAAGAAACCAAAAACGAAAAGTGTTAACAAAGTTGAATGTGAAATATCGGAGCAGCAGACCAGCGGGGCAAGCTCTGAGCTCTGCAGCTCGGCCTGAGGCATTTGGTCTGTGTGTTTCCCTGTTGCTCTCCTAGAGGAGTAGACAATTCTAGAAAACTGGTATGTCCT
The DNA here is from genome assembly GCA_036184795.1 of Tokudaia tokunoshimensis. Lineage (NCBI taxonomy): Eukaryota > Metazoa > Chordata > Mammalia > Rodentia > Muridae > Tokudaia > Tokudaia tokunoshimensis. Next base: position 41,527,011 of record BTHU01000010.1, on the reverse strand, counting down.
GGACTGAGGAAAAGTGTAGGGGAGAAAAGTGGGGACCTATCACTTTAAACACTGACAACCTGCTTTTCAACGCTTCTGTTTTTTCAAGGCAGGAAGAGAAACGCTCTCCTGTGGTCAGGCAGGGCCCAAGCCCCACTGGTGGCTGTGACTTGGTCTCCATGACAGGGTCTCCTCCTTAGCTGGATAAAGGTTATTTGATTTTCAGTCTCAGGCCAATCCAGTATGTTGTGTTTAAAGGGCAGTGAGTGTGGCAGGGGCCTGTATTCACTTTTGCTTGATTTTGTTGAGATGGGATCCTGCTGTGTAGCCCCTGTGGGTCATTAACTCACAATTGTCCTGCCTCAGTTTCCTGACTGTTGAGATTACAGGAATGCACTCCATATGGGCTTTTTCTTTTCTCTCTTTCTTTTTTTTAATATTTTTTCAAAATGGAATTTTTTTATTATGAAAGTAACTCATCTTTATGTAAAAATGTTGGATTGTGCAAAGAATTAAGCTAAATGGAGTCACAATTTCTCTGGAGGTTGAGGCAGGAGGGGTTTTAGCCCAAGAGTTAAAGACTAGCCTGATGGTTCACGCCTTTAATCCCAGCACTGGGGAGGCAAAGGCTGGCAGAACTCTGTGAGTTTGAGACTGGCCTAGTCTACAGATAAGTTCCAGGACAGTAAGAGGTTCACAGAGAAGCCCTGTCTGAAAACAAAAGAAAAATAAAACAGAAGAAGAAGAGACACAAAACTTTATTTTAGCCCAATTTTAAGAAGAAAAGAAAAGAAAACACACAGAACTAAATTTCCACCTATAATACCTACAGTTAACTAAGGAAACGATGCTGTGACTGAGAATGCTAACCATGTAGAGGGATGGAGTAGGGTTTAGAGAGATGGCTCAATAGCTAAGAGCACTGTTGCTCTCCCAGAGGACCCAAGTTTGGTTTCCAGCGCCCACATTAGGTGGCTCAAAACCTCCTGTAACTCCAGGGGATCTCACGCCCCCTTCTGTCTTCTGAGAGCATCACATACACACACACATGGTGCACATAGATACATTCAGGTACACAGACATACACATAGGATAAATATAACAATCTTCCAAAATGGATAACTGTAACTACATAGGTAAAATTTTAAAACATTTTCTAGCAAAAAAAAATCATATACAAGAATAATAGAAGAAGGACTTGGGTCTAGCTTAGTGACAAGTTATAAATAAAATAAATAGATAACAAAAGGGAGCTGGAGTGCCCCTTAGTGGTAAAGCACTGGTCTAGCAAACTCAAGGTCCAGGGCTTGGGATTTAAATTTGTGTTTAAAAATGTATGGGCCAGAGAAGAGTTCAGTGTGGCTCCTGCTGGTCCAGGGGCATCCCTTAGTGCCCCACCACAAGTTCGAGCCCAAGGAGCTGCTGTTTGGATATTTATATCACATGAGTGGTTGGTTTGCTCCAGGAAAGGTTCTGTGGCTATAACGTGTGAAAAGTTCAAAGTGAAGCTTTCCTAGACCCGCTTCCAGCTCAGGGGGCTATCACAGCAGCCCAGGGTTCTGTATTAGGGGCTGGTTTGTAGTGAAGGCCTTGGCAGGAAAGCACAGTATCTAGAGGATCCTTTCTCTCTTCTAGGGTAAAGTCCCAAAGGCTGTCATCAGCATCAAGGATTTAAATGCCACCTTCCAGACAGAGAAGATCGGACATCCTCACGGACTGCAGATCACCTACAGGAAAGAGGGCCACGTCAGGAACCTGTTTGTTTACCATGATAGTGGAAAGGTGAGATGACTCAAGTTACTTCTGCAGTGTCCAGCATGGTGCCCAGTCCATAGTCTCAGCCCACCTCTTCTGCTGCACATTTTATCATGCACTAATATGCTTCTGGAGACCTGCTGCCGCCGCTACCACTGCTCCTGCAATGCTGCTTTGGCTGCTTTGACTGCTGCCGCTGCCACCGCTGCCACCGCCGCCGCTGCCGCTGCCACCGCCGCCGCTGCCGCTGCCAAGTGCCTTTATCTATTTCCACTTTGTACTCTGAATCAGAGATCTGAGGAAGGCAAAGTGGAATATAGATGAACCTAGCAAGTACTGCAACACTGATCAGTGAGAGAAAATTTAGCAGAAGGGGACCTTAGCCAAATACAGCAAATCCACTGGCTATGGTGGCGCACACCAGGCCCAGCATTAGGTAGGCAGAGGCATGTGGATCTCTGTGAGTTTGAAGCCAACCTGGTCTATAGATTGAGTTCCAGCACAGCCTGGATTACATAGTGAGACAACAACAACAAACAAACAAAGAAGAACAAACGGCAGGTGTGGGTAGGGCTGAGATTGTGATTTAGGAGGAAGGGTCGATGGACTGGGCCAGGACCTTTCCTTCCACATGTCAAACTGGACCAAGAGCATCCGTATTACTTAAGACCTTGTGAGACTGGAGGAATGGCTCAGTGCAGCCGCTGTTGCCCTTGCAGAGGACCTGGGTTCAATTCTCAGCACCAACACTGGTTCACAATAGATCATAACTTCAGTTCCAGGGCATCCAACTCCCTCTTCTGGTTTCTGTGTGTGCAGGACGCTTAGTTGGTGTATAGGCATACATGCAGGCAAAACACATTAAGTAGAAACAAATACATTTTAAGAAAATGTTATTTTATGTATAGGGGTATTTTGCCTGCATTGTGTTTGTATATCACATTCGTGCCTGGTACTCACTAAGGCCAGGATAGGGTATCAGACTCCCCTGGAATTGGAGTTCCAGATAAATGTGGGTGCTGGGAGTTAAAGCTGGGTCCTCTGGAAGAACAACCAGTGCTCTTAACAGCTGAGCCATCTATTTGTCCAGTCCCCAAATAAATAAACAAAAGGTCTAGTCTCAGGCCACCCGAGACCTCAATTAGAAACTTTGTAACAGAGTCTTGAGTGATTAGGACACACAAAAATGTTTGAGAAATGTTATGATTTTATAGTCCCAGCACTTGGCAGACTGAGGCAGGATGATCTTGGGTTTGCGGCTGAATTAGGATACATAGCAAGACTGGGCGATCAGCTGGTAGGAGCAGAGTAGTCAAGCCAAAGGGTATGTGTGAGAGTGAACTGTCTCAGGACCTCAGCACGGTCAGTGACTGGACAGCGCAGCAATGCTAAGTATACACAGGGAAGTACTGGCCAGCACTTTGGGGTCATTTAACTTTGCCAGACATGCTCTTGGTGACTGTTAACCTTCGTGTCTGAATGCTTGACAACCCTGAAAATATTTTCTACCCACATTCAAGGGACAGGGACAGGTCAGGACCCTTACTCAGGTCACACAGTGGATATTTCCTCAGCCCAACACCCATTTAACAACTTTTTTTTAATTTTTTAATTTTTTTTTTTTTTTGTGGGAGGAATCAAAACAGGATTTCTCTGTGCAGGCCTGGCTATCCTGGAACTCTATTTGTAGACCAGGCTGGCCTCAAACTCAGAGTTCCATCTGCCTCTGCCTCTGCCTCTGCCTCTGCCTCTGCCTCTGCCTCTAAGATAGTGGTGTGTGCCACTACCACCTGGCTAAAACACTTTTTTAAAATTAGATTTCTTCATTTTATTTTATGTGTGAGTGTGATTCTGCTGGTGAGAGAACCTTGGGCAGCAGAGTTAGATGAATGGACTTTCCAAGGGTCCCTCAAACTGGAGAGTTGACTCAGGACTGCTCCCTAGTGCCCCCCTTTCTCACGGCTTTAATTTGCTTGTTGATTGGTTTTGTTTGCTTGGGGATTTTGTTGGTGTTGTTATTTTGAAAGGTTCATACTAAGTAGCCTAGGCTAGCCTGGAACTTGTGTAGACTAGGCTGGCCTTGAACATACCTGAGTGCTGATTAAAGGTGTATACCACCACACCTGGCTCCTGCAGGGCTTTTAAGCATCACCATGAAAGCATCACCATGAAAGTATGTCACAGTGGTGAGATGCGGTGGAAGCATTCTGGGCTGCAGCTACAGTTTGCTCAGGACTGTGAGACTGTTTCTCTTCTCCTTACGCTGTGAATATAAATATAGCCCAAGTACATGTTGGGTTCCTTTTTTTCTGAGGTGGCCCCATTTTCCTAATGCCTAGGACCCAAGAACTTTTGTTTTCCATTTTCTTTCTTTTGTCAGGGAGGAGTTGTATTTTGCTATGTAGCTCAGCTGGTCTTGAACTTGGAGCAATCCTCCTGCCTCAACCTCCCACTGAGATTGTAGGCATAGGCCAACATACCCTGTCAAGAATGCCCTTAACAAACACCAGGACAGGAGAGCTCAGAAGTCCCGCTAGGCCCGTGTGTCTGGCTGTGTCTGGCTTTGCGGGTAGAAAGGAACTTGTTGCTCTCTGTTGAGTCTGCACTCACATGACTTCCTCAATCAGTGCAAGGCCTCAGCGCCCTGCACCACAGATCTCCCAGCAAGTCTTTCTGCCTCTCCACCCAAAATTCCTGGGAGAGAGAATGTCTGATAAGTCCAGTTCTGTCTCTTTATTGGTCCAGCTGCTGTAGCCAAGGCAGGGTAGGGACTGTAGGGGTGTGAGACTGAGAGTCAGTTCTCAGAGAAACGTGGGTAGGAGCAACTGCCTGGGAATTTGTTACAACATCTAAACTAATGTATGCAATGAATGGACTGTCATAGGTCAAAGGGTGGGTAGGGCAGAAAGGAGAAGTATCATGTGGGGTGGTGGGAGTGTGGGTAGTGATTGGAGTAGGGATGAGATAGAGGGGAGAAAGAGAGAGAGAGAGAGAGAGAGAGAGAGAGAGAGAGAGAGAGAGAGAGAGATGATACACGCCTTTAAGTCCAGTTCTTGGGGGTAGAGGCAGGAGGACAAGATTCAAGTGTGGCCTACAAGGCAAGCTCCTACACCAAAATTAAGAATAAAATGAAAAGGTGAGGAGGTGCACATGTGCAATTCCCATACACAGAAGGAAGAAGCGGGAGGATCAAGGGTTCAAGGCTAGCCAGGCGATGGTGGCATCGGCAGTGGCGGTACATGCCTTTAGTCCCAGCACTTGAGAGACAGAGGCACAGAGATCTCTGTGAGTTTGAGGCCAGCCCAGTTCATAGACCGAGTTTTAGGACAGCCAAAGCTTCACAGAGGAAATCCTGTCTTGATAAAAACAAACAAAAAGGAGTTCAAGGCTAATCTCTGCTACTTAAGTGTTTGAGGAGGCTAGCCTGGACTACATGAGACTGTACCACAAAAAAATAAAAATAAAAATAAAAAAATAAAAAAGGGCTCTGGAGATACAGCCCAGTTGTAGAAGGCTTCTCTGAACATTAAGGTGGAGGGGGAAGCTGGAGAGATGTCTCAGCAGTTCAGAGCACTTGCTGTTCTTGCAGAGGACCTGGGTTCAGTTCCCTAAACTCACAAGGTGACTCACACAGCGGCTTCGACCTTCACTTACAGCGGATCTCCAAGGCTGTCTTCTGTCCTCCGCAGGTCCACTCGGGGGCACATACATGCCTGTAGGCACGCACGCATACACATGAAGAAAGGAAAGCGTGGGGGTGGGGAGAAGGAAGGAAGGGGAAATGATGTCTGATTGGAGAGGAGCTGAGAAACCCTTGGGGATGTGCTTCTCTGGATGAGACGATGGTGGCTCACCATTATGAAGGATGTGCTCTCACGGTGACAGCCACTTGTGGCTGGCCTTGCATTCCAGGTCCTGAGCATCTCTGATGGCGGGATGTCTCCACATGCAGTCTCCACCCCCCACCCGAAGAAGTGTGTCCCAGCGCCCCACAGCATCGCAACATCCAGAGTCTTAGTGTTAAGGAATACAGTCTCGGGACCCCTCCACGCCAGTCTCCTAATAGAAGTCCAGGGGTGTCTCACAAACTTTAAAAAGTGCACTAGGCCTTTTTGTGCAGCTCACACTGGTCTTTTTCCGTGGCTGGGAGCTCTTCCTGTTTGTGACTTGCGACTAGCTCAGGGCAGTCCCCTGGGCTCTGGTATCACCCTCTCCAGATGTTCCTAGATGGGACGGTGTGAAGTGCATATTTCCTGAATTTGTGTGTGTGTGTGTGTGTGTGGTATGCTGTGACCCCGCTCTCTCTAGCCCAGCCAGCAGGGTCCTCCCACATCCCCCCATCTCATCACTCTGTGCTTTGCATTTTCCCTGGCAGGAGATAGTGGACTGGTTCAATGCTCTCCGTGCAGCCCGCCTGCAATACCTAAAATTGGCCTTTCCTGATCTCCCAGAGTCCGAGGTGAGCTAAATGTGGACTTGGCTTCTGCATGTCCCATCCCCTCACATTTCTCTTCTTGTCTCTTGACCCCTAAGACACTCAGGGGCTAGACGAGGTTTATCGCAGTTAAGCCTAGGAGGACTGGAGGGTAACAACTCTCTGCAGGGTCAAGGGCCTCAGCCTCCTAACATCTTTCTTCAATTTCCCACTAAAATATGCAAATGAGTCTACCTACTGTACGCACAGTGCTTCTAACCCATTTTATCTGGACTCTTCCTATATAGTAATTACTTAGAACTGGCAGTTGGGTTTGGTGATTATTCCCATTAAGTGAATAATGGGCCCTTTCACAACTTTGTGGCTGTGTTCTGTGAGGCTTTGTCCTTGGGAGATGTTGGGATCCAAATGACAGGGGTGGATCTGCCTATGGTGGTAAAGGTAACAGTAAGCTGAGGACTTCCTTTGTGATTGTCCCCAGACATCTGGGACCTACATCTATTTCCTGCAACCTTGTCTAGGGACAGGAATGACATGGGGTAGAAGATGGTATTTTAAGCCAGGAGCCCTAGGCCCTCACAGGTCATTGACATACTGTGTGACCCTTACAGGTACCTTTCTGAGCATGCTTCCACATTAGGAAGATGATGGTTGGTTCAGGTCTCCATCAGGGTTCCCTCTAAGCTATGAGGTTCTGTGATTGAGGATGTGGGTTTGTTTTGTTTTGATTTGGGTTTTGGTGTTGTTGTTTGTGACACGGTCTCACCGTGTAGCCCAGGCTGGCCTAGAATTCACTATGCAGACCAGGCTGGTCTGAAACTCACCTGAATCTGCCAGCCTCTGCCTCCCAAGTGTGGCAATGAAAGGTGTGGGCACATGTGTGTGTACTCATATGTGCAGATACAGGTACACATGTGTGCCTATGTTTGTGGAGGTCAGAGGTCAGTCTCATGTGTCCTCCTTCAGATGCCATCTACCTTTATTTTCTGGAGACAATCTCTCTTTGTTGGCCTGCACCCTCCCATTAGGCTGACCAGCCAGTGAGCCCCAAGGATCCTCCTCTCTGTGTCTTCCCAGTGCTGAGATTATGGTCCTCATGATGAAACTTAGTTTTTTTATGTGGATTCTGTTGTTCAAAGTCAGGTCCTCACATTTGCATGGCAAGCATTTTACCCATGGGACCATCTTCTTAACCTGTGATTTCTTAGTCTCCTCTGTTAGACCCTCATTGAAAGACTAAATGTTCTTCATATTCTGGGGTTTACAGGGAGCTGAGTATCTGAGTATCAGGTCCAGTGATGTACCCATTTAGAAGTTCCCTAGGCACAGTTCCAGCAGGGGCAGGGGTTAAGCTCAAAACTGAGGTCTTGGTGCTTAGTCAGCACCCAGAGCTGGTTACTGATAACTCAGCGAAGAGTCCAGAGTGCTGACTGCTGACCCAGGAGAGGGGAGGGCACCAGGGGAGGACACAGGGCAGGTGCTTAGCCTTATTTAATCTGGCCTGGCTTCCTCTGTTTGGTAACCTGTGTGAAGGAAGTTGGTCTTTGACCAATGTCCCCAATGTTCCCTTGCCTCCGTTATCAACCATTTTCTACTTCCCTTGCCTGTCTCTCATTCTTGTCCTTCCTATATCTAGATGTAGGGCTCAGGCTTAAGCATTCGGTGCTGGAAACCCAGGAAGTCTTTCATCTGAAAGGCACAAACGGGGCAGGGGTATGGCTCAGCAGTGGAGCACTTGCCTAGTTTGCATTAGACCTGGGTTCCCTTCCCAGCCCGGGGAAGGAAGGCTTAGTGGTCTATAATCCCAGCACTTTAGAGGCTGAAGCAGGAGGGTTGCTGAAAGTTTGAGGCCAGCCTGAGCCAAATAGTGAGTTAAAAATCAGTCCATCTTGGGATACACAGAAAAAAACATGGGGGTGGAGCGAGGAAGGAAAAAAGGGAAAGGAGGGAGGAGGGGATTAGAGGTGTGCACACAGACCTGAGTCAGAGCCTGCTGTGGTGCCCACAGGGTGACATGGCTTCTGAGCTTCAGTGTCACCATGGCCCCCTGCCCCTGCCAGGCTGTTATAGCGAGCCGGTGTCTGAAGTACAGGAAAGAATGCTGAAGGAAAACTCCAGCCAGGTGGTTTCCCTTGTTTCTCTGGGGCCTAGACTAGCCCTGTGCCGGTTCAAATTTGGAATATGAAACAGTCAGGGCCTATTTTCTCCAGACTAAGAATAAATCCTATAGAATATATTTGAGGAGAGATGGAGTAGTGTGGTGTAGATTTTCATTTGGGGCCTCAACTTCCCTCTCTTGCTTCCTGTGGTGATTCCCCAGCTCCGACCTCAACTTTGCCCCTACCGCTGCAGGGCCCTGCTATGTCCTTAGAAATCTAGACTGCAGTTAGACTGCCATTTGATGCTCTAGGTCTGTCTAGTCCCCATCTCCCCACTACCTGGAAGCATAGGAAGTCAGCCCTGATCCCCGGAATCTTCTCTGAGTGTAGGAACGCAGACTGCAGGGCTGTTGGAGATTACAGTAGGGAGGGAGAGGACCCCCAGAGACAGGAAGCTTTACCAATGCAACATCTGGTTGAGCCAGAAGGTGCTGAGATTCTGGTGGTCTCCTAACACCTAGGCCAGAGTTTCCTCAATGTGTCTACCCTGCTATCTCCTCTTCACGGCCGTTGTCAGAAACTGTGATCGGGTCTCAGCTGGCACTGGCATGATGGGGCGTCTGGTCAAAGACTTCTGCCATCTTTACCATTTCGGTACCATAGTGTGATGGTGCACAGGAAGCTGGCCTGCTGTCTGTCAGTACTGAGTGTGAATTCTACCTCTTCATGCTATCATGTCAGCTAAATGGCATCAGCAAAGTCTTCTCCCACATCTCTATGGCTTAGTTTCTTCTGTCTTTTCTCCTCCTCCCCATCTTCCTTCTTCTTCTTCCTCCCCTTCCATCATCTCCTCCTTCTCCTCCTCCTCCTCTTCCTTCTTTTTCTTCTTCTTCTTCTTTCTTTTTCTTCTTCTTTTTCTTCTTCTTCTTTTTCTTCTTCTTCTTCTTCTTCTTCTTCTTCTTCTTCTTCTTCTTCTTCTTCTTCTTCTTCTTCTTCTTCTTCTTCTTCTTTGAGATAAGGCTTCTCTCTGTAGCCTAGCTGTCCTGGAACTCACTCTGTAGATCAGGCTAACCTCAAATTCAGAAATCTGCCTGCCTCTGCCTCCTGAGTACTGTGATTAAAGGCATGCACCACCATGCCTGTTGACAAGTGGGTCTCTTAACAGTCTTGCCTGATCTATAATCTGAGATGAATGAAATACTTAAACCATAACTGAGCCATGCTGGAAAATCATTCTGGGGCTCATGAAGTGGCTTTGTTGAACTATTTGTATTATATCCAGCACATACTCCAAATATAACACTTATGCCATACGCCCTTCCCCATTCCAAACTTCTCGTTGTCTTGGGGCCAAGTTCAATCTGAAGCCTTAAGCTCTGGGTGTAAATAGGGGTCAGCCTCTGTCTCTCCCTCCAGCTCGTGCCTCTCATCACCAGGAACTACCTCAAACAAGGCTTCATGGAGAAGACTGGTCCAAAGGTACATTCTAGTGTTTTCTGTATCACTTAATACAGTTCTATTCCAACCATCCACCGATAAAGGAGAAAACTCAAGGGTGGGGGTGGGGGTGGGGCTGGAGGGCGGGAGGGAGAAGGAAGGGAAGAACACCAGTGTTTGTGAGTTTCTGTGTTGTCTCCTAATGGAGACTAGGAGTTGGCTGGCGCGTGACCCAGCATGGCTCCCAGGGTTTCTTCCTCTCATGTCCCATCCTGTCATCTTCACCAGATCCTTCCTCTGATCACTGTTATACTCTAACCCCAGGAAAGCGATGACGAAAAGGAATCCCTAGAGAGATGGCTTCTGAGCAGACGGTTCAGAGTCTGCGCTGCTAGGAGTGACGTCAGGACAGTGTCAGAGAGACTTGGGCTACTCTGAAGAAACATGTCCCTCACCAGGTCCTGTGCCTTCTTACTAATAGAAGGAGGACAAGGAGCTTACCCGCAAGCGAGGAGCCTGGGCTTCCCTGTAAACCAGACAAAGGTTGGACAGACCCAGAACCTTAGGAAGCTGAGGCAGAAGGATTGCAAGGTTGAAGCTAGCCTGACAAAGTCTAAGTCAGTCTGTATATTATAATGAGCCCCCCACCCCTATCTCAAACTGGAAATTTAATAAGGTGAGGTACGGTGTGGTGATATAGCTCAAGGCAGAGGACTTGCCTATCCTATCCTAGCATGCATAAGGTCAGGGGTTCAATGCCAAAACACAATTATATAGTGTGTTACAAGATGGGTGGTAAAAGGACCCTGAATGGTGTTGGAGGACTGTGTGGAGCCCGGTGGTGGTGGCACACGAGTTTGAGACCAGCCTGGTGTACAGAGCAAGAGAGCAAGTTTCCAGGACAGTCAGGGCTTCACAGAGAGACCTCCATCTCAGAGAGAGAGAGAGAGAGAGAGAGAGAGAGAGAGGAGAGAGAGAGAGAGAGAGAGAGAGAGAGAGAGAGAGAGAGAGAGAGGAGAGAGAGAGAGAGAGAGAGAGAGAGAGAGAGAGGAGAGAGAGAGAGAGAGAGAGAGAGAGAGAGAGAGAGAGAGAGAGAGGAAAAGCCTCAAGTTGGAAACTGGTGGTGACAGTCTCCTTCCCTCAGAGGCCAGGCACAGTCCCCGGTTTTTGCCTCAGGCCTTTCTCCCCTGAGCCGAGGGCAGCATTTTCAACTTTGTAACCAGCAGCCACTTCTGACTTCCCTGGCATCCTTCTTCTGAGACGTCTTTGTCCACAGCCCAAGAAAGAGGGAATTACCCCCTTTCACTCCGAGGCAGCACCTGGAAGTGCAGGACAAAGCTAACGGGATGGGGTGGCGTGGGGGGAGGTAGAGGCAGGGAAGGGGTTGGACTAAAGCCTCCGGAATCTGAGCAGGTGCTGGGTTCAGGGTAGTGTACCCCTTTAATTTTAGCACGCCAGAAGTAGAAGCTGAGGGATCCCTGTCCAGCCTAGCCAGGACTACACAGTGAGACCTGTCTCAAACCAAACAAGCAATTAAACAAACAAAACATACAAGCCAGAGTCTGACCAGGTGCTCAGACCTGTGGACCTTAGAACCAGTTTGGTTGGACTTCAGTCTCTGTCCAGACATTACAGGGCCATTTTCTGGGGAGGGTACGCATTCCCAGGAACGGGCCCCAGGGAAAATCTAGCGTGTCTGATTGCAGAAGCCAGGCTGGAGAACCAGTGTGATAACCTCTCTCTGAACTGGCCCTGACCCCTGTGCCTGGCTTTGTCACATCTATGGCTTTGTCACATCTAAGAGGTTCTTTCTTTTGCAGCACAGAGAACCCTTCAAGAAAAGATGGTTTGCCTTGGATCCTCAGGAGCGGAGGCTGCTCTATTATAAGAACCCCCTGGTAAGAGCCGTTCCTGGTTCCTGATCCCTCCTGGGCATGGTCCCAGTCACGGGCTAGTAATGAGCCCAGAAGAATCCCAGGGCAGCGGAACCCAGGACAGGAAAGCCTGAACCCCTGCTTCTCACTCAGCTCCATTCAGAATCCTGCTGTTAATTGTGCTTAAAGTGAGGCATTACCACTCCCTTGTGACCAGGAGGTCTGGAGTGGAGTGGTTAGGACTATAGGCTCAGGAAGAGTCCAGTTTGGGGGGACCCTGGGCTCTATCTAATCTCAGCCCTGCTGTTGTAGAGTCATGTAGAGCCTTAGGCTGGGTATGCACTTAGCTCTCTAATGCTGCATTTCCCTTCTGTAAAATATTGGCTTAGCATGAATGCCTTGCTCAGAAGTGGCCATGGTGAGTATAAAAGTTGCTAACACGTAAAGCACTTGAACTGGGCCCAGCGGCACCAGTCTGTAATCCCAGCTACTGGGGAGGCTGAGGCAGTTGGATTGCAAATTCAAAGACTCCCTGAACTTCAGAATAAGTTCAAGGCCAATGTGGGTAATTTAGTGAGACCTTATGTCAAAATTAGAGAGATGAAACCCAAGCAACAAACTGCCTTTGAGTTCCCCGTGCCTGGTGTAGTTAGTGTTTTCTGTATGTTATCGCTATATGTTAGTATCTCTATATGTTAGTGTTTTCCAAAGATTTGTGTGCAATATAATTGAGGTTTTAACAGTTCAATCAAAGTCGAATCTGGCGATGCCATACTCATCTCTTTACCAGACTTGACCTTAGGGCTGGCCAGGCCTCCAGGACCTCTGATGACTACATGCCTTCCATTTTCAGGATGCTTTTGAGCAGGGCCAGGTTTTTCTGGGAAGCAACGAGCAGGGATATGAAGTGTGGGAAGACCTGCCCAAGGGCATCCGAGGGAACCGCTGGAAGGCTGGACTTACTGTCATCACTCCGGAGCGGAAATTCATCTTCACCTGCCCCACTGAAAAGGAACAGCGCGAATGGCTGGAGAGTCTGCGGGGTGTCCTGTCCAGTCCCTTGTCGCCCCTCCACCTCCTCAGTGAGAAGTGGGGGACGGGTGGGGGTTCTTTGGGGTGAGGGCAGAAAAGGGCTCCTTTACTGTGATACCGGAGGGGCCTGACTCAGCTTTTTTGAGTCTCCCTCACTTCCTGCCGGAGGAAAAGCACACACTGCACATTTTTTGCCAGAAAGTCCCTTCCCCACTGAGTTCCTCTATGCAGTCATCCTCTATGAGCTTCAGGAGGAGTTTGGCCCTAACAGAACTGCAGAGCTGGCTATACCCTCTGGGCAGATTCCCCTCATGCACTTGTCCTTTTTCTCATAAGAAAACACGGGATCCTTAGCAGAGGAACCCACAGGGATTCTAGATTCCTCCACGCCCAGAGGGAAGGCTATTTTTAGTGTTCTCTTTTTCCTTAGCCCTCTCGGTTGTCTGTCTCCCTCCTCTTCACCCCAGATGTGTCACAAGGAGACCGTTCCCATCTGTTGACAACCCCATGAAAAGCTGAGTTAGGGAGGAAGCCTCTGGCCCAGTGCCGAGCTTCTAGGGCATAAAGGAAAAGCTCTGTATCTGGAAGAATACAAACCTAACTGGTGACCCCAACAGCCCATGGGGGTAAGCCCTGGTGCCTCCCTAGACTCACCAGTATGGATACAACCGTCTTAGCCTGGTGTGGTAGCTAGCCCAGGCCTTCAATCTCAGTGTTGGGGGCAGAGGCAGGTAGAACTCTGTATGGTCAAAGTCAGCCGGGTCTACATAGTGAGTTCCAGGACAGCTGGAGCTACATAAAGATACTCTGTTTCCAAAACCCAAAACCCAAACAAAAACCCTAACCCACAACTGTCTTCACCGTCCATTCCCAAACCCAAGGACGCAGAAGGCAATTGGCTGAGCTCCCAGCACCTGCTCTCTGCTCTTGGTGGGCCTGAATCCCCGAGTCTCTGCCCCTCCTTCCTCTCTGTCTCCTGTCTACCTCTTTAGTCTTTTTGTTGTTGTTGTTTTGGTTTTCTGTTTTATTCTCATTTAAAGATTCTTTTTGCTCTCAGTGTTGTCCTGGCTCCCTCTGTCAGGCCACACGTGTCCCTTCCATGTTCCGCTCCCCCAGCAGGACAGCACCAGCATGGCTGCCTTCCCCAGTCCTCCTGTTTCCCTTGCAGCCACATCAGCAGAGACTGACTGTGGCCTGAGGTGACCCATCTCGGAGGATCTGGCTGGTCACTGAGCACCTGAAGTCCTGGAGAAGAATTCACCTCAGCCCTGGTCGTCCACAAGGAAGCCCTGAGGCCAGCAGCTGCCCTGTCAGTGAACTCTGTCAAGGCTCAGGGTGTGGTTGATCCTACGGCTCCTACCAGCAAACATTTCCCAGTCTTGAGGAGCTGGTACAGAGAAGAACTCAGCTCTCCAAGCTTTTGGGGTCCTCAGAACTGCACCGAGAGCTGGCCATGATGATGCATGCCTGTCGAGAGGCGAGATTGCCATGAGCCCAGAGTCAACCCGGACTACACTGGGAGTTCAAATCCAGCCTAAGTTACATAGCAAGACCTTGTCTCAAACAAACAAACCAGAAAAAACCAACACTCAGGAGGCAGAGACTGACTGGTCCAGGACAGTCACAGTCAGGGCCGGTTACACTGAGAAACCCTCTCTAGAAAAACTAAAAACACAAAACAGAAAGAAAAGCAAGCAAGCAAACAACAACAACAAAAAACTACAGATAGTGGATGTTGCAATAAAAAAGCGCCCATACTATCCAGATTGTACAACAGAAAGAGTTTAAAGTTTAAACCTAACTATGAAGAAAGACTCAGACATTCATTTATTACTTACATGTTGCTATACAACCCGCCTGGATTCTTCAAATGACACAATTATAAAAGATAAAATCGGCCAGGCATGGTGATACACACCTTTAGGCCCATGTACTCAGCAGGCAGAAGCAGGCACATCTCTTTGAGTTTAGGGCCAGCCTGGTCTACATAGTGAGTTCCAAGACAACCAGAGCTACATATAGAGAATTTGTTTCAAAAAACCTGAGGAGAGGAGGTGATATAGACAGACCAAAGCCAGGGGTGATAGTACCTATAAATTTAACATTAGGGAAGTAGAGACAGGAAGATCAGAGGCTCTGCTATTATGCATAGAGAGTGAAAGGCTAACCTGGGCTACATAAAACCCTTATTCAAAGAAGAAGAAGAAGAAAATCTGTACCAAGTCATGGCAACAAATGCAGTTTGGGATTCTTGATTGGAATCTGGATTTTAAAAAGAGAGAAACCTTAATGTTGGGTGCCATTGGTGGTGCATGCCTTTAATCCCAGTACTTGAGAAGTAGAGGCAGGCTAATCTTTGTGAGTTCAAGGCCAGGCTGCTCTACAAAGTGAGTTCCAGGACAGCCAGGGCTACACAGAAACTCTGTTTCAAAAAACAATAAACAACAACAAAAAAAAAAATGGGAGAAGGGCTGGAGAGATGGCTCAAAGGTTGAGAGCACTGGTTGCTCTTCCAGAGGTCCTGAGTTCAATTCCCAGCAATTCCCAGCTCACAACCATCTGTAATGGGATCTGGTGCCCTCTTCTGGCTTTCAGGCATATATGCAGACAGAACACTACATAATAAATCTTTATTTAAAAAATGGGAGAGAGATAGAGAGAAACCTTGGAGCTCGATAGATGGCTCAATAGTTAAGAGAACTGGATGCTATTACAGAGGACCCAGCACCCATATGACAGCTTACAACTGTCTGTAACTCTAGTTCCAGGGGATCAGACACTCTCACAACAATACACATAAAATTTTAAAAAGAAGCCACTGTAAAGGACATAATTGGTTTTGGAGAAACTAGGATCTGGATGTATATTAGATGACAATGTTGTAAAATTGTAACAATCATGATCTATTTGTATAGAATGTTCCTATCCTTCAGGACACATACCAAAGTAAAATGTAGTGATGTCTAATGGCCAATTTTTAAATGGTTTAACTGAAAAAATAAGTATATGTATATATGTACTCAAATGGAATGCATGTGTGTGCATTTCCATATCTGTATACAGAGCGCATACCACTGATGAATCTAAATGAAATGTAAATGGACATTTATTTTCCTATTTGTGAATATTTTATATAGATTTCAGTTTTCATATTAAAACATTGATAAAGCACACAGGCTTCACTCTTCAAAGTCAATGGTTTTCCTTCGAGAATCCAGTATCATCGGAGCCAGGCACAGAGGGTAGGTACATCTGTAGACCCAAGCACTCAGGGGGTTCAGACTGGAGGGAACACTTGAGCCAAAGAATCTGAGAACACTGATAGGGAGATATTGTTTCAAAGTTCACGGGAGGGGTTGGAAGTGTAGCTTTCAGTGGTAGAGTGTGTACTTAGTTTTGCTGGGAACAATGCTGACAAAGGGAGGTTCCAGGGTAAAAAAGTATTTACCAAACCAGAACAGATACAAAAAGATTAAATAAAATGCTGCAAGAGAGAGTCAGGAGGTGGTGGTGGTGCCTTTAATTCCAGCCTTCTGGAGGCGGCAGAGGCTGGCCGATCTCTGCGGATTTGAGGTCAGCCTGGTCTACAGAGCTAGTTCTAGGACAGCCAGGCTTACGCAGAGATGGAGAATTCTCAGAGAACACCTCTGCTGCCCAAGGAAAGGAAGTTCCCCATTACAAGGGGAGTTATTGATTGCTTCTTCTGTGCTGTGCTTGTTGCACAGGCATCATATCTGGGTAGATAGATAGATGACCATCTCTTCACCTTGTTAACCAGGACATTTTCCAGGGCCTGTTGATCTTCAGGCTGATCATTCATGGATCATTAGGAGGTAAGCTCTAGAAGCTTGGGTAAGGAATTATAAGTCTTTGAGGCCAGTCTTCAAACAGTCAGGATCTGGTGTGTGTAAAGCATGGGAATTGCTCCTTTTAATTTTAGGTTTATTTTGTTTTTATGCTTAACATACTCCAATCATTAGCACTTAAAGGCACAGAATAATAATTATTTAAAAAAATTTTTTTTCCAAGAGGACTGGAGCAACAGCTCAGCATTTAAGGGCTCTTGTTGCTCTTACAGAGGACTCTGGTTCCCAGCACCCACAAGACCACTCGCAATGGATAACTCCAGTTCCATAGGATCTGTCGCCCTCTTCTGGACTCCACAGGCACTGTGTGCACAACACATGCATGCAGATCAGACTCATACAAGAAAAGAAACTTTAGGGGCTGGAGAGATGGCTCAGCAGGTAAGAGCATGGAGTTCAAATCCCAGCACCCACATGTGTTTGAAAACAGCTACAGTGTACTTACATATAATAAATAAATAAATCTTTTAACAGCTACAGTGTACTTACATATAATAAATAAATAAATCAGACACACCAGAAGAGGGCGTCAGATCTCATTACAGATGGTTGTGAGCCACCATGTGGTTGCTGGTATTTGAACTCAGGACCTTTGGAAGAGCAGTCGGTGCTCTTAACCACTGAGCCATCTCTCCAGCCCCGTAAATAAATCTTTTTAAAAAAATTTTAAAAAAGGATTCCTTTTGCTTTTCTTTTTTTTTTTTCTTCCAAGGCAGACTTTCTCCGTGTAGTTCTGGCTGTGCTGGAAATTGTTCTGTAGACAAGCCCGCCCTTAAATTCAGAGATCAGCTTGCTTCTGCCTTCCTGGGTGCTGGGATTAAAGGCATGTGACACCACTGCCTGGCTAAAAAAAGATTTTAAGAACGTCCTCAGAGAACTCCATTTCTGGACACATTTGAGAAAAAAATGAAAAGCTCAGATAATGTAAAACCGATGCTGTCTTCATTATCACGGTACTTTGCAAGGAAGAAAGCGAACCGAGGAGCCACCTGGGTCCAGTTCTGCCATTAATTCGGGAACACAAGAAAAGTCGCTTAACTATTTGCCCTATTTATTATATTGAAAACGAGGAACTCGGGGGCTGGAAACATGGCTCAGCAGTTAAGAGCACTGCAGCTCTCGTAGAGGATTTGAATTTCCAACCCTCAGTCAGATCGCTAAGTACCCGTGATTCCAGCTCCAGGTGAGGGGTGTGTGTGTCCATCCTCTCTGGCGTCGGTGGGCACACACATGTGCACACATGTCTAAAAAATGTGTTTAACCTTTAAAAAATATGAGGAAGCTGCACTGATTGTGGGAACTCAACGTAAATTACATGTACTTGATCGCTTCCCAACTGCTGAGCAGAGACCTTCTTACATTACAGGCATGGGGACCCTACTAATTCAAATTGTAGCCTGCAGGGGGCAGCAATCGATGAAGTTCTCAGGCTCCTTCCTCTCAAGAAAGTGATATTAAAGTTGAAATTCTCTGGGCTGGAGAGATGGCTCAGTTGTTAAGAGCACTGACTGCTCTTCCAGAAGTCCTGAGTTCAATTCCTCACAACCATCTGTAATGGGATGTGATGCCCTCTTCTGGTGTGTCTGAAGACAATGACGTTGTATTCATATAAACAAATAAGAGAGAGAGAGAGAGAGAGAGAGAGAGAGAGAGAGAGAGAGAGAGAGAGAGAGAGATTCTCCAAACTATGTAGAGGTTAGTTAAAGGGAAGGGGTAAAAGAAATAATTCAAGCTGAGGAAAGAAAATTCTCAAAGACCTCAAGTTCTAGGAAAGAAGAACTGAAAGAAATTTTGTATGACTGAAATATTAAAGAGAAACAGTTGCTCAAAGTTCTTATCCAGTGATTCGTTGTTTCTTCATTCAATGAAATGAAGAGATGTAATAGACGTTCTCTCCTCTCTTCTACAGGGCCTCATGTAGCCCAGGAGGCCTTCTCCTTCTCTCTCTCTCTCTCTCTCTCTCTCTCTCTCTCTCTCTCTCTCTCTCTCTTTCTTTCGTGTCAGGGTCTCTTAATGTAGCCCTGACTGTTCTGGAAGGCACTCTGTAGATCAGGCAGGCCTCAAACTTAGCAGAGATCTGTCTGTCTGCCTCCCGAGTGCTGGGATTACAGATACGTGCTTTCATGCCTGGTGAGATGCTCTGAATTTACTGAACTTTATTGAATTCCCCAGCCAAAGAAGCAGCAATACAAATTCTGGACATGTCTCTCCAGAATGAAGTTCCCTGGGGAGAACTACCTTCTAAAGTTCTTTGGACATGTGTGCTGAGGTACTGCTAAAGCGGTGATTCTCAATGAGTGGGTCATGACCCCTTTGGTAAACTCCAATATTCACATGACTATTCATAACAGTAGCAAAATTAGAGTTATGAAGTAACCACAAAAATATTTTTTAAAGATTTATTTATTTTATGTATATGAATACACTATAGCTGTCTTCAAACACACCAGATCCCATTACAGATGGTTGTGAGCCACCATATGGTTGCTCGGAACTGAACTCAGGACCTCTGCAAGAGCAGTTGGTGCTCTTAACCGCTGAACCATCTCTCCAGCCCAGGTTTTTGTTTTTTTAAGATTTATTTAATTTATATGAGTACACTGTAGCTGTCTTCAGACACACCAGAAGAGGGCATCAGATCCCATTACAGATGGTTGTGACTCCTAACCATAAAATTATTTTTGTTGCTATTTCATAACTGTAATTTTTCTACTCTTATGATTCTAAAATGAGTTCCTGAAGCGGACCCTTTTCATAGCTTAAGTTGTTGGGGTTGCATGTTTATGGATAGGCGATCAGGACCCAGCTACTAGGGAGAGATGATTTTTCCAGGCTGGAATCCAGGCAGGTAACCGGCAGCGTCCGGCACTTTTAGAGGCTGGGGAGAGTTAGCAGCTGGGCGGGGCGAGTTGGAGGGGCGGGACAAGGTGATGGACAGGGGAAGTTAGTGGGTCAAGGCGGAACCTAACAGTGCTTCCTGGCTGTCGCCTAACTATGGCGGCCGCTTGTTCTGGCACTGCAGTCCCCGTGTGGCTGAGCGAGGACGACCTGAGCTGCATTATCTGCCAAGGGCTGCTAGACTGTCCCACCACGCTGCCCTGTGGCCACAGCTTCTGTCTCCGGTGCCTCAATGGCCTGTGGGTCACGAAGCGCGCGGGCGTGGATGGCTGTCCATGGGCTTGCCCCATATGCCGGATGGGCTCCTCGACGAAGCCCATGCTGCACAAGAACCCGCTGCTGCAAGACCTGGTGGACAAGTACAACCAAGCGGCACTGGAACTCGAGGAACCCCAACCCGCCCCCGCGCCGCGTTCTCTGTGTCGACCCACGCCACCCCAGGTAGGAAGCCTGCACCTGACTTCCCGATCTCTTTTTCTGCCACATTAATTTGCTCAATCTAATCTGATTTCTGGAGAACCTTTAAAAAGTTTAGAGCTATACAAAGAAGTAGAAAAGCCCAACGTGGTGACCCCATGCTTGCAATCCCAGGTTTTGGGAGGCTAAAACAGAGGCTTGTCCCACACGGCCAGAGTTACTGTCACAAAGAGTAGTTAATAATCCAAGTCCCATCCACCCGAGGTGTGGTGCACGCTTGCATAGTTCTAGTTTTTCCCAGCCTTCTGTGATATCTGAACATTTTTAGTGTGGTAGAATGTATGTCCCACAAGATTTTCCATTGTATCCCTTTAATTCAATTGGCCTATTTGTATATTTATTGAAGCAGGGTCTAACTAGACTAGACCAGGACAGCGTTGATCCTGGAGTGACTCCCTCGGCTTTCCAAGTCAGGGATTACAAGTGTGTGCCACTTGAACTCACAGAGCTTTGCCTGCCTCTGCTTTTCAAGAGCTGGGATCAAACATGACTGACCATTTGAACAATTTTTTTAGTGTACAGTTCGATGGCATTTGTCATGTTTTCAATACTGTGCATCTGTCGCCGCTGTTGTCGAGGTGATTTCATCCCCTTAAATAGGACCTCTGTACCCACTAAGCAATAACACCTGATTCCTGTCCCTCCAGGTCCCTCGTGTGCTTTGTGTCTCGGAATGTATTCTGTTAGGTCGGAAAGTGCACTGAGGCCACCACTCACATGCAATACGCAAAAGCATTTTTATTTCAAGAAAACAAGAAGCCTGCATGCAAGAGTCAGCCACTTACAAAAATGACGACCCCAGACAGACACAAGGCTTTTTTTTTTTTTTTTGTTTTTTGAGACAAGGTTTCTGGGTGTAGCCCTGGCTGTCCTGGAACTCACTCTGTACACCAGGTTGGCCTCGAACTCAGAAATCCGCCTGCCTCTGCCTCTGCCTCCCAAGAGCTGGGATTAAAGGCATGCACCACCACCGCCCAGTTAGCACCAGGTTTTCTTGGGAAACTAGAGGAATTTTAGCAAAGGTTAGGTAATCTAAAACTTCATTGGTGGGTGCTGGGGAAGTTCCATTGGTTGGTTTCTGATTGGCTGCTGTGTTGGTTTTGCTCTACTTGGGGAGGCCTTGAGGAAATCCCAGGGACTGACTCAGATCCAAGCTTCCAGAGCCATCAATTATTAACAGCCCGTCAATCCAATCTGCTTCCCTGGGAAACCGAAACATTTTTATTTCCAAGGTTTTTATTTTTCTAGGGGAGCTCTCATACTACATGTTTCATGTAAATGGGCCCCTTTGAGTCTAACTACTTTCAGTTCCATATTTTCAGGGCTGATTCATGTTGCAGCATGTATCAGATCATTATTGCTTTGTGTGGCTGTTATATCATCTCTGTGGATATGTATCACTTTCCAAACAATTTATCTAATTATGAGCATGTGAATCATTCCCATCTTTTGGCTAGTATGACTACTGATACAATGTACCTTATCTTACAACTGAGTTCCTTGTAAAAGTATGTTTTGGGGGCTGGAGAGATGGCTCAGTGGTTAAGAGCACTTGCTGCTCTTCTAGAGGACCTGGGTTAAATTCCCAGCACCCACATGGCAGCTCACAACTGTCTGTAACTCTTGTTCCAGGGGATCCAATGTCCTTACATAGACATACATGTAGTCAAAACACCAATGTATATAAGATAAAAATAAGTAAAAAAAATTTTTTTTAAAAAGAATGTTTTATTCACCTGATGTAATTGCTGTCTCCAGGGATTACTGCCTCTGTCTGCTAACCTAAGCGTAGTCCTAGAAGCTTCCAGACTCTGTACAATCTAATCTAGGCCTAGAGTGTTTTCAGCCTCAGATTTACTGCTGAATAAGCTCACCCTTTCTAGCTCTTTGTGAATTCTTGCTGGCTGGTTCAATTCAGCTCTTCTGGCTCAAACACCTCTCCAAGCTGACTGATTCAAACTGACTTCTCTCAGCTTCTGACTGAATTGCTCCTCTTGGCCTCAAACTAACTCTGGCAATCTGTCCTAATCTTCTAGCTCCTTCTCATTCTAGGGCTTGTTCTCTCTTTAACCTGTCTCTGTAAAACTCTCCCAGGAAAACTGTCCCCTCTCTTTCTTCCTCTGCCTCTCCAAAGTTTTAGTCTTCTCTGTCCCTTCCCGTGGGAGTTGGCCATATCCTATTCTGTCTCTGATTCATCACTTTGTCTGTTCTTCAGTTAGACATCATTTTCAAACATGGCTGCTTCCTTCTACAAACTTCATTGTTTGGGATGAAAGGTGTGTTCTGTGAAAGGCATGTCTGTATTCCATGCAGAAGAATTAAAGGTGTGTACCAAGGGCATCTTTGTATTTCATCCAGAGTACCCATGTTCCTGGACTAAAATCCCTCTACAGTTCCTGTCTTCAGTTTCACTCTTTGAAGCATGCACTGTCCCCAGCCTCCTCATTTATTTATTTTTTTTATATAGTGTTAGAATAAAACTAACTTCAAGCAAGGCATGGTAGTGTTAGGGTCTGTGAATTCCTGATGAATGATAACCCAGACTCAAATAGTATTCAAAAGCAAAGAGCATTTATTGAACCAATTCCTGCATGCAGGGGCCCAATTCCATAGGGATGGAAGGTCCCTGGCTGAATTTGCAGATTCAGTTTTAAAGCCAAAAAGAACATTAGGGAGGGATAGGTGATCTATATCTTGATTGGAAGGTCTGGGTGATGTTATGATTGGTTAGGGACTTTCTTCAAGCATACTTGACTGACACTCTTGCTTCATGCCATGGAGTGGGTAGCTCTAGGCCTCTTGGCCACAAGCTTGGCTAACTGTCCTTTTGCCAGTTGGGGAAGGGTCCCTTTTACCTAAGCCTGTGGTGTTCCAGTAACTGACTTGCCCAATTCTGGGAAATTGCGGCCTGGTCTCCTGAACTGCTAGTTTGCAGTCTGTCATGGAGTCAGCCTGGCTCAGGCCAATTCACCCCTTTCATTAGCACATCACATTCCTTTAATCACAACACTCTGAAGGCAGAGGCAGGCAAACCTCAGTGAGTCCCAGGTCAGCCTGGTCTACTTAGTGAGTTCCAGTGCAGTCAGGACTTTGTAGAGAGGCCCTGTCTCATAAACAAAACAAAACAACAAAAGAATCTAACTTCATTTGTTCATCTCATTTTCCTGATAGGATTTGTTGAAAGGACTCCTTGCCTCTTTGAGTGCATTTGCATCTGCCCGTTGAGTGCATCTGCATCTGCCCGTTGAGTGCTGGGATTAAAGGCATCATCTTCACTTTAGCCAGCTATTTTCCATTGGTCTACCTGTCTGCTTCCATGCTACTACACTGGTATTTAAAGTTCCTTTTATTGAGGGAGCTATATTCCTGGTTTAAGTTTTTGGGAACCAGAAGCCCAATTTTGCTCTTTTAAAGGTGACAGTACAGAAAAGCACCACAAAAATTATCCAGGAGCTGACTGAAATGGCGGGACAGCTTGTAGACATTGCCAAGAGCCTTCAAACGCAAAGACCTAGCTTGCAATCTGGACTGGACAATGCACTAGGCATCCTGCACACGGTAGGTTCAGGAGGGAAGGAGGGGCTGGGGTGAAAGACAGCTTCCAGTCAGAGCTGTATGGGAGATGGAATGCAACAGGTCTCATGCTTTATCATTCTTTTTATTGCCAAATATGGGTGATTGGGAATGTGGCATGCTGGTTATGAGTTAATGGAAGCTTCCAGTAGGCTGGGATCCATCCTTCCTACTCTACCTAATTCACTCTCTAAAGCTACCAACGATCTCTAGGTAAATCCCACAGAGTTGAAAGTCCTCATCTTCAGTGTCCCTTAAAAACTTTCCTAAAGATGTATTTATCTTGGGCTGGAGAGAAGACTCAGTAGTTAAGAGCACTGACTTCCAGAGGTCCTGAGTTCAATTCCCAGCAACCACGTGGTGGCTCACAACCATCTGTAATGAGATCTGATGCCCTCTTCTGGTGTGTCTGAGGTCAGTAACAGTGTATTCATATACATAAAATAAATAAAGATGTATTTATCTACATATAATAAATAAATAAATCTTTGGGCTGGAGCGAGAGGGGCGGGAGTGAGAGCTGGAGTTAAGATTCAGAGGTTAAGAGCACTTCCAGAGGTCCTGAGTTCAAATCCCAGCAACCACATGGTGGCTCACAACCATCTGTAATGAGATCAGATGTCTTCTGGTGTGTCTGAAGACAGCAACAGTGTACTTACATATAATAAATAAATAAATCTATAAAAAAAGATGTATTATCTTATTTTATGGTTTTGGGTGTTTTGCCTGCTTTTATGTATGTGCACCATGTACATGCCTGATGTCTGTATAGGTCAGAAGAAAGAGGATTTTGGGTCCCTTAGAATCTAAGCTATAGATGGGTGTGAGCCATCATATGGGTACTGGGAATTGAACTCAGGTCCTCTGCAAGAGCGACAAATGCTCTCACTGCCAAGCTAACTCTCCAGTCATTCCTTAACCTCTCAGAAAGTATTTTATTATTGTGTGGAGGGGAGGGGATGTGTGTTGAGAGGGTGGATGTGCAGGGTAGGGTGTGTGGAGGTCAGAGCACAGCTTTCAGGAGTCCATTCTCTTTGTCCACTCTAGGTTCCAGGAATCTATCTCAGGTTGTCAGACTTGTGCAACAAGCACTTTTACCAGTTGAGCAATCTTGATAACACCCTCCTTTCCTTTTGAGATGGAATTTTGTTGTGTTTTCCCGTGGAGCCTTCAACATGAACTCATACCAGCCTCCTGAGTGCTGCTGAGTTCCACTGTGCTCAGTCTCCAGGTTACTTGGTCTGCTTTGGTTTTATGTGGCAGGATCTCTATTCTAGGCCGGCCTTGAATTCAGTATGTAATGAGAGCTGGCCTTGAGCTCCTGACCCTCCTTTCTTGTTACTCTGTAGGCAAACATTTTTTGCAACCTACTTTTAATAAGGTTTGAACCTCTCCTTTAGCCCACCACCCAGCAGAGGTAGTAGAAGAGATAGGTTATTGGGATGTGGGGGAAGTGGACCTGTTCAGCAATAGTTCTTTAGGGGTAGACTTGGTCTTCTTTGGTAGCAGTTCAGTCCTGTAGCAAACCCCAAATATGATTCAGCAGCTGCGGACCAGTCCTTTCAGCAAGCAGACACCAGGAAGCTATAGTTCAATCCTGAAAAAAACACCAGGCTCACCAAATGGCCTGAGGCCGCAGAAGCAGCAAGGTTCTGCTGGAATCTTGACCACAGTTTCTATAAGAGTGCACTGTAGCTGTCTTCAGACACACCAGAAGAGGGCACCAGATCCCATTACAGATGCTTGTGAGCCACCATGTGGTGCTGGTCATTGAACTCAGGACCTCTGGAAAAGCAGCCAGTGCTTTTAACTGCTGAGCCATCTCTCCAGCCCTTGAGAGCAGTTCTTGGGTGAATTTCTCTCAATGGCTGTGTATCACAAGTTGAGCTCAACAATGCAGTGTAAGGTGAACCAATGCATGGATGTCTTTAGCAAAGAATAGTGAGGCAGAATAAACCAAACCAAAGTTCAGTGCTTGTCTCCCACTGTCTCTGGGGTCGTATTTATACTCCTTCATCAAACGTCCTTTTACATTTTTGCTATATTAAGACATCCTTTGACCTGTGTGCCCCAGCAAAACATCATTTGACATAACTAACTTTCCAAAGAACTAGAAGTTTCCACTTCATTTCTCAGTGTTTCCTTCTGGCTATCTTCAAAACAGCACAGTTAGATGCCTCAAACTGTGGTTCCTCTGGGGATTCTCCATCACAGCCTTGGTCTCATTTTTCCAAACATACAAGTCACAAAAGCCTGGAAGTCATGACACTTCCTCTCCCCTAACCTGCCTAGCAGCACACAGTAGCTCCGAGGTCAGCCGAAGCTCTTCCAGCTCTATTCACACCTGAGTTCCTCTGAGACTTATCTAGTCCAAGCCTATGACAGTCTCTCGCTTCGGTTGTCATCATGGCCCTACCAATGTTCCACTCTATTTAGTTAGCTCTCTTCTCACAAATCCGACCATGTAACTCATCTGCTTGAAATACTCTGATGATGTGTGACTTATTCAGTGATAACCAGCTTTTGAAAAGGAAAAGTTTATTTTAGTGGCAATGGCAGGACCATGTGGTAGGGGAGAGCCTCACAGCCTCAAGGCCAGGGAGCAAAGGAGAGAAAGAAGAAAGGAATGGGACCATGCTCCCAGTGGCCTGATGACCTTGTTCTACTTACCTCCTAAAGCCTTCACTGCCTCCCAGTTAAGAGCCCGGATTAGACTAGTGAAAGATTTCAGCAAAGCCTTTGCTATGTTTGAGTCATTCAATAGAGGCTGAGAAACTGTTTTGAGACTGTTTGAACCTTGAAGAAATGTTCCCTTTCTCTGGAGACTCTGCTTGGTGCCATGTGAGAGCTTGCAGCTGCACCGACCTTGGTCTTAAGACACTCCTGGCAAACCTGGAGTTCTTACTTTTGATTATGGATAGCCATAATCCAATGGAATCGAGATTTGTGTGTATTGTCTGCTCTCACAGGCAGCAAGAGCAAGATAGTTTTGGTGGTTGGAACCTTTCCCAGCCCCAATAAACCTTGTATACGTTTGGCTAAAGGAACTGGAGAGATCTAGTTGGGTGTCGGTCTTTTCCAAGAAGGCTGAACTCCTCTGCTCCTTTGGAAAATGAAGGCATAACATCTTGGTGAACTTCTCTCTCTACCACGGAACCTACAACCAACATCAAACAATATTAGATATTATTAGATGGGGAGCCGTGTATGATCTAAACTGTGGCAGTGTCTGCCTTTTTGGGATTAAGACCCCAGTCCTCAAAGAACCAGAAAAACCGTACAGGATCCATGCCCATGTCCTTCCAGACCACGTCAGTTCCTGTGGCATGTCTGTGTCTTCCCACTATGGATGCCTTTCACGTTTGCTTCCTTTATTCACCACCTAGGGGAAGACTAGTCCTCATCCATACCCTACATCATCACCCTCTGGGAGAGAAGTCTTCACCAATTTCCTTGAATGAATTAAATTCCCTATCAGAGGCTCTTAAGATCTCATTTGCCTTGCATGTTTTATCAGTTATTACAGTGCAACCTTCTGACTTGTGTACTTAGGGGCACAAAG
This sequence comes from Tokudaia tokunoshimensis, assembly GCA_036184795.1. Classification (NCBI taxonomy): domain Eukaryota; kingdom Metazoa; phylum Chordata; class Mammalia; order Rodentia; family Muridae; genus Tokudaia; species Tokudaia tokunoshimensis. The sequence goes on along the minus strand of BTHU01000010.1, from coordinate 41,500,024 downwards.
AAGGTATCAGGTAACTTCTTTTATTGCTGTCTGTCTATTCCTTTGAAGCAGGGTCTCTCCTTGAACCTGGGGCATCTGTTGAAGCCAGCAAGCCACTATGATCTTACCGAGATCTTGGAACAGGGGTTACACATGTGCCGTGGCTGGAGGAATGAGATCACTGTGGCTTCATGTGACCATCAGCCTAGCTCAGGATTAGTGAGAGACCCTGTCTCAAGGGAATAAGGTGGAGAGTGACAGAGCAGGACACCTGAAATCCTTTCCCATGTGCACACATACCACACACACACACAGATACCACACACACACATATATACCAAAAAACATATAAAATAAAATAAAAAAAGATCTTATAGACTGGGATGTAGCTCAATAGTAGAGTTTGTGAACAAGTCTCTGGATTTGGTCTCTAGCACTATAAAAAAAATACATTAAGTCATAAATAATAGCTGGGTGTGGTGGCTCATGACCCTTAATCCCAGCACTCGGGAGGCAGAGGCATGTGGATCTCTGTGAGTTTGAGTCCAGCCTGAGCTACAAAGCAAGTTCCAGGACAGCCAGGGCTACACAGAGAAACCCTGCCTTGGAAAACAAACAAACAGGGCTAGAGAGATGGCTCAGTGGTTAAGAGCACTGACTGCTCTTCCGGAGGTTCTGAGTTCAAATCCCAGCAGCCACACAGTGGCTCACAAACATCTGTAATGAGGTCGGATGTCCTCTTCTGATGTATCTGAAAACAGCTACATATAATAAATAAATAAATAAATAAGGCTTTAAAAAAAAGAAAGAAAAAGAAAAACTAACAAACAAGCAATGAATTGTGTATAAAAAGAGGCCAGAAATGAGGCACACTTGCTTTTCTAGATGATCCTTCAATCCTGAATGGTGATCTTCAATACCTGCATGGTGGCTCACAACCACCTGTAACTCCAACTCCCCAGAAAGAAATCTGCCTGGAGGTGGTGGCAAGTGCTTTTCATCTCAGCACTCAGGAGGTAGAGGAAGGTGGAGCTATTGAGTTTGAGGGCTACACAGAGAAACTCTGTCTAAAACAAAACAAACACAACAAAAATAAAATAGAATAAAATAAAATAAAACAAAGTCCGTTTATACTTCTATTTAAAATTGCAGCTGGAAGACAGAGCTTGGGTGTTTTAGAAGTTCCTCAGTTGGCTTTAATTTCATTGTTCATTCTTCATTGACCAACAGGATTCTTTCTCCGAGGAGGAATATTCCTTGGGTTCTCCAAAGCCGGTGACTTTCAGTGCATCTCAGAACAAAATTCGGGAGATTCTCCATAACCTAGAAGAAATTCAGGAAAAACTGCAAGGGAGTGTCTCATGGAAAGAAACTCCTAGAGAACAAGTTCGGGGTGAGCTTATATTTAGTGGAACAGAGCTGATTAAGGAAGTTGGGTATTTTCAAAACCTACTTTTAATAAGGCTTATTAAATGCTTTAACCTCCCCTCTAGCCCACCACCCACCAGAGGTAGTGGAAAGGAGAGGTTGTTGGAGTAAATCCAGTCTGTGTAGTCGGGATCTCAGCAGTTCAGTTCACACGAATCATCAGCAGCAGCAGCTTGATCCACTCACAAACACCATTCATGATTTAGCAACAGCAGGTCAATCCAGGAGAAATCGAGAGATTCTGCTGAATGCTGTTCCTTGGGGCGATTTCAATCTCTGCTTGCCAGGATACCAGCAGTCCCGTTCAGTAGTGTCAGGATAGCAAACACGAATCATCATCATCATCATCATCATCGGTGGCACAATCCAGCAGAAAGAGCCAGGCCTCCGCCGAATAAGCCTGAGTCAGCAGGAGCGGCCATGGCCTGCAGGGATCCCGGGAGAAGTTCCCTGAGTGCCTCTCCCAACGAAGCGAAGATCAACGAAGATGCAAGACCATCAAAGCTTTGCAAAGCTAGTTACTCCAGCACACTGTCACTCCTATTTATATTCCTCTAAACATTACGAGTCCTCCCACGGGTCTTGCATCAGCAAAACACCACGTGAGTCTGTGTCAGCTGGCACATCCAGAAACTCCCACGTCACTCTGCCAAGAGGCCCAAGTCCGAGGAAGTGGCAAGAAGCCGCTCGAACACCTCCAGAAGTTTTATGGTGCGTTTCTTTCTATGAAGTCATGACAAACGATGACCAGTAAAGAATGGTAAGGCACACCTATACTATCCAGCGTTGTCCACTATCTGTTGGGTTATATTTATTTTCCTTCTGAACATCATGTGTCCTTTCACATGTCTGCTTTAGCAAAACATCATTTGACCTAACTGACTTTCCAAAGAAACCAGAAGTTGCCATTGGTTGGGTGGCAATGGCCAAGTGCCCATGGCTTTGTTCTTTGGGCACAGGACTGAGAGCATGGCTGTTTTCATTGTATTTGTGTGAGTAGGAGTGAGCTGAGGTATGGCTATGGCCACATTGGGATATGAACTCAAGGTATTTTCTGTAACATAGGCCCCGAGTAAAGCAAAATTCCTTTTTGTTTGTTTGTTTGGTTTTTGGTGTTTTGGTTTTTTTTTTATTTTATTTTATTTTCTAAGTTTTTTTTTTTATTTACATTCAAAATCATTTCCCCTTTCCCGTTTCCTCCCTCCCCGAAAGTCCCATAAACCCCCTTCCCTCCCTCTTTTCCCCATTCAACCCCCTCTCGCTTCTCTGACCTGGCATTCCCCTACATCCAGTCTTTCCAGGACCAGGGGTCTCTCCTTCCATCTTCTTGGAAATCTATTGATATATGAATTGTGTCTAGGGTATTCCGAGATTCTGGGTTAATATCCCCTTATCAGTGACTGCATACCATATGTGTTCTTTTGTGATTGGGTTACCTCACTAAGGATGATATTTTCAAGTTCTGACCATTTTGCCTAGGAATTTTGTGAATTCATTGTTTTTAATTGCTGAGTAGTATTCCATTGTGTAAATATACCACATCTTCTGAATCCATTCCTCCGTTGAGTTTTTTTTGTTTTTTGTTTTTTCCAGACAGGGTTTCTCTGTGTCCTGGAACTCACTCTGTAGACCAGGCTGGCCTCGAACTCAGAAATCCGCCTGCCTCTGCCTCCTAACTGCTGGAATGAAACTCCTATTTTTTTTTTTTTTTTTGGTTTTTCGAGACAGGGTTTCTCTGTGTAGCCCTGGCTGTCCTGGAACTCACTTTGTAGACCAGGCTGGCCTCGAACTCAGAAATCCTCCTGCCTCTGCCTCCCAAGTGCTGGGATTAAAGGCGTGCGCCACCACCGCCCGGCCAAACTCCTATTTTTAAGACAAACTGTAATCCTAGTTTATGGCTTATCTTTGGTTTTGGCCTGAGGAGATTGCAGATAGGCTGACTTGGACTTTTTGTTTCTATTTTTACTTACACGTGTTGTGAGGGTAGTGGTCATGTGTGTGCCAGAGCTTGTATGTGGGGGGATGTCAGAGGACAACTAGCAGAAATCGGTTCTCTCCTTGTACCAACTTGGGTTGTTGGGTTGGCATCAGGTGCCTTTACCCATTGAGCCATCTCTCTACTCCCTGCTTTCGTTGCCTTTAGATGTATTTTATGTGTAGGGGTGTTTTACCTGCATGTATATCTAAGATACTATGTGTATGTCTAGTGCCTTCAGAGGTCAGAAGATGGTGGGGGAATCAGATGCCCCTGGACTGGAGTTAGGGATGGTTGTGAGCCACTATGTAGGTGCTGGGGACCAAACAAGGATCTTCAACATGAGCAATAAGTGCTCGTAACTGCTGTTTTCATTTCTGAGATGAGGTTTCTTACGTTGCCCAGGCTGAACTCAAACTCCTAGGCTTATGTGAGCGTCTTGCCTCCTGGTGGCTGGACTCCTCCATATCTTCTACCTTGCCTGGATGCCCTTTTTTTTTTTTTTTTTAAGAAAAATCTTTATGTATTTGTTTGTTTATTGTGTATGTGTGTATTCATGCCTATGATCTTCTGATCATATTTGCCATGATCTGTGTGTGAGTAAGAGGGTAATTTGGGGAGCATAAGTCTCTCTCTCCACCATGTGGGTAATGAACTGAGATCACCGAGTACTTCTGCCCATTGTTCCATCTTATTGGCCCTCTTCTTATTGTCTAATTAGTAAATGTTTTTACTAACAAGGCATGAAACTAGGCATAGCAGTACGTACCTCCAGCCCCAGCCCTGGGGTGGTAGAGATGGGAACAAGGCCAACTTGGAGTACATGAGAGGGACGCTGCCTCAAAAGAGTGTGTGGGTTGGGGTTTTGGGGGAGGGGTAGCAGTAAGAAGGAAAATAGGCATGAAACTATATAATTAAGTTTGTTTGTTTTTGAGACAGGATTTCTCTTTGTACTCCTCCCTGTCCTGGAGTTTGCTATGTAGTCCAAGCTGGCTTTGAACTCAGCAAGCTTCTGAATGCTGGGATTAAAGATGTGAGCAGCCACACCCAGCTCTACTTCTCAATAGAGTCTATCAAAAAGACAGTTTTGCCTGAGCTTAGGGGCACATGACTTCAATTCCAGAACTCAAGAGGCAGAGGCAAGTGGGTCTCTGTGAGTTCTTAGAGTTCATAGTAAGATTCTGTCTCAGGGAGGAAAACAATCTCTGTATTGTATTTGGGGAATGTATTAATATTAAATAGCACCAGTGTGAAGGAACCACTTTTTTTCTCTTGTTCTCTTGCATTAAAAAACAATAATTAATGTCTGTCAGGTATTAAACATTGACTCTGGCCTCCCAAGATTATTACCCCTGGCTACTGCTAGCTTTATGTACTTAGGAATATGTATCTTATTATAGCTTTTTAACATTCACTTCTTAGATTTTTGCCTTGGTGCTATTGAGGACCACATGTGCTAAGCAAGTGCTTTCATTCTGAGAGTCACTCTCCCTGGTTGCCTTCTGCACATAAATAACATCACTTTGCATTAAAAGGTCTTCTGTTTAAATAGAAAAGGCACGATTTCTTCAATAATGTTTATTAGTTGTTCCAGAAGTTAGCTTAAGAATAAATGGCCTTGTAGTAGCTGTATATGCTGCAGAATTCAGATTTGGTTTTCTGTTTGCACCTTCCTTCCTTCCTCACATCCTCTGATGATGAACAGCAACATGAAACTATAAGCCAAATAAATTCCTTCCTTCCCAACTTCCTTTTGGAACCTTCCTTTCCTATGGTGTTTCATCATAGCAAGAGTATCACTAAGACACCAAATTTATTTGGTTAGCAATTAAAAAAAAAAAAAAGATTTATTTAAGCTGGGCAGTTGGTGGCGCATGCCTGTAATTCCAGCACTTTAGAGGTAGAGGCAGGCGGATTTCAGAGTTCAAGGCCATCCTGGTCTACAGAGTGAGTTCCAGGACAGTCAGGGCTATACAGAGAAATTCTGTCTAGGAAAAACAAAACAAAACAAAACAAAACGAAAAAACAAAAAGATTTAATTATTTATTTATTTAATGTAAGTACACTGTAGCTGTCTTCAGACACCTCAGATCTCATTATGGATGTTTGTAAGCCACCATGTGGTTGCTGGGATTTAAACTCAGGACCTTTGAAAGAGTGGTCAGTGCTCTTAACCACTGAGCCATCTCTCCAACCCTGGTTAGCAATTTTTGAATGCAGCTGAGCCCACTGTTAATTATATTTACACAGTTATATAATCAATCTTGAGAACTTTTTCATCTTGCAAAGTTGAATCTTTATTCTCATCAGGCAGCTCTGTATTCTACTGTCCTTTACCCTTTGACAACTGGGATTCTACTGTGTCTGTGTGTGTGTGTGTGCGCGCGCATGTGTGTGCCTGTGTGTGTTTTGTGGGCTCAAAAACCAGGGTTTCATGCATGCCAGAGCTATGATCTATCATTGAGTTACATCCCCTGAACTCCAGTGTTTGTGTTTTTTGTAGCTATTTTATTTCACTTAGATTAATATTTTTCAGGTTCGTTCATTTTGTAGCGTGTGTCAGAATTTCTTTTTTTATAAAGTGTATTGCCACATTTTGAATAATCATTTATTCACTGACAGACACTTGAGTTGTTTCAGAGCTGACCTGAATTTTGAGACTGGCTTTTAATCCAAGCATAGTGGATACTTACAATCCTACCACCTGGTGCTAGGTGAAGACAGGAGAATAAATTTAAAGCCATCATTGCCTTCTTGGTGAGTTTACGGTCAGCATGGTTTACTTAAGATCCTGCCTACAAACCAACAATGGCTTCTGATTGGCCCTTGCCCTATTCTGCCCTGAGTTATCACAGCTCTCACCCTAGATAGTCTTTCAACTCAACCCAAGCCTTACTTTTGCTCTATTTTGCTGTCACAAGGTACAAATTAGGGGTTGGGGAGTCAGCACAGTGGCTAAAGCATTTGTGGCCCAAGTGTGAGAACTGAAGCTGGGACCCCTTGGACCGTCATAAACGCCAGGCGGTTGTGGAGGCCCCACCTGTAATTCCAGCTTGGGAAGGTGTAGAAGGCAAAAGGGCCTTGTGCACACAGGTGAGCAATGGAGAAGGCAGGAGAGTTAAACACACAGCTTCCCTCTTGGGTGGACTGCGGTGCACTGCGCAGCTCCTCTTCCTGGACTGCCAGGAGTGAGGGAGGTTTACCACCCGGCGATCTTTGCTGTCTCAGACAGGCTCTGCTCGTCTGGTCCAGAATTTATGTATTTACTTAGCTCAGACCATTTCCCCTAAATCTTGAGCCTTGCTTTTAGACTATAAAACCCATCCTTATGAGTGGCGGCACTTGTGTTTCATGGCAGCCTAAGTGACTTCGAGTCGTCTTGGGGACAGGCCCTCCTGACTCGCATTACATTTACCTCGGTCAGTCTCCCTAGACTGTAAATCTTGGGCACTACTCTCTGAGTTGACAGCACCTGTTCTTGTGAAGGAACCGCGTGCACTTTGCTAAGAGCTCCGATGTAAGCATGCCTTAAACTCATAGCACTGAGTTAATGGTTATCAGAATCCTTTTTGCCAAAATTCTGCTCTGCTTAAATAAGGTATCTTAGTTAGGGTTTCCACTGCTGTGAAGAGACACCATGACCATGGGAGCTCCCATAAAGGAAAACATTTTTATTGGCGCAGGCTTACAGATGTAAAGGTTCGGTCCATTATCATCATGGCAGGAAGCATGGTGGTGTCCAGGCAGGCATGGCAGGAGGAGCTGAGAGTTCTATAGCTTGTTCTGAAGGCTGCTAGGAGAACTTCTCAAGGCCCACTCCCAAATAGACACACTTCCTCCAACAAGGCCACACTTACTCCGCCAAGACTATACACCTCCTAATAGTGCACTCCCTGGGTCAAGCATATTCAAACTGTCACCTATGGCTAAAGTAAAATGATCTGGGCTAGGATCTAGAGGTCCTGGTCCATGCTGATAATAATAAAATTTGACTGAGCTGAGTTTAGTTTCATTCTAATCTCACCCTGACTGGTTTTCCCTTGCTTGCTGTAAGGTCTGCGGGAGAATCACCAGAGGAAGGCAGAGATGGGAGATCCCTAGAGCAAGCTGGCTATCAAGACTACCCATATAGACAAGCTCTGGGTTTGACTGAGAGACCCTATCGTAATGACTAAGGTGAAAGAGTGATTGAAGGTAATTTTCAACATCAATATCAGGCCTTCACATGCACCTTTGTGTACACACATGCACATGCACAGGCAAAAATGCGTATACATGCACATATTGGAAAGAAGAACAGAAAAGAGATAAATAGGGGAAGATTCCACTTTTGCCATGCTGTAGGGCTTTCCTTCCTCTCTTTCCTGCCTTCCTATGGTCATTACAGTCTAGAGGATACCATTGCTAAGGTGCATAATTAAATGTGGATCCTGGCGAGAGAGTCGAAGGTGCCGGGATTGGACGTGAACCTTATGTAAGCTCATGTTACCTGGATTATGTAATGATGGTTTGTGGTGCTGACATAGGGGTTGTGAGTATTCTGGATTTGAGGGTGCTGCAATCTCCTGGAATTGTATTTGTTTATTTAATAAATATGCATAGAACACTTTCTGTCTATGGTTCTTAATGTTTAGAATATAGAGGTGAAAAACTTCCCTGTTAGCAAGGAGTTTGGGGTTTTGTGGGGGGAAAAATGTCCCAAAATGATAACATGGGACTGCATGTTCTTGGTCTGAATACGGGGTCTGGCACAAGCCAGACACCCAGAAATGTGCTAATGAGGAAGAATGCAGGCCCGTGCCATTGTGTGACAGTTGGATGCTGAACTGGACATTTCTGGTTTCTTTGGACTCAGTTGAGTCACTTGTTGTTTTTCTGGAAGCTGTCCTGTGAGAGGATGTTTTGCTGAGGCAGACACTTGAGAAGTGTCTTGATGTTTGGGAAGTGTATAGGTAGAACCTCACAGACAGTGAAAGGACTCTCTTGCATTGCTACATCCTGCAGTACTTTGCTGTTCTTTGCTTGTTGTGACTTCATAGAAAGAAACACACCAAAAAACTCCTTGTGGTATTCCGGTGGCTTCTTGCTTCTTCTGCTGACTCGTGCCGATTGGGGAGAGCCTCACAGTTTCTGCTGGATCATACCACTGCTACTGATTCATGTTTGGTGTTTGCTATTGGACTGGACTGCTATATCCTGACAACAAGGATTGGAATTGTCCCAGCGAACTACTTCTAAACAGGTCCAGAGCCTCCTTGTCCTACTAACCATCTTTCTCCCCAAACTTTGGTCGGTGGGCTAGAAGGGAGGTTGAAGCTTTAAAGAACCCTAAATAAAGTAGACTTTGTAAAAACCTAAGCTTACAGGATGCCTTTGGTTTGACTTTTGCTAATGGGGTTCCCTCTTCCCAATTATTCCTTTAAATCCTAGAAATGACATCTTCCTTATGCTTGCTGCCTGACCAGAGGTTACACAGGAAAGCTTCTCACTTTTCTCTATGTAAGTATGAGGTTTACTTAAAATGTACCTACTGGGGCTGGGATATAACTTTGTAGATAGTACTTTCCCAGCATGCTCAAGTTCCCCCAGCACCCCATAAACCAGGTGTGATAGGAGGTAGAAATTGGAGGATCAGTGTTTCAAGGATATCCTTAGCTACCTAGTGAATTTGAGACCAGTCTGGGCTACCTGAGACTCAACCTGAAAAATTACTTATATGCTGCATAGAGGAACTGCAAAAATGTGCTGTGCATAGTCTCTGTCTCTGTCTCTGTCTCTGTCTCTGTCTCTCTCTCTCTCTCTCTCTCTCTCTCTCTCTCTCTCCAAACACACAAGATAGGGTTTCTCTGTGTAGCCCTGGCTGTCCTGGAATTCACTCTGTAGACCAGGCTGGCCTCAAACTCAGAGATCCACCTGACTGGGATTAAAGGCAAGTGCCATCACCTCTGAGCTGTCTTGGACTTTCTATCCTTGGATTTTTTTTCTCTAGACTAGGTTCCTTCATATGGAGAACTTCATACTAAGGCAAAGAGGGTTCAGAGTCCTAAATTCTGGGCTCATCTGTCCTTGAGCACTTAGATCCCAAGCACATCTATGCTGGCATCATCAGTTACATAACATACATATCAGGTAGCCTGTTTGCTACCCTTGGTACATATATACTGTGTTAGCCCAGGCTAGGTGGTCCTTAAGAGCACATGCCCCCTGAATCCCTGGTTTTGATGCCAGCAGCTCTTTAGATAGCTATGCAAGCCTGGACTAGTTACCTCCTAGGGCCTTGGTTCTCCTGTCTTTGCAGTACCAATAATAACATGGTAAAATTGCCTTATGGCTACATGAGAGATGGGGAGGGAGAGAGACAAGTGCCTGGAGCAGAGAGAACACAGTATTCACGTACTTACCAATAGGGCCTGGGAGTGTGGGAATGAGACCCTGGATCTCATTCCCAGGACTAGACAGGAAGGGACAAATGGACGGAGAGACAGAGGGATGGAGGAGAAAATTATATACAAACAAATAACACATAGATCTTGCCATAGATAGCCATGCTCATACACAGGTATTAAGAAAAAATTATGACTATGTTTTGTGGGATTCAGAGATAACTTCTTGCTGGGAGGTCAGAAAGGAAAATAAGAACAGGAATAGGGTATTGATAATACAGATGAGGGTTATGTAGAGCTTCTTTCATGTATTGATTTATTGGTAAACATCACACCAAAAATGCAAATACTTCTTGCTATTGTGTAAATGACTTCCAACATGGATGGTCCAAAACTGGCTATCCATGACTGGAGGAATGGCTCAGTGGTTAAGAGCACTGGCTGCTCTTCCAGAGGACCTAGGTTTAACTCCTGGTACCCTCTTGGTGCCTCACAATGGTCTGGAATGCCAGTCCCGGAGGACCTAACACCCTCTTAATTCTGTGGGCACTGCATGTGTGTGGTGCACAGAAATACATGCAGGTAAAAGACCCAAACACACAAGTTAAAAAAGTGAAAAACATAACTGACTGTGGTCTTTATTCCTCCTCAGGGGCCATCAGTCCAACCTTTGACCTGACGAGCATCTCCTGTAACCTGGAGGTTTCCAACAATTGCCGGAGAGTGACTGTGGCTCGTGGTCTACATGCCTATCCTTGGAGTCTCGAGAGATTTTCAATTAGCCAGGTCTTATGTTCTCAGGCCTTCTCTTCCGGACAGAATTACTGGGAGGTGGACACTAGGAACTGTAGCCACTGGGCTGTTGGGGTGGCTTCTTGGGGCATGAAGCGGGATGGAATGCTGGGAAGGACCATGGACTCTTGGTGTATAGAGTGGAAAGGGCCTGGCCAGTTCTCTGCTTGGGCCATGATGAAGAAAACAGACTTGCACTCGGGCCTCCCTGAGATTGTGGGCGTGTGGCTGGACCTCGAGCTGGGGAAGCTTGCCTTCTTCTCAGTGGCTGGTCAGGAGAGGCTCCTGTACGAGTGTGCGGTCTCCAGCTCCTCTCCTCTGCATCCTGCCTTCTGGCTCTATGGCTTAAGTCCTGGAAACTACCTGGAAATAAAGCAACTAAACACATGAAGCTTCCCTCAGGGTTAGGACAGTGGCTTTTTAGCCTGTTTGTTTAGGGGCAACCGGAGAATTCCACTTAGGAAGACTGGATATGGTAGTACATGCTTATAACTCCAGCCACTTGGGAAGTGGAAACAGGAGGCCAGTTTGAGTCCAGCATGGTCAATAAAGAGAGTTCAAGGCCGGTTTGGACTATATGATATGACTGCCCAATTTTAAAGTTATTCTTTTTGGGGTGGGACAGGATTAACTAAACAGGTTTGATTCTTTAAACCTTGGCCTTTCAGAGAAAGAGCTGGTCTGGAGTGTCTCCTCACAGTGACCTCTGAGGCCTCAGAATAGCCTGCCTAATAAGAAGGACTTCGGACCATTCTCTATGGCTTCAACTGGTTCAATCAGCCTGTGGCCAATGACACACCTACATGACTGACCCCCCACCCCCAGTTAAAAGTCTAACCCAACAGCATAGCTGGGTGAGCATCTCTAGCTAGCATATGCTATGTATGTCCTCACATACCTCTGTTGGAAGGGCGGAGTGCTGTCCTATGACTGATAAGAGGGAGTGCTCCTGGACCCTACCTCGCGTGCCTTTTTCTACTGTTCATTTTATTCTGTGGCCTTTCAGTGTAATAAACTGAAATCATGACTGTCACAATGTGCTGAGTTCAGAGGGTCCTTGTAGTGATCTTTGGAACATATATTGACAAAGGGTCCACAACCAGAAGGGATATATGTTATTTAGCAATTGTCACGTAATAATAGTTCCATGAAGGCTGGAGAGATATCTCCAATGTTAAGAGCACTGGCTGCTCTTCCAGATGTCCTGAATTCAATTCCCAGGAACCACATGGTGGCCCGTAACCATCTATAATGAGATCTGGTGCCCTCTTCTGGCAGGCAGGCAGAACACTATCTACATAACAAGTAAATCTTTAAAAAAAAAAGTTTTTTTTTTTTGCTTTAAAATCATACACAGGCTGGGGTGTAACTTAATGGTAGAGCCTTTATTTATGTTGCATGCCCAAAGCCTTATGTTCTGTCCTCTGCTTTTCCTGATAACAACCAGGACCTGAACTTAATCAGTGACAGCCGTTACCCATTACCAATCAGTGACAGCCGTTACCCATTACCAATCAGTGACAGCCGTTACCCATTACCATTGATTTTTTTTTTTTTGAGGCAGAGTCTCTATGCAGTCTTTGCTGTCCTGGAATTTGCTATTGAGTTCAGGCTGACTTCTGTTTGGTTTTTTTTTTTTTTTTCGAGACAGGGTTTCTCTGTGTAGCCCTGGCTGTCCTGGAACTCACTTTGTAGACCAAGCTGGCCTCGAACTCAGAAATCCTCCTGCCTCTGCCTCCCAAGTGCTGGGATTAAAGGCGTGCGCCACCACCGCCCGGCTCAGGCTGACTTCTAACTCAGAGATTCATCTGGTTCTACCTCAAGAGTGCCGAGCTAGAACTCAGTGATGAAAGACATGCACCCAAGGCAGATTCTTTGATACAGGAATGGACATGACAGGTTGTGAGCCATGGTGTCTCCTTCTAAGGGAATAGAACCTAATTGGCTGCATCTTAGAGATTGTACAGATCTTAGATTGTACAGATCTTAACAGAAAGGCTTTTTTTGTTGTACTCAACAATCCTAAACTTTAATGATATTAGAGTTACAAAATTTACCTTTCCACAGTTTCTAACAAGTCTGGTTACTATGTTACTTATCTTTAAGTTATAGTCTAGGCGGTGTTGTCAAACTGCCTAGTTCCTAAGCAAGTGTATTGGTAAATCCTTAATAACATCAACTTGTTACTCCCAGCTTATCAATTGATACTCTCAGTATTAATATTATGTATGAATGTATGTATGTATGTATGTATGTATGTATGTATCTTTCTATTTCATTCTGCCCTCAATATTTATTATCTATCAGGTTCTGTTAAAATCTCCATAGTAAACCAACTATAAATCAGAAATACTTAGAAAGCAGCCAGGCCTGGTGACAGTTCATGGCCTGCCTGCTCTATAGAACTAGTCCCAGAACAGCCAGGGCATCAGACAGGGTTTTGAAACCCTGTCTCAAAAAACAGTAACAACAAGAAAAATTTAGAATAAATTATACTCATAATTATCATATATAGATTCTTTTGTCATTATCTCCTAAATGATATCACCTAAAGAAATCACATATCTTAAGATTTATAAGTGAATGCAAGATGTGATTCGGTTATGTGCAAACATCATGAATTTCATATGAAGAACTTGAGAATCCTCCGATTTTAGAACGTGAGAAAAGTCCTGGAACCAACTCTGTCTATATTGAAAGAAAGCTAAGGATATATATTTGTATATGTGTATTTCTTTTTCATTACTATCTAGGGTATATTTAATTCTGGTGATTTCTTTTCAGGAGTAAGAAAAAGTTATCAATTTACTGTCCATGGAATTTTTTTTGTTTTTCACAAATGTCCTGTGACCTCCATAGTCACTTACTTGTTGGTATATCTAAGTCAGCAAAAAAAAAATTTATTGTACCTAAGGTGATTAAAAATTATACTCATTTGCCTTTTAAAGTTTACGTGTTGTGGGCAGGCTAATCACTTTGCCCTTGGAAAGATAATGAGCTGTTATGATGTGCTGTTGGGTGTGACGTGAGAGCACACACTCCATGTCAAGCAATGTGATGAATGCCTTGCTTGAAGAGAAGCACTGTTCCCTTCTCAAGAGACCCCATGAGATAGCTCTGTTGTGTAGGTGAGGTTTATGCATCTCAGAGATGCTATGCTACTTGCCTAGTGCTGAACAGCTGGCAAAGTATTGGAGAAGAAATGCAGAATTCAGAGTCTGTGCCTTTAACTATCTCATAGGAAATTCAGGCCATTGGAGGAGGAGGTGGTCAGATAGGTTTCTCAATATTAATTATTTCTTAATCAAGAGCACTTGTTTTCCACCATACTTGAAGGAGCCTAAAAAAGACTCAGAAAAAAAAACAACTGGATTCGTCCCAATCAATAGAGGAGGTTTTGTTTGTAAAGTTTCTCTCAACATAACTATGAACAAGTCCCTTTTAATAAATAAATGTGGTGAGTGATACACCTTCAAGCCAAATCAAGCAAACAGAGACTTTGTCCTCTGGAGGCTGACCCTTGGGGCATAAAGCCAGAGCTCTCATCTTAAAGGGAGTAAGAGGTGGCTTATTCGGGAGCCATTTTGAGTGACAGTGGCCCAGGAACACAGATTTAAGTTACCCCAATTCCATGTTCCAGTTTGGAAGCAGTTTCACAAAGTTTTTTTAGAGCCACAGTAAAAAGAGAAAGTCATAAACCAAGGCAAGTTTAAAATACATGGGTGGGTCCGTGGGAGAGGAAGGCCTACAGAAGAAGGAAAGCCTTTCCACTGTCTTAAATCACTACCTGATGGCATCCTTAGATTTGGTTGGGTAGAAGATAGTTGCTTACTAAGGCAATAGATTCTAAAAGGTATATTTGTTTGGGTTTTTCAAGATAGGGTCTGTGTAGCCCTAGCTGTCCTGGAAGTCACTCTGTAGACCAGGTCTCCAACTCAGAGATCTGCCTGCCTCTGCCTCCCAAGTGCTGGGATTAAAGGCATATGCTACCACAGCCATTTTTAAAAATTTATTTATTTATTTATTAAAAGATTTATTTACTTTATATATGTGAATACACTGTCACTGTCTACAGACACACCAGAAGAGGGCATCAGATGCCCATTACAGATAGTTGTGAGCCACCATGTGGTTGCTGGGACTTGAACTCAGGACCTCTGGAAGAGCAGTCAGTGTTCTTAACCACTGAGCCATCTCTCCAGCCCCAATTTATTAATTTTTATTTTATGTGCATTGGTGTTTTGACTGCATGTAAGTCTGTATGAGGATGTCAGATCCCCTGGAACTGGAATCACAGACAGTTAGTTGTAAGCTGCCATGTGAGTGCTGGGATTGAACTTCTGGAAGGAGTAGGTCCTCTGGAAGGGAACAGCCAGTGCTCTTAACCACTAAACCATCTCTACAGCACCTCTAAAAGGTCTTTTTTTTTTAATTTGTTGTCAAAAGAAGCTAGTTCTGGCAAAGACAGGCAAAGAATGACTGTTCCAGAGGACAGTATTAAGCCCAGAATAAGGTAAGCCTCTGGACCTGCCGCATTCTAATCTCTTCACAGGACTGACATTCTAATTGGCCAATCAGTCTCTGCAGACAGATTCCTGCCAGTAGTTTTTCTTCACGGGTCCATGTAGAAGACATGGATGTTTTAACATTGAACCAAGATCAACATTGCCGAAAGCTTAGGGAATATTTACCAGATAACCAGGCTTTGGGTTTTTTTGTTCCACCAGAACAGGCATGGTAGGAAAAGCAATCGGCCTTCTTAAAGAACAAAAATGAAGAAGAGGAGCCCCACAGGCTCCTGGAGACACAGGATTACAGTCCCAGCTACTTGGTAGACTGCGGCAGGAGCACTGCAAGATCAGCAGCACCCATTAGGTTACAGAGTGAGTTCAGGGCCAGCTTGAGCAATGTGGTTAAGTTCTGTTTCAAATAGGGAAGGTGCGAAGGAGCTTAGGGCTGAGACTTGGAGGTAGAACGCTTGTGTGTGCAATGCCCCAGCACCGAAAGAGAAAGAGTGAAGACAGGAAGGTAGCTGATCGGTGCTTCTTGGGGTTTAACTTGAGAGCCCAAGACAGATGGGTCTGACGGGTGGGACTGAAGCCAACCCAAGTTCTGTTTGGCCTCTCACCCAGGCTGGTGAGGATCAGCGATGGCGCCCTTGCCCTGCCCAGTGTCTGTGGTCTTACCAGCACACTACCTCTTTTACCCAGCAGGCCTGCCTACTAGCCTCGGTGTTACAGGAATACCAGGACAGAGAAGCGAGAGGGGGTTGAATGGGGAACAGAGGGAGGGAAGGGGGCTTATGGGACTTTCGGGGAGGGAGGAACCGGGAAAGGGGAAATCATTTGAAATGTAAATAAAAAAATATAGAAAAAAAAAGAAAATGGTAGTGGGTAAAGGGCTTGCTCCATAGGAATAAAGACCTGAGTTCAGATTTGCAGCACCGGCAGCACTCAGCACAGGGAGTGTGTGGGCGGGTGGGTGGGCGGGGGCTGGAGGGTGGAGGGGTGTGGAGACAGGCAACTCCAGAGTGGCTTGCTGGCCAGGCAGTCTAGCCATTTCAGTGAGTTCTAGCTTTAGTGAGAGACTCTCTCTCAAGCAAAAACCAAGGTGGGCAGTGACAGAAGAAGGCTTCTGAAGTCCACTAGCGTGAGAAGGGCATTCGTATTTGCATTAAACACATGCATACACACCACACACCAAATAAACACTTTTTTTTTTTTGGTTTTTGTTTTTCAAAAGAAGGATTCTCTGTGTAGCCCTGGCTGTCCTGGAACTTGCTCTATAGACCATGGTGACCTTGACCTCACAGAGATCTGCCAGCTCCTGCCTGTTGAGTGCTGGGATTAATGGTATGGGATACATCCCCAGCTAAAATTCCTTATAATACATTATTCAGATACAAAGCACAGTCTCTGACTTATTGTGATTTGACTTAATTTTATTTATTTATTTATTATTGCTGACCTGTTTTGAGTCAAGGTCTCTTTATGTAATCTTGACTGAAATGGAACTCTATCTTTTTTTTTATTTTAAAGATTTTTTTATTTATTCTACATATGTGAGTGTTCTATCTGTATGTACACTTGCATGCCAGAAGAGTGTGTCAGATCCCATTACAGATGGTTGTGAGCCACCATGTGGTTGCTGGGAGTTGAACTCAGGACCTTTGGAAGAGCAGCCAGTGCTCTTAACCACTGAGCCATCTCTCCAGCCCCTGGAATGGAACTCTTTAAGAGATAAGCCCGTCTCTGCCTCCTGAGTACTAGGATTAAAGGCATGTGTCACCACTTCCAGCTACATTAAAAAAAATCTATAGTAGTATCAATTGTTTCTTTATTTTTTTGGCTAAAATGAAGTGTATCATAGTGCCAAAGTGATAACATGGTTAACAGAACTGTATTTCAGAATTTTGATGTTTGATGCCTTTCTGGGCTAGTAATGGGTAGGACTGCAGCAGCAAGTCTCTCTCAGCTCCATGATTGGGAAGATAAACCACCGTGTTACTTAAATGTGGTGCTTGGAAGGTTAGATTATTAGATTGCTGTTTATAGTGGGTTTGTCTGGAGGTGATTCCATCAGAAAATAGCGGAACATTTGAATATTACATCATGAGGCTGCCCCACACAATTGTGCAAGGAAGGGTCTGACGTCTTCATTTGGTAGAGAGGAAACAGGCAGACAGAGGGGCCGTGAGTCCTCTAGAGTCCTGTAATCTTCTTTGCAGCTACCCTCCTAGGGACATCTCCCTATGAACAAGAGGTGAGCCTTCCTATCTCACCCCCTGTCATATCACGGAGTGGGGTTTTGTTGTTTGTTTGAGACAAGGTCTCACTGAGTAGCTCAGGTTGGCTCCCAACTAGTGGCCATGCTTCAACTTCTAGAATACTGGGATGGTTTATATCACTACACCTGCCTTCCCAGACACTTTTTAGAAAGGGATTCCTTCTATTTCTGTCTGTCTCTTTTAAAGTTTTAGTGCTATGAAGAGACACCATGACCAAGGCAACTCTTATAAGGGACAACATGTAATTGGGGCTGACTTACAGTTTCAGAGGTTCAGTCCATTATCATCATGGCAAGAAGCGTGGCATCTGTGTCTGTCTGTCTGAAAACTAAGATGGGGACGACAGTATCGAACTTAAGGCACTTGCCTTCAAGCCTGTGAAGAACTTTTCGTGGACTTTTCTGATCATGGTGCTGCCTGAGATCAACAGAGTACATCCTGGTCTTGCCAACATATGCCAGAGGTGGCGAAATTGTATGTTTTCTCGGCAACCACCTGGGAAGAAGGTATCACAACCACTGCCATGCCACAGAATAAGGAATAGGCTCAGGGAAGTAGAAGACCTTATTCAGGGTCACAGCATTCTTGGGTGGTGGAATCTGGATTGAAACCCAGGAAATTGCTCAGCATCTCTGAACTGCTGCAGATCACATGACTTCTAGAAGAAACAGATGATATAAACATTTGAATCCCTTTAAATTATTTTCATATATGTATAAAATATAAAAATATTAAAAAATGTAATTTTTGGTGTGTGTGCTGTTTTGAGAGAAAGTCTCTTATAGCCCCCACTGGCATGAAGTTACTATGTGTGGATAAGGAGAGCTTTGATGGCTTAATCTTTTTGCCTCCACCATTTTCAGGTTTGAAATACCGTGGCTGCTTAGGTCTCACTCTATAGCCCAGGTTGGCCTCAAATTCATGGCAACCCTTCTATTTCCTCCTCTCAGACGCTGGGATTACAGGTGTACACTATCATGCTCTACTTTTTTTTTTTTAAATAATTTATTGGGCTGTGATATGGTCTCGGGTAAAAGTGCTTTCTGTTCAAGCCTGATGGCCTGAGTTTGACCCCTGGATCCAAAGTGCCTCTAAATGCTGGAACTAAAGGCTTGTGCCATAGTGTCCAGCCAAGTACCAATTCTTGAGGACTGTCCTCTGATCTCCACAAACTCACCATGGAAGATACTCAAACGCACGTGTCATATTCAAATATACAGAATAATACATTTTGGAAAAAACACAGGTGTTGGGCTCTGGGGAGTGTACACATCCTGGGAGCCAGTCACCTTGTTCAATAAAGCATTTTTGAGAGGTAAGTGCAACACTTGTGAACACAACTGAAAAGCAGTTAGGCAGGTCACTTGCCCTCCTGGGCCTTATCGTTTAGTGAAGAATCTCCTCCGATTCACGACCAAACTCCTGCTGCGTGACGCTGGACAAGGACCTCTTCTGTTCTTGTTCTGTAAAACAAGTGGATCTGACTAAGGAATCTGCCACTTTACATCCTCTGGCAGTGTCCAGCGTGCGACTGGCGTACCTTCCGGGTTTTGCGCTACCGTCGGCCTGCCTGCAGGGGCGCTGTTCCACGCACGAAAGCGCGTGTCCCTCGTCGCACGCCGTCGTCCTCGCTGGTGCCGCCCGCGTCCGCGGAGCCGGAGGAGGCGGAGCTGTCTTGCCCCGGCTCCGAAGCGGAGCGGCAGCGGAGGAGTCGGTGCGGCAGGTCCTGGCGGCCGAGGTTCGGGCGCAGAGGCCTGAGAGGCTGGCAGGGAGCGGCGGTAGCGCGGGGAGAGCGGCGCCACGGGCTGGGCGCTCCCGGCGTGAGGCGTGCGCTCCATGCGTGCGGGCCGAGTGCGGCCCCTGCGAGCCTCCGACATGAAGAAAGACGTGCGGATCCTGCTGGTGGGAGAACGTGAGTCCGCGCCCTGCCCGGCCTCGCAGCCCGGGTGCCCCTCCAAGCCTGCCAGCGCCTCTGCTCTTCTCTGCCCTGTCCCTCTGCTCCTCGCAGGCCTTGTCCCCTTCAGTCTCTAACGCCCGATTCTCTCGCTGCGAAAGCTGTCGCTGTCGCCTCCGCCTCCTCCAGTCTTTTCCTCTTGGGCCTCAGCGTTTGTCGGGCCACCTCCTTTCGGACCCTCTGGTCGCCTGTCAGTCACTCATTGCCAGGCAGATGTTGGAACAGGCAGATTGAGCACTTGGGACTGCGGGGACACTAGGGGGAGGAGGAGTGCAGAAGTAGTCGACTTGTGAGCAAGGTCAGGTTTCTGGAATTTTTTTTTTTTTCACTTGCTGCCTTCACTGCTACTGTGCATGGGCATTAAGAGAGAGCGTTGGGTTGCTTGAGTAGTTCAGGAGTAGAACTCTAGCATGCATAAAAATCTGGATTCAGTCCCCAGCACCAGGGAGAAAGAGAGAGTTTAAGACAGCGGGTATTTTAAAAATTAGATTTTTTGGGGTTTTTTTGGCCGTACTTGTGCTTAGCGTCGATCAAACTCCTTCAAGTTAATGAGTATTCAGTGAGCGATACTTAACTAGGGAGGGATCTTTAGATGAGGCGATTGTTACCCTAAAAGTCTTAATTTTCGCTCCTTGTTAGCCATTCTGTAGTAGTTAAGTGCAGACATGTTCCCAATACTCCTTAGAGATAGATTTCATATTTTTTCCGGGTAAAGAAAATAAAACAACAAAAACAACGCCTTTGCTGACCCATAGGAATACAATAGAGCTGGGATTTCTGATTTTACCGCAAGTTACATGACTCAGTCTTGGGGACTAAATTTAAATGAGGGCTTCATTACTTTATGTTTTGCCATTGCTGATTTGAACCTCTTTATTCTAAACCACATTACATTTTTGAGTAGCCGCTGTAGGTCACCGAGATACATTCCTAAGGAGGAAAGTGCACACATTAAGAAAACAAACTATTTTTGGGGGGTGGGCTGGGATGGGGTGGAGTAGGTTGTGCTCTTAGGGCCCAGACAGAGAGAGTCAGATCCCTTGGAGCTAGAGTTACAGGTCGTTTTAGCCACTGGACTTGGGTACTGAGAACCGAACTTAGGTCCTCTGTTTTTAACCACTACAGCCCCAAGTCTGCTGGCCTCAGAAAGGTGGTGGGGGTGAGGGAAAACGACTACTGTGGACAGTTTTGGGGAGAACTCTTTAGTCAGAATTTGGAACTTACTTTGAAAAGCATAGTTTGCTTTTTTATTCAGTTATGAGTTTTAGGTCTTATTTATAATGCTGTTTTACTCTTTGTTTTGTGTTAGGTTCTCTGACACTATTTAAGGTGCCAATACATTTGGAGCAAAATTAGGGAAAGTGAGCAGGTGACCCCTTAATTGTATTTTCTAAAAGTCTGATACTTTTAAAACCTCAATTTGTTAAAAAGGTAGATATTTGGGTTTGGTGTTGAATATAGGAATCGATGATACAGCATTAGTGTATAGACTGAGTAGAAATGCTATACAAATGTCAGATTCAGTGTCACCCTTAGGACATTAACATTCAACTTTAACAGTGTTATCTAGGAATATGCAGAAGTTTAAAATCCGTTAGGAAAAGTGTGTCATGTAGTACTGACAGCCAACTAGAGAACTGGTACAACTCTATGGGTTTTCTGACCACAGGGGGCAAGTTATAAGAGAAAGCCTTAGCTGTTGAAGGAGACCCTGCTCTTTCCCAAGAGGGCAGTGCCGCCCATGTGGATGGCACACATCTGCCAGCTGTTTCTCAGGAAGGATGGTTAATAAAAAGGATGAAGCAGGAGGATAACTAATCAAAAATTTTCAAGGACTAGGGCGTGTGGCTTAGTGGTTGGGCACTTGCCTTACACGTGAGGACTTGGGCTCAGTCTACAGTATAGCCTGAGCAGGGGAAGGTTGGCACCAAAACTTTAGGCCGTCTACTATTCAGAAAGCAAACTGTAGCCAGGTGGTGGTGATACATGGCTCTACTGCCGGCACTCGGGAGGCAGAGGCAGGTGGATCTCTGAGTTCAAGGCCAGCCTGGTCTACAGAGTGAGTTCCAGGCCAGCCAGCATGGTTACAAAGAGAAACCCTGTCTTGAAAACGCCCAACCAAACAACTAAACAAACCATATCAAATGAATATATTTTCCCTCCCCTTCTTTCTTTTCCCCTCTCTTATCCTTTTCTCATTTAAGGTAAAATACTAAGTTTACTAGGCTGCCTGGGAGGTGGTTGTATAGTGACCTGGAACTTTTGATCCTCCAGTTGAACCTCTTAAGAGCTGGGATTGCTGGTTTGTCCGCCCTGCTTAGTGTAGGTGGTGCTTCGTATCAAACCTCAGTTAGTGCTATGTGAGTAGCAAACACAAGTGAGCGCTCAGTCCTTGTATACAGATGCTCTCAAATTTTGAAATGTTAGAAGTATAGTTATACTTAATTGAAATAGAGGATCTCAGTTATTTTAATGACTAGTATTTGGTAGGTAAATCCTTTGTTTTTTCCTTCAGTTTCTCAAAAATGGTAGCCCTGACTGTCTTGGTATCCTGGAACTCATTCTGTAGACCAGGCTGGCATTGAACTCAGATATGCTTGCCTGTCTCTCAAGTGCTGAGACTAAAGGTGTGCACTCCTGCCCAGCCTAAGCTTTACTTTTTATATGTATTTCTTACATTTGTTTATTTGTGTGTGCGTAGATCTGAGGACAGCTTGTGGGAGTTTGTTCATTCTGACCATGTGGATTCTGGGAATTGGACTTTGGTAGTCAGGCTTTGAGGCAAATGCCTTTACCTGCTGAGCAGTCGCACAGGCCCTACTTTTTGAGAATTAATGTAAATACTTTTCAGCCTTTAGCCTAGCTGTAGCATTTTAAATCCTAGATTTAGGGCATACACTTGTAATCCTAGCACTCGGGGTGGGTTGGGGGGAGGAGATCACCACAGGTTCAAGGCCAATTTGGCTTATTTAGTGAGTTCTGAGCAAGTCTAGGCTACATAGTGAGATACTATCTTAAAACACACACACACAGAGATTTTAAAATTAAATGATTAAATGGTTTGTGTGTGTCAGAGACTATTTTAAAATAAATCTGACACATTTATTATCTATTCCTCTGGTATTAGACAAAAGTGGTTGTGTGTGAGGTTTTTTTTGTTTTTGTTTTTTTTTTTTTAAAGAATCATTTATCTTTTGAATAGAATACACGGTAGTTGTTTTCAGACACCAGAAGAGGGCATCGGATCCCATTACAGATGGTTGTGAGCCACTATATGGTTGCTGGGAATTGAACTCAGGACCTCTGGAAGAGCAGTCAGTGCTCTTAACCGCTGAGCTATCTCTCCAGCTCATGATTTGAATTTTTAACATGTTTATTTAAACATCTAGTTTTCAGTTGCTTTAGGGTGGTTAGGGGAGACAGAGAGAAAAGAGCATCCCTCCATTCTGGTGTGGTGGATGTCAAGTCTATTCTGTGTCACCCTGTTACTTTGTAGTCCTGCCAGTGTCCTCCCTCAGCCAGGCAGGGCCACTTCGAAGTTGCTGTACGGCTGAGGTGAGAGGATGTTTTCTTGGCCCATTCTTATCCATTTGGGCATCGTGCTACTAACCGTTTTCTGCTTCGTGCAAAGATGAAGGAACTTAGGCTGTTTATAAAATCTTAAGAGCAGAGAATGACAAGGCATTTTAAATGTCATTTATGCCACAGCTTAATTATTTATTAGACACCATTCAAATCAGGTCAAAAGTGAATTACTATTATCACAGAACATATTCCTAAAATCTTTAAAAGTGTACTCACATGAAACTTAGTCTTCAGGTCATAATTTTTCATGTTCAGATTTGACACCTTTCATCTAAGCACTTGGGAGGCAGAGGCCAGCTTGGTCTACTTAGCAAGTTCTAGGACAGCCAGAGCTACATAATAGAGAAACTGTTTTCCAAAAAAGCCAAAAACAAACAAATAAGCTTCCCTTTAGTTAGGTTTGTTATACTCTGCTTAACAAAACACACTTGTAGCTATACTTTATTTATTAACCATTTATTTAAATAACATAGTTAACATTAATGGTTACTATTTTGTTTTGTTTTATTTTTGCTTTGTTTTTCAAGACAGGCTTTCTTTGTATAGCCTTGGCTGTCCTGGAACTCACTGTGTGGACTAGGCTGGCCTTGAACTCATAGAGATCTGCCTCCCAAGTGCTGGGATTAAAGGTATGTGTCACCACTGCTTTGTACAAAGTATTCTGTATGAAGTATATAGTCTTCATATAGAGACATTCTTTCTATGTCCCTAGCACCTATGAATCAAAATCTACCCTTAAAGACTTAGAAGATACCTCAGTTGATAGTGTCTGCCACTAAAGCATGAGGATCTGAGCCTGGCTCCCCAGTACCTACTTAAAAAGCTGGGTGTGGGGCTGGAGAGATGGCTCAGCGGTTAAGAGCACTGACTACTCTTCCAGAAGTCCTGAGTTTAATTCCCAGCAACCACATGGTGGCTCACAACCATCTGTAATGGGATCTGATGCCCTCTTCTGGTGTGTCTGAAGACAGCAACAGTGTACTCACATACATGAAATAAATTAATTAAAAAAAAAATAAGTTGGGCATGGACTGGAGAGGTGGCTTGGTGGTCCACCAGAGGCTGCTTTCCCAGAGGACCTGTGTTTGGGTCCTAGCACCTATAAGGTGGCTCAGACCATCTGTAACTCCAGTTCTAGGGGATCTGATGCTCTCCTCTGGCCTCTGCTGGCACTGTACACATGTGATGCACAGACATACACACAGGTGAAATACATATAAATAAGTCTTAAAACAAAAAGCTGGCCTGGTTGTGATGCATACCTTTAATCACAGCACTTGGGTGGTAGAGGCAAGTGACTGTGAATTCGAGGCTGACCTGGTCTACATAGTGAGTTCCAGGACAACCAGGGATATAGAGAGAGCTCCTATCTGGGAAAGGGGGCCAGGGCAAAGGTGGGTGTGATCAGATGTGTTTGTAACCCTTAAATAGTAGGAGTGGAGATGGTCAGATCCCCCAGAGGTCAATAGCTAGCCAGCCTATTGGACCAGTGACTACCATCTTCTGTGAGAAACACTATATCAAAAGGTAAGGTGTAGAGTAATAGAGGAAGACACCTAATGTCAACTCTGGCCTCCACATGAATGTACTTGTAACTTCAGCTACTGAGGATTTGATTCCCTGCTCTGACCTCCTTGTCAATGTACCCTTTGCAATAGGCCTTGCCTGTTGCAAATGTCTGGCACAGAAAAGTAGTTTGATAGGAGTCTCTTCAGGCAGCTAGAACTGCCCTTTGGACTAATGAGTTGAATGGTGAAGAAATCTGAATTTTACCATGTACATACACACACACACACACTTAAAAAAAAAGAAAGAATGTAGCTGGGCCTGGTGGCTAACACATGTAGTCCTAGAATTTGGGAGGCTAAGACAAAATTATCACTGTGGCCCAGGCTACATACTGTGGTTCCAGGTCAGTCTGGACCTCAGTATGATCAAACGAAACAAAAACCAAGAGGATGGTTGTAGATATGGGACAAAGAACATGAATGTCTTTTTTCTTAATAGGACCATTTATTTATTAATTATATGTAAGTACACTGTAGCTGTCTTCAGACACTCCAGAAGAGGGCATTGGATCTCAGATGGTTGTGAGCCACCATGTGGTTGCTGGGATTTGAATTCAGGACCTTTGGAAGAGTAGTCGGTGCTCGTAACTGCTGAGCCATCTCACCAGCCCATGAATGTCTTCTACATAAAAATTCAGCATAGTTTTCTTTTTTTTTTTTTTAAGATTTATTTATTATATGTAAGTACACTGTAGCTGTCTTCAGACACACCAGAAGAGGGCATTGGATCCCATTATAGATGGTTGTGAGTCACTATGTGGTTGCTGGGATTTGAACTCAGGACCTTCAGGAGAGCAGTCAGTGCTCTTAACCTCTGAGCATCTCTCCAGCCCCTAGTATAGTTTTCTTAAAAACCTCAGGCCAGCCGGGCGGTGGTGGCGCACGCCTTTAATCCCAGCACTTGGGAGGCAGAGGCAGGAGGATTTCTGAGTTCGAGGCCAGCCTGGTCTACAAAGTGAGTTCCAGGACAGCCAAGGCTACACAGAGAAACCCTGTCTCGAAAAACCAAAAAAAAAAAAACCTCAGGCCAGCTGAAATCATGGGGCAAAGGTGCTTGCTACCAACTCTCACCTGAGTTCAGTCCCTGGACCCTCATGATGGAAGGAGAGAACCAACTCCTAAAAGCTGTCTTCCGACTTTTACACATGCACTGTGGCAAGTAAGTGCACACTGGGACACACACACCCCTCTGATTTCCAATGTCTTGTTTGCTCTCCTTGTACTAACATCAGACTTGGAAAGAGATAGATCATGGGTATTGACAACATTTGCCCTACAGGTTATCACCTACCTATGATCAGTGAACTCATAATGTAAACTGGGCTGGCCTTGAACTTACAGATATCCACCTGCCTCTCCTTCCCAGGTACTGGGATTACACTTGACTAAACCACCATACTTTTAATTGTTCCTTGGCCACAACATAGTTTTCCCCTTCCTCTCTTCCTCCCTTTCTCCTTCTTACAGAAGGTATCACTTGTAGACCAGCCTTGCTTGGAACTCATATTTGCTGGCCTCAAATCCATGGCAGTCCTTCTTCTTTAGCCTGCTATTATAGGGAAGATCCTTGCTAGGATTATTTTTCTAAATGCTAAAAGTTATAAATTAAAAATAACTGCATAGTCATCCCTCTCACTTTATTCTAATCACAGTTGCTTTGGAAGAACCAAGCCTGTTTTTGTTTGTTTTGTTTTTGTTTTTTTGAGATAGAGTTTCTCTTTGTATCTCTGACTGTCCTGGAACTCACTCTGTAGACCAGGCTGGCCTTGAATTCATTGAGATCTGCCTGCCTCTGCTTCTGCCTCTGTGTGCTGAGATTAAAAGTGTGTGCCACCACAGCTGCCTAGAGTTTATTTTTAATTGTTATTTTATTATTTATGTATGTGTGCATGAGTATGTGTTCACATGTGGAAGTCAGAGAACAACCTGTAGGAGTCAGTTCTCATGTGTTAGTCCTGGGTTTGAATTCAGTTGTCAGGCCTGGCAGCAGGTACCAGACCCCACTGAGTCATCTCGATGGCCATATTTTATTTTTGTATTGCCTGCTATTCCGTTTGCAGAATACCTCTCCTAGGGCAATACTGGGCCTTAAATCAAGAATCTCACTCACTCTCAAAAGTTTGGGGGGGGGCGCTAGAGAGCTGATTGAGTGGCTAAGAGCACTGGCTGCTCTTTTAGAGAGAAGACTTGGGTTCAATTCCCAGCACCCACATGGCAACCGACAACCACCTATAACACCAGTTCCAGGAGATCCAACACACTCTTCTGGTCTTCATGTGCAATGCATGCTCATGGTGTACATACATATGTATTCCCACACACGTAAAAATAAATACATCTTAAGAAAAGAAGCATTAGAGAAGCGTTAGAAGGTGGAAATGGTTTCCCTGGCAGCGCTGTGCTGTGTGTGGGCAGAGACTTCCAGTCAGGTAGTGCTAGAGGTCCTCCATTCATAAGAAATTAGAAGGTTTGCTTTATTAGCCACTTGTTTACAAATATCTGGTTATTGTGTCCATGTAGACTCATACATGGTAAGTATGTATGTTACATTCATAGTGGCTTAATTCAGATTCTAGCGCAGAAGTTGTTAGTGCAGGCAGTGAGAGCTTCGGTAGCTCTGGGATCTTTAGGTTGTGGTAGGATGGAAGTGCCCGAAAGACATGGTAAGATGTAAAAGTGCAGAGGAGACTTAACAAGTTTTGGATGAGGAAAGCCATGTGAGGAAAGGGACAGGACTCATTGTGGCTCGTTAGTGTGTGTGCCTGTGAAGCATGGAATGGCTTTGTTTGTGCAGATTGCCTGAGTGGGTGACAGTGGGACATGGGGTGAGGTAGGTGAGCTGCGGTTGGATGGCACTCCTTTCCACTAGTACAATTCAGTGGGAGCTGGGAGGAAGTGAGAGTCCAAAAGGCTGAGCTAGAAGATGAAGGGTGTGGAAGAAAGTGGAGTGGACATTTTTGTTGTTGGTAGATTGGTGAGGGGTAGAAAGTTGGGAACTGGGAAGTGATTAAATGAAATATCAGAATTAGGCAAAAGGGCAAGCAGAGACAGATTTAAAACCACAGGCTAGGTTTAGCCTGGCAGGCGCCAGTGGTTCTAGCACTCAGGAGGGAGGGCTGCTTGGAGGACTGCCTAGGAGTGCCAGACTAACTTGCGCAGTATGGTAGGCCTCCTCTAATAGTAACGAGAGAAATTTAACAGAATTTCAATGCAAAGTAAGAAACCTGAATCAGGGAAGGCAGTTTATCTTGCTCTGTAGAAACACTGTTGGCTTTACTGAGGATAACTCTGAAGCCTGTAATTTTTGTAAAAGGAAGGCGCACAGTAAGTAGCCTTGTGCAGAAGTGTTGTGAACATCTAAGACACATAGAAGTGCTCCAGAAGTTTGTGTTGGGCCTATGATAGTGCATTTGCCTAGCCTGTGAGAGGTCCAGTGTTTGATCTTAACACATGGACTCCACACACATAAAAAGATATATTTGTTCAAGATATAAAAGAATATATCTCATTTGTCAATATTTAGATTAATTTTACTTGATATATATAAATCTAGAAGTTGCCATTTTTTACCACCAAAATAACTTAAAATAGTACTTATTGGCAGTTTTTAGTAGCAAAAAATAAAGTCAAATGGAAGGCCAGGTGTGATGGTGACACATACCCTAATCCCAGGACTCAGGAGGCAGAGGCAAAGCGATTTCTGAGTTCAAGGCCAACCTGATCTACATAGTGAGTTCCAGGGCAGCCAGAGCTGTATCATGGGACCCTGTTTGAAGGGGGGCGTGGGAGGGCAGAGAGAGGGAGAAGGAGGAGAAGGAAAGGACAGTCAAGGTCATTCTCAGCTGTATACACATTTTGAGTTCAAGGTCACCGTTGCTCCTAGATCAAAAGGGACTAAAGAGATGTGACAGCCATTTTTATTTTCATTTTCTGTACAGTATAGTGGTGAATAAAGTTAAGAAATTGGATAATAGTATTGTATTTGTAGTTAATTTCCTTTTTTTACATGCCTTTTTTTTTTTTTTACATAGGACAATCAGAAAGTCTGTAGAGGGGCTGATGAGATGACTCAGGAGTTAGGGGTGCTTGGTGCTCTTCCAGAGGACCCAGAGTTGTGTCCTAGCACTCACATGGGCAGCTCACAACCACCTGTAACTCCAGCTCCAGGGGACCATGTACTGTCTTCTGGACTGTCTGGGTACCCACACATATCTGCATATGCCCACACACAGACACGTGTACATATAAAATAGTAAAAATAAAAGCATTTTAAATAGTCTATAGAAATAGAGCTAGAAGCTCCCTGTTAAACCATATAATTTGTCTCTATTTCACACTGTGCTGCTGTGACCACTGTTGTGTGTTCTAGCCATTCGTCATTTCCCGGTCATTTAGGAGAGGGCTGGGACTGTTCTTAACTCTTAACAATTGCTGTCTCTCATATTTGGACTTGTATTTAGAATTTATACTTCGCCGCTGTGGCAGCGATTAACCGGCAGTAGTCTGTTTTCTTCTAGGAGCGCGGACAGACTTGTTGGTAAGCACTTATGTTTGACAGTAGTAACTATATGATCAGAAACGTAACTGGAGTAGAGAAGCCAAGTTTCAGAATGAAGACTGAGATTTTAACTGTCCTTTATTAGAAAGATCACTGGGACAGAAAACTTTTGGTTTTTTTACCTTGTTACCAACCCTTTAAATACAGAACAAGAAGGAAGGAGTATGCCACGTAGGGATTCAGGCACTCTGAGGCCCTTCTGTTGCTGAGGATGTAAGCTGATGATGGGTTCTCTTGTGAACATAACTACTAATATTAAAAACAGAACAGCCTGGGAACTGGAGAGATGGCTCAGCGGTTAAGAGCACCGACTGCTCTTCCGAAGGTCCTGAGTTCAAATCCCAGCATCCACATGGTGGCTCACAATGATCCGTAACAAGATCTGGAGTGTCTGAAGACAGCTACAGTGTATTTACATATAATTAATAAATTAAAAACAAAACAACAGAACAGCCCATGTGCTAACTTGAATTCTACTTCAAGGAACTTATCCTGTAGAATATGAGTTACAACATTATTCATAAAGGTGAAGATTTAGAAATGACCTTTAGGAATTTAGAAAATTAAGCAGCTTATACCGTCAGATAGATTCTTATACAACTCTGAATAGATAATGCAGGAAGGTTTTTGTTATTGATTCTGTTCTGTTCTTTCCTCAAACCTGACATCCTATTCCCTCAGCCTTCCCAGGTAGCTGGAATTACAGGCAAGCATTGGGAAGCGCTGGTACTACACCTGAACTGCAGGAGGCTTTCAGAAAAGGGCTTAGAATTGTCTTTCCCCTTTACAACTAATAAACTCCCTATGTGGTTACTGGATTTGAGTTTCCATAGAATCAAAATGTTTTATTAAGTAATGGTTTTTCTTTTAACAGCTAGAGTTGGGAAGACATCACTGATTATGTCTCTGGTCAGTGAAGAATTTCCGGAAGAGGTAAACATTTACTTTCTTTGTCGTAGTTTTTTGTTTTTTTTTTTTTTTTTAAATAAAAAATAAGTTAAAATGATATCAATGCCACCTTCATGTGTTTCTTCAACAGAGGACATCACCTTATGAAAGAGCCTAGGTTCTTCTCACTTTATGCCTTTGACTTTACCATTACATCATTTTTTTACATTGCATGAGTATGTTTGCATGCATGCACATATACTATAGCACGGTGTGGAGATCACAGGACAGCTTGTGTGGTCACAGTTTTCTCCTCCTTCCACATGAGGCCCGAGGGTCCACCTCAGATTGTCAGTCTGCTTGGCAAGTCACTGAGCCATCTCACTAGCCAATTTGTCATCTCTGGGTCTTAGCTGTCTCATTTTTAAAGTGGTGGGAAAAAGGATCTGGAGATCATATCATTTGTCATCTCTGGGTCTTAGCTGTCTCATTTTTAAAGTGGTGGGAAAAAGGATCTGGAGATCATATCATTTGCGTAGTCTGTTTTTAGAAGTAAAATGTTTTATGTGAAAGATGCAGAGTGTTGTGTGATTTGAAATCTGATTACAATCTGGGTACTACTTACCTTCTGCCTGGTGCTGTCCAGTGCCTGAGGCTTTTGTCAGACTAGAATTCTGATGCAACTAATGTTACCTATAGACTTCATTTTACAAATTAGAAATGAATTCATTCTATTTTATCTACAGATCCAGAGAACTGTTGTGCATGACATTAATAATAATGAAATGCTGCTGGAGACCAGTGGTTTTAGTCTTGCTATTATTACTGCTATTATTACTGTTTTGAGACAGGGACTCATGTACCCCAGGCTAGCCTCAAACTTGTTATGTAGCTCAGGATGACTTTAAACTCCTGATCCTCCTGCCTCCACTTTCTTGGTGCTGGGATTACATGTATGCACCATCATACTGGGCTACAGTTCCTTTCGTTTTGGAAATCCCAGTGTGAGGGATGCTGGCTAAACCCTCCTGTAGCGGTAGGGTACTGAGGTAGAGAACAGCATCAGTGCAGCAGCATAGCAACATTTTGGATTTTGTTGTTGTTTGTTTTGTTTATTTCTGGGGGCACAGTCTGTATAGTTTAGGTTGGCCTCAAACTTTCTATGTAGCCAGGCTAGTCTTGACCTTCTTTCTGATTCTTCTACTTCTGCCCTCCCAATGCTGAGATTACAGTGGGTTTCTGTCCCTCAAAATACACACACACACACACACACACACACACACACACACACGCACACACACGCCATGCAAGTACACGTGCCTGCTCAAGTAAAAATAAAATTAATTTGAGTTTACATTAATCCTTTCTTTACTCTTGTTTAGAAAGAAATAATCTTATAGTTTTATTGCTGAGCTAGGAACTTGATGTGTCCCATGGCAGTGTCTTTGTTGTTCTGGGTTTTTGTGGTAGCTGGGATTGAATCCAGGGTCTTGTGCATAAGCAGGGGCTTCAGTTCAGTGCTGAGCATGTCTCCCCTGGGAAGCAGATTCAGCATTCACAATTCCATGGCTGCTGCTTTGTTCCCCTTTGCATTAATGAAGAATCAAATAGTAATTCCTTAATTTGAAAAGTGGGGTTTATATTGGGATCATTAACATTAATTGAGAATTAGGGTATAATACCCAAAGTTCTCTGAAGAAGTTTAACTGAAGAGCTAACAAGATGGCTCAGTGAGAAAGGTGGCTGCTGCCGAGATCGACAGCTGACTTTAGTTCCCAGGACCCACATGATGGAAGTGTAAAACTGACTCCACACTGAACTCCACGTGTGTGATGATGCCCATGCACATAAGTAAATAAAGAAATTACAGAATCATAGTGAGTTCCAATCCAGCTAGAACTGCATAGCCAGACCCTGTCTGAAGGAATAAATACATTTTAAATGTGTAACTGAAGTTAGAGTTGTTTTAGCGTGTTCCTCTTGAGTAGATACTTTTTTTTCCTCCATAATTAAAGTCATACAGTTGGGCTGGAGAGAAGGCTCAGCAGTTCAGAGCGCTGGCGCTCTTCCCCAGGACCTGGGTTTGGTTCCTAGCACCCAGGTGGTAGCTCACAGCTGTCGGTTACTGCCGTGCCCGGGGATCCAGTACCCTTTTCTGGCCTCTTGTGGTACCAGGTATACATAGATATGCATGCAAGCAAAATCAAACACATAAAAATAATTAAAGAGAAAGGACTGAGCCTCCACAAGACAGTTGTGTTAAAAATATGCAGTCTTTCTGAACCATGCAGTTACTAAACACAAGGCTTTGGAGCCAAACGGTTTTCATCTAGCATAGACAAAGTTAGTGCGCATTGGTTACCTCGAAGATTGTCATTTTGTTTTGTGATTTTGGTGGGTTTTGCAAGGCTGAGGATTAAGCCCAGGCCTGCATGTGCTAGACAAGTTCTCTATCACTGAGTTACACTCATCAAGATTGCCTTGGGGGTGGGTGGGGGGGCGGAATAGGGCTGGAGAGATGGCTCAGTGGTTAAGAGCACCAACTGCTCTTCCAGAGGTCCTTGAGTTCAAATCCCAGCAACCACATGGTGGCTCACAACCATCTGTAATGGGATCCAATGCCCTCTTCTGGTGTGTCTGAAGAGTGACAGTATACTTACATACATTAAATAAATCTTCTTTTTTTTTTTGTTTTTTGTTTTTTGAGACAGGGTTTCTCTGTGTAGCCCTGACTCTCCTGGAACTCACTGTGTAGACCAGGCTTGTCTCCAACTCAGAAATCATCCTGCCTCTGCCTCCCAAGTGTTGGGATTAAAGGCGTGTGCCACCATCGCCTGGCTAAAATTATTCTTACTTATCTCCAAGTCTTTTTTTTTAAAGATTTATTTATTATTATATATGTAAGTACACTATAGCTGTCTTTAGACGCACCAGAAGAGGGCGTCAGATCTCATTACGGATGGTTGTGAGCCACCATATGGTTGCTGGGATTTGAACTCAGGACCTTCAGAAGAGCAGTCAGTGCTCTTAACCACTGAGCCATCTCTCCAGCCCAAATAAATCTTAAGAAATGGGATCCAATGCCCTCTTCTGGTGTGTCTGAAGAGTGACAGTATACTTACATACATTAAATAAATAAATCTTAAAAAAAAAGGTTGCCTTGGATTTACGTAGCTCCTTATTTGTAAGGTATCTTAAATTCTTAACAAAGTAGAATGAGAACCATATATTTAAAAATTCTAATATTTCAATCGAAATATTAGAATATAAAATCGAATCGTTTTTAAGGTTGTGAAAAACTTGAGATATCCTTAGTGTGGCCTCTGACTACAAAGGTAGAGTTTTTTCCTTTTTACTTAGGGCCAGACATTTGCTCTTCCGTTGAGCTATACCTCAGCTAGAAACTTATTTTTCCCTTTGATTTTTATCTTATTGCGTTTTTTGTTTTGTCTTTTATTTATTTACATTTTTATTGCATTTTTATTTGTTATATTTCTCATTGTGCATACATACCACAGTACACATTTGGAGGCAAGGTGACAACTTGCAGAAGTACATTCTCTTCTTCCACCATGAGGATTTGGGGGTCACAACTCAGGTGGTCAAACTTAGCAAGCATCTGTATGTACTGATCCATCTTGCTGGCCTTCAAAAATGTTTTTATTGTAGTTTTGCTTATATGCTAAAGCACCTCAAAGTATTTTAAAATTCAGTGAATACCTATAAAGATAGCTCTAAACAGAAAGAAGGACCTGATAATGATAAATGTGCATGGCATGATGGATAATTTCACCACATTTATTTTTTTTTTTTATATTTGTTGTCAAATAAAGGTTCCTCCTCGAGCAGAAGAAATCACCATTCCAGCTGATGTCACCCCTGAAAGAGTTCCAACACACATTGTCGATTATTCAGGTAATGGATGGCCTTTGATGGCTGAAGGAGGCTGTGAAGTTAATGTAATGGCTCTGAAATAAACCTCATCAAGCTTTTAAAAATGTTTAAGATCATGTACTACTCTTGTAGAAGATTCAAGTCCAATCCCCAGCACCCTCGTCAGAGTCATAATCTCCTGTAACTCCAGCCTCAGGGTTATTCAGTGCCTCTGACCAACATGGACACATGGTACATGTATGTACCATATACACATACAAATTCAAAAAAGAGTGAGAAAATTCTGAATTTTAGAATTTGTTGAAGGGCTGGGGATTAGCTCATTTACCCAGACTGATATTAAATTCCAAGACCCACATACAAAGACATGTATGATATTATGATTTGTTGAACTCTATATGTGTTCTTTAATTTCTCAACCTTCGTTACAAAGAAATTAATTAAAAATGGTCAGTTTGAGAGCTGAGGAGATTGCTTAGTAGTTAAAATACTTGCTGAACCTGCAAGCACATCCTTGGTACCAAAGTAGAAGTCTGGGAGTGGCTGTAACAGCAGCATTGGACAGAGACAGCCAGGCACACACCAAGCTCATTGGCTGGCCAGTTGAGCCAGTTTGTGAGCTGCAGGTTCATTAAAGAGACCAGTGTGGAAACAAAGTGAGATGATAGAGGAAGATCCCTGACATCATTATCACACATGTGAATACACATGTGAACACACAGATATGTACAGATGTATACACCACATAATACAGAGGTCAACTTACTATTTCTGATCACTGTAAGACTATACATGTTACTGATTTATTTATTTCTTTAGTATGTGTGTGGACATGAGTATGCTATGGTATGTGTGAGGGTCAGAGGATACCTTGCTGCATTTCAGCCTCCCCTTCAACCATGTGGGTTCTGGGAATTAAACTCAGGCTTGGCTGCAAGAGCCCTTATCAACTGAGCCATCTGACCAGCTTAGAAAGGGAATCTTTGCTTTCTTCGTTGTCAACCTACAGTTTTGCCTCTGGACCTTTTTGTTATTCCTCCTACCTACTGTGCTGATAGTGTCCAGATCCTGTAGTCTTGGGCTCTGTGTCACAATTCTTGTCTGGGCTTCTGGCTCTGAAGCTCTCAGTCTCCTTTCTTGAGTTGTTGATCTCTTTTGCCTAATCCTTTTTCAACTCTGGATCAGATACCGGCCTAGATCTTTGACATGAGGCCTCTGCACTTCTGTGCTGGACTTGTCCTCCTGAATTAGCTTCCCTGTTAACTGGCCTCCTTATCGTGGCTCAGCCTTTTCTTTCACTGCATCAATCTCAGTTTGGTTCCTGCCTGGTACTACACTATATCATTTTGAAGATTTGTATGTAAATGTATTATGTTCATGCCTGATGCCCATAGAGGCCAGAAAAAGGTATAGAATCCCCTGAAACTGGAGTTATAGATAGTTATGTGCTGCTGTGTAGTTGCTGGGAACCATCGATGTCAATTTTGTTAGGTGGATATTACATAGATTTATTATTTGTTAGCTTGATGAAAGATTTTAAGATACAAAACACTGGCTTTTGTCATTTGTAGAAGCAGAACAGAGTGATGAACAACTTCATCAAGAAATATCACAGGTATGCGTAAAAAGGATATCGTGTGTGTGTGTGTGTGTGTGTGTGTGTGTGTGTATGTGTGTGTGTGTCCGTCCTCTCTTGTAAATAATCCTATGAATCTATCTTTTTAGTTCTTTTACCAAGAACATGCTTTATCTGAGGGACAGTTGGGTAGTGACAATTTCTTGTAGCCCAGACTGGTCTTGGATTCCTGGTGTGGCTGAGGTGTGTCTTGATGCTCTCCCCCACTTGCTGAGTGCTCTATAGTGTGTGCCACCCTTCCCAGATTACCAGGGATTTCTCAGTTGGTATTTGAGTATGTATCGCTTGCTCTACTTCTTTAGGGATATTTTCTTCTTCTAGGTCGGTTTTTCTTTTTCAAAAAATTTTCTCCTATGGCTAAAAAAATTCTTAGATATTTGATAATTAAATGATGTGTATATTTTATTTCAAAGTGCCACTAATTTATTACTTTTTTTTCTAGGCTAATGTCATCTGCATAGTTTACGCTGTTAACAACAAACATTCTATTGATAAGGTATATTTATATTTTCTCTCTATTTAAACTCAATGTGCTACTACTTATTTACTTACTTATTTTGAGGCATATTCTTACTATGTAGCTTGCTCTTCAGACCAGGCTAGCCTTGAACTCACAGAGTTCTATTTACCTCTGCCTCCCAAGTGCTGGTACTAAAAGTGTGAGCCACCACTGCCCAGCTTTGTTTTTGTTTCTAAGGTCCAGTCTTACTCTTTTCTGGCCTGGATGGAACTCATGATCTTCCTACCTCAGCCTGGGATTCCAAACATGCCACCATGTGTAACTTTAATGGGGCAACTGATCAAAGCTAATCCTCCAGTGAGATTTTTTAAGGACTCTTAACAAAATATAGAGGAGAGTGGCTGGCGAGATGGCTCAGAGGTTAAGAGCACTGACTGCTCTTCCGAAGGTCCAGAGTTCAAATCCCAGCAACCACATGGTGGCTCACAACCATCCATAATGAGATCTGACTCCTTCTGGTGTGTCTGAAGACAGCTACAGTGTATTTACATATATTAAATAAATAAATCTTTAAAAAAAATATAGCCACGCAGTGGTGGCACACACCTTTAATTCCAGCACTTGGGAGACAGAGGCAAGCGGATTTCTGAGTTCGAGGTCAGCCTGGTTTACAGAGTGAGTTCCAGGATAGCCAGGGCTACACAGAGAAACCCTGTCTCGGAAAAAAAAATATAGAGGAGAGATGGCTCAGAAGGTCAGATGGCTCAGAGGCTGTTCCTCATCTGTGACTCCATATGAGATCTGAAGCCTGCTTCTGGCTTTGGTACTAGGCATGCTCATGGTGTCCAGACATATTTAGACAGAACACTCGTAATCATAAAATAATTTTAAAAGAACAGTATGATTTTTATTTTTATTTTTGGTCCCTCCTCCCCCTTTCTTCTTTTTCTTTTTTCTTTTCTTTCTTTTTTTCTTTTTTCTTTTCTTTTTTTTTTTTAAAGAAGGAATCTCACTATGTAGTCCTGGCTAGTCTGGAATGCAATATGTAGACCAGGTTGCCCTTGAATTCAGAAGTCCCCCTGCCTCTGTCTCTGCCTCCTGAGTGCTGGAATTAAAGATGTGCAACTTTTCAATGAAGACCTGCATCATGTCTTCATTCCTACTTTATTTTATTTTAGGTAACAAGCCGATGGATTCCTCTCATAAATGAAAGAACAGACAAAGACAGCAGGTATTTTTCTTTTCTTTCAAATGTAGAGAAAAGATCTAAGAAACAGAAACAAACATAATTGTAAAGTCTTCACTTAGATCTACTGGTTATTAACATGCCCTACATTTAGTTTTTCTTTCAAATATTTATTTATTTATTTGTGTGTGTGTGTGTGTGTGTGTGTGTGTGTGTGTGTGTGTGTGTGTACATGTGTTAGAGGGCCGCTTACAGGATTTGGGACTGGAGTGTTTGGAGTAGTTAAGAGCACTTGTTTCAGAGGACCCAGACTATATTCCCATCACTCACATGGCGTGCCCCATCTCCTCAGGCACCAGGCATGAGTGTGGTAATTAACATACAGTCAAAACACTCATACATATAAAATAAAATAAATCTATTCAGGAGGCGGTGGCACACGCCTTTAATCCCAGTACTTAGGAGGCAGATGCAGGTGGCACACGCCTTTAATCCCAGTACTTAGGAGGCAGATGCAGGTGGCGCTGTATTAGTTTGAGGCCAACCTAGTCTACAAAATGAGTTTCAAGGCAGCCAGGGCTACACAGAAAAACCCTGTCTTGCAAAAACAAAAACAAACAAACAAAAAAATAAGGTTTAGTTCTCTTCTTCCATTGTGTTGGTTCCAGGCTGGAACTGAGGCTTGCTGGTAAAGTGCTTTTACCTGCTGAGCCATGTCTACATTGGCTTTATCAGTTTCTCCCTGTTCACCTACCTCCATATACCACCACATACCTTTTTGAGGGCAGGAGTGATTGGAAATAGTAAATAGATTTGAGAGCAAAGCAGAAAACCGCTCTGACACTGTAATGGTTACTGACAGATAAAATATTTTAGTAATTCTACATTTTGTTCAAAACCTGCTGCTTGAGTCTATCTGGAATTGGTCTTTGCGTGTATTGTGTGCCCTCTCTTGAGCTGCTTCTTTAATGAGGTATGGGATTGTCGATCGCTCACGGTGTGCACTAGGCAGAACATAGGACTGAGCAACCTTTCAGATCTTGTTTGGCCTCTTAATTTGACTGTCTAGTTTCCTCATCTGTAATAGGGATAAAGGTGATATCTATCCTGGATGCATATGGCGGTATCGAGAATTGAATTAGATAACTTGTATATAACTTCGCTAAAATGCCCTGTAAGTCTCCATTTAGAAATTCATGCAAGGAGGCTCTCTGCAGTTCCTTGGAAGATACAGTGCAAAGAGAAATGCAAGACAACACGCTCAGTAATTTCCTAAGTAGAGTAATAGTTCTCTGCATAAATGCTTTCAGTTGAAGTCAGATGAAAGAATTTCCTTCCAGTATTTAATTGGACAAAATTATTTTTGTTATTTCTTTTTTTTTCCTTGTTTTTTTGTTTTGTGACAGGATCTCACTATATATTCTTGACTGGCTTGGATCTCATAAAACTCCACCTGCCCCTAATAGCCAAGTGCTGGGATTTAAAGGAGTACACCTCCGGTGCCTCTCACCCAGCCTTCAGTCTTCAGTCTTTTTCTTTCCTTTTCTTTGAGACTAGGCTGACCTCAAACTCATAAAGATCTGTCTGCCTCCTGAGTGCTGGGGTTAAAGGTTTGTGGCACTACTTCTAATCCAACATTTTAATCTTCTTTTTAAAATTGGGTTATTTATTTGTTCTTATTTATTTATGTGTATGTGAAAAGTTTGGTATACAGTGTGCATGCTGGCAGAGGTTCGAGGAGGGCATCAGATCCTCTGTAATTGGAGTTATAATTGTTGGTGAGCCACCATGTGGGTGCTGGGAACCAAAGGCAGTTCCTCTGGAAGAGCAGCAGGTACTCTTAACCACTGAGCCATCTGTCTAGCCCCCATTTAAATCCTTTTAAATGTTAGGAAAAATCATGCTTTAAGTATTAATTGTATACATCTGGCCCTTTGCTCAAGTTTTTAGGATTCTTTTTTCAGCATTTTTGATCTTTATTCTCTGGAAATCTGATGCTCCTGTCTAACTTATTTGTGGGAGGAAATTAACTTACATGACCTCGAAGTTCAGTGATGACTTGTCATTGTTTCTTCAACTTTGTGGTGACAAAGTAGAAAGAAGAGAATGACTCAGCTCTTCAGCACCGAAGCCTCTTGTCATTTGTGGCGATTTAAATTAGTTTAATTAAAACGAAGTAACAAAGTCTACGTTCCTCTGAGCTACTTACTCACATTTCAGAAGCTCAGTGGCTCTCCGAGGCAAGTAGTGATGATGGTAATAGTGCCCTAAAGAGCACCATCATCTCAGGCGTACTGGCACCTGCCCTGAGTCTCAAGCAAGGGACTCTGTGAGTTTGCAGCCAGCCCAGTGGAGAGTTCTAGGATAACCAGAATTATTTAGAAAGACCCTGTCTCAAAAACAAACACGGCCATCATCCTAGAATGTTGCATTGGACAGTGGAGCCTTGAAGACCATGTATCCGCGTGCTCCTGGTGCTTTCTCCTGGGGCTGTTTCGGGAAGGCCACTGTGGAGACGAGAGCATATTTTGGCCAGTTTCTATGAAGAACCCATTTATCCCACTGGTTTTAGAACTTTGGCGTTGCTGTCACTAAAATACTATGGCTACTTTGTGGACTTTGTTTTTATTTTATTTATTTATTTAAATTTAATTTTATTTTAGAGACACACAGTCTCACTATATTTCCCAGGTTGTTCTCAGACTTGTAATCTTCCTGTTCCTCCTCCTCCTGCCTCCGCCTCCAACTGCTGCATTGTATGTGTGCACTGCCAAGCCAGTGTAGACCTTACATTTTTCCAGTCACTTCTTTCCTGAGCCTCATCTATAGATTATTTTTGGTACATACCTATTCTCCTTATGTCACATAGCCCGAGAGTTTCAGAAACAATAGATGCTTCCATT
Source organism: Tokudaia tokunoshimensis (assembly GCA_036184795.1). NCBI lineage: Eukaryota > Metazoa > Chordata > Mammalia > Rodentia > Muridae > Tokudaia > Tokudaia tokunoshimensis. The sequence continues at coordinate 41,460,048 of BTHU01000010.1, read as the reverse complement.
TTAGCCTGGGACTTCAGAATTGATAAACTTAGACTTGAGCTTAGACTTTTTTTTAAAAAATAAACTACTATGTTTACTAATCTTAATCTTGTCAGGAATCTATTTTTAGGCAATATAAGCAATAAAAAATCACACTGAGGATAAGGATGCTAAAGTAAATGCTGTAGGAGTTTGTGTTGGGAGTTTGGAGTCTAGTAAAATGATTTGTTTTGTTCCAAGCTGTCCTTTAGGACGCACGTGTAACAGTCTCCTTTACTCTGTTATCTTCCATAACCTATTTTAGATTTCCCATTGGCCTCTCAGATTTCACTTACTTAAAACAAGATCTTTAAATTTTCTGTCTGCTCTCTGTCAGATGTATTTTGCTCACTTGTCTGTTTATTACATGGGTTCATGTGCGAAGCCCCCACAGGTCGAAGGAGGGTGTCAGATCTAGAAGCAGAGGTGGAGACGGTTGTGAGCCGCCAGGGAGATGCTAGGAAATTAACCAGATCCTCTGCAAGAACAAAGGCTTTCAATCATTGAATCACTGCTGCAGCCTCCAGGCCTCCATATTTTTAAAAAGCTTTCTAGGCCAATGAGATGGTTCTGTTGCTAAAGGCACTGCCAACAATTCTGTCAGCATAATGATCCCTAGAATCCACGTGGTAGAAAGAACTGATTCTTAACTGTTGTCCTCGGAACACACACACACACACACACACACACACACACACAGAGAGAGAGAGAGAGAGAGAGAGAGAGAGGGAGAGAGAGAAATGTAGTAAAGAAAAAATCTTAAAAGCCTTTTTATTTCTTTTACTACTTTCTTTTTCTCTCTTTTTTTATAGTGATTAAAAGCTCATAATTTTAATGTCTTATAACAAAATCATTTTAGTTGGGCAGGGTTGTGCTCAGCCTTCTTCCCAGCACTCAGGAAGCAGAGGCAGCCAGAGCTCTGAGTTCTAGACCAGCCTGATCTACAAGGGAGTCCCAGGATATTCAGGGATACACAGAGAAGTCCTACCTTGAAAAGCAAACACACACACACACACACACACACACACACACACACACACACACACACACACAAACCCTAAAATCATCTTAGAACTGGATCGCTTCGCTCTTTCTCTTCTTATTGCCTCCCACATCCTCTTAAATCTGCAGTCAGGCTCAAGCCTCAGCATAACCTTTGTAATAGTACCGTTTCGTGTCTGTGTGGAAAAGCAGCTTAGTCTGCTCCCCATAGCCAATCTGCTTCCTGTCATAATGCTCCTTTCCCTGGGCATGCAAAGATTCTTTGACCTTCTTGCACTGTGTCATTTTGTGAGGCTAGTGCTTACTACATTTCTTGTAGAGTCTGGTAGTCTTGAGAACATTCACCGTATTTGTAAGAGTTATTGGCCAAGGCTTTTTCTATTTTTCTTTTTGTTTTGTTTTGTTTTTGACGGGGTTTCTCTGTGTAATCTCGGCTGTCCTGGATTTTCTCTGTAGACCAGGTTGGCCTTGAACTCACAGAGATTCGCCTGCCTACCTCTACTTCTCTGCTGCTTAAATTTTATATACATTGGTGTTTGTCTGTGGGAGGGTGTTGGATGCCCTAGAACTGGAGCTATGGTCAGTTTGAAGAGCCATGTGATCTCTGAGAGTTGAACCCAGTTACTCTGGAAGAGCAGCTAGTGCTCTTAACCACTGAGCCACCTCTCCGGCCCCTGAGGAACCTTTTTCTTAAGGTCTTTAGTACTTAGAATAATGTGTGGCTTGAAACAGATACTCTATACATCTGAGATGACTAACTGAATGTATTATCTGGGGGCCTTGGCTTGACCTTATTAGAAAAGTTACCATGGGAATTTAATTAGAATGGGCAATGACGTAAGTTAAAGTACAGATCTAACACCTCCTGTTTTCATTATGCATTGATGCCCTATTCATTTCAGGCTGCCTTTGATATTGGTTGGGAACAAGTCTGATCTGGTAGAATATAGTAGTATGGAGACCATCCTTCCGATTATGAACCAATATACAGAGATAGAAACCTGCGTGGAGGTACGTCTCATGCTTTAGTTTGGAAATGTGTTGGTGAATTCTCTGTAATTGGAGACTTTGAACGGGAGGGAAGATTATGGGGAATGGAATAAATTTTCTGTTCGTTGTGAAGTCATATAAACCAAATAAAACAGAGAACTTGACAGTTTTCCTCTTAAGCTCTATGGAGATCTTGTAATACAAAGGAAAATGTGTTTTTCAGTTTCTTTTAAGGAATCTTACTCTTACCTTATATTGGTTTTCTTCCTCCCCACCTCCACCCCACTAAAACTGAGTGTACCCAAAAAACCAAAAACCAAAACAAACAAAACAAAACAACCAAACAAAAAACAAGGGAAACTCCTGAGAGTGGAAAGGTTCCAAAAGAGGAATATCATCTGCTTACATTTTTAAAATTGTTTTTGGCCATCATAATTGGTTTCAGAACATAAAACTAACTAATTAATTTTTTTTTTTTTAGTGTTCAGCAAAAAACCTAAAGAATATATCAGAGCTGTTTTATTATGCACAGAAAGCTGTTCTTCATCCTACAGGGCCTCTGTACTGCCCAGAGGAGAAAGAGGTAACCCCAGGCTGTGTTCTGTGGGCCTGAGTGATACAGGAATTCCAGTATGGTAGTGGGGTTTAGTAATGTTTAACATTTTATTAAGATGAAGTTATTGAATTTTGGTTGTATTGCTTATTAAGTTGCTACATTGTTTGTTCTGGCTCAGTGTGACACTGACATTGTGTCTTCATAAAGCTTCCTGTTTTAAGTGTTGGTTCCGGTAGTACCACTGATGCACAGACCCTGCAGCACTAAGAAACAGCCTAGACTTTGTTAATGCTTCACTTACTGTCTTAGTTAGGATCTTACTGCTGTGAACAGACACCATGACCAAGGCAAGTCTTATAAAGGACAACATTTAATTGGGGCTGGCTTACAGGTTCAGAGGTGCAGTCCAGTGCCATCAAGGCAAGAGCATGGCAGCATCCAGGCAGGCATGGTGCAGGAGAAGCTAAAAGTTCTTACATCTTCATCTGAAGGTTGCTGGTGGAAAACTGACTTCCAGGCAACTAGGGTAAAGGTCTTATAGCCCACACCCACAGTGACACACCTACTCCAGCAAGGCCACACCTCCTAATTGTGCCATTCCCTGGGCCAAGCATATTCAAACCATGACACTTATTTTACATCTATAAAACCTATGAACTTTTTTGATTATCCATTCATTCATCTTGTAGGGTGGGTGTATGCCACGCCATGCCTGTAGGGGTCAGAGGACAGCTGGTGAGTCAGTTCTCGATTTCTGGAGTTTGGGTCCCACCCTCCTTGGTGGACTTGATATCAAGTTTCTTTACTCACCAATCCATCTCACCAGCCTGAAAAATCTCTGAATCTAAACAAAAGCTTGGGTAGCAGTTTTGTTTTTGTGTTGTTTTGTATTCCATCAGTAATTGATCTCAGGGCCTTGTGCATAGTAAGCCAGTGTGCTGCATTCTTGGGTCTCTTGTAGTTCTTTGTCATGGGTACATGTAATGCAAGTTGAATATTGTAAGTGTAATAATTCTATTGAGAAATACCCTGAATTTAACAAAATGTTGCTATAAACTTAAAACTAATAGAAAAGAAACTAGGGAAGAGTCTTGAACATATGGGGACAGGGGAAAATTTCCTGAACAGAATACCAATAGCTTATGCTCTAAGATCAAGAATTGACAAATGGGACCTCATAAAATTGCAAAGTTTCTGTAAGGCAAAGGACACTGTCAAAAGGACAAAGCGGCAGCCAACAAACTGGGAAAAGATCTTTACCAACCCTACATCTGACAGAGGGCTAATATCCAATATATACAAAGAACTCAAGAAGTTAGACTCCAGAGAGCCAAATAACCCTATTAAAAATGGGGTACAGAGCTAAACAAAGAGTTCTCACCTGAAGAATATCGAATGGCTGAGAAGCACTTAAAGAAATGTTCAACATCCTTAGTCATTAGGGAAATGCAAATCAAAACAATCCTGAGATTCCACCTCACACCAGTCAGAATGGCTAAGATCAAAAACACAGGAGACAGCAGTTGTTGGCGAGGATGTGGAGAAAGAGGAACACTCCTCTACTGCTGGTGGGATTGCAAGCTGGTACAACCACTCTGGAAAGCAGTCTGGCGGTTCCTCAGAAAACTGGGCATGACACTTCCAGAGGATCCTGTTATACGGCTCCTGGGCATATACCCAGAGGCTTCCCCGGCATGCAATAAGGACACATGCTCCACTATGTTCATAGCAACCTTATTTATAATAGCCAGAAGCTGGAAAGAACCCAGATGTCCCTCAACGGAGGAATGGATACAGAAGATGTGGTATATTTACACAATGGAATACTACTCTGCAATTAAAAACAATGAATTCACGAAATTCTTAGGCAAGTGGTCAGAACTAGAAAATATCATCCTTAGTGAGGTAACCCAATCACAAAAGAACACACATGGTATGCAGTCACTGATAAGGGGATATTAACCCAGAAACTCGGTATACCTAAGACACAATTCACATATCAATAGATTTCCAAGAAGATGGAAGGAGAGACCCCTGGTCCTGGAAAGACTGGATGTAGGAGAATACCAGGATAGAGAAGGGAGAGGGGGTTGAATGGGGAACAGGGGGAGGGAGGAACCAGGAAAGGGGAGATCATTGGGAATGTAAATAAAAAAAAATATAGAAAAAAACACTTTTTTTTAGATATATAACACAAAGTTTACCTCTTTGAGACATACAATTAAATGAAAATATATATATAGAGAGATCTTATCTTCTCTCCATAGATGTGTACTGTCTACAAAGGAAAATGTGTTTTTCAGTTTCTTCAAGGAATCTTACTCTTTTTTTGGAATCTTACTCTTACTTGTATTGGCTTTCTTCCTCCCCACCCTCATCCCAAGTGTGTGTGTGTGTGTGTGTGTGTCTGTGTCTGTGTCTGTGTCTGTGTCTGTGTATGTATTCAGAAGATTAGCACCTCTTAACTCCAGTGCCTTTCATCCCCCAGAGAAACCCTGTAGCCACTAGCAAACACCCCCACCATCTTGCTGCTGGCAGCTGCTGGTATATTTTGTCCTGGACATTTCTTGTCAGTGAAATCATCAATGATAGCTTTTAATTTTTCTCTTCTTTCTCTAGCTCCATGTGTCCAAAGTTCACCCATGCTATAGTGTATATTAGTATTTAATTTCTTCTGGTTAAATAAAATTTCATCCTATGAAAGTAACCACTCTCATTTTTCTATCTTTCGAAGTCTGCTGAGATCAGTTATTCTCTTTGACTATTATGAATGGATTGCTGGCTATAATGTTAGATTGTTCACATGCAAGTGTTCTTTTTGGTTTATTTGAGACAGTTTCTCTTGACATCCCAGGCTGTCCTAGAATTCTCTTAGTAGACCAGGCTGACCTCAAACTCACAATTCACCTGCCTGGGATTAAAGGCTTATGCCACTGCATTCAGCCTGAGTCTTTTGCTTTGTTTGGTTTGTGTTTTAATTTTTAGATTTACCTAGATAGGGTTTCTGTTGCGGCAACAGAACACCATAACAAAAAAGCAAGTTGAGGAGGAAAGGATTTATTCAGCTGACATTTCCACATTGCTGTTCATCTTCAAAAGAAGTCAGGTTTGGAACTTACACAGGCCAGGAACCTGGAGGCGGGAGCTGATGCAGAGGTCATGGGTGCTGTTGGCTGGCTTGTTTTACATGACTTGTTCAGCATGCTTTCTTATAGAACCTAAATTACCAGCCAGGGGATGGAACACAACGGGCTGGGCTCTTCCTCACTCACTGATCAGTAGTTAAGACAATTCCTTGCACCTGGATCTTATGGAGACCTTCTCAGTTGAGGCTTCTTCCTTTCTGATGACTCTAGCCCTGTACACTTATTATTTATGCGTAAGAGTATTTGCCTGCATGTATGTACACACACACACACACCTGCATGTATGTACAAACACACACACACACAGAGACACACACAATGGGTATGCCTGGAGCTTGAGAAGGTAAGGAGAGGATGTCAGATCCTTTGTAATTAGTGTGACAGATGATTGTGAGCTACCATTGGGCGCTGGGAATCAAACAATCAAACTTGGGTCCTCTGCAAAAATAACACGTGCTCTTAACTGCTGAGCTACCTCTCCAACCCTGAGGGTTTTTTTGTTTTTTTGAGACATGTAGTTCTGGCTGTTCTAGAACTCAAATTTGTAGTCCAGATTGACCAAGTCACAAGTGCTGGATTAAAGATGTGCACCAAATACCCAGCCTGAGGTGTTATTTTTAGAGAGTACTTCCCTGACTTCCAGAAGTCCTAAGTTCTGGTCCTAGTTCCCACATTGTTTGCCCTTTTCAGGCACCCACACATACGTTGCCTGTAGACAGACACATACACACAAATAAATTAATAAAAACTTACAGTTTATAATATTATTTAGTAGTTAGCAAATTGAGAACCATTGGCCTATTCTTAATTTTGTACAACCTTTGAGCTATAAATACATTTCCTGTGTTTTTAATTTTTGAAAAAAAAATCAACGGAATTGTATTACGTAATATATAAAAACCATATTATACTCAGCCATCCTTGTTTGTTTGTGTCTGTGTAGGCCATGGGCAGTTTGAACTGTGATGTTTGTTTCTGTCCAGCCTCTCTGCTGCCTAGTACACCACTTGCTGCACAGACACGTGCTGTGACAGTTCCCAAATGCCACACTCCATTCCAGCACAAGACAAGCAGCAAGGAGAGTTCAGTAGCAAGGCTATAGTCACAGCATTGTTTTTCAAGCTTTGATGCAATTCCAAGGAAATTTCCAAATTTCACAGTCTGTCTGGCACTATAGTTCATTTTCTCCTAGACCTCTAACTAGAACTGATGCATCTGCAGTGTATTCACATCCTAAAATGCCGGAGGTGCCAAGGATAGAGTCTAATACATCTCTATAGATGCCTTCCAAGGGATGGATTTTCCTAATTAAAATCTTATTTGTGGGGCTGGTGAGGTTTATTTGTGTAAGGACCCTTGCCACTAAGCCTCCCAGCCTGAGTTCAATCCCTGGGACCTGCATGGTGGAAGGAGAGAACCAACTACTAAGGCTTGTCCTCTGACCTCCATGCATGTGCACAGTCATGCTCCTCCACCATCAATAAAGAAATAAAGATAATTTAAAAAAAAAACCACAACATATTGCTCAGCCAGGTATAGAGGCACATATTTTAAATCCCAGGACTAAAGAGGCAGAGACAGAAGGATCTGACTTTGAGGCCAGCCTGTTCTACAGAGTTAGTTCTAGGACAGACCAGACTATACAGACAGGCCCTGTGTCAGAAAAAACAAACAAATAAAAAACAAAAAAATACAAACAAAAAACAAAAAAAAAGCAAACCAAAAACATACATGTCATGGATATGTATCAGTATTGGGCAGTATAGATAGGTACAAAACACAAACATACAAACAAAAACCCATAACTCTTTTAAGAGTTATTCATGGTTTATAATTCCTTTAGTTTTTCAAAGTTAACCTAGAGTTTCCTAGACTTATCTCACCAAGGTTAGCTGGTTAGAAATGCATTTTTGTTCCAGTCCAGCTAGGTGCTATATTTTATAGTCAAGGAAATTTAGAAAATGTTTTTCAGTCATGGGGATTTGCCTCTGAGGTCTTTACCCCAGTGATACATGTGTTCCCTCTTAGTGTCTTCTGACCTCTTCCACTGTTGCTCTGCTCTTAGGCCTATTATTAGCTCTCTAATCTGCTGATCCCTGTCCCCCAGTCTCTGAGCAAAGCCTGGGCCTAATGCCATCTGCTACTCAGTTCTCAGGTGTAGCTAAGTAACTAATAAAACATTGTTTTATATGTGTACAAGGTTTAAGTCTAAGCTTACACTAGAGTTTTTAAAAAAGATATAGGAAGGACTTTTAAGAGCTAGACTTAAAAAAAATGTAATAATAGTACCATGCCCATGACTTCAATCCCAGTACTCTGGAGACAGAGGTAGGTAGATCTCTGTGGGGTGGCCTACAGAGGAAGTTCGAGGTCAGCCAGGGATATGCAGAGAAACCCTGTCTTAAAAACAAACGACAGCCGGGCGGTGGTGGCGCACGCCTTTAATCCCAGCACTTGGGAGGCAGAGGCAGGAGGATTTCTGAGTTTGAGGCCAGCCTGGTCTACAAAGTGAGTTCCAGGACAGCCAGGGCTACACAGAGAAACCCTGTCTCAAAAAACAAATAAAACCCAAAAACAACAACAACAACAACAAAAAACAAAAAAAAACAAAGGACAAAAACCAAAACAAAAAACCAAATAAAAACAAAAGTAATAATAGTAATCTGGTGAAATATATATAAGTAATGATGTATTTTTCTATCAAATGAAATGGTTCAGAAACTAAACTGCTGTAAGGTGTTGTCTTAATAGAGTTTTTTTCCTTGAGGGTGGGACAAGGTAGCCATGGCTAGAAATTCTGTTTTGTAACTCATTCTAGCTACTGCTATTTTTGGAAATATTTAGATTATTAAGTGACTGTGTCTGTGTGTGTGTGTGTCTGTCTGTCTGTCTGGTATGGTATTAGTGTGTGTATATGTGTGTGTACATGTAGCTGGAGGCAGGGGTGTACATTGGGTGTTTTCTCAATTGTGCTCCACCTTAGTTTTTGAAACAGAGTCTCACCGTCTCACTGAAGCTGAAGCTTGTCATTCGGCTGCACTGTCTGGCCAGTGATCCCCAAGGATCTCCTGTCTCTTTTCCCAGCACTGGAGTTAAGGCTCCAGTCCCAGTGCCCGGCCTTTACACAGGTGCTGGGGATTGAACTCAGGACCTCATGCTTTCCAAGAAGGACAACAATGTAATTTTTATAGTCCATTTGATAACCTCACAAAAGAAGCTTTAGCCAATACTCTCTAGTTGACTATTTTTCTCATTTCTTTCTTATCTTATTAAAACTGTCTCAATATATCAAGTAGCTCTCCCTGAGAGATCATTTAAAACAAAACAAAATTAAGATTATTGTAAGAAAAGTATTTCCTTCTAAAAAACATTTTTAATCTTTTTTTTTTTTGTTAAGAATTTTTCTTTTGGGGGCTGAAGAGATAGCTGAAAGGTTAAGAGCACACATCACTTCTGTATAGGACCAGAGTTCGGTTCCCAGTTCCCACTTGTAGTATGTCACAACTGCCTGTGACTGTGCTCCAGGGGATCCAGCACCCATACTCACAAGCATGTGCCTACACACAGACAAACATACAATTAAAAATAATAAAAAACCATTCTTTTAAAAATAATTTCCCCCCCATTTATTTGTATGTATGCACACGAGTGTGTGTGTATGTATATATGTGTATCTGTGTGTGGGTGAGTATAGAGGTTAGAAGAGTTGTTTCTCTTTCACCATGTCAGTCCTAATGGTCTAACTCCATTCATCAGGCTTATGGGCAGCACCTACTGCTAAGACATTTTGCTAGCCCAGAACTCTGCCATTCAGTTTCATATTATGGTCACAATTGCTGTTACCATTTTGCTCTGGGTGGTCATAGAAATGACATTATAAATTAATGAATATGTTTTTTCACTGTGCCATCTGATTTTCTCTGATTCAACCTCCAGAAACCAAAGGTAAAACACAATAAGCACTCTTTATGACAATACTATACTGAAAATGACCTTAAAGAGATTATTGCAGTTTGCATTGAATAGGATACACGCTTACTGAGTGGGGGGATGATATGAATGAGCCTACCTTCAAGTTTAAATAAACTTCAAAAATCTTTCTGCCATGAGTGATGGTACACTCCTTTAATCCCAGCTCTTGGAAGGCAGAAGCAGGTGGATCTCCATGAGTTCAAAGACAACCTGGTCTACATAGCAGATTCCAGGACAGCCAGGGAGACATAGAAGAATCCTGTCTTTAAATAAATATCTTTGTGTAATTTTTTTCCCTGCACAGTGTTGGTGACTGAACCCATAGCTTCAGGCATGCTACCCAAGCATTTCACCACTGTGCTACATCACTGTCTCCAAAAGTCTTGCTATCTGCCTTTCTTTCTTCTTTCCCTTTTTTTTTAAAAGTATTACTGACAATGATACCTGGCAGAAGCCTGTGGATCTTTGTGAGGGGTGTGTGTGTGTGTCCAGAGATCAACATCAGCATGCCTTTCCTCAATCGCTTTCCCATCATACTTATTGAGACAACCCCTCTCAGTAAACAGTTTGCTGTTTCATCTAGATGGGTTGGCCAGCAAGCCTAGGGATCTGCCTGTCTCTGCTCTAGCTCTGTGTTTACAGGCATGGGTCATTGTGCCAAGGTTTTATGTGACTTCTCTGGATTTAAACTCAGGTCCTCATGCTTCTGCTGAAATTACTGACTGAGCTGTCTCACTAACTTTGTGAACCTTATTCTTAGGTAACCAGATATTTTGTCCTTTATATATCCTAAGATAAGAAGGTTGCCAAAATAAATTTCTTATTTTATTTATTTAAATACCACTTATATGTTTTACAAATTTCAAAAGACAAGATTCACTTTCAAAATGTAAATAATTTTACAATAGCAAGTTAGTAAAAGTCATAAACTTACTAACCAGTGATTTTTTTTAACTTATTTGTGAATAATTTCATTTATACCAAACTTTAACATATGCATGGAATAAATCAAAGTCTTGAGTTCCTCAAGCTGAGACTATGACCCAGTGCTTATTTAGTAGGAAGCCTTGGATTTGATGCCCAGCACATGTGTGTGTATGTGTGCATGCACTTGTGCACACGTGCGCGCGTGCGCACACACACACACACACACACAGAGAGAGAGAGAGAGAGAGAGAGAGAGAGAGAGAAATAAGAACAAAACAAACTGGAATAATGGTTTGTGCCTCTAATCCCAGCACTCAGGAGGCTGAGGCAAGATAATTCAAAGTTTGAGACCAGGGTAAGCTATATTATTGCAAGACCATGTCTCAGGAAAGGGGGTGGGGAGAATATATAATAAGTTTTGGCTTTGCTGGCCATGCAGGGGCAGGAATGGCGGGAAGGAAGGAGAGAAGGAGGGGAGAAAGAGAGAGAATTCAAGAGAATGAGATTATAATAAGAGTCATGGGCCTTGCTGGCCCTGCTGGGGCACATATGCAATCTCAGTTACTTGGGAGGCTAAGCTTGGGCAGATAAGTAACACCCTGGCTCAAAATATAGAGTAAGAAAAGGTTGCTGGGGGTACAGTGTCTGCTGCACCAGTGTGAGGATCTGCGTTCATACTCTGAGAACTCACATGAAGCTGGGTGCAGAAGCCTGTGTCTGTAGTCCTGCTGCTCCTCTGTCAATATTGGAAAGCAAAGACAGGAGAATCCGCATAAGCAGGCTCTAGACCCTGTCTTAAACAAGGTAAAAGATGAGGCCTGACAACCAGAGTTGTCCTCTGACTTCCACTAGCACCATGGCACGTACACAAGATTAGAACAGAAGTTAAAAAGGATTGAGGAAATGGCATAGTCATAGAATGTTTTAAGTAGCAACCTACAGGTTCAGTCCTCTGTACTAAACGAAATGTAAATGGCATTGCTTTAGTTTATTTTTTAATTTTACCAGTTTTTGGGATAAAGTAAAAACTATCAGAAGTTTTCTTAGTGTTGTTTATGAAAATTGTATTTTAAAAAATTATTTTGTTTCATTTCTCCTTGTTGTATAGATGAAACCAGCTTGTATAAAAGCTCTCACTCGAATATTTAAAATATCTGATCAAGATAATGATGGCACTCTGAATGATGCTGAACTCAACTTCTTTCAGGTAGCTGTTTTAGCTTCAGATTAAGAATTATCAGTTTAATTAGCAATAGCCACTAAGCCACCTGTTGTCTTATCTGTAAAACTATCATCCAACTAGTAAATCTCAAGATATAAAAAGCCTCTTATTCCTAGGAATGGAGACTTCGATATGGTATTCAGTGGGTGTATGAAGAATGGTGAACTCTAAATCACTTTGCTTTCTGGGGTTTGTATTTTGTGACCACACAAAGATCTCTGTGTTTCTGGAACAGAACTCGGAGTGCTGGCGGTTTCTTTCTTCGAGTATAACACACTTTATTTAAATAATAGGAAATAGAAGCAGTACTAGCTTGTTTCTTTTGATTGTAGATCTGGTCTTTGATTTTGTAGATTTATCAGTGTTTTATATTCTTCATGGATTTATATTCTGGTTTGTTTTTAAATGTATTTTATTTTATGTTTTTGCTAGAGAATTTGTTTCAACACTCCTTTAGCTCCACAAGCACTGGAAGATGTCAAGAATGTGGTTAGAAAGCACTTAAGTGACGGTGTGGCTGACAGTGGGCTGACACTCAGAGGTAGGGCTGGTGTTTTCATCACTTCCTCCCCAGGGCTGCGAGCCCAGGCCCTTACTCAGGCAGAGCAAGCGTTCTGCCACTCAGGTGTATTTCTATCCCACTCCCCACCCCCTCACCCTTGATATTATCAAATAGAATTACTTAAACATTAAAGAAATGTTAGTATTGGTGAGATTATTATCTCTGTTATCATTGTAAAGTACAGGCAGGGAAATTGGCTAGATCAGATATACAGAGATCTATCTATATGAGGGAAAGAGATACTTGTAACAAACATTGTAATCCTCATAAGCAGTCTTTTGGTAAATACTACTTTGAGGGACTGCATGCATGAGTCAGCGTTGCCAATTCTAGTGTTCCTTGTTGAGTATGTTGCTGAGTCATGGTGAAATAAAAACATGAGCTGAGAACCTAGAATTTTTCATTATAGGAGTGAGCCAGGAGACTTGTACACTCTTCTCATTTTTCATCATGTAGCTCTGGCCGTCAGTGTGTTTCGTGGGGTGTAACTTTGTCCCTTTAAAGGTCCATTGCTTGCTCTTCCTGAGCTGGGTGTTTATGGAAAATGAGTCTGGAATGAGCTCTCTGTGAATCTAGTGCACGGGTTCTCAGAGCCCCAGCTCCCGCCGCTTGCTCTTCTCCCTGGCAGGCCCCGATGCAGTGTTCACATCAACTGTATTTACTGATTTACTTTATTTCAGGTTTTCTCTTTTTACATACACTTTTTATCCAGAGGGGGAGGCATGAGACTACTTGGACTGTGCTTCGACGGTTTGGTTACGATGATGATCTGGATCTGATGCCTGAGTATTTATTCCCCCTGTATGTACCTCTGCTTTCTAAGTTATTTTACTGTCTAATTTATTTCACTTTATATTGTTCTATTTAATATATGCATATTTTTAAGTGTCTTGTGACTAATTTAGAATTATAGGTAGTTTCTCAACTTTGGCACTCTGAACATTTTAGAACAGTGAATTTTAATGCTGGGCGGTGGTGGCGCACGCCTTTAATCCCAGCACTTGGGAGGCAGAGGCAGGTGGATTTCTGAGTTTGAGGCCAGCCTGGTCTACAGAGTGAGTTCCAGGACAGCCAGGGCTACACAGAGAAACCCTGTCTCGAAAAAAACAAAACAAAACAAAAAAAAACAGTGAATTTTTGAGACTCTCTATTGTGTATCTCTGGCTGACTTGGAACTCACTCAGTAGACCAGGCTGACCTGGAACTTAGTGAGATCCGTCTGCATATGCCTAACCCAGTGCTGGGATTAAAGGTGTGTGCCAACACTGTCAGGCCAGAAAATTCTCTATTGTGGATATTGTCTGTCCTCTCCACTACAGGATGGTGAGCAGATCCTTCGATGACAGCAATACCTCTTCTTCTAGTTGTGATGAATAAAAATGTCCTCTCATGAGCAAAATCATCCACAGTTGAGAGCCAGTATTTAATATAGCAGAAACACTATTTATTTACTTAGTTGAAATTTTTTGTTGTTTTAAGACAGTTCTTACTGTATAGAGCAGGCTGGCTTTGAACTCATAGAGATCTGTCTGCCTCTGTTTTCCAAGTGTTGGGATTACTACACTTGGAAATTTGTACCACTACACCCAACTTTACTAATCCTTTTAAAAACTTTTATTGAGGATAGAGTTAAAAAAGATACTAGGTAATCACAGTTGTAGAGTCACAAAATGAGAAAATGTTACTTAGCATTTTCCTCCTTTATTATTTCTTCCTCTCACTCTTATGGCTTGTTTTCAATTCGAGTCAAGTATTTTTTTCTAAACAACTGATGTGTGTGTAGTTATTTTCCTTCGGTAGTGCTGTTTGAGTCTTATGTGTTTAAGTGTGGGCTCAGGGATGCCTTCCCAGGAGATTGCCTGCTCCTGGTGCCTCTTTTTTTCTCTTGGGAATTGTGACTTGCATAATTAAGCCTTGGCATCTTCCGGCCTTTCCTCCTTACCTTTTAGTTGTGTATTACCATCGAGGTACCATCTCTTTGTCTAAGAATTGTACCTCCAGCTCTCTGTGTAATGGTTCAGAAAAAAATTCTTCTAACCCTTCTCCATTGTCAAGGAGCCAGAGTATGTTTCTGATCAGATTTTTCATCTGTTAATATGTCCTCGGTTGAAACTTAAGGACCTGGATGTTGGCTAAAGTTTAACACAGTATTTCAGTACGTACATATACGTACATACTGAATGAAGGAGTTTATCCTGGGACCCTTCACAATGTTCTCTTTCCTATACTATTTATGTAGATGGATACATTCTGCAAGAGACTGATTATTTATTTCTGAGGGGGGATCTGCTTCATGTGAGTGTAACATGAAGAGGACATTGGATGTCCTGCTCCATCAGTTTGCTACTCATTCTTTTGAGACATGGTTTCTGAGTGAACCTGGAGCAAGTCTGGCAAATCAGCAAGCCCCTTGATACGCCTCTCTGCACCCCACCCCTACCCCAGCACTTGGGTTCCTTCCTTCCTTCCTTATATATGAGTACACTGTAGTTGTCTTCAGACACACCAGAAGAGGGCACTGGATCCCATTACAGATGGCTGTATACTCTTAACTTCTGAGCCATCTCTCCAGCCTGGAGTTATATTTCCTTATGTTACCACACCCCACTTCTTATGTGGTGGCTGGGGATTTGAACCCACTGAGTTATCTCTTCAGTTCCAACTTCTACTTTAATTTCTTTTTATTTGTATGGATCTTTTGCCTAATGCATGTGTACCACCATGTATATGTCTGGTGCCCATAGAGGTTTGCAGAGGGCATTGGATCCCCTGGAACTGGAATTACAGCAATTGGTTGTGAGCCACCATATGGATGTTGGGACTCAAACCAGGATCCTCTGGACGAGCAGCCGGTGCTCTTATCTACAGAGCATCTTCAGCTCCTGTTACTACTCTTTTTAAGACGTTGCTTCTGAGGACTGGAGAGATGGCTTAGGGGTTAAAAACTGCTGCCTCTGCAGAGGACCAGTTCCCAGCAGTTACATCTGGTGGCTCATACCTGCCTGCAACTCCTAGTCAGTGGAATCCTAACATTATCTTCCAGCCCCCATATGTATCTGCATTCATATTATCTGCGCGCGCGCGCACACACACACACACACACACATATCTTGTCCTGAAAATGCCCTTTGTGGTTCACTTCCCACTTGAATATGATTCCTTAGAATTAGACAGCTGCAAGTATAACAAGGCCAAAAGCAAACAAGAAGCAAACAGTGAGGGATGCAGGGGGTGCGGCCTCCGATGCCGTGCTGTAGTAACACAGATGAGCACATCCCGAGGTAAGGTAGTGGGGGGAGGGGAGGAGAGGGGGGAGGTCTCAGAAACTGAACCATAGCGTTCATATGACCCAGCGTTTCCACTGCTGACCTCACAAGTCACAGAAATGGAGTCATACGAGGCATGCCTGTGCTCGCTTGCCTACTGCAGCACTGCTCCAAGGAGCCACAATACAGAGCCACTTGTAGGTGAATAAATTGTTTTTAAAACTTGGGGCTGAGTAGCTCAGCAAATGAAGGTGCTTCTCATGAAGCCTGGTTCCTTCCCTGAGGTCAAACTCTGGAATCCACATAAAGCTGAAAGGCTAGAACTGACTCTACATAGTTGTCTTCTGATCTCTAGTACATGTGCCCACACTCAACATACACGCACATAATAAATAAATAAATGAAAGTTAAAGTGCTGTATAAATATAATTCCTTAATGGAATATTTATTCATCCATAAAACAGGATAAAATTTTTTTAAAGTTTTTTTCATGTGCATGAATGTTTTCATGTATGTGTGTGCATCACAAGTACCCGCCGAGGGCAAAGGAGAGAGTATTTGATCCTTTAGAACTGGAGTAATAGACAGTTGTGTTCAGCCATGCAGGTGCTGGGAACTGGACCCAGGTCACAAATAAGAACAGCCACTGTTGAGTCATCTCTCTAGCCCCCAAAAGATGGGTGGCATCTTGTTATTTGTGGCATGGTGAATGGAACTTGAGGATACTATGTTTAGTGAAACAGGCAGACAGGAGACAAATGAATGTCCTTACTCAAGGGTAGTTGCTTAAATATTCGATCACAAAGAAACAAGTAGAGACTGAGTAGATAGAGGTTACTAATGTGCACCAACATAAAGTGCTGTAAGAAAGAGATTCTGATGTTCTTTCTATATAGCATATTAAGGTAACTAGAGTTTGTAATAATATACATTTCAAAACCACTGGAGAAAAGATGTCTAATGATATCTAACATGTAGACAGGATGGTATTTGAGGAGATAGAGGTGCTAATTACTATGATTTTATCATTATACATTCTATCTAGGTAAGATTTTTTTTCCTTTCTATGAAGCCTGTACTGGCCTGGAACTCACTGTGTAGACCAGGCTGGGCTTGAATTCACAGAGCTCTGCCTGTCTCTGCCTCCCAAGTGCTAGAATTAAAGGTGTGTGCTACTATGCTCAGCATCAGATATAAATTTATACTACTCTAGTCTATAAACAAATGCAAATATTACATGCCAAAATATTACTCAGGGTTACTATTGCTGTGATGAAACACCATGGCCAAAGCAACTTGGGGAAGAAAGTTTTATTTGACTTACATTTCCACATCGCAGTTCATTATCAACAGAAGTCATGACAGGAACTCCAAAGCACGGCAGAAACCTGGAGGCGGAAGTTACTGTCAAGGCCATAGGGGTGCTGCTCGCCAGCTTGCTCAGCCGGATTTCTTCCAGCACCCAAGACCTCCAGTTCAGGGGTGGCATGACCCACAGTAGACTTGGGCCCTCCCCAACAATCACTAACTGAGAAAATCCCCTGCAGGCTTACCTGCAGCTGATCTTTTAGAGGCGTTTTCCCAATTGAAGCTCTCTCCTCTACAGGAGTCAGTTGTGTCGAGTTCACACAAACTAACCAGCATATCTAAAAATCACTCCATGGTACACTCCTACCACCCAGCACTGCGGAGGCTGAGACCGGGTTCAGAATCCAGGATTGATATAGTTTGTATAGCTTCAGGCCAGCCTTGTCTTAATAACATCCTTTTGTAAAAACGAATGAACAAAAAGAGTTCTAAAGCAGTACATAAATAAAAATAATTCTTAAAACTTCTAAGGTAGGAAACATAAAAGTTTTGTTTTTGTCTCCAGCACGTAGCTCACTGCATTTGACATTTGTTAAAGAATTTCTCAGTTTTTCAACTCATAATGCTGCCATTAATATTAATCCCATAATTGTGACTTATACCATTTTTATATACTTATCTACCACCAAAAAATGAAAAATCCATGACAGAGGTAAAACCTGAAACACAGTTAGCCTTCTGTCTATCCCTGCGTTCAGGCCTTCCTCACCCCTAATTCTGACCTGTTGTTGCGGCTCTTGTTCTTTCTCTGTGGTATAGATTACAGGCTAAGAATTCAATAACAGAAGTATAAAGTCTATGTGAAGTTCCACAGCTACAGGATGGCTTTTTTTTTAAAGATACTATTTATGGGGATTGGGTGTTTTTCCTGCATGTATGTCTGTGTGAGGGTGTCAGGTCCCCTGGAACTGGAGTTACAGACAGTTGTGAGCTGAGTTGTGGGTGCTGAGAATTGGACCCAGGTCCTCTGGAAGAACAACCAGTGTTTTTAACTGCTGGGCCATCTGTCCAGCCCTTGTTTTGTTCTTTATGTTTTGTTTTGTTTTTCATGAGACAGAATTTTTTTGGTTAGCCCTGGCTGTCCTGGAGTAGTACTCTATAGACCAGGCTTTCCTGAAACTCAGAGATCTACCTGCCTCTGCTTCCTGAGTGCTTGGGACTAAAGGTAACACTACCTAGCTGGCATTGTTTTTTAAACAATGATTTCGTGGATTCAAGCTTAGGTTGACAGGCTTGCTCAGCAAGTGTTTTTAGCTGCCAAGTTATCTCCTGGCTCCTTTTAAATTTTTCTTCTGTTTTTTGAGATAGGACCTGATGTCATATTGGCTAAAGATGCCCTTGAATGCCTGATCCTCCTGCCTCCAACTCCTGAGTGCTTGGGTGATAGACATAAGGTGGAATTAAGCTGAGGGCTGTATGCATAGACAAGCATTCTATCAGCTGAGCCATGTCCCATCTCAGAATCAGAATGAGTTCCATAGTTGTTATTTCAACCTGCCCTAATAACACTCAGAAAAATATGTCTATGAGTCTTTGGAATGAACATTCCTCGTAATTCTTCTGAGGAATGCCACACCACCCCAGAGACTTTCCCCTGAGACTGTTTGACTAAGGAGAAAGTATCTTTGTTCATGTTGTTACCTCACAGGAATACTTGCTATAGTTTTTTTAATTCATTTCTCAAGTGAAATTTTAATATTTGATTAATGATTTATTCTTAAATTTTTCCATCAACAGACTAAAAATACCTCCTGATTGCACTACTGAATTAAATCATCATGCATATTTGTTTCTCCAAAGCACCTTTGACAAGCATGATTTGGTAAGACTTCTGCATTTTTCTAATGTACATAGTTTTTATGTTATTTTTTAAAATATTACAAGCTAAGAATTTTTCTACGAATGATTTTCTTTTATCCTTTGAGCTACCCAGTGTTTATGATATGTCGCCCAAACTTTTAACTTTTAATCAAATGATTTTATTGTTTTCTTAGGATGTTTAGTTGTCTGGTAGACTGTTTTATAATGTGAGGAGATGTCTTAATAAAACATAAAAGTTCTTACAAAAGTTGTTATTTTAGGACCAGTGGTTGTGGGTTGTGGCATGCACCTTTAATCCCAGCACTATCTAAGAAAACAATCAGATAGGCCGGGCAGTGGTGGCACACGCCTTTAATCCTAGCACTTGGGAGGCAGAGACAATGGATTTCTGAGTTCGAGACCAGCCTGATCTACAGAGTGAGTTCCAGGACAGCCAGGGCTACACAGAGAAACCCTATCTCGAGACCCCCCCCCCCCCCAAAAAAAAAACAATCAGACAAAACAAAAAAAAAGTTTCTCATTTTATTTTACTTATTAATTCATTTATTTATTTTGAGACAGGGATTCTCTGTGTAACCCTGGCTGTTCTGGAATTAGCTCTGTAGGCTGGCCTCTGCCTCTGATTAAAGGCATGCATCGCCACAGCCAGCAAGAGTTCTTATTTTAGAATGAGTTTCTCAAAGCATGGTTTTACTGGATGAGAGAGTGGTTTTGTTTGGGGATTTCTCAGGCTTGAGAGTGTTACGTTTCCTCTTCTGCGTGTCTTCAGGACAGAGACTGTGCTTTGTCGCCCGATGAACTTAAAGATTTATTTCAAGTTTTCCCTTACATACCTTGGGGACCAGATGTAAATAACACAGTTTGCACAAATGAAAGAGGCTGGATAACCTACCAGGGGTTCCTGTCCCAGTGGACGTGAGTACAGAGCCCACCTCTTTGTTCTGCGTCACTGTTACTCTTAGAATGTGGTGTGTTGCCTGTCAGATGTGGGAACTCTTTCCATCGCAACTTCCTCTAAGCAGCATGTCTCAGATAAACTGGACACTTTTCTAAGTTTGTCAAGAAGGGCTGTTTCTTCTCGGTGATGTTGTAGGAAATTGTAACATTACATCAAAATGAAACTAATTTTTTTGTTAACGAAGTTGGAACTGTCATTATATTTCACCGTCCTTCAGCAAATGAGAAGAAGCATGTTTTACTGGGCACTAGAGTTTGCATTCGTTGTTTTGAATGATTTTTAGTTAATTCTCTAAAACTTAATGAAGATGGGTCTAAAACCTACTTAGAGCATGATTGACATTGTGCCAAGAACATTGAAGACATTCTCTGTTTTTACATGATGTCACCATTATTTTAACATTGCTGAGAAAAATGTCATTTTCCAGAGAAGTGGTAGATGTGTTAAAGAAAACCAGGCTCTACCCTAAGGAAAGATCCCTGAGGCTGACTTTTTCGACATTTTCTCTTGTTCTCTTCCTCTTCTCCACCAGCTCTCCGTCTCTGCCCATCCCTTCCTCCCTCCCCACTCACTGTCTCCCTTTTCTTGTTGGTTTAGCTTTGTTTTGTTGTTGGTGTGAGCCTAGCTTCTGGCAGCTGAGCCATCTCTCCAGCCCTATCTCTATTTTCTGTATCCAGGTCTCACATACCCTAAGCCTGCCAGGAACTGACAGTGACCATAAACTCCTAACCCTCAAAGACCTGGGATTTCATGCCCACTCTTGTTTGTTTGTTGTGCTGCTAGAGATTAAAGATTGTACCAACCGAGCTACATCCTAAACTCTTCCACTCCCAAGTACATACGAAGGGGTAATTTTGGGTATTTTCAGGAGGTATTTTTTGCTTTTCTGTCAAATCATTTCATATCTGTATACCTTTTGCCTTGTCAATGTGTGCTGGATATTATGTTAGCCTGGAAAGCATATATATAATATATCCCTGTTGTAGGTTGTACCAGCATTCATCTGTGCAGAAGTTCATTTGCACAGGCTTGCTCTCTGTGGTAGAAGGAATGGAGGAATTATTCTGTACTTACCTACCAGCTCTGCTATAGTAATGGCAATGTAGGAAGGGTATGGTTGGGGAGGCTGGGGAGATGTAGCTCAGTTAGTAAAGTGCTTAGAAGGATCTGAGTTTTTATTTTAAGAGCTCATGTAAAGAAGTGCAGATTTGGCATGCATGTCTCATCCCCTCAGGGAAGGTGGAGGCAGGCATATGGATCCCTGAGCCTCCCTGACCCTCAGCTTAGCTTTCTTGGAGCAGTGAGAGACTTTCTCAAATACGAGGTACACAGCTCCTGAGGAAGGATACCAAAGATTGTCCTCTGGCACACATGTGCACACCTGCTTTTACACTTATGTACATGCAGACACATGCAGAATCATAGTTGGACACATAGGAAAAGTAGCCTGACATATTAATCCATCTAGTGGGTAGGTTGTTTGTTTGTTTGCTTGTTTTTAGTTATTAGAATTTTTTTCTGTGAAAGTTTATTAGGACATAAGCATTGTAACTTCCTGGTTTTAGGCTCACAACCTACTTAGATGTGCAGCGTTGCCTGGAGTATTTGGGATATCTAGGCTATTCCATACTGACGGAACAAGAGTCGCAAGCTTCAGCCATTACAGGTAAGCAAATGGATGCTATTCAGCTCATGCCTATGAACATTTTTTTTTAACCTTGAGTTTTGGGGGAAGGGAGTGTAGCTCCCTTCTAGAGCTCCAAACTAGAGCGTTTGCCTAGTGTCTATTAGGCACTGGGTCTCATCCCTAGTGCTCTTGTCAACTGGGAATGGTGGTGCATGCGTGTAATGCCAGCAACAGTTCAAGGTCATTCTCAGCCAAAAACCAGGTGGAGGCCAGCCACATTTTATAAGACCCCTCTCTCAAAACAAAAGTGGGGCTGGAAAGATGGCTCAGCAGTTAAGAAATCTGGCTGTTCTTTCAGAGGGCCAGTGTTAGGTTGGCTCACAGGCATCTGTAACTGTCCCTGGAAATCCAGCACACTCTTCTGACCTCCATGGACTCCAGGCACTCACATATGCAGGCATAACACTCATACGAAAATATTTTTTTAATTAAAAAAAAGCACAATAGCTATGATTACTTATACAGGACCTGTACATGGTTAGTACCATCTACCTCACCTCACTCAAGGATGTATAGATAGTTAATGGTTGCTGGGGGAAGAAGACATTTTCTTCAGTGTTATAACCCCTGGTAAGTAGTGAGATATCTATTCCTGTAAATAACTCCTCATGCTCTTGTACGCAACTCTAATGGATCAATAAAAAGGCACAAAAATGGAGCTGGAGAGATGCCTCAGCAGTTAAGAGAACTGTCTATTCTTCCAGAGGACCTGGCTTCAATTCCCAGCACCCACATGGCAGCTCACAACTATATGTAACTCCAGTTCAGGGGATCTGACACCCTCACACAGACATACATGCAGGCAAAGCACCGGTGCACATGAAATTAAAATTAATAAACAAACAAACAAACAAACACAAAAGACTTGTTGGAAACGAGGAGATCAGTGGAAAGAGACGATAGGGCAATGTGGAGGAGGTGAATGTCTTCACAGTGCACCACATACATGTGGGAAGAGGAGACCTGTTACTATAATAGTTAGCACATGCTAATATAATGTTTAAAAAGGATTCAGAAATGTGAACAAAGTTATCCAAGGGCAGAAAAAGAAATCACTTCAAAGGTTACAAAGAACAAAGATAAGATCATCTTATTCTATGTCTGTATTTGTTTTGCTAATGATTTGGCAATTTTTCAAATTTATCAAAGGGGAATAGAGCTTTTGCTTCTGTTCTGCTCCCCAGTGCTCCAGTGATGAAAGTGGGAACCAGGTCGTCATCAGCTAGTAGGGAGTGGAGGCCAGTCTAGGTGACAGGAACTCCTGCCTCAAACTCTCTCTGCCCTAGTCCCCAAAAGAAAGTCAGATATGGCACCTTATTGTGCTGATTGCACAGCATTGTGTTGTTTTCTTGTGTTTGGTTGGTTTTTGTTACTGTTTTGTTTTTGAGACAGTTTCTCTGTGTAGCTCCGGCTGTACTGGAGCTAACTCAGAGATCCACCTGCCTCTGCCTCCCTTGTGTTGGGATTAGAGGTGAGCACCACCACCGCCCGGCTTGTAAATCAGATACTTCCTAAAAGTGAGATGAACAAGACCCGATTTTACAGATGGTGGAATGGAGGCATAGTGAGTGAGCCTTAGTGGTACGTGTTCCTGTTGTTTGTTTTTCTCTTTAGTAACAAGAGATAAAAAGATTGACCTACAGAAAAAACAGACTCAGAGAAATGTGTTCAGATGTAATGTGATTGGAGTGAAAGGCTGTGGGAAAACCGGAGTTCTTCAGTCTCTCCTTGGAAGAAACCTAATGGTGAGGATTATCAGAACGTAATTTCTTCTAACAAACATTTATAGTAATGTTTTCAAGAGTTTCATAGGCATTATTTTTTAGGTAATTATAAGAAGTCATGATGTGCAGTCATTTAATCACTATGTAAACACTGGTTTTCCAAAAGATAACACCCGTGAAGCAAGATAGATACTTAACAGGATTGTTGGTACTTTGTTAAAAGAGACTCTCAGTAAGTACCTCAGGCTGACCTGGAACTGGCTGTGTATCCAAGGCTAGCCTCAGACTCCAAGTCCTAGGTGTACCTATTGCTACATTTTAGATTGTATAGTCTGGTTGTGGTATGAAGTTCATGTACCAAATGAGTGCTGAGACTTAGTTCTGACTACTCCCTTGACTAAGAAGACCAATACTGTTTACAGATGCTTCTCATGTGAGACCATATTGGACTCTGAGAACTGCCAGCAGATGGCTCCAGAATATCTGCTCACTAATCCTCTTTACTTCCTTCAGCTACTGCTTTTACTTTATGCAGAATAAATACACCTTTAGTCTAATACCCTCAGAACTAAGACTATGAAAGCAGTATCCTGTTTTTACTGATAAATAGCAATATAGAGAGGGATGAATGTCTTTTTGTGTATAACACACCAACACATGAACAAAGGTGTGTGCTGATGAAAAGAAACTTTAATATTTTATTATAAACATTTAGGTTTTTGGTTTTGTTTTTAGAGGCAGAAGAAAATTCGTGATGATCATAAGTCCTATTATGCAATTAACACTGTCTATGTATATGGACAAGAGAAATACTTGTTGGTAAGATCTTCTATGATACAAAGACTTAAAGCATTGGGTACATTGTTAAATTAGTCTCAAACAAATTAGCTTTCATTTAATGGCTGTATGCTGAATGTGTGTGTTACTTTTCATTTGGTTTACTCTTTAGAATGTTAATTCCACTGATTCTGTATGATTTGTCTGTTTGTGAACCTAATTGTATATTAGCTACCCCATAATGAGAAACCCAGACGGGGCTGAGAGATGGCTTAGTGGTTAAGAGCAGTGACTATTCTTCCAGAAGTCCTGAGTTCAATTCCCAGCGCCTACATGGTGGCTCACAACCATGGGACCCAATGTCTTCTTCTGGTGTGTCTGAAGACAGCTACAGTGTCCTCATATACATTATATATATAAATAGGTAAAATATTTAAAAAGAAAAGAAATGTACTGTTGGAGGGCTAGAGAGATACCTCAGCAGTTAGCACATGTACTGCTCTTACAGAGGATTCAAGTTAGAGTTCCAGCACCCACACACACACGCGCGCACACACACACACACACACACACACACACACACACACACACACACACACACATCTTTCTTTGTTAGTTCTTTCTTGTTTTTTTGTTATGGGGGCTCGCTTTGTTTTGTAACCTTGACTGATCTAGAACTCACTTTGTAGACCAGGCTGGTCTCAAGCTCAGAGTGATCCACCTGCATCTGCCTCCTGAGTATTTTGTTTTTTTGGTTTTTTTTAAGTCACTGTTAGTGAGATGGCATCAGTACTTGACAGAAAACCTAAAGTCTGATTTGATCTGTGAACCTACATAAAGGTGAAAGGAGAAAACCAGCTTCACAGAGTTATTCTCTGACCTTCACACACATGCAACACATATATGCCTTTGGTGCTAATGAATAAAAAACTAATTGCTTCAAAATATTAATTTTAAATTCTAGTGTTATTGGCTAGCAATTAGTATGAAATCAATGCTGGTGCTTGGTGATTTATCTATAATCTGAATCAAGTTTATATGTTCATCAGGGAGGAGTATAGAAATATAAATGTATATGAAAAGAGAAAAAATATCAGTGAATTATAATAGAAAGTTTCTATGCTTTTCTTGGGTGCCATGAATTCCATTTCAGACTTGGTTCAAAATAGATTAGCTCTGTGACTTCAAGAAGGTGCTTTCTCATAAGACAAAATTTCTAACCAAATTATGGAAAGCTTCTAACAACTAAATATTAATAAACATTCATGCAACTGGACAGTGGTGGCTTACACCTTTAATTCCAGCACTGCAGAGGCAGAGACAGAAGCAGGTGGATCTCTGTGAGTTTGAGGCCAGCCTGGAACAGTGCAAGTTCCAAAACAGCCAGAACTACACAGAGAAACTGTGTCAAAAAACGAAAACAAAACAAAAATTCCATACTTTGTTTGTCTCAGATAATAGTTCCTCAATTAATTACATTGAACAAATGTTAGACATTTTATATTGTTATATTTTACTCTTTTGATAGGGGTTTTGTGAGTTTTTTATTAAACATTGTTTGTCTCGTGTAGTGTTAAATATTTGTCTCAGTAGACATTGCTGACTATTAATGTTCTTTGTAAATCTCTTTTTGTGTTTCGGACTCTGCATGCTTTCATAATGTTTTATTTGAGATTTGTCAAGTTACTTTTATATAAATATCACCATTCTTGGTTTCCCATTATCTTTTTATTTTTACAAGCTGCACGATATCTCCGAGTCAGAATTTCTAACTGAGGCTGAGACCATTTGTGATGTTGTGTGCCTGATATATGATGTCACCAATCCCAAATCCTTTGAATACTGTGCCAGGATTTTTAAGGTTTGTTCTTAGGCCCATGACTAATTATAACTTTATATACAGTTTAAATGATCTCCAGTGTGGTGTTTCCTAGTCAGAAAGTACAAGAAAATAGACTGCAGAATTGTTTTCAAAATATATGAATCTAAAACAAACAAACCAATATATACATATATATATCTACATATATACATATGTATAACTATATATGCATGCATGCAGCTATGTACCCTATCTGAGAATCCTAATTTCATTCCACAGTAACTGAGTCCTGGTCATAAGCAGTAACATGTTTCTATGTACATGTAACTTTGATGTGTATTCCTGATTGAGAACTTTTGCCTTAATGGAAGGCCTTCTTGGCTGTTAGAAATGGAAATAGAGCATATATAATGCCAGTTACCCAAAGAATGGCAGCCAGAGCAAGGGATTAAACTTGGGGCTTGCAAGGTTTATCATTCACTTTGAGATTACCAACAAGAGTCAATAGGAGGAAAAAGCTCTATGTACAAAAATATTTATTGTAGCATTGTTTTTAATATCAAAAACTCTCAGAAAATTCAGGGATCTAACAGTTGAAGAATAGTTTCCTAGAAAAGTTAAATATCTAGTAAAATAATAAGCAAACTCTGAAAGCAATAGTTTAGATTCTGAAGTACAGAGATGATACAGCCTTATATTTTTAAATGCTATATCTAGCATAATTGTAGTTGTATAAATATAAATGTATGTGATAAAACATTAGAGGCAATATAATGAAAATGATACTTTTTATTATAGAAAATAGGTACATATTTTAACTGTTAAAAATTACAGTTATCGGGGCTAGAGAAATAGCTCAGCAGTTAAGAGCACTGACTGCTCTTTCAGAGGTCCTGAGTTCAATTCCCAGCAAACACATGGTGGCTCACAACCATCTGTAATGGGACACAATGCACTTTTCTGGAGTGTCTGAAGACAGCTACAGTGTCTTCATATACATAAAAAAACTAAACAAATCTTTAAAAAAATATATTACAGATTTGCTGAGATGGCTCAGCAGTTAAGAGCACTGACTGCTCTTCCAAAGGTCCTGAGTTCAAATCCCAGCAACCACATAATGGGTCACAACCATCCATGATGAGATCTGGTGGGTCTGAAGAGAGCTACAGTGTACTTACAATAAATAAATAAATCTTTAAAAAAATTACACACACAAAAAAAAATTACAGTGTCTCTTCAGAATTAGGGTTTTGTTACCTACAAGAAAAGTAGTCCTGGTCATGCCTAGGGAAAGGAGACTGACCTAGCGCTACCAAACTTTGCTTCTCACTTCATTTTCTCCATTTGGAATTGTTGCTTTGCCTGACTGGGGAAGTGTTTTCATTTACATTGTTATATAGTAATTTTTGAATTTGCCATCAATATTTGATTTCATTTTTTTTTATTCCATAGCAACATTTTATGGACAGCAGAATTCCCTGCTTAATTGTAGCTGCAAAGTCAGACCTGCATGAAGTCAAACAAGAACATAGTATCTCACCTACTGATTTCTGCAGGAAACACAAAATGCCTCCACCTCAAGCCTTCACTTGCAATACTGCTGATGCGCCCAGTAAGGACATCTTTGTCAAGCTGACGACAATGGCCATGTACCCGTAAGTACTGCTCTTTCTCCTTTTCACACTGCATGGGTCATAGTGACATTGCATGCCATTTGCCATGGGGGTCCTTGCCACATAAAAACTGTTCAGCAACAGAAAGACACTTTGTAATGAGAAGAGCTAAATTTGAGCAACTGCAGATTTGGTTTGAGTGTCATAAATGATATAAGCAGTGCTTCCAGAATACTTGTATGTGTTTGAGCAAGCCGTAGCTGTCCTAACAGAGCAGTATGATAAAGCACAGCTCCCACCCAGCACTGAGCAGCATCCTGTTCTGATAAAGTGATGTTGGCATTATGTTGCTTTATGCTTATAAGGCATTTTCCATATGAACACAATTTCATTTTTAAATTTTTCAGTTGATTAGTTGACCTTTGGTGTGTGCCGAATTCTAGTCTTTTGTGAATTTACATTGAGCTTAAATTTTATGTTTGAATTCAGGATTTGCCTTTTTTTAAGGTTCTGTAAAAAGTTACAAGTGCAATGTCCACTATGTAAAGATTTTGTATTGTTATAGCCATAAATTTCATGTACATTTATTATATCTATACATGCATATTATATATACAAGCATATAACTATGGCTATCTTCATAGTTTACTAACTGCCTTAAAATTGCATGATCTTAATGACATCCAACTCAAGTAATGTTTTTGTATGAACTCTATTTTGTAACATACACAGCTTTTCAGGCAGTGCGTTTCTCAGGGGTTTAGAGCACACTCTGGTTATTTCTCTGGTCGATCTTTGAGTCATTTTTCTCATGAGAACTAGAATAAAGTATAATCAATACAACACTCAAAACAACAATGATAATTAACCATTATTATAAACAAAGACTAATGCTTTCCAAAAATGTGTTAATTGTACAGATTGTGAAGTCATAGATAGTATACTGGTGTTCTACTAAATACTTGGGAAAAAACCAGCAAACTTTTGCTTTTCTATCTGTATTGGAAGACAAGTCATTCCTATTAATATAAGATTTAAAAACCCTTGTTTTACCTTTGCTTTAAAACTCTCATGTATGTTATCTACAGAGAGGATCATTACAGAGGCAGCCTCTCCCGAGACATGGGCAGCACTGATAGAATAGAGAATTTGAGAAAAATCTGGGTCTTTCTAAAAACTGCTTTGTAAGTTACTTTTTCTTTATGATTCTGTGGGATTTGTTTACATTTTCTTATAGGGTGGCCAAATCTCCTTCGTTGCTGTTAATATTTAGAACTATCTAGAAACGCACTGCTTGGTCAGACCCCCTGCCTAGCTGTAACTCAGTGCCGTCCCTGCTGTGTCAGTACCCCTCCAGCTGCATAGGTAGCTGCAGGTGTGCCTAAAGCTGTGTCTCTAAAGCACCCGTGCTAACTTGTGTGTGTGTGTGTGTGTGTGTGTGTGTGTATGATAAATGTACATATATGGACACTTCCTACATAATCAATTACAAACCACTTCTCATGAAGCATCTCCCTGTTGCTCAGCATACTTTGCATCTCTCCTTTTGGGTGGGTGGAGCCACGTGTATATAGAAGAGTCAGATCGCGTTTATAAAATCACGGATGGATTCCAGTGTGACAGCTGGCAGTGTCTTGGTAGCAGAGATACAGTTCCTCACCACAAGCCAGGTTTTAAAAAGAAATGTCTTGAACATTAATTCTCAAAATTGATTCTTATTTTTCTTCATATTGGGAGTTAGGCACTTTTGGGATACTGCTAATGGCCACAACCACACCACTGTGTGCTGTGGTCTCATCAGCTCTCACAGGCTAAGCCAAGTCCTTTGACTGAGAAGCCTCTAAAAATGATCAGATGTCCCAGGAAGTGATGGCATTAATTCATCCGATGGTGCTCTTCTCAGTGGGTTCTGCACCAGTCAGTACCTTGTCATGGGTGGTGTGGTGGCTTTGTCTGACCACTGTAAGTCACTGAGGGCCCCTGCATTCTAGTGAGGGCTTAGGTGAGATGGGTTACCCCACGTGCCTGTGCTAACTCCACACAACCAGAAAGGAGTCAGCCCTTCAATTTCATAACTGATTCAATTGGCTCACTGTAGATATTTACGTCCTTACCAGAGTGTCATCCGTCATACTTATAGCTGCTGTTTTGTAGCTGATGAAATTAACCCTGCATTTCCTCTAGTATAAATTTATGAAGCACTCTGATTCCCTTTGGGAGCCGGGTGCCTGGTGAATTAAAGATGGCGAGGTTCATATCTCCGTAGGGTTGGCTTTTGTCCGTTTGTCACCTTCTCCTTCCTGGTTCTCAGGCATGTGTGTATGCTGAGGGAGGAAGATGAGGGCGTGCTTACTCAAATGCTAGCAAGCCTGTCCTTTCAGTTGGTGCGGTGCTATGGCTTACTCAAGTTTCATTTTTGTTAATTTAGTTGAGGGTGCCATCTATCGCTGTGCATGTGTATTCCACTAAAACTCATCTAATGATGATTCCCCTCCCCCTCCAGCAGTTGTTTTAAAGTGTTAGCTAATATTCCCTAGATTTTCTATAGGGAGGGAGGAAGAACTGTTCCTGCTTACTGTGTTTTCAGCAAATGTGGAATTCTGCACAACTTTAGCATGCCCCACACTGTCCTTTTCCTTTCTACAAACAGTGTTGCTTATGCCTAAATCTTTCTTTTTTTAAGCTGGCACCCTCGGCTTGTGCCGTATTTATAAGTGAGAACTCAACCCTGTCCTTCTGTGTGTTCACAGCCATGCCCGGTTACGCTGCATGTGCACCTGCAACAGGTGTACATTTTGCATCTGTCAGAACTTCCTCAACTCAGACTTGCTGCAATCTGTAAAGAACAAAATCTTCACTGCAGTTCTTAACAGGTTCTTAACTTTATTTACTGGGTACCAGGCATTCTGTTAAAATACAAAAGAAAAAGTGGATAACTATTTATTATATAGCTACTCACTACAAAGGCAAAAGCCAACTGACCCCCACTAACTCCCACTGAAAGTCTCAATGTGGTGGCAATGTTTAGTTTGGGAATCATCACTAATAATGTTTTTTAATTAATAGGTCTATTTTGGGAACTATAAGACAAGATTTGAGGTTTTTTTCATTAGGAAAGTAGTTATCTGTTCCATTTTAGGACATAATATGTACATGGATATTATAATCTTTTGGGTGTGAGTTGTAGATTAGGAGGATTTCTGTAGTAAGGAAAAGATATGTCAATCCAAAATCAAAAACACTGTACTATATTTAGTTCATGTTCCTATGACATACCATATGAAGGCCATAATAATATGAATCGTATTCTTTTCTTGAAACCATTTACAATTCCAGAATTCCTTTTGGGGGAAAAGGACCTTGAATGTTTACTTCAAAGAACATGGCTTCTAGAAATGAGACTGAAAATCAGCTTTAAAGGTCTTAAGGAGTGTGGAATAGGAAAAAAGAGCTGTAGTGCTGGATTCTAAGCCCTCTTCCCTCAAGTTTATTAACTCTGTTTATTCCAAATAAGCAAATTACTTACTGAAGTCATTCTTAGTGAGCTAAGCTATGGCATAGACCTAGAAAGCAATGTATTCTTTCAAAATGTAATCGGGAAAGGGGTGCATCTATTCTCTTAAAGCAATAATCGTGTAGTATTCTTCTTACCATGCTACCCTTTAAATTTTTTTTAAATTTAAAACCTATGTAATATTAGTTTATACTTTATGTCAAATTTGTACATGTCTACCGATGGATTTGTTTTTTAAAATCATCTAAACTCAGTGAAGAGCTAGGCTTGATTAAACATATGATCAAGCTAATAATAGATTTAGTTCAAAATGGCTCAGCTACTTGACCCATCATTAAATTACTCTAGTTACATCTATATCCTGACTAGACTCTAACTGGATTAAATAATCTGGTATGTGGCC
Organism: Tokudaia tokunoshimensis; assembly: GCA_036184795.1. Classification (NCBI taxonomy): domain Eukaryota; kingdom Metazoa; phylum Chordata; class Mammalia; order Rodentia; family Muridae; genus Tokudaia; species Tokudaia tokunoshimensis. The sequence continues at coordinate 41,428,700 of BTHU01000010.1, read as the reverse complement.
ACCACCACTTTAGGAGCTGAGCCTATGAGATGCTAACTGTTAGCCAAGAGTTTTAAAAGCATTCTGTAAGTGTTTTAGTGATGCTTTGAGTAGTAACAGCTCCAGAATAAGAATGTAGCCCCCTTCAAGTACTGCTTTGAAGGGATTACCTTGCTCCCCTGGTAGTAAAGCTCTGCCTCTGTCTTTTGAGCATATCTTGTAAGGAGACAGACTCCTCCATGGTGACTGGCAAAAGTGTAAGGCTAGTTCAAAGCAAAAAAACCCAGGAGCTCTGGTGTTGGATCTTAAAACTTGGAAGATTCTGAAATTCATCTGGCTAATGCCATGAGAATGGCTCTCTCTACACGCCTTCCTGAGAGGTAGCTATTTGCTTACAGTTTTCCGTTTTGGAGAGAAGTTTTGCTTTTGCTCTTAATTTCTTAGGTAAGATGTTCCTGTAGCTTTCCTCTGTTAGTTTTAGCTCTCTCCTTTAGAACAGCGTATGGCCATTCTTCCTCCGCAGCATAGCAGTCTTTCAGACCTTCTCTTCTCCAGGCAGCATAATTAGGTGATTTAGTGACCTCATCATTCCTAATTGTCTGAGACCTGAGATCCCCTTAAGTCAGCAGGTGCTACAAAGAGTGGCTAACAGCGCTGCAGGTGTTGTCTGACTAGTTTAGAACTAGCCTGCACACATTCAGCACCCAGCTGATTCATGACTAGAGTTTTTAGCAGCCCATTCCACTGTTGACATGTATTATTAACTGGGGTTAATAGAAATTGGATCTTTTCTTCATAAGAAGTACTATTAAAGCAAATGTCCCTTCCTCTCTAATTGTGTTTTTAATATTTTAGTTGACATTTTAAATGGAAATATAGGTCTATATATTTCTTTACTAAATGTCACTCTTTTTAATCCATTTGTTCTAGCTCAGTCATTCAAACATTATTTTTATAATTTGTCCCATTATATAGCAATCATTTTGTTATTTGCAAATTGTGTAGATTAGTTGTGTTTTAGTTTTCAAGTTACTGATAAATAATATTGGAAAGAAAGAAGTGGACAGCCATAGGAAATTTTGCCAATGATAGTTGTAAAATTCAGTTGGCAAAACATAATACTTGATCCAGGTGTGGGGGACACATCTGTAATCCCATCACTTGAGAGAATGAGGTAGGAGGATCAGGAATTGGGTTACATAACAAGTTTGAGGCTAGCCTGGGCTACTTGAGAACCTATCTCAAAAAAATAAAACAAAACAATAAGTAATAAAATTTAAAAACTGTTGTATCATTAAGCTGGGTGTGGTAGCACATCCAGCACTCAGGTAGCTGAGGCAGGAGGATCTCCAGTTCAAGCCAGCCTGGTTTACACAGTAAGTTTGAGACATGACTCAACTTCATCCTGAGAACCTAGCTCCAAAATAAATAAATACTTATATACATACATATATACATACATATATTATCTAATATACATTGCATATTATTACCTTGTATATATTGTATGTTACCTAATATACCTAATTACATATTATTACCTAGTACACACTGTATCTTCTTAGCCATCAGGAGTTTTAGGAAAGGTTTTTTTTTTTTTAAAAATCAGTCTATAATTTTTGTCACATTTCCCCTGACTTACCAATGGATTGTTTTATCTTTTTAATAGGAAGTGACATCTGTTTGATATCTTATTCTTGGTGAGTCTACCTTGGCTCACAGTAATTGTAAAACATCCATTTCAATATCTATTCTGGAAGCTCTTAACTGCTGTCATAGCAGACTGGGTCATTCTCTGTAGCGTTGATGACAATTTTCCCCATAGCTTGATTTGGTCAGTTTCTAGGTGATATAGTTTGGAGATACATTAAATTGATGTACTTGCTCTACACCGAGATCCTCTAACAAGTGAGCCCTTTGTGTCACACCTGTTAAAGTGGGAAGTAATTTAACAATAGCGTCAGCTCTCACCACTGACTTCTGTAATGAAGAATGGAAAGGTCCGTTTCAGAGGACGTCTTTCTCACCTCAGTTGCTGCTTCACCATGTATTGGATAGAAGTGCAGTGAACTTCAGAGGTTCTATATATACTAAGTTTCTTTTAGGTTATAGAAGCGTGTAGGAAAGCAGTATGGGTGGGTGGAGGCCCAACCTCAGTTCCCAAAGGATCTAGAATTGTAGGTGAGAATGTGGGTTGATGAAGTGCCCAAATGTGAGGAGAGATGGCGGCTGGAACAGGCCCATCTGCAAGAGGCACTCACTACTCAGCTCTACTCCTGTGCTGGGTAGGACTGCTGTTGACTAGCTTTCTGATTCTATAAAAGACTAAAAATCAGAAGTTTTATGTGACATGAGCTTGTTATGTGGTATGACCCACACTTTTAATCCCAATACTAGAGAGGCTGAGGCAGAATTACTATGCATTTGAAACCAGCTTGTACCACAGAATTCGTTCTAATGGCCTAGAACGAGGTCCTGTTGCGGTGCGCACCTTTAGTCCCAGCACTCCAGGCAGAGGCAAGTGGATCTCTGAGTTTTAGGCCAGTCTGATCTATAGACTTCCAGGATAGTCAGTGCTACACACCTCGTCTCAACAAACAAAAACCCACCAAAACTAAAATTTCATGTGAAATGTTCTGGTAATTGACAAGTATGCATTAAAGACTTTAGAAATTACCAGAACAAAGTGTGTGTAAAAGCCACCATTTTGCAGTCTTAGTTTTAAGTCCCTTGAAAATGGAGGCGGACCAAGCCTGGTGTAATGCTGAAGCAAGAGATTACCACAAGTTCAAGAGCCTGTCACAAACAAATACAGCAGAAAAGGAGGGCACACCCCACAGTTAACTACTCACCCAAGGAAAAGGATTTGGGTGGCGAGAGGAGAATGGAGACTTCCGATTTCTCGGGTTTTGACAGTACTTGGTGTTGGTCACTATTGGTTGCTATGCTAAGCATATCTTAATTAGTATTGTTAATATAAGCAGAAAAAAACAGATACTTCATTAAAAGTCATTGAAGGATTCATTCCCGGGGGAGGGTCCCCACTTCCCACTAAGTGTTTGATTTAACGACAGTGGGGCACAGGGGCGCATGCACACATGCAGGAAAGCAAGCACGATTTTAACCTAGCACGCCAGAGGCAGAGACAGGAGGAACTGTGTGTGTTCCAGGATAGCAAAGGCTACATACAAACACATATTTCATATCTGAGTAGTTTCATAGTTTTGTCTTAGTTAGGGTTTTATTGCTGTGAAAAGACATCATGAACATTGGGGCTGGCTTACAGGGTCAGAGGTTTAGGACATTATCATGGAGGGAAGCATGGCAGTGTGCAGGCAGACATGGTGCTGGAGGAGCTGAGAGTTCTGTATCTTGAGATTGTCACATTGGCCAAACGAGCAAATATCAAACCTTGAAGTTCACCTCCACAGTGTCACACTTCCTCCAACAAGGCCACACCTTATAGTATGCCACTCCCTATTAGCCAAGAATCCAAACACATGAATCTAGTCTATTCTATTCTGTTCTTTAGAATTGGGGGTGGAAGTGGGGGGCAATTCTATCAAACCACCATATTCTACTCACTGCCTCCCATATGCTTATAGCCATACCATAATGCAAAATGCATTTAGTCCTACTTCAAAAGTCCCCATAGTCTGTCGCAGTCTCAATATTTAAAAGTCCAAAGTTCAAAGTCTCTCCTGAGATTCATGCAATCTGTTAAATGCAATACTCTATAAAATCAAAGTCAAAACATCAGATCACATACTTCCAATATACAATGGCATAGGACATACAGTATCATTCAAAAACGTAGGGAAGGGATCCAGTATTTCCTCACTGATCAAAGAAAACCAGCAGGCAAGCTCCAAACTTTGCATCTCCATGTCAGATGTCAAAGTGCTCTTCAGACCTTCAACTCCTTTCAGCTTTGTTGATTGCAACACATTTCTTTCTCTAGTGTTGGTTCCACTCCCTTGTAACCACTTTCCTCAGCAGGTATACAACAGCTCTGGCATCTCTAAACTCTTGGGGACTCTATGGCAACTCAGGCTTCACCTTCACAGCTTCACACAGTGACCTCTCTGAGCCTTCACACAGGGACACCCCTGCCACATGCCTGGCCTCAGTGGCTTTCCTTAGTCATGGAGGGAGATTTCATAACCCATTTCTTTCTATCTTGACTCTAAAACCAGAAGAACCACATGTCTGAAGCTGCCAAGTTCTACTACTTGCTGGGGCTGGAACACGGACAGCCCCTTCATCCAATTACATCTACATCAACTTTCTGTTTTCAGTGGCTTCCTTCTCTGCCTAGGCTTGGCTATCCTGGAACCTGCTCAGGGAGACCTTGCTCTGACTTGGAACCTGAGGTCTGCATGTCTCCGTCTCCTGATTACTTGCGTTAAAGGAGTATACTATCACACCTGAACTTTAGCTGTTCTTTAGTTCCTTTTCACAGATGGAAGCTTAGCTAGGTGTGGTCCTCCTTGAGTCACCACTCCCTTTATTCCATTTCTTCATCTGTTATCTCCCTGAGTCCTAGGATTTAGTTCCTCCCACTTTTGGTGCCACTTTTCAGTTTGTATTTTTCCTTGCTTAGCTTGCTCTTTTTCATCAGAACACTTTTCATTAGAGTGGACAGTAGTAACCACCTAACAGTCGGTACTAGGCTATTTTGAGATTTCTTTTGTTAATGCAATTAATCTAAATCTCTTCACCTTAGCCTCAGGCAGACTCTTCAGACAAAGGCAAAAAGCAGCCACATTCTTCACCAAAATATCACAAGAACACTCTCTAGGCCCCATATTAAATTCTTCTCTTCTGAAACCTCTTCAGCCAGGTCCCCCCTCCCCCAGTTCAAATTATCCGCAGCATCACTGTCTTATGCTTCTACTAGGACAACCCATTAAGCAGTGCCCAAAGCATTCTACTGCTTTCCTAAGTCAAAGTCCCAAAATCCATATTTCTCTAAACAAAAGCATGGTCACACCTATCACAGCAATACCTCACTCCTGGTACCAACTTCTGTCTTAGGTAGGGTTTTATCACTGTGAAGATACACCATGACCAAGGCAACTCTTAAAAAGGAAAACATTTAATTTGGGGCTAGCTTACAGTTTAGCCCATTATCATTATGGTGGGAAGTATGGCATCATGCAGACAGACTTGATGTAAGCATTCAAACACAGGGGCCTATGGGTCCATTCCTGTTGACCACCCACACTGGAAGGGAGATGCACCGGTAGTCAGGGCATCTGACTTTCATCTCCAACACTGTAAATTTTGTTACTGGGGAAAACACCATTAGAGATTATTTTAGTGTTTAAACACTTTTTTGCATCTGAAAGTGATGAACTAAGTATATAGATGAGCTTGTTTATTGCTTTGAACTATCCAGAATCCTTACTTATTACCTATTATTCTGACTTGAGAACTGCTTTATATGATAGTGTTTCTGTATAGGAATCAAAATTGTTTATTTTACAATTCACTATTTTGGTGAGATTTTCTTTGGTGCCTATTTCAGTTTTAGGATTTTTGTTATTCCATTTTATTTGCACTAACCATTTAAATACTGTATTCATGACATTCCTTACGTTCAGTAGTAGCATTTTACTTTGGTAGTTAAGTGCGTAATTTGCTATTTACTAACTTAAAGATGCCCTCCCCACATTCTCCTCACCCCCACACAAGTAACAAAATTTGAAACAGCAGCAACAGAGGGAACTTCTTGAAGCACACACTCTTTTAAGGACTGTTGATGAGAACTAATTTTGTTACAGATGCTTGGGTGACTGGCTAGCTTCAAAGCTCATTGTGTTCTCCCTGTATATTGAAGAAAAAAGGAAAAAAATTAAACAAAAGCAAGCTGTCTGAACATAGTGGTTCCTGCCCATAATTCCAACCCTGGGAGGCAGAAGTGGGAGGATCTCTGCCTCAGAATAAAATAAATAGAACTAGAGATGTAGCTTAGTGATGAGATGTGCAGGGCCCTAGGTTATTCCCCAGGATTACCCGTAATAAGTACTCAAAGCTGAAGCCAAAGCTCTGATACACTTTCAGCCTGTGATGTTACTCTAAATCAGTGGTTCTCAATGTTCCTAATGCTGTGACCCTTTAATACAGTTCCTCATGTTGTGGTGACCTCTAACCATAGAAGTATTTTCATTGCTACTTCATAACTGATATTTTGCTACTGTTATAATTTCTACTGTAAATATCTGTTTTCTGATGGTCTTAGGTGAGCCCTATAAAAGGATCATTCGACCTCCTACAGGGCCATAACCCCAGGTTGAGAACCACTGCTTTAAGTAATCTCTTTGTCTAGTAGAAATACAAACTCTGTTCATCTCAGTCCGGATTCATGATGATCTAACAGTTTGGAATGTTGTAGTCATTTTTTTTCATGGATAATACTTTTAGTTTTCAGCATTCTGAAATTATAAGTGAATAAACTTCATGACAGTGATTGTTAACCTCATTTGAGTGACTACTGTGGTTGTCAGGTTTTGTCAGGTACTGCTTACGTTGGTTTGAAGGATTTTTCTCAGTATCTCATGTATACTAAGACCAGCCTCTTAGAGTTATGTAGGTGATGCATGTAGCAGCTTCGGTCTCCTTGTTCCATAGATGAATGTTTTAAGAGTACTTAGAGATTGTTTTTAACTCAGCAGTTATCTATGTAATACATATATTTTAAATATAGAAAGCATAAGATTCAATCTGATAGAAAAGCAACCCAAAATATATGTAGGATGTTTAATTGAAAGATGTTATTTTGAGTCCTGTTCTTTCGTGAGTTCTGCTGTGAACTGCCAACTGTGTGCATGTGTATGAAAGGTTAAAAGCCCGGGTAGCTGAATGGGGTGCCATGCTGTTAGCAGACGACGAAGGCAGTATTACTCACCAGGTGCACGCCGTCAGCTCTGTAGAAGATTCCATCTTCATGGAGTCATCTCATGGTCAGCTTTTTCTTGATGACAGGTAACATTTCCCACCACCGATGGGCTGGCCTTGTTAGAATCTCCCCAGCTAGAAAAAAACTGAGATCTAAATATTCTCTTCCCTAACCTTTTAAAAAGTAAAAACAATGCCTGCTAGAAGAACTAACTTAGAATGTAGAATGAAGTGTGATATCACTTTGCTGTGTAAAACATAATTGTGGGAAAAGAGACTTGGGGTGAGGATGAGTTGTGGAGTGATGTCCTGTTTGCCTGTGGTGAGGAGCATGGATCACTGGCTTGTGTTGCAGTGGTTTCTAGGGAAGAACAGATTGCATTTGTGAGAACTAATCCAAATTTGTATAGCTATGATTAAGGCTAAGTAGTTATATACGATTTGAACTCTTGGCTCTTAATTCCTCTGCATATGACAGTGTCTCCTTCTTTTAATGATCTGACTCTTGCTTCAAATCTGCCTAATTGTAAAGTAGCCAAGACTGTCTAAACTGAACTCTTAATTCTGGAAGTTCTCGTAGCACCTCTGTTGTGTCCACTTAGCTGAAAGCCCAGCCTAACTCTCTTCACTGACACTTAAATACAGTGCTCAGACCATTGCTTTAAGCTCTGTCCTGTTCATGGCAAGCTGTCATACTTGAGACACCTGAGGGTGCTTAGCAGTTTTATTAACTGAACATGCTCACAAACTCAGTTTGTGGCACAGGCTATCCCTGATCTTGTCATGCATAATATGGCTTCTTTTGTGCCGTTACCTTTTGATGCATCACATTACCTCATGCCCTTCATTTGCTGTCGTTATCGCTGCCTGTCTAACTAACATCAAGGTTTGTTGGGTTTAGTGTTTGGTAACCAAACTAATGCAAACTGGCCAATCTTCCCTTCCTCCTTGGAATTTCTTAGAGGGGGTTAATATCATTGCTCTTGAGACAGTATTGTCACTTGTCAATTAACTGCTTACAAGATAGCTTTTGATTCCTGAGGACAGAAGAGTTGTCTTCCTCACATACCATGAATGTGACCCTGAAAATGGGAGACTCCAGCCTAATTCTCATTTTGAAGGACTATAGTGACATTAAAAAGTATTCAGCTGATTTATCTGACTTCATTTCCCATGTGACAAAAATATATAAAATTTTAGGCGTTAACTTCCAAGTAGTAGCTAATTATAAAGACATTTGTCTTTACTGATGTCTGTATTGTATGGATAGCCATATTGATCAATGTTTTGGGTAAGCATTACTGTATGCAATTAGCCTGACAAGTGTGCTAATACTTCCCCCAGATAGACAGTTAGATGAGTACTGTAACTTTTTCCTACTAATAATGTTTTAAATATTAATTCTCTTTTCTGACTGCAGGCACGTGACACAAGCTGACCTCAAGAGTTCGACATTCTGGCTTCGAGCAAGCTTCGGTGCTACTGTCTTTGCAGTTGTGGGCTTTGCTATGTACAAGGCACTGTTGAAACAGCGATGATTAAGGAAATGAACCGGCCTACCAAAACACATACTTTTATGTACATTCTGAATGCTTTAAATTCTGCTAGAAATATTGAGATATTTATACATGCAGAGTTACTTTATTAATATTTGTAATTCATGCATAAGAGTATTTTACTCATAGTAATGACTGCAGTATGGGCTGGCATGTGGAAAGAAACCATCTTAGTAGCCAAATATAAGTGGCTAAATTTCAGAGGCCAAAAGGGAATATTTTGTAAATAATGTACATATTCAAGCAAGCTATGGTCTCCCAAACTGACTAGTAGAAATGGTGTTTCCAGACATTTCTACAGTAGTGTTATAGTGTTCACGTGGCTCACCCTGCTAGGTTTCAGTCACCCAGAGATTGTGTTTACTCAGGCATCGCATATTTATTTCAAGGTGACTCAGAATGATCTTTTGGCTTCTATAGCCATTTCTCTCCATTTTTAAGATCACACAGGAGTCAGGGTCAGCTTCCCAAAACCACTCTGTTTCTGTCACTTACGGTAGGCCGGCGTCAAAGCCATCGTGAACCTAGGAAGCTGTAGAGCTGAGTGTGTGGCTGAGGACCTGAGGCAGGAGCAGGTCGCAGAGTTTATCTTTGTCACCACGTTGCTTCTTTGTCAGAGTATGGATTTTATAGCCCTTTCAATCAAATGGGGAAAACAATTTGTATATTATCAATGTTTTTAGTTATAATAAAGAAGCCACCCTGACCCTGCTGAGTCTCACCTGAGGTGAAAACCGTCCTATCATGGCCGTGTCTGTGTAGTACATTGCCGTAGCTGCATGTGTCATGAAGTGTTCTATACCTGGCCAGGATAACCTAGAGGCAACACTTTTTTAATGGTAAAATAAATCTAATGAATATAAACTCACAATAAACCTATTTTTTCCATCATTGACCTTTTCAAGTATTTAAATAAATAACTGCTGTGTACTGTGATCTTGAGGGTTTTTTTTTCTTCTGAGGTAAATATCTCTGTCCAGATGTGAGTCTGCTCTACTGGTTTCTACCTTTCGTAGTTTAGACATATTTTTTTATACAAAAAAGAACTGTTCAGTAGGAAGGAAGTTGTAGGATGTGTGTAGGAGATTTAGAGGGCTGGGAGTGTGCTTTCAGAGCCTGCAGAGCCCCTGCCCTGCCCTGCCGTGCTGCGGCGGCGGAGGCTCATGCTCCTCTGCTCCTTGGACATGATGTTGGGAGGATATTTCGCACAAGATCACCCTTCCTGAGCAACAGCCATGACTTAGCCGATTACACACCCGTTCACCTGCCTGTTCCCCTCTCCGTCCTCTTCCCATTTTCATTCTAAATTTGAAGAAAAAGAAAATTAAACGTGGCGACACCTCACTTTTATTTTCCTTATTATTTTTTTATTACAGTTGTCTTCATTTTGTGTATCTGTGTGTACATGGGCCTGTGCGTGCCGTGGCCTGTGTGGAGCTCAGAGACCAGTCGGAGGAGTCGGCTCTCTGGTACAGTGTGGGTCTTGGTGGCAGAACTTAGCACATCAGGCTCGGGAAACAGATGCCTTTACCTGCTGAGTCAGTCATCTTTGGGCCCTTAATTTTGACTGTTTTCTGAGAATTTCCCATGTACCAAATAAATTGATCTCAGTTATGCACTTTTCAAAGACAACTGTTTCTTTTCTTCCACATTTCTCTTTGTTTTGACTAAAATGTTGTTTCAAATAAATATGCCTAATAGATTGCTGTGTTTGTGAGAAACAGGAAAGAAAGCAATCTTTGGAGAAGTGGAAAGTGGCCAGGCACAATGGCTCACGCCTTTAATCCCAGCACTCAGGAGGCAGAGGCAGGGGGATCTCTGAGTTCTAGTACAGAGAAACCCTTCTTAAAGGTGGGTGGGGTGAGTGTGTGTGGAAAGTGCTGGGTTTAATATTTAAACATTTTTTTTAATCTTACTTTTCATTTGTTTTGGGGTTTTTGAGACAGGGTCTTACCTGTGTACTTTGACTGACCTTGAACTCCCTTCATTGACCAGAGAGGCTTCAAATTTATAGATGCACCTGTGAGTGCTAAGATTAAAGTCTTAAAGGCAAGTGCCACCATGCCTGGCTAATCTTTTCATTTTTCTGATAAATATCTGGTTCACACAAAGTCAGGATAGTATCCCCATTTGTCTTTGTTGGTGTCTGACCCACACTGTGAAGCCTGGACACCCTCCTGTGTCTGTCAGCTGAGTGTGTAACACAGTCCTGACATAGCCTTCCTCAGTGGCCTGTGGCTGTGTAGGTGTGTCCCCTTGTGTTACACTTTAAGAACTAGTTTGGGGAAGTACAGTAAGAGACTTCTGGTGTTGACAGTGTGCTCTAAAAATGCAAGCTCTAAGAATACTCAGAAAAATGAGGGAGTTAATAACTGAAGGATCAAAAGAAAACCTCTCACTGGATACCAATAGCATAGTTTTGTAAATTGACGGTTATGAGGCCATTTTAATGAGCAAAAGAACTGTCACTCTGAAAGATTATTGTCCTGTGTCTTAATCACAGACACATCCTTTCCCTTAGTGGCTGGGAGGTCTTTGTTTGAGCTCTTACATCATCATCATCTTACACATTTGACCAGAAAATTTCCCATGTCATAGGTAAAAGTTAATACCAAAGAGTGAGCTCTGGTGTTAGGTATTTGGGGAACATGTAACCATTCTGAAGTGACCTACAAGATGAAAGGAGAGGCATTGCTGCCATCTTCTTGTGCACATTTCACATCAGCAGACTGGAAGGCACCAAAGGGGAGAACACTGAGTTCCCAATCCTAAGTGAAATGAGAAGCAGCTTGACCTGCAGGAGGGTGGTGCAATAAGACAGCCTGGAAGAAGTAAGAGAGAGAAACTGCTCTAAACATGCCCTTAGGATGCAAGTAAGATTCACTTTGCTGCCCCCTTTGTCTGAATTGTACTAGTGTAAGTCAATGTACCTCTTTAAAATGTACAGTTGTTTGTTTTGTGTCTTTGGATGGTTGCTTTCAAGACCTTGCATGAATACCAAAGCTGTGTGTATGTGTGTGTGACGTGTGCTATATGTATATATAATATTTGTATATAACCCACGTACATCCTTTATACTTTAACTCATCTCCAGACTGCTTATTCTAACTAGTGCTTACAATGTATTTTCCAGTATGAAGGCATGTAAGTAGTTACTATAAAAATTTCTCAGGGAGTGATGACAAGGAGAGCTGTCTGCATGTGTTCAGAACAAATGCAGTCACACTAAATCAAACCAGGTAGCATACGGGTGAGATGCATGCAAGCTGCTCAAGTGAATGCTCAAGAGAGTACAGGTCTGTGAAGGACTGAAGATGACGTCAGGGGATGCCTACACATGGATTCTTATAACACTTGGCAGGTTAGAATTCACATTATACTAATTTGCAACTTTCTGAAAAAATATTTCTGATACAGGGTTGGTCAAATCTGCAAATGGAGAGCTCTCAGAGGTGATTGTACAAATGTTAAAAAACATGTGCCAGCGGATGGATGGCTCAGTGGTTGAACATGTGCTTAGCATGTGTAAAGCCCTGCATTCAGTCTTCAGTACAGACAGACGGACAGACAGAAAGATAGACAGACAAGCCAACCAATAGATAGCCTAGTTCTATTATTATTCTTACTCTTTTTTTTAATTTATTTATATATATGAGTACACTTTTTGCTGTCTTCAGACACCCCAGAAGAAGGCATTGAATCCCATTACAGATGGTTGTGAGCCACCATGTGGTTGCTGGGAATTGAACTCAGGATCCCTAGAAGAGCAGTCAGTGCTCTTAACTGATAAGCCATCTCTCCAGTCCTCATGCTTATTCTTAACATTTTAATTTTTAACAGTCTGAATTTAGGGAAGTTGATTTGGAAGCTTGATTTTTTTTTCAAACTCCTTCAGCTCCAGATTTACAACTTAGTATACTTTAAAAATTCTTTCTTTGGGTTTTGTTATTTGAAACAGTGCTATGCTATGTACCCTATGCTGGTTTTGACTTTGGTGTATGGTTGGTCTCAAATTCAAGATCCTTCTGTCTCCATCTTCCAAGTGCTGGAATTACAGGCATGTACCAACATATTTAGGCTTAGTAACTCATTCCTTGAAAAAGAAAACCTTAAGATTGCAAGTATTTCTTGACTTTATTTTTAAAAGTGTATTTATTATTATGTATATATATATGTCTTGGGGGCATCCTTAGGCCATGGCAAACATGAAAGTCAGAGGAAAACTGGAATCAGTGCTCTCCTTCTCCTTCCACTGTGTGTGTGTGTGGTGTGTGTGGGTGTACCATATGTGTTCTGGTCCCATGGAGGACAGAGGAGGACAGAGGATTCCCTGGAGCTGGAGTTACAGGTGATTGTAAGCTCCTTGTGTATACACTGGGATCCAAACTTAGACATCTAAAGATCAGTAAGTGTTCTTAACTACTAGGCTATCTCTCCAACTTCTCCTTCCACTTAAAAAAAAAAAAATACTGCTGCCGGGCAGTGGTGGCTCATGCTTTTAAATCCCAGCACTTGGGAGGCAGAAGCAGGAGGATTTCTGAGTTCGAGGCCTGCCTGGTCTACAGAGTGAGTTCCAGGACAGCCAGGGCTATACAGAGAAACCCTGTTTTCAAAACAAAACAACAACAAAAACTACATTTTGTATATATGTGTGTGTGTGTACACTCGCACGCGAGTGTGCCTGCCTGCCTGCCTGTATATGCATGTGGGTGCGTGGGCTTCAGTGTGCATGTGGAAGTCCAAAGACTCTGCTGGAGTTGATTCACACTGTCGTTTCCACCTGACTGTTTCCTATGTGGCAATGTAGTCAAGGCCTCCGAAGCCTAGCACTGACTGCCCTTCTCCCAGTCCTCTGTTCTGCTGGCTATATTTATGATTCAGAGCCGTGCTACCTAACCTGGTCAGGCCAGGCTCCTAGTTGCTGCAGTCGTTTCTCCGTTACATTCATTGCCTTCTAACTGGTGGTATAAAGGGAACTTTTGTTTATCAGATGTAATTGTCATCTCCAAGTTTTACTACCTCCATCTACTAACCTAGGTCTAGTCATGGAAGCTTCTAGCTTCCATACAATCTTTACCTAGTTCTAGAATGTTTTCAGCCTCTGAGACTTAGTGCTGAATAAGTTCATCCTTTCTAGTTCTTTCTGAATAATTGCTGGCTGGTCCATCTCAACTGTTCTGACTCAAACTCCTATCTAAGCTGACTGATTCAAACTGGCTTCTCTCAGCTTCTGACTGAATTGCTCTGCTTGGCCTCATACTAACTTTGGCAATCAGTTCTAATCTGGATCCTCCTCTGGCTTGTTCTATCTTCACCTGTGTTTAGCTTGTTCTCTCTCTGTAACCTCTCTATAGCATAACTGTCTGGGTAAAACTCCTCCTCTCTCTCTTTCTCTGCATTGTCCTTTAAGTAGCTTATGCTGTTCTATCAAATCTTTCTCAGATTCATCACTTTGTCTGACACTCAATTAGATAGCACTTTCAAACATGGCTGCTTCCTTCTACAAACTAACTTTACCTTCATTGTATGAGTTAAAGTTGTGTACTAAGGGTGTGTCTGTATTCCAGCCAGAGGGATTAAAGGTGTGTGTGCTAAAGGCTGAGCCATACTACAACTAGAAACAGGTTTTTTTTCAGAAATTAACATAATCTCCTGAATCACAGTGAAGTCAAATATCTTGCAACACAGTGGTTCACAACCTTCCTAATGCTTTGACCCTTTAATACAGTTTCTCCTATTATGGTGACCCCCAACCATAAAATTATCTTCATTGCTACTTTGTAGCTGTAATTTTGCTACTGTTATAAATTGTAATGTAAATATCTTTGTTTTCTAATGGTGTTAGGCGACCCCTGTGAAAAGGTTTCATAGGTTGAGATCTGCTGAAACCCGCCTGCCTCACAGCCGCCATCTTGCTACTACCATGCTTTCATTCTTTCTTGTCCTACCCTGCTTCGTGAGCCTGACTCAGTTGCTCTTTGCTTGCTGCTCTGCTCTTACCGTTTCTAGCCGTGGTACACCTGTTTCAGAGCTGCTCTCTGTTTGTAATGCTTTTCAAGAAAACTACTTTGAGCTTATCATTCACGTCTTGGTTTATGTCTCAATCCCTTGAGTGGAGGCTTCCCAGACAGTTTCATCTGAGGAAGCCCCCTAGAAGCTCATCAGTGTGTCCACCTACCAGCCTGCTTTCTCCCTTTAATTTTCTTTTTTTTAAGTCGGAGGTGGTAGTGCATGTCTTTAGTCCCAGCATTCAGGAAGCAGAGGCAGGGGAAATCTCTGAGTTCAAGGCCAGCCTGGTCTATAGAGTGAGTTCCAGGACAGCCAGGGTTACTCAGAGAAATGCTGTCTTGAAAACCCAGGGAAAAAAATGTTTTCTTAAGTCTATAGGTATTTTGTCTGCATGTCTTTTTACTGTGTGTGTGTGTATGTGTTACCCTCAGAGGCCAAAAGAGGGCACCAGATCCCCTAAAATTGGAGTTACAGATGGTTGTGAATTGTGTTGATGTTGAGAATTGAGTCAGGGTCCTCTGGAAAAGTAGCCTTTCTCTTAATCACTGAGCCATGTCTCCAGCCTACCTCCCTTTCTTTTTTATATATATTTCTTCATTTGTTGAAGGTCACCTTCCTGTTTGGATGTGAGCCTTGTAAGAGGAGGGCTTTGTTTGACTTAATCTCCACTCTGTGTTCAGTCCTGAAAACAATAATTGGCATGCAGTACCCAGCAAAAAAATTTTTCAGTCAGTGAGTGAAGAAATAAAACCACTTCAAGCTGTTTGTCCTAGAAAACTCAGATGGTCAGTGCAGCTGGAGGTGGGGGTAATTAAAGAAAAACAAAAATATTTCCTGCCGAGGTGGCACCAATGACTAAGCTATTGGGAGGAGAAACCAAAGGACTTGGCTTGTTCAGATTCATTTGCATAGGCCTCAGAACTCCTGTTTGAGCTTTTAAGTTGTGGAATGAGCTGGGACCCTCATCCTGCAGGCTGCTTTCTCACTCATTGATAGCATTCGTGTAGAAGGCCAGCTCCAACATCTGCAGGGCTAAACTGAGGAAGTCAGCGATGTGGGGTCGGTGCTTGTAGCAACCAACAGCATCATCTCCACCCCCTGAGGCAGGCAGTTAAAAGGAGAGAGGTCAGAGAGGGAAACTGGTGCTGATGGCCTGAGACAGAAACCTCCACTAGTGGTAGCAGGAGTCTGAAGAAAAGGAAAAAAACAAAAAAACAAAAAAACAGTGCTGGTTGAAACCAGCTTAGGCTGCTACTGATAGTAGCCAGTGGGAGCTGCTACCGGAAATGGCCGCAATTAGAGAAAAGAAAGAAGGAGAAAAAAATGCTTGCACACGCAAACTGGATGAAGCAAAGAGGGTCCAACAAGCAAGTCTCAACAAACAAGTTCCAACAATTTCACACATGCATAAGTACATACATACATACACACACACATTCACGGTGGACATACATATGTACATGCATACACATAGTGAATGGAAACTCCAGTAACTTTATTTTTTCTCTTAGCCTTTTTATATTACCTATACCTTACATAAAAAAAAATTATCTCATTCAAAAGCAAATAAGATATTACATAAAAGGGAGTTACAGCAGGATTGTTAATATAAGTCCAAAGCAGTAGCTGTAGCTCTCTTTTATTCCATAAGTTCACTATAAGTTCAAACACACAAACTGTGTGCATGTGCACATATATAAAAAGTGCTAAGAAAGAGACACCCAGACTCCAGATCTTGACTCACTTATCAATATTAATTCTTAAATTCTCAGGTAGCAGATTAAATTCCCATTTGTTTTGAAGGCAGGATGACTCTCTAAATATTTTCTACCTTCCAAAAAAAAAAATGGGCCTGGGCCTGGGTGTAGCAGTGCATACTTTAATCACAGCACTCAGGAAGCAGAAGCATGTAGATCTCTGTGGGTTCCAGGGTAGCCATTCAATGCTGTCTCTCATACATATATGGAGGGGGGGAGGAGAGGAGAGGAAGGTGGACTTATGAGTTCAAAGCCCACCTAATCTATACATTCCAAACTAACCAGAGCTACATAATGAGACCCCAGTCTTAAAAAAAATGTGAAAAGAAAAAAAGGCAATAAATCCTTTTTCAAAGAGGTTATAGGATTATGGGAGACAGGTAAAATGTCAGCTAAAGAAGATCATTATTTTTATTTTTTTTATTTATTTATTTTTTGTTTGTTTGTTTTTGTTTTTCGAGGCAGGGTTTCTCTGTATAGCCCTGGCTGTCCTGGAACTCACTCTGTAGACCAGGCTGGCCTCGAACTCAGAAATCCGCCTGCCTCTGCCTCCCAAGTGCTGGGATTAAAGGCGTGCGCCACCACCGCCCGGCAATCATTATTTTTATAGATAGATTATTTGAAGTCTTTTGTCCTGGAGAAATAGAAACCCAGCTGACAGTGCCCAGGAAGGGCCTCTGCAGTACTTCAATCACTAAGCTAAGCGGTCAGCTTTTGCTTAAGAGCCTTTGTTAGAAGGTACAGCCTAGGATGCTCTGAGTTTGCAGGACAAGAATGTGTGCTAGCATGACCTGGAGCAGTCTGAGGTCCTGGGCATGGGGAGACTATAAGCTTGGCTCCTGCCCAGAACAAGATGGGAAAGTATTTAGAAACATTTGAACTTACTAGGTTTCCAATCTTCTAGTCCCCAAACCCCTCTGCAAAGCCTGGAAGGAGACCAACTCTGCTTCCAAGTCTCCACTCACCTCTCAGTACCCAACAACTACAGCCCTATGGACAACTTGACCTTAGGGGAAATTGCTGGCCTGTAAATGCCTCACATCACCTAGAATGCAGGCAGTGCAGTTTTGATTGAACTAAGAAATCCTTTTTTTTAGGGATCTGTTCTTCCAGCTTTCGTCTTCCTTTTCTTGTTTTCCCTATTTCTAGAATTCTGAGAGCAGTACTGTTCATTGTCTCTACCCATCATTAAGAGAAAAGATATGGAAACATTCCCATGGTAACAGCTTCATCTCAAAATATCTGAATGCTCTCAGCTGCCCTCCTACTCCAGGGAAAAGATGAGCTGCTCCCCCTCCCCATCCTCTCAGAGTACAGCTGACTGGTCCATCCCATGCTGCAGTGAGGCTGCAGACCAGGAGCAGAGAGGATCCCAGAGAGCTAGACTAGTTTCTTAGCTAGCACAAATGGCAAGAACAATTCAAAGTTTCAGTATTGCACATCTCTGACACTGGGCCCAAGAACTGCTGGTGAATATGCACAGGGAGATCGGGCGTACATAATACAGGCCAGCATAGACATGGTTCAAAGACCCACAGGTGCCACACTGATTAATGGTAGAGAATTGGGTTTGCAAAAGTTCAGATGTGTATGCCAACCATCATCAGAGATGGAGAGAGAACATGGAATGTGACAGCTTCGGGTTTGATATTCATGCCCGACTTTATGGCTGGCAAAGAATCGTCTGTATAAGATTGGATGATGGTGGAGATGAGACATGTCCTTCTTAAACCTTCCGTATTAGTTACCTGATTGCATGAATGCTTACCCATCACAAACTACCCCCAAACATAGTAGCTTAAATAATAAATATTTAAGCCTGACATAATGGTGAACACTTATTCTCAGCATTCAGGAGGCATAGGCAGGTGGACTTCTGAGTTTAAGGCCAGCCTGGTCTACAGAGCAAGTTCAGGGTTAAAAATTTTGTCTTGGGATTTTTTTTTTTTTATTTGAAGCAAGGTTGCTGGGAGAAGTGCTAGAAATCAAGGACTTGGTGTGTGATAAACAAACCATCGAGCAATACCTCTAACCCTGGCAGCAGTTTAGCTGGTGGCTCTCAGGGTCTCTGATTAGTTTACCAACTGTTTTTCAGGTTCCAGTCATTAGAACCAGACAAAGGATCTTCCATAGTATACCTTCACTAGTGTCAAAGGAATGTGTTTCAATACGTATTTTTTTTTTTTTTGGTTTTTCGAGACAGGGTTTCTCTGTGTAGCCCTGGCTGTCCTGGAACTCACTCTGTAGACCAGGCTGGCCTCGAACTCAGAAATCCGCCTGCCTCTGCCTCCCAAGTGCTGGGATTAAAGGCGTGCGCCACCACCGCCCGGCTAGGAATGTGTTTCAAAGAGGCTTGGTCACATGGGTATTGGCAGAAGGCCCAGATAACAAGCTTCACAAATACTGTCTCTAAATTTTAGGCTGTCTCCTCTCTCTCTTTTGCTTTCTTCCTTTTCTTTGTAAAGTTTGTTTATGTGTATGGATGTCTTGCTGTGTGTACATCTGCGCACCATGAGGCTAAGAGGGTGTTTGATTCCTTTGAACAAGTTACAGGTGGCTGTGCTGCCTCGCAGGTGGTGGGAATTGAACTCGGGTCCTCTGGAAGAGCAGTGAGTGCTCTAACCATTGAGCATCTCCCCAGCTGCATGCGTTGTCTTTTGAAAAGGTAAGCTTTCACAGCCGGGTGTATAGTGCATGCTTTTAGTCCCAGCCAGCAGCAGGTGCATCTCTCTGGGCTTGAGGCCAGCCTGGTCTACATACTGCATACTGAGTCCCAGGACTGCCAGGGCTGTTCACAGACAAACCCTGTCTTCACCCACATGCACACACGTGCTCACACGTGCACACAAGTGTTCTTTCCGGTTGTTCTTTCCATTCTGATTTTTGCTTTCTTTTTAAACATTTTTTTTTGTTTTGTTTTGTTTTGTTTTTTCGAGACAGGGTTTCTCTGTATAGCCCTGGGTGTCCTGGAACTCACTCTGTAGACCAGGCTGGCCTGCCTCCGCCTCCCGAGTGCTGGGATTAAAGGCATGTGCCACCACTGCCCAGCTAGAAAAAATTTATTCATTTGTTTTACATATGTGAGTACACTATCACTCTCTTCAGACACACCAGAGGAGGACATCAGATCCCATTACAAATGGTTGTGAGCCACCATGTGGTTGCTGGGATTTGAACTCAGGACCTGTGGTAGAACAGTCAGTGCTCTTAACCACTGAGCCGTGTTTTGTTGTTGCTTGATTTGGAGATTAGACTCAGAACTTCCCACAGAGTAGTCAGCAGACACTCTGCCACTGCACAGCACCCCCAGCACTCAGTTTATTTTGCTCTGAGGTACAGTGTCAGCGTCTAGGTTGTAGCTCAGCCTGGCTTGGAACTTAGGAACTTCCTACTTCAGCCCCCAAAGTGCTGAAACTTGACAGATCAAAAAAGTCTTGTGAATTTGTGTGTGTGTGTGTGTGTACATGTGCATGTGTATGGATGTGTATATAGTATAGGTCTGTGTTTGAGTATATACTTCTGCATGTGTGTGGAAGCCAGAGAACCTTGTGGGCTCTCTTCCTTGATCACTATTCATTCTTTATTTTATTTTTTTTCAGACATGGACCCTTAGGAAACCTGGAGTTTACTGGCTCCCTAAGTCAGTGAGCTCCAGAGTTCCGCCTGTCTCTGCTCCTGGCCTTCCTCCCCAGAACTGAAGTTACAGATGTGCATCGTCACCCCCAGCTTTTCGCTGGGTGCCAGAGACCTGCACTCAGATGCCAAATGCCTTCAGAAGCCGTCAGGATCTCCCCGCTATTTCCATGTATCATCCTCATCGCTAACAGGAAGCAGGTCCTGTATCATCCTCATCGCTAACAGGAAGCAGGTCCTGTATCATCCTCATCGCTAACAGGAAGCAGGTCCTGTATCATCCTCATCGCTAACAAGAAGCAGGTCCTCCTTTGCTTGTATTGGGAATGGAGTTTTCAGAGTTGAAGTTCTGGCCAAGTCTGGTGAGCCACGCCTTTAATCTCAGCACTCTAGAGGCAGAGGCAGGCAGATTTCTGAGTCCAAGGACAGGTAGACACTGTCTCAAAAACAAAACAAAACAAAAGAGGGCTGGAGAGATGGCTCAGTGGTTAAGAGCACTGGCTGCTCTTCCAGAGGTTCTCACATACATAAAGAAATAAATCTTTGCCGGGCGGTGGTGGCGCACGCCTTTAATCCTAGCACTTGGGAGGCAGAGGCAGGCGGATTTCTGAGTTCGAGGCCAGCCTGGTCTACAGAGCGAGTTCCAGGACAGCCAGGGCTATACAGAGAAACCCTGTCTCAAAAAACCAAAAAAAAAAAAAAGAAATAAATCTTTAAAGAAAAAAGAAGAGTAGAGGTTTTGGGTATTGAACATATTGCATGATCCCTTCTCCTGAGATGAAATAGTGCTGTGGGACAATGCGGTGACTCAGCGAGTTCTCTCTCTCTCTTTTCTTTAAATGTGTATTGTGCTTTGCCTGCATGTATTTGTGTGTGGCATGTGGTTCTGGTGCCCAAAGAGCTAGGAACTAGAGTTAAGGATGGTTATAAGACATGCTGTGAGTACTGGGAACTGAACCCAGGTCATCTGCAAGAGTCCCAAGGGCTCTTAACCTCTAAGCCCTCTCTCTCTCTCTCTCTCTCTCTCTCTCTCTCTCTCTCTCTCTCTCTCACACACACACACACACACACACACACACAGAGCTATCTCTCTCTGAGTCTCTTGAGACAGGGTCTCAAAAAGCATAACCCTATATAACCCCGCTCACCTCCACTTTTGAAATTTAGTCTCTACTAAGTAAGTGAGGAAATCCAGGGCAAGATTTTATTTTTCAACTTTTAAAGATGTCTATGTTAGGTAGGTTTTTTTTTGGGGGGGTGGTATTTGTTTAGTTTGATTTTGGTTTTTCAAGACAGGGTTTCTTTGGGTACCCCTGGCTGTCCTGAAAATAGCTCTGTAGTCCAGGCTGACCTCGAACTCAGTGATCCACCTGCCTCTGCTTCCTGAATGTTATGATTTAAGGTGTGTGTGCACCACCACTCTCTGGCTGGTCTTGGTTTTTTCAAGACAGGGTCTCACTATGTAGCTATGGCTGTCCTAGAGTTTAGACCTAGCTGGTCTTAACCCCACAGAGACCTACCTGCCCCTGCCCTGGGATTAAGGAGTGCAGGATTCACCGGCTTCTCGGATTGAGCTCCGGCCGTCGTCAGAATTGGGGGAGAGCCCTGTCACAGGCTGAGCTTCCTCACTGGCCTTGCATTTATACATTTTTTAAATGTATTTTTCATGTATGTGTGTGAGTGTTTTGCCTGCATCTGTGCATGTGCACCATGTGTGTACAGTGACCGTGGAGGTCAGAAGAGGGCATCCACTCCCCTTGAACTAGAATTAGAGATGGTTGTGAGACACTGTGTGAGCACTGGGAACTGAACCGAGATCCTCTGGAAGAGCAGCCAGTACTCTGACTGCTGAGCCATCTCTCCAGCCCCTGTAACTTGTCTTTTTAAATTATGTGTACAGTGTGAGTATGTGCCAGAAGAGGACACTGGCTCTCCCGGACTGGAGTCATCTGCCAGGACAGTAGGTCCTCAACACCGCCATCTCTCTGGCTGCCTGTCCCCAGGCCACACACAGCTGCTTTATGTCCCGTTGCTCAGTGATATTTTTATTAGTTTTATTTTTTTTCTGTTATATTTTACATAGTTCCTGTGTCAGTGTCCGTAAACTGACTGACCGTCTCCGCCACTATCCTTTCCAGTATCTTTCCCTTTTAGACATTGTGTCTTATATGTTCAAAAATTCATTTTGGGTTTTGTTTGTTTTTTAATGTCTCCAAGCCTCGTAATAGTGATACTCTGTCACAAACATGCAGCAACAGAGAGACACAGCATAGGCACTGATCTTGAAGTGGCCTCTCTCCTTAGATGAGAAGACACTGTTTAATGGCCAATAAGGCCTCTCACCACAGCTTTCCCTGACCGTCCTGCCCTTTCACCCCTCCAGCTGCTCGATGCCCTTTTATGCATAAACCATACAAGATAAGTTTCTACCCCTGTCCTGGTGTAAAATAAATGAACAAAACTCTCTATATAAAAGCCAAAGCTGAGGGCTGGAGAGATAGCTCAGTGGTTAAGAGCACTGACTGCTCTTCCAGAGGTCCTGAGTTCAATTCCCAGCAACCACATGGTGGCTCACAACCATCTGTAAGGGAATCTGATGCCCTCTTCTGTCTTGTCTGATGACAGCGACAGCGTGCTCACACATATTAAATAAATAAATAAATCTTAATTTTAAAAAAATGGAAAAATAAAAAGCCAGGCATGGTGGTATACACCTATAGTCCTATAATTCAAACAGTCAGAAGCCAGGAGCAGGAGGATCACTTGGCCTACATAGCAAGTTCCAGCCTATGGTTACTGAAGTAGACCCTGTCTTAAAAAAAGAAAAAAGAAATTAGCACATTTTATAAAAAGTGATTTCTAAAGTTCTCACGTGTCATTTAATTATAGTAACAAGCATCACAATTAGTACCAGCCCCACCCCCATCACAAACATGATGGTTCTGAAACGGAAGGAGTTTGATTCGCCGGCTATACACCTAGCCTCGCAGCGTAACTGGGCTTAGCCCCTGCCCTGTGTCCACAGACGCCTCGCTGACCTTTAGAAAAGGCAGAAAAGCTCTTCTCAGAGTTGACTTTTGCTTGTGCGCCTTTCCCTAGGGAGCAAGCAGAACTTCCCCTAAGGACGTGATATAAGCAGTCCCACATTTCTGAGTCACACTACCCTGAGAAAAGCCCAGCATGGCAGAGCGCGCACACCACCTGCAAATGCCCAGGAGAGCCCAGGGCTTATTTTTAGCCAGATAGGAAAAGTGCCGAATATCTTCCAGGAGAGCTGGCAGCTGGCAGGCTGCTGATACAGCTGTGCTTATGTAAGCCAGGGGCAGAAGGGAGACCGAGGTTACAGACAGGCAGGAGCTTGGCACACCTCTGCTTGCGGAGGCTCTGTCGACCAGCACATTCTGTCGGGTCATAGGTCAGGAGTTGCTGCTGGAGAGAGAGGGTGACTCGGAGTATGCAGAGAACACGGGAACGGCTGGCTCCCCAGGTCTGAGCAGATGTCAAAGCTCTGTCCACCAGGGTCTGTTTCTTCCCACCCTGTTATCCAGGGTAAACAAAAGAACAGAGGCGCTTTCAAACGGCGCAGTTGTAAATTAGCAGAGCCGTTGAGCTCACTTTGACCGTACAGCTCTGTTCGGTGAGCCAGATGAAAGTGATCTGTAACACCTCATCCCGAAGCTGCCAAGGCCCAGCACCTGCTTTGTCCTGCAAGCAGCAAGCGCAGACTTTTGCAGGAATTGATTTTAGTTATGTCTAAATCCAAACCAAGAGTAAACTGCCCTAAAGCCTCCTGTGCCCATCACCAACTCCAGCAATAATCAGCATGGAGGCCTTGTTTCATCTGTTCTCGCCACACACTGAAATTATTTGGAACAGAGTCCAGACAGCACATTCTTTCACCTGAAAATATTTTATTAGGCAACTGTGAAATGGAGATTTTGTTTTTGTTTTTCCCCTGAAACAGGGTCTCTGTGTAGCCCTGGCTGTTCTGAAACTTTCTCTATAGACCTGGCTGGCCTTGAACTCAGAGACCCATCTGTCTCTGCCTCCAGAGTGCTGGCATTAAAGGTGTGTCCCACCACCACCTTGATATCAACTGTTCACATATATATATATATATAATATTTAAGTACACTGTAGCTGTCTTCAGACACACCAGAAGAGGGCATCAGATCCCATTGCAGATAGTTTTGAGCCACCATGTGATTGCTGGGAATTAAACTCAGAACCCCTGGAAGAGAAGTCAGTTCTCTTAACCTCTGAGCCATCTCTCCAGCCTCTATCAACTGTTTCTTAAGATCAAATATTGGTATTCATATTCTTTCAATTGTGTAAGCAAGATTTCTTTTTTTATCCTACCTTGGTCTGTTTAGGCATATTTCTTTTAAATAATGGCTTGATTTATTGCTGATAACCAGGTCATTTGTCCTGTAGAGGCCATGTTATATCCCTTTGATGTCATTTACTATATCTCTGTACAGTCTTTTTTTCTAAAAAAAGATTTATTTATATCTTATGACTATGAATGTTTGCCTGCTTGTATGTATGTGAACCACAGGGGCCAGAAGAGGGCATCAGATCCCTGGGTTGGGAGTTACAGACAGTCATGAGGGTGCTGGGAACTGAACCCAGGTCCTTTGCAAGAGTAGCAAGTGCTCTTAACCACCGAACCATCTTTCTAGCCCCTGTAAATTTAACTGTTATCAGTTTAGTTCTTGTGACTTGATAGTTCCATCTGGAATCATTCGGTTCTGTAGGAAGCATTCCCTAGGTCGTGCGCTTCCATTCAAGGCAGCACAAGTCTGACTGCTCTTTGTGGAGTCATTGTCTAGACCCATTATTTGACTCTGTATGACTTGTTTTGGTTTTTTGTTTGTTTGTTTGTTTGTCTGAGACAGGGTTTCCCTGTGTAGCCCTGGCTGTCCTGTCCTGGAGCTCACTACATAGACCAGGCTTGGTCTTGAACTCTGAGATGTGTCTGCATCAGCCTCCCAAGTACTAGAACAAAAGGGGCTCACACTACCACCTGGCAACTCCTAGTGAATTTTAAAGAACAAATGTGTCTGAAATATCTGGCTCTGATTAGTACACTCAGAAAGGAACTTCTTGGAGACTGTGTTGATTTTTACTCTCTGAAGTAAGTCCTGGTGCCTGCATGTACGAGCTGGTTTTGTGTGTCAACTTGACACAGGCTGGAGTTATCACAGAGGAGCTTCAGCTGGGGAAGTGCCTCCATGAGATCCAGCTATGGGGCAGTGATCAAGGGGGGAGGACCCTTTGTGGGTGGTACCATCCCTGGGCTGGTAGTCTTGGGTTCTATAAGAAAGCAAGCTGAGCAAGCCAGGGGAAGCAAGCCAGTGAGTAACATCCTTCCATGGCCTCTGCATCAGCTCCTGCTTCCTGACCTGCTTGAGTTCCAGTCCTGACTTCCTTTGGTGATCTACAGCAATGTGGAAATGTAAGCTGAATAAACCCTTTCCTCCCCAACTTGCTTCTTGGTCATGATGTTTGTGCAGGAATAGAAACCCTGACTAAGACACTGCACTATGTAGCAGCTTTAAGGAATTGCCCAGGCTAGCTCCCTGGTAACTTGTTGGCCCTGTGGGGTGCTAGGGCAGTTCTTTACACTAGAGGGCACTGTGGCTCCAGGACTTCACATGGCTCCTAGCCAGCCTTGCAACTCCAGGGCATCTCTGGAGGTAGTATTTAGTGCATACTCATTATTAGGCACCAACTGGGTACTTCCTGTATCAAAGATGGAGATAGAAAAGGTCAAACATGATGTCCTGTGACTCTGTATTGGGAAATGGATTCTTCGTGTTTCCATTTTAAAACATCAGCTATGTCATCTGGTGAAAACTATTTCAGCCCTCCACAGGGCGCCGCCTCCTGCTGTAAACCGCAAATCTGGTTACCTGGCTAGATTTTCTAACTGCCATATATGGTCTTTTTTGGAATGCGAATGTATCCAAGTAAGATACCAACGCGTGTTCACGTCTGAGACACTTTATTTTTTATTTTTGACACCGTGTGTTGAATGTGCTGCGGAGAAGGAGGAGTCTGATGTTTACTGAGAGCTGCCTGAGCCGTATGTCTTTCCCTTTTCTCCTTTTTTATTGGTTTTGTTTTTTGCTTTTTGTTTTTTTTCAGGTAGAGTTTCTCTGTGTGTCCCTGACTGTCCGTGGAACTCATTCTGTAGACCAGGCTGGCCTTGAACTCAGAGACCTGTCGGTCTCTGTCTCAGCTGAGATCAAAGGTGTGGACCACCACCACCCAGCTCCCTTTTCTTATTTTATTTCTTAGATTTATTTATTTATTTTGTGTATGTGAACACTCTGTCACTCTCTTCAAACACACCAGAAGAGGGCATCAGATCCCATTATAGATGGTTGTGAGCCACCTTGTGGTTGCTGGGAATTGAACTCAGAACCTCTGGAAGAGCAGTCAGTGCTCTTAACCACTGAGCCATCTCTCCAGCCCTCCTTTTTCTCATTTTTACCTGCACCCAGCAAGATGGATGATAATAACCCTATTGAAATCCCGAAGAAGAAAGCCAGGTAGGGGTGGTGTACACTTTCAATCCCAGCACTTGAGGCAGAGGCAGGCAGATATCTGAGTTCACGACCTGCCAGGTCTACAGATTGAGTTCCAGGACACCCAGGACTACACAGAGAAACCCTGTCCTGAAACAAAAACAAACAAACAAACGTCCCAAAGAAACACGAGCCTGAGCCTGGGAAGTAGCTCAGCAGAGCACCTGCCAGCATTGAATGAGGCCCTGTGTTTGCTCTTCAGCATCACCACACAAAACACTAAGAGCTAAAAAGAAAGAAGCCTGCCACTGTACACTTGTGATCCCAGTACTTGGAGGCAGGGTAGGAAGATCACTGCAAGTTCTGGGCCAGCCTGCTCTAGGTAGTGAGGTCTAAGTCAGCCGTACCCATAGGAAGAGACCCTGTTCCAAAATAAGCACCAAGCTGAATAAATAAAACCAAGGAAACAGATTCAGTGAGGATAAGCTGAAGGTCGCCTTACCCAGCACGAGAGCACATCTAGATGAAGAATTTCTTCCTCATCAAACCTGTCATGCCACACTGACTGCTAAGTGATGACACCTTGACACTTAGGAGGTCTTATATAGCACTACAACCCAGAAGTAATAATAAACAGATACCTGACTATAGGATTCTAAGAAGTGTTCTCACCATGACATCGGTCTCCACAAACTCCATAGCTAAGACGCTGGCTTCTGCAGAGGGAAGCGCCTTCATTAGATGCATGACATCATCCCCGGGGCTCTGCTCATGGAGATTCCTTTGTGCTGGTAGCTACTCACCTCTCCCCATCTCCAGGACCTTTGCGGGTACTGGCACCATGCTCCCTGATACACCGGAAGCAGGTGGCAAAGCCAAGACCCACCAAGTCTCTATTTAAATCCTATAATTTAATGAAGAAAGATACATGCATGATTTGAGAAAAAGCAATGAACTCTTGAATATCCTGCATTAGTGCACTGAATACATCTGAATACCTTTCCAGATATCTATTTGTAAACCCACTTACATACTGCCAGCCTCACCCCTACCATCTCTTGCCCCAGCAACACAACCAAACCCATCATCAGACCCCCAGCGGTGCTGGCTGGTTCCCTGAACCTCCTTGGTTACATTAAGGAGAGAATGACAGAAGGCAGTCGGGAGCATGGATTTACTGGTTCAAGTTGGGAAAAAAAGATACAGGTGGCAGGTGTCAAAGCAGCAGAACCAGGAGGCATTCAGAGAAGCTCAGTCCTGAAATTCTCAGCCTGAGGCAGTCACAGCATTGAGGTTTTGGGAAGCCAGGACAAGCGTGGGTGTGTTCCAAGTCACCAACCTCTCGCTAACAACCCTGGGATAATGAATGAGCCTTCAGTCTTTGCTCTCTGGTAAAAGGAGCACCCACTGCAGACCATCCTTCTGCAAATACCATTGTGCTCCAGGAACCATCTGGCAAACGTGCTTCTTCCTTCATTCCTCCAGTGTTCCTGGTAATTCCCTGACTTGTGCCCCCGCCCCCTTCTTGGATATAAATTGCTGCAGCAAACCAAGCCAGTTGAATGTTTATTGGAGTTTCCCGGCTTTCCCTAGCCTGGTTAACCCCGTAGCTCACTGCCTATGGAGCTGCTCAGAGCTAATGAGCTCTCGGAAGCAAGCATCTCCCTCCTCTACTGTTCTTGGGCGGTTTTTGGAGTGTGCAGAGCCAGGGAAGGAGATGCAGAACAGAGCCACGGCAACCAGATGGAGAAACCGGGCAAAGCACATGCATTCTCACTGTAGGACGTCCTTCATGGAGAAGGGACAGGTTAACTCCAGCTCTGCAGAGGACTTGGACAGCTCCCTGAGGAGGCACAGCCGGCTGCCACAGCTGGAGGGCTGATCACGTGTTCCACGCCCCTGCCGCACAGGGGCGACCGCCTAGGAAACCGAGACTGCCCACTGCAGCCTCTGGGTCCTGTCTTACACAAAACCAGTTTCCTCTCCTGACCTAGCTTGGTGGTTTACAAGGCTGGAAAGTCGGAGGTCATCAGGGACCATCAGAGGAAGCCTCCTGCTTCCGGCCTGCCTCGCTGATTGCATTCAGAGAACAGACGAAAAGATAGATTTGTTCCTTAGTCATTAGTTGGCGGTGCCCTTCAAAGACAGGATGGACACACTGAATTATCAGTCATAACCCTTCTCGTCCACACCCCCTGTGGTCATTGGATTGTCCTAAAGGGGTTCAGAGATAAAACCTAGACTCCTGGGGGTGGAGAGATGGCTCAGCTGTTAAGAGTGCAGACTGCTCTTCCGAAGGTCCCAGCAACCACATGGTGGCTCACAACCATCTGTAATGAGATCTGATGCCCTCTTCTGGAGTGTCTGAAGACAGCTACAGTGTCCTTACATATAATAAATAAATCTTTAAAAAACAAACAAACAAAAACCCTAGACTCCCAGAGTGTCACAACCACCCTAAGGACACCGAACAGTTCTTACGAAGTCCCACCTTCTGATCTTAGTACATGCAGTTCCTTCTGTCTTGAACACCTCAAGTCCCATCCACTTGTAGATCCTTTATGATTTAGCTCTAATCACCTTGGACCCCTTTGCCATCACAAGTTTTGCATTTGTCTCTACTCGGTACCTTCAGGTTTTGTCAGTGTCTTTCCCACCTGACACTGACGTCACTAAGGCAGACCCGTGCCTCACTAACCTCTGTGTCTGGATATAGCACCAGGAAAGATGTTTATCAATAGTGCTTTGGAAGGAAAACCAGAGATGGGGATGCCTATCTAAAACGTACAAGGCTCAGAAATCCAGTCTCAGCACCACATAAACCACATATGTGTTAGCAATCTCAGGAGTGTCAGAAGTTCAAGGTCATTCTCAACTACAGTGTGAGCCTAGAGCTGGGTGGAGAAAGAAAGTCATGTGCAGGTAACAGGACTTAGGGATACAGTCTCCAGGAGCCGCAGACATGTGGTTAAGGGCAGTTGCTGCTCTTTTTCCAGAGACCTGAGATTGTTTCCTAGCACTTGGGTTGGACAGCTCCCAAACACCTATAACAACGGTTCTAAGCAATCCAGTGTGCCCTCTTCTGGCTTTTGTAGGTACCGAAATACATCTGGCATATATTCATAGAGACACATTCACATAAATAATAATACATATTTACAAATATTTTTTTAAAGATTTATTTATTTATTATATGTAAGTACACTGTAGCTATCTTCAGACACCAGAAGAGGGTGTCAGATCTCTTTACAGATGGTTGTGAGCCACCATGTGGGTGCTGGGATTTGAACTCACAACCTTTGGAAGAGCAGTCGGTGCTCTTACCCACTGAGCCATCTCTCCAGGCCCCCTACAAATATTTTAGTACTCTGCAAGGTGACACGTACTTTCAATGGCAGCACTTGGAAGGCAGAGGCAGCCTGTGAGTTCAAGGCTAGCCTGGTCTACAGCTTTAGGCAGTTCCAGGTTTGTCAAACTTACATGGTGATACCATGTCTCAAAAAATAAAATAAGGGGCTGGAGCAATAGCTCAGCATTTGAGAGCACTGGCTGCTCTTCCACGGGACCTGAGTTCAATTCCCAGCATCTCACATGGTGCCTAGCAACCGTCTGCAACTCCAGTTCCAGGGGATCCAGTGCCCTCTTTTGATCTCCAAAGCACTTCGTGCACATAATACATATACAGACATTCAGGCAAAACACCCATATGCGTGATATAATTAAATTTAAATTAAAAATACATACAAAAAGTCTACCTCCCAAGTGCTGGGGTTAACGTGTGTGTTTTGGCTTGGCTTTTATCTTTATAGATACAGCCTTTGGCAAAATTCTCCAGATCTTTTCTCCTGTTCCACAAACGATGAGATAAGGAACTGTGCCTTCCCAGGAGTTTTCGGGTTAAATTGTTCTGAACAAGAACCCAGCTCTACTGACCTGTTTTCCTGCTATCAGACACGAAGGAATCCTACCCTGAGCTGCAGCTTCTCTGTCCTGTCTGGGAACGAAGGCTGATGGGTAATGATTAGGCTTCTGGGCCAGCGAGAGATGGGGGAGGCAGGCCACAGCTCCTCTAGTCCAGGCTCTGACTTTGCCGATGAGGAAATGGAGGCTGGTGGGAATGAGGAAATTGCCCAAGGTCACGTTGCAAGCTGAAGATGGAGCTGAGCTGAAGATACTGCTTCGTGGTCTGGGGCCGAGCTCTGGAGAGTTAAGAGTTAACATTCCATCCCAGAAAGATGGATAGCCCAACCAGCTGCTCTCCAAGTGACAAGTCCCTGGAGTCCCCGACTCTTCTAGGCTTTTTCTTTTCCCTCTCTTGGTGGCACCAAGTAGGGTGCGTTCTGCATAAGTAACAATGAACACTCTACTTCCAGGGAGGAAGGCCACTTCCAGACAGGCAATGTGACAGATGGTATTTACAATAGGAGCCGAGGAGTTCCCCCGAGCCTCGCTTGGACTGTGTGCATGAGACAGAGAGGAAGCAGAGTTAATGCCCACTGCCTCTGCCTACTCTCAGGCAGCTGCCGCTGCACTGCTGTCTGCAGAACCTCCCCGGGGCTAGCTAGCTCCTATGTGACTGAACGTGAAGGTTCGGGGTGTTTCTCCTCAGCTGTCTCTGCTGCTTTCTTGTCCTAAAGCCTGCCTGGTGCACCCCAAGACACTCTTCACAGAAACCTGGACTGGCACTCTGCCTAAAAGGAGGCTGGTGAAATCCCATTAGGCCATCCATACTGACTCTGAGGGGCTGTCCTAAGGCCTGGTGAGATGGGAAACAGATGGACTTATTCCCTGAGCACATACTGTACAGAGGGGTGTGTGTGCGTGTGTGTGTGTGTGTGTGTGTGTGTGTGTGTGTGTGTGTGTGTTGATGTTATTGTTGGCAATTGAATTCAAGACCTGATGCATGGTAGGCAAACACCCTACCACTGAGCTATAGCCCTAGTCCAGGATATCTCTATAACTTAGACTGCCTTTGAACTCACTCTCTAGCCCCAGCTAGCAATGAAGTTGGGGATCATTCTGCCTCCAGACTGTTGTGGTTACAAGTGTGTGCCACCAATCCAGCCTTTTGTGGACTTTCTATGTGCCAGGAACCAATCAAGGCACTATAAACAGTACCACATCCTTGCCCTTATGAACAATATTTTCTTATGTAAAGATTGATTACAGACCTTGTAGCTAACTGTCGTTGACCCTCCAAAGTTTCCTCAATTTTTTTCCCTCTGGACTCGAGAGTCTAGAGTCTGTTGAGCAACTGGTACCTGGCTTTTGAGCAGTGAGCACTAAATCAAGGCAAACCTTCCCTGTCGTTCCACACATAGCATCTAAGAGAAACAAAACAGAGGCTGAGGCAAGAAGATCGTGAGGTCAAGGCTAGCCTAGGCTACACAGGGAGATTTTGAGAGAGATGGTGACAAAGTGCAATCCAGTATACAGTGGTATGCACAGATAGTCCCAGCCATTACAGAAGCTGAAGCAGGAGGGTGTGGGGTTCGAGGCCAGTCTGTATTATGCAGTGAGATACCATAGCCTTTTTCATTCTTCCTTTTTTTTCCTTCAAGAAGCAGACAAGTAGACTGATATTTGCTCCACAGGTTGGGTCTGCTCCCTAAGTGTCTGACTTCTGCAAGCCGGCACCTGGACCATCCATCCCTATTTGGTTACTCTGGGCCTCACTGGAAGAGCCCTGTAGCTGGTTAAGGCCAAGGGCATTTATACCATCACAGACAGGAGATTGTACTGTTTCTTTATTGATTAAGTTGTTTGCTTATTTTTGTTGCAGTGTTAGGAATTGAGCCTTCCGAGATAGGCCTATACTTTACCTCTTACGAAGAGCAATTTGATGTGCGGAATGGGTATTCAAACTTCCTCCAGGCCCAGGGATCTTAACGTGCCCTTCTGTATAGTGGAGGCCGTTGTATCTGTTCTTTGGGCCTTTCTGAGGATGACTTGAAATGACAAATGAGGAAATACGTTGAAATAAAGGTGCACGCCTGCGAGTGTTTCAGTATTATTATGCAGAACCAACCATCTTTTCTCCATAACATAAAACTTGTCTTTTGTTGGAGGCTGAGAGCAATAACTATGTAATTAGACTTTGTGTCATATCAAGCGAGGCATGCTCTGTTTTTCATTAAGCAGACATTTGTTTGGCTTCTACCGTGTGTAGCCTGGTGTGTTGTGATGGATGAAAATTGAGTAAGCCGTAATTTTCTTCAGAGAATGCACATGCTGGTATCAGGAAGATAAAACTTAGATTAACGAAATGCAAGGTCAAAGGAAGGAAGGAAGGAAGAGCTTCAGAGGGGAAAGGAAGGGCCAGCCTGCCTTGGTGGGATGATTGAGGAACAGGGTTTTCACCAGAGACAGGCAACATGGTAGGACCATCATCTAACAGTGTGTGCCTAACCACTGTGCAGCCAGACGTCCAGGCCCAGAAGTGGGACCCTGGGGACCAGCCGAACCCCAAGGAGATGGCAGGGAAGGAAGGTGAGGTGAGGAGAAGCAGCTGGCAGGGGATCTGAATGCCTGATTAGATCCATCTTGGGACTGGCAATTTCCTCTGGGCCTTTTTGAGCTCAACCACTGGGTGTCCAAACCTCTCTTTGAAAGGCTTTGGTGTCTGCGGACCTAGACATCTTTCAATAACGATTTAAGTTGCTCAAAAAAGTGAGGGCCCTGGGGTGAAGAGACGAAAGGAAAGGAAAAAAAAAAAAACTCCACTTGGCAGCCTTGTTCTGCTTGATCTCACAGACAGCAGGCAATGCGGAGGGATGCCGGGGCTGGGGCTGGAGGTGGTTGGATTCCAAGTGACCGCCCCCTCCTGGAGCTAGGTCTGCTGTTTGGGCTTGCAGACTTCAAACATGACTCGGGGATTCCTGGAAGACAAAAGAATTCAGGGCTGAGCCTTGGATCTCAGTCAAAAATAACTCATGTCTTCATTTCAGGTGGGCGAAGCCGGCTTGCTGGCTTCTCAGAAGACAGGAGCTACAGGTGCGCTGATAGGGTCAGCTCAGATTTGCTGAGGAAGGGCGTGGCTCTGGGCGCAGTAGACGGGGGGGGGGGGGAACCCACCTGTAAGGTTATGAAGACGAAAGGCTGCCGGTTTTATCCTGCTTCTGGGTGCTGCCTGCCATTTGCTCTGGGTGTTAATTATAGCCCTTAATGTTCCTTCCCTGGCTTCTCATTAGCTTTAGGTATCCACAAACAAACAGCTTGCTTCCCTGCCTCTTCCTGCGCCCCCCCTTCCCCTGGGGGGAGGGGAGGTCCCTCTTGGCTCCCCACTTCCGATTGGGGGTTGGAGATCAGGGTCTTATGCATGCACGCTAGGCCTATACTCAGCTGATGAGTCCCACTCTCAGCCCCTTCTGGTTTTTCCGATGACAGCCAGGTTGTTCTAGCTCTGAAGCCCCAGCTTTCATCCCTTGGAGGGTATGTTTAAGAGACAGTCTGCTGACATTCTCCCTGCCATATCATGTCACTGGGCTGTCATTAGAGGCTTATCTAATACTCTTCTAGGAGGCCAGGCTTGTTTCTTTTTGTAACAGTTTGTAATCTCAGCACCTTGGCCAGGGTCTGGCAAATAATGGACACTCACACCGTGTCAGTTGAAAGGTGCCTTTGAGCAGCTGCCAGCTTAATCCTCCTAAAGTGCTGCTTGGGCTAGAAGCTGACCGCTTCTCCATCGACGGCTGGGCAAGGGCCAGCCTCCTCAGACCACATTCAAGGACTTTCTCAATGTGGTTCTCCTCTCTGGCTTTACCAGCAATACGCTGTGCCCATCCACTAAGCTGTTTTCTGTCAAGGTCTGCCTCTTTCTTTACCACAGCCCTTGTCTCCATGCAGGAACCCTTCTATACTCCATCCCAAAGCTGCCCATTCTCAGTTTCATTTCAGCAGTACTCTCCGTCAAGTTTGAGTCATTCTCGCCAGTGCTGTGATTTGGATAATTAAAGTTCCCCAAAGGTTCATGGATTAAAGGCTTGGTCCCGGCTTGGAGCTCCCAGGAACTTTAGGCAGGTCATTACATCTTTGGGTCCTGGTCTCTGATGGCAGGAGCCCATTCTTCCTTTCTTGTTCTTCCCAGGTATTAGGGATGAGTTTTATGCCACATCCCCTGCAACATTGGACTGCCTTATCATAACCCCAAAGCGACCGACCCATGGACCTCCACAAGTGTGAACCACAGCAAACCTTCCCCCACCTGTCGGCTTTTGGAGACAGAGTCACTGTCTCACTAAGCCTTGGCTTGCCTGGAATTTACTACGTAGACCAGGCTGGCCTTAAACTCACAGAGATATGCCTGCCTCTGACTCCCACGTACTAGGATTAAAGGCCTGTGCAGCACCACACAGGCTAAACTGTTGTTCTTTATGAGGTATTTGTGTCAGATAATTTGTTACACTGGCAGAAAGTTGGCTAACAATCTCAGGTCTTTTTTTTGTTCTCAGTTACTTTACTGTTTTGTTGGGAACTTCAAGAGGTCATGGAGCTATGGGTACAGCGTAGTAGTCGAGGCCTTGCCTAGCATGCATAAAAT
This sequence comes from Tokudaia tokunoshimensis, assembly GCA_036184795.1. Taxonomy (NCBI): domain Eukaryota; kingdom Metazoa; phylum Chordata; class Mammalia; order Rodentia; family Muridae; genus Tokudaia; species Tokudaia tokunoshimensis. The sequence goes on along the minus strand of BTHU01000010.1, from coordinate 41,393,794 downwards.
CCAGGGTGTGACCTCAGTAACACATACACACAACACACACATAAACATACATACACACATACATGTATGCATACATATATATGTATATCTATACCATACACACATATGTACTCATACATATATACACATACATACATACACATACATATACATATACCACACACACATACACATGCAGACATATGCATATAAGGGCCAACAAGACTAGATCGTGTATGATCTGAAGACTTATGTGCAGTATCCTCCCAGGACCTCTGGCATTCTTGGGTCTGAAGAGATGGCTCAGTGGTTAAGATCACTAATGGTTCTTCCAGAAGTTCTAAGTTCAATTCCCAGCAACCACATGGTAGCTCATAACCATCTGTAATAGGATCTGGATGCCCTCTTCTGGTGTGTCTGAGGACAGTGACAGTGTACTCACATACATGAAATAAATAAATAAATCTTAAAGAAAAAAAAAGTGGCCATTCTTTTCTATCTTTATCAGAATGTTCCAGTGCTCTGATTGCCTTACGTTGGAATGGGACTAAAGCTACTAAAACTACCAAATAGTCAGATCCTTTTTGGTTTTGTTTTTTGAGAGATTTCTAGGCTGACCTAGAACTTACTCTGTGGACCAGGCTAGCCTTGAACTCACAGAGATATGCCTGCCTCTGCCTCCAGAGGGCTGAGATTAAAGGTTTGGGCCACCACCTCCAGACCATTATCTCTTGAAGGTTTCTAGGCTTGGCTGCAGGCTACAGGTCCCATGTGCTGGGGCACATGCTACATAGCTGCAGACTCCCCCGGGGTTAAGAGATAGGTCAGGTTGTCTGGTAAAGCTAGGCATTCCTGAGGATACAGGACACAAGGGTAGACTTCGGGGTGCAGAGATTGGGTGATATAGATGGTCTTAATTAATGCCAAGTCTAAATAGTCATTCCTAAAGGGAATAATCAGTCCTGAAGGGCTGATTCCTGGGGAGAGCCCAGGGTTCTTCCCTAGTAGGTTGGGGGGAACAGTGACAAGGTTGAGCACCTAGGGCAGGAAACAGTACTCTGAAGTTCTTCTCCCCCTTGTTCTTACTGCTGATACTCATGCAAACTCTGAGCCTCAGTCAGAAGAATTTATTTATTTATTTATTATTGTATGTGTGTGGATGTTTTGTCTGCATGTGTATCTGTATATCATGTGTGTGCAGAGCCCGAGGCCAAAAGAGGGTGTCAGATCATCTGAGACTGGAGTTACAGTTTTGAGCCACTATGTATATATTAGGAGTCAAATCTTAGTCACCTGGAAGAGCAGTCAGTGCTGCTGAGTGACCTCTCTCCAGCCCCTTTTTATTTATATATGAATGAGATGAAGTCTTTTATTTTATTTTTTATTTATTTAATGTATGAGTGCTCTGCTGCATATATATCCGTCTGCCTAAAGAGGGCATCAGCTCTTCCTATAGATAGTTATGAGCCACCATGTGGTTTCTGGGAATTGAACTCAGGACCTCTGGAAGAGCAGCCAGTGCTCTTAACCGCTGAGCCATCTCGCCAGTCCAAGAGATAAAGACTTACATCCAGGCCTGGTGTACAAATATATAATCCCAGCTCCTTGGGAGAATGAGATAGGAAGAGTCACAAGTACAAGGCCAACTTTAGCAATGTAATGCGACCTAGTCTCAAAATAAAAGTGAAGAGAGAAAAGGAAGAAGAAAGAGAGAGAATATGGGGTGTTGTATTGCCCTGGCCTCTAATACACGACATCATAAGGGTTCAAATAACCCCCCTGTTTCAGTCTCCCAAGTAGCTGGGTCTAAAGGCTCCTGCCACTGCATCAGACTAGGAATGATCTTTTTTTTTTTTTAAGATTTATTTATTATATGTAAGTACACTGAAGCTGTCTTCAGACACTCCAGAAGAGGGCATCAGATCCCATTACAGATGGTTGTGAGCCACCATGTTGTTGCTGGGATTTGAACTCAGGACCTCTGGAAGAGCAGTCAGTGCTCTTAACCACTGAGCCATCTCTCCAGCCCGGGGAAGGATCTTTTTAAGTGTTACTGTCTTGATCATGTCTCCCCATGCCCTTAGGATGGAATCCAAACTCCATAGTTAGGAAACTAGCAGCCCTCTCCTCCCTCCCCTCTGGCTGGACTCCTCTACTGATGCTGTACTTTCATTTCCAGCCACGCCAAATCCCTTCCATTCTGCATGCTGCCCCCTCTGCCTGGATTGCTGTGTCACCTGCTATATGGTTGTGGAAGCGCTTCCTTTGGGAAGACCTCCTGGATCCACAAGGAGCCCTCTTCTTCCTTTCAGCCTGTATGACTCCTGAGCATCTGTGGAATACAAGACTTGTTGAACATGGCAGTGTGCCCCCCCCATGCCACCTCCATATGCACACTAAGTTACACCATTTAGGGAGGACAGGGGTTGTCTTTTATTCATCTCTGTATGCTTGGAGATCTCCCCTAGCGTTTAATAAGAGCTCAACAAATGTTCAGCAATGCAAAGGTAACTTCCCCATGAGGGGGTGACGGAGTTGGATCTGTTACTAAGAGCTGTCCCTGAGCTGGAGAAGAGAAGGCATGTGTGGGGGGGGGTGCGGCAGAGGGGGCAGTGGATGCTGGACATCTCTGCAGAGTGGCCCTCTCTTCCATGTACTTATCTCTTTCCAATCCCTCTGCAACCAGGCTTTCAGAGCCAGCTCTGCTGCAAAGGTCTGAATGTAACAGAGCACCGCTCATGTTATGTCAAGCCAACGGTAGCAGGGGTGGTAAAGGCAGGGACCCTACCCTGGCCCTCAGGGCCCCAGCAGCTGCTTATCCTAATAGGCTTCTTTTCAGAAAGAATTCAACCTCTCTTCTGTCCCCTGAAGGCGGTTTTCAAAAATCACACCCCCATGCAGACAGTTTTATTTACAAGGAAATCTTGGCAGGATCTTGACTTGTTAGTAGAGTAGAGATGGGGGAGGGGTGGTGAGAAACAAAAATAGTTGAAATGATCACACTTTCTGAAACCGAGATGAAAATTGGTGTCTGTTGCAAGCTCACCTAATTAGGATGGAACTGATTTCCTTCTGTGTTTAAGGGGAGTAGTCAGTGCTGGGCGAGATGGTCACAGGTTGGATCCTGGGGTTGCACGATGTAGTTACATTTGCCTTATGAAAATGAAGGTGTTAATTGCAACTTCTGATAATAATGAAAAAAAAAGTTCCTTCTGTCAGGACGTCGAGAGGGGTAATGGTGATGCGGAGAGGCTAAAGGACTTTGGTTCTGTATGTAGGCTGCCTGGGGGGCTGAACCAGGAATGAGCCCCTGAGCCTCCCTTAGGGAGCATATACCCCAGCCTGGGCACCGGCACAAATTATAGTCATGTGGGAAGATCGTTTTACCCACAGGTAAACTGCCCTCCACTTTTCTCCTTTAAAGATCCCTTATTGCTCTGCTAACTTCATTCCAGTTTTTAGTTTTAGTTTTCGCCCCCGCCAACCCTTCCGCCCCTCCTCCCACAGCCCCCTGTCTAGCAGGGCACTTTCCTGGAATCAACATGGTCACGACCTGAGCAGGGCATACAACTCTAGATAGAGAGATAGGGCAAAGGTTAGGATTTGGGGTCCCAGACCACCTGCCTTTTCTCTCATCTCTAGGCTTTCCCAGACCTCCCAGAATCCAAGACCACAGCGAATAGAGGTCTTCAAGGTGGCTGGTGGAATCCAGTTCTCACATCTCACTCTCAATTCAGTCCTAGTTAACCCTGACATGGCCATCTTCATGAGAACCTCGCTTCTGCTTCCGTCATCCAATCTGCTGCTTCCGAGTGATGGTTAACCCGGTGCCGAGCTGAGCAGGCTGAGGGCAACGCAGTCCCCATCCGGGCCGGAGGAGCGGCGGCTTGGCTTGCCGCTCGCCTCGCAGCAGCCAGCCCTCCCTCCTTCCCTCCCTCCCTCCCTCCCCGCGGGCGGCCTGGGGGGCGGGGGCCCCGCGAGCAGCCCCGCCCCCGCCGCGCGCCACCCCGGAGGAGTCCGTGGGGAGGAGGAGGCTCGCGCGCAGAGCGGGGGCCGCGCGGAGCGGGAAGGAGCGCGGGGAGCGGTAGGGCCCGGCTGGCCCAAGGGCGCCCTGCCTCGGGCCGGCGACAGAGGCTAAGAAGTTTGGCGGCTAGGGGCCCAGCGCCCCGGGGTCGCGGGAGCCGCAGTGAGGGCGGCGGGGAGAGCAGAGCCATGGGGGCGAGCGCGGAGGCGGCGAGGCGCGCAGCTAGCTCCTGGAGCGGCACGGCCACGGCGGCGCAAAGTTAGCCCGGCGCCCCGGGACGAGCGCCGCAGCCTGGGCCATGGGCGAGCACCCCAGCCCCGGCCCCGCAGTGGCCGCCTGCGCTGAGGCGGAGCGCATCGAGGAGCTGGAGCCCGAGGCCGAAGAGCGACTGCCCGCCGCGCCAGAAGACGTGAGTGCCCCCTCCTGTGCCCCTCAAACTTTCTGGGGGGCGCCACGCGAGGAGACGCCACAGCCTCAGCTCCCTACCCCGGAGACAACTTGGAGGCTTCAAGGTTATGTCACCGGAGCGTCCGGGATGAGTGGGGGGGGGCGAGCGTAGGAGAGATGGGTCTCCCCCAAATGCAAGCGCGCGCACCCCACCCCGCTCGGGTTCCCGCGGCTTCACTGCGGGACACAGCCCCGGCCACTGCGCCGGGAACCTGTCGGCTGCCGAGCCCCCTCCTCGCGGCTGGTGCAGTGCCCGGGACACGGCGTTTTCCTGCAGAGGCGGTCGCGTCACTGTAGTGACTCCCCCTCCCCTCCCCTCAGCGACCTGCGGACTCTGCAAGCCCGGGGACGGAACCGGCGCCGCAGATGCCCAGTCTCAGAACAGCGCAGACCGGGTCTGGAGACCCCTTCTCGGCTGCCAGATTAGCTCCCGCCCGGCGTCTGCCTGGTCGCGACACTGATTGAAATTCAAACTGATCTCAGTCCCTGAACCCAGCCAGAGCTAGAAGAGCTAGCTGGGACGAAATGCTCCCAGCAGGGGGCTCAGGAGTCCCTGACCACGTCGGTGCCAGGAACGGTCCCCTGGGGCAGGCTAGGGAGGGGCTACTCCAGAGGGCTTTCCTGCCATCTGCTGCTTAGAGCTCTTGTCTGCTGTCCTGGGAGGCGAGGTAGAATCTGGAAAGCCCCGGGCCCTTGAGTTGATAAAACTAGCGCCCCCCCCCCACCCTGCACCCTGCCTCTGACCTGTCCCTCCTTCAGGGTAAAATAAAACCAGAAACCCCAACCTACAAAACCACAGCCAGCAAATCTGAATGGGCCGGGAGTCTAACATCTCTCGGGTTTGCGTGACTAAACCTGTCACTTTCTCCTGGCCCTAACTCCCGAGAGAGTCTTATGCACTCAGTACTTACACTCAGTCTTGGAAGCATATTGGGGAGCACCCTCACATACACAATCAAGTAGGCAAAATTAGTGCTCAAGCAGTGGTGAGTCTCCTGAGTAGAGTCCTCCAACAGACAGGGTCTGAAGCACTGGCGTACTCCGGGAGTAGATGTGGATGTGACCTTTCGGTAACAGAAGTTCTCAGAAACCGGGAGACGGTTGGGAATCGTTCACGTTCTCATTCCAGCATCTGACTGTCCCACCCCACAAACACCCCATTTCCACTCCGCACTGTGCGTGTTCTGCCTTCGCTCACACCGGGAATTTTCAGGTTTCTTCTCGTGGGCCCCTGAGCCTGGTTCTAACTGTTGGGCAACAGCTGGGAGGTGATGCCAAAAACCTCAGGGATCTACAGAAACCTTGGTGATAAGTGCCTTTCTTTCTCTTCTTCCTTTCCCGCATGGCCTCCCTCTCTACCAGCACTGGAAAGTCCTGTTTGAAAAGGTATGTGAGCACTTAAATACCTTTCTTCTTCCCAGCCCTGCCTGAAACCGGTCTCAGTCTCCCTGCCTGACTGCGTGGGCTTCCCTAGCTCGGTGCTCCGGAGATGGTGATGCGCTGCGGAGGCGTGGCTTAATACAGCTAGGGCGGAGCCACACTGTGCTCTGGGTATCCGGAGACAGCAGTAGGTTCCCTAGAGAGACATCCCTACAAATTCTCTTTGCACCATGGCTGGGCTTACACCACCCAGAGATTGGACAACTTGTATTAAAGTTGTATGCAAGTGGATTGCAGTGGGAGGCTGGAGAGGTGGGGGAAGGGGCATAAAAGAACCATTTGGTTCCTTTTCTGCTCCTATTATAAAAAAATGCTTCGCCCCAGTAACATAAAATCTCTGTCATCCTTGGGGAGGAGGATCTACTCACAAAATGGGCTCTTTCGAAGGCTGATCTTGTGCCTCATTCTGCATTGGGGATGGGCCAGTGCTGGGCAGTTACAAATGAAAAGTAGGATGTGATTATTTGTGGTGCCTGGAGTATAGGGGTGAGGAGTGAAGTTAAAAATGCCAAGTGTTGGGTTTGAATCTGGAGATGGGCATTTGACCTTCAGCAGGGAAATAGTTCTTTTCTGCTTGGGACTTGGGTTCTGTTAGATTTCCTCTCCATGCTTATACATAGTATAGGAGAAGAGATAGGAAGATATCCCAGTGTTGGTGGGTTCTGAACACTTACGTCAAGAGAGAGTAGCTGTGACATGAAGTTGTGCAACTCTAAGAGATGTGCTGTTTAAGCCAGGCATGCTGGCACATGTCTGCGATGCCTGCATTTGGGAGCCAAAGACAGGACAGTCAGGAGCTCAAGGCCATCCTTGACTCTCCTAGCCTTTGAGGCTAGCCTGGGATAGCCTGAGTGTGTGTGTGGGGGGAGGTGCAATTGAAAAGGCACCTTGATCAAGACCTTTGTTTTAGGTGGGAGCATTTTCGAAAGTTTTTGCTTGTTTTTTAATGTATATGGGTGTTCTGGTTGTCTGTGCACCGTGTTGGTTCAGTGCCTTGAGAAGCCAGAAGATCCCTGGAGACTGGAGTTACTGATGGTTGTGAGCTGCCATGGGTGTGTTAGAAACAACCTGGATCCTCTAGAAGAGCAGCCATTTATTCTAATCAATAAACCATCTCTCCAGCCCCCTCCCATCATTTAAAGCAAGGTCATTGTAGGACTCAGGTGATACTTAGATGCTGTAGCGGTGAGAGGGGTGATGTGGGATACAGGGATGAGGGAGCAAGTCAGGAGTTGCTGGCACGGATGAAGACAAGCAGCCCCTGTAGGCCAGCTTTCTACTGTCAGTACAGAGAGAAGAGATTTATTTTGGCTTGTGGTTTTGCATATTCTTTTGGGGGCAGGGTTCGAGACAGGAGACAGGGTTTCTCGATGTAGCCCAGACTGTTCCGGAACTCACTCTGTAGACCAGGCTGGCCTCAAACTCAGATCCACCTACCTCTGCTTCCCGAGTGCTGGGATTAAAGGTACTCGCCACTGCCCAGATGGTTTTAGTTATTCTAACCTATAACTGGATGCCCCTCCCCCAGCAAGGAAGGAAACCAAAGCAGAAGAATATAGCTATCAGGGTGAAAGCCACTAGCCTCATGACCATGGGGCAAAGAGAAGGAGGAGACTGGAACCCCATGGCCCCCTTTCAGACATGCACAGTCCCCAAAGGCTTCTTATTAGACCCAAATTCAGGTTTCTCTCACTTCCCAATAACTCCAAGCTAGGGATCAAACCTTGAACACATGTCTCTTTGAAGGTGACAATGAGGTTGGAAAGGAGATACCGTTATAGGAAAATAGGAAGATATTAATAGACCCAAGTAGCTGAGGGGAACCACATCCCCAAATGAGATTCTAGACTTGAGGGGAGAGGAAAAGGTGGAGTTGGGGGTTGGCAAAAAACAACAGCTTTGGTGACACACAAGTTTAATGTGGGGATCCAGCCAAACACAATTGCCCCATGGGACTGAACATGTGGGCTCATGGGGGAAAGAGCCTGGGTGAGGATCTTAGGGGATGTCATCCTTGCCACCTGGCTCCCATCCTGAGGGCCACCTACTCTCCCTCTGGTGCCTCAGAGTCCCAGCTGCTGGGCTGACACCTTGAGCAGGAGGGACCCATGGCCGACACTGTTACTCTTGGCACCCGACTGCCAGCCCTTCGCACCTCCTGCCAGATTTAGAATAAGAACCTAGAACAGAGTGTGCCATGCTTTCTTTCCTCTGTCTTTCACATTTGACTAATTTCCTTTGCCAGTTTCTATGTGTGTAATTACATCTTTAAAAACAAACCATTTGGGTGAATGGAGGAGAACTTCCAGTGGGAAGCACTTGCAGCAGGAGAGCAGCTCCAAGCAGAGGGTGTGTGGCACGTGGTGTCAGCCACCAGCCTGTAACATCCAACCGGAGACAAGTCCTGGGCATCCCATAAAGCTCCCCCTGCTTCTGGAAGGGCCCACACAGACATCATCCCAGGCTGGGAAACGTAGCTCAGCCGGAGAGCGCTTGCCGAGCATGCACAAGGCCCTAGGCTAAATTCTCAGCATTGAAGAAATAAAAATAAATAAAAAATAAAAGGGGAGCCCATCAATCATTCTGACAGGCCAAATGAGTTCTAGGAAAGCAGCCACCAGGTCTCACTCTGGGCCATTTTTCTCTTAAAGTAAGTTCTGTCTGATTTGTTTCTTAAGATTTATTTTATTTTATACATATGGTTGTTTTGCCTGCGTGTCTGTGTGCAGTGCCCATAGAGTCCAGCAGAGGACGCTGGATCTCCTGGAACTGGAGTTACAGACACTTGTGAGCTGCTATGTGGGTTCTGGGAATTGGACTCAGGTCCTCTATTAGAGCAGCCAGTGCTCTTAACTGCTGGTTAGTCATGGGGAAAAAAGTTTGACTGGAGAAGGCAGCAGGTAGGCTTGCCAGGTGGACAACCCTGATAGGCTAAACTAGGTAGTGAGTTTGTGAGACGTGACACCTGTCACAGCCCAGGTGATCCATGAATTCATCTTCCAGAGGTCGTTTGTGGAGATGCTAGGATCAGAGACTGGATCGTGACAATCCTAACGAGTTAGACTTGATCATTCATCCACTTTAGTTCAATTAAACAGACACAATACAAAAGCAGAGAAGGGGATTTATTCAATGTGGCCACCTTGGGAAGAGGAATAATGAGATCTAGTGACCCTCAGAGACCATCTTCTGTGCGGACATGACATTTGGGTTTCAGAATTAATAATAGCAAGAACGACGCACAGCTAAGCCATCATGGTCGAGATGTGTCCCCCTCCCTAACTTCTGTCCCCCTCCCTCACTTCTGCACCATCTTCATCCCACTGTAGTCTCCCCGACAAGTGGTCTGACTAGCTGTGAGACCTGTCTTCCTCACTGTTCTATTGCTGCGAAGAGACGCCATGGCCATGGCAACCCTTATGAAGGAAAGCATTTGATTGGGGTTGGCTTCCAGTTTCACAGGGTCTGTCCATTAGTTGTCATGTGAGAAGCGTGTGCTGCATGCAGGCAGACATGATGCTGGAGCGGTAGCCGAGAGTTCTAGATGTGGATCCACAGGCAGGAGGAAGGGAGACACTCGGCCCTGCTTGAGCATTTGAAACCCCAAAGCCCACCCCCAGTTACACACTTCCTCCAGCAAGGCCATATCTCCTAATAGTGCCACTCCCTGGTGACCAAAAGTTTAGATCTATGAGTCTATGGGACCATTTTCATTCAAACCATTATTTTGTAAGTTCCCCATTTCACTGGCACCAGGCTTTAGCCTTTTTCTTCTCCCAGTGAGACTCCTGGGGGAAATTCCAGCTTGTTGGGAACTGACCTAGTTAGAGTTACTATTGCTGTGATGAAACACCATGACCCAACATAACTTGGGGAGGAAAGGGTTTATTTGACTTACACGTCCATTTCGCTGTTCATCATTGTAGGAAGTCAGGACAAACAGGGCAGAAACCTGGAGGCAAGAGCTGATGCAGAGGCCATGGAGGGGTGCAGGCTTGCTCTCTCATTGTTTCAGTAGATATCCAAAGGGACGGGCACAGAGTTCTTTTTAGAATAGCTTCATGCCTGCTAGGATAGTTACAGAGGTCAGAGGCACTGGATCCTGGAGCCACCAGGGCAGGATGTGCCTTCTTTCCCCTTCCTGGGTCAGGGGGACACCAGTGGTCCTCTGTCTCCAGGGTGTTGGAGGTGGAAATGGCTCAGCACTTCATGCCCTGTGACTCTTTAATATGCAGGGAAGCCTTGACCGGCTTGATGCTGACCGGCCCCCAATGATGAGAAGTCACCATGTTAGCCTTGCCAGTTGGTGGCTACCCTTCAAGTCAATGGCCACAATGCTGGCTGGGATTGGTGGTGAGGAGATCAGGTGACCCTGGTCTTTTGGAAGCTTCTTTGTCCCCTCTGTTCTGACCTTTGGTGTGCTCACCGTGATACAGCAGGACTGATTTTGCCACTCCTTCCTCACACGAAAATCACCACAGGGAGGAAACTGGCAGGCCATCAGCTCCTGTTCCACATGTCCTGTATGTTCATTTTCTACTCGGACCTCCTATAAGGGAATTGCCTCTTTATTTTAGGGATAAATCTTGATGGGTTTTCCTAAATATTTAAATAGGTTTTTAAGTTATTGGGCCAATGAGCTGGCTCAGCCGGTAAAGGCACTTATGTTCAAGACAAAGGTCCTGAGTTCAATTCTTAGGACCCATGTTGTAAAAAGACGTGAAGTGACTCCCAACAGTGTCCTCTGACCTCCACAGGTGCACTGTGTGCACATGCCCTCCCACAAAGAATAAATGTAATGTCGTGAGCGTAGGTCTAGGGGTGTAGTTCAGAGGCCAAGTGTGATGTGGCCTTTGTGAAGCTTTGGGGTCAGTCCCTTGTGTTGTAAACAAATAATATGGCAGTAATAATAATAACTGTAAGAACTAGGTGTTGTTACAGTGCAAATTCATGGCAAAAATACGGTACTGTTTATTGCTAAATCCATTGATTATTTCCTTCATGATTCCTTCTCTAGTTCTGATCTGAGGCATTTTCTGTCTCTCCCCAGGGCTCTTAATCCACTCTTTTTTTGTTTGTTTGTTTGTTTTTTGAGACAGGGTTTCTCTGTGTAGCCCTGGCTGTCCTGGAATTCACTCTGTGGATCAGGCTGGCCTCGAACTCAGAAATTAGCCAGCCTCTGCCTCCTAAGTACTGGGTTTAAAGGTGTGTGCCACCTCTGCCTGGCTCTTAATCACTCTTCTATTTTCTACTGGAGTTACAGAGAGCTGCTTGTGAGACGCTGTGTGGGTCCTGAGACTTGAACTTGGGTCCTCCAGAAGAGCAGCGACACTTTCAACTGCTGAGTCATCTCTCCAGCCCCCAAAGCCACTTTATTTTTAAAAGTTGAATTTAAAACTTAGATTTATATATTTATCTTTGGGTGGCACACACATACCACGCTAGCTATACTTGTGGAGGTCAGAGGACATCTTATAGGAATTGCTTTTCTGCTCTGTGGGACCTATGGACTGAACTCAGTTATCAGGCGTGGCAGCTAAAGTGCCTCTACCAACTGAGTGAACTACTTCCTAGGTCACCCAAAACCATTCTGAGCCCAAAGGAACTTTCTGCTTTCCCTTCTGGGTGTCTTGTGAGCCTGTGAGTCTTCTCTAGCCCTGACCCAAACCCTGGCCTCATTTGTAGTTTCCCCGCATGCTGGCTGGCGGTGTGGGGGTGGTCATGGTCTATCTGAGGCTGAAAGGAAGCTCTGAGGAGATGAAACTGCTGAGTGGATTATGGGTGAGCCACAGAGAAAAATGCCTTCCCGGGAGACAGCCACATTGGCCACGGCCCCAGAACACACGATTAACCAACAGAGCAGGGCTCCCAGAGAACGACAAAGCTGTGGTTTGACTGGAGCCCACCCCTGGGCTCTGCCTCTCAGCTCCTTATCAAGTCACCTCCTAACTCAAGTGACATGCCTTCACTACTCCTTATGCCAGTGACCTGGTAGATCAGGAGTCTATTAACTCTTTGATCCCTGACCATTCACAAAAATGCACTCAGATAGAAGTTGAGCAATGGGACCAAGAGTGCCTAGCTCACGCACTGTCTTGGCATTTAATAGGCCCTTAGAAGTTTGAATGAATGACAGACGGCTCAAACTAGAGCTCTGAGGCTAGGAAGATGGCTCAGTTGTTATAAATCTTAAGCACAGACAGAGCTATAGCCCTGTGTACGTCATTTGGGGCTAAGGCATCCTCTCCAGGAGCAGCCCCTGACCATGGGGCTCCATGTCTATGGCCCACTCTCACGGTTTAGGGCCATAGGTTATTGGACAGTCGATGGAAGTATCTGGTCCAGTCTTCTCATTCTGCAAGTGAGGAAATGAGGTGAGTTGATGTGATGGTGCCTGAGCTCCTGTGTGCTTGCCAGCACACTCCTCTGCTTACTTGGTACCCTGCATGGTGATGGAGACAGGTGGAAAGAACACACCCCACTAGCCTGGCAACAGTGGGAAGAGCAGGCAACCTCCCCAAGCCAGGCTTTCCATGGAAACCATAGAATAATAGCTGGCCCAACATTGCTGGGAGGATGGGTGGAGTGTGCATAGTTCTTGGCATAGATGGTAGGAAGCACCAGGTAAATACCGTATGTTACTGGCATGGACGTGGGCTGAGGAGATGGCTCAGCGGTTAAGAGCACTAGCTGCTCTTCCAGAGGACCCGAGTTCAATTCCCAGAATCTACACGGCAGCTCACAATTGTCTATAACTCCTGTCTGAGAGGATCGTACACCCTCACATAGACATACATGCAGGTGAAACATCAGTGTGTATAAAATAAGAATAAATAAATTATTGGGCTGGGGAGATGACTCAGTGGTTAAGAGCACTAACTGCTCTTCCAGAGGTCCTGAGTTCAATTCCCAGCAACCACATGGTGGCTCACAACCATCTGTAAAAAGGAGAAGTGAGTCCTGCTTCCCAGATGGGTGCGGACATGTAATAGAACCAGGACTTGACTCAAAGTGTCCAGATTCCTAATCCCCAGCTAGGCTGCCTTCCTAGGGTGGAAGCTAAAACCCACACTCCCTGCTGAACTCTTCAGAAAGAATCTTTGGACAAGGCTGTCTGGTGCATGTCAACGCCAAGCACTATCTGCTCACCTGACTTGTCTGCTCAGGGTGAAATGTGAAGGGCCAGGACAAGGTGGCCAGCCACCAGTGGGGTGGGCCAGGCCTCCTCTCTTCCATTTTCTTGCTGGACCTTCCATTGGTGGCATAGTGACACCAAGCCCAGGGTTCTTGTCTCACATTGCAGGAATGGAGTCAGTGTGTCTTGAGCTGTAAACAGACCCAACCCCAAACCCCACTCCCTTTGAGATAAGGTCTTACTATATCACCCCTGCTAGGTCTCAAACTTAATCCTGCTTCAACCTCCTGACTGCCCAGATTATAGGAATGTGCCAGGCCCCTCCCCACCTCCAGATTTTCTGAGGCAAGCCTAGGTCTATGTTGGTAAAATTACTTTGATGGAGCACACACAATGTCTAGCGTGTGCGTGTCTGTCATCTCATCTCTACCTCGCAGCGAACTGACAAGGGAGGCTGTGGTGGGCTTTGTTGTGGTGGTGGCCTTTTGGTTTTGGTTGCTGTTTTTTTCCCCCCAGAGACAGGGTTTCTCTGTGTAGCCCTGACTGTCCTGGACTCGCTTTGCAGACCAGGCTGGCCTCAAACTCGCAGGTCCACCTACCTCTGCCTCCCAAGTGCTGGGATTAAAGGTGTGAGCCACCACACCTGGCTCCATGTCCTCTTTATAGAGGAGGAAACTTAGATTGGAAGAGACAGGCTTCCCCAGAGATATGGAGGAAGTTGGGAGCTGTGCAGTGGGTCTGCGTTTCTATGAGGCTCTGGATGGCTTCTGAAATAGGACAGGAGGTAAAGCGACTGTTCGAGGCTTCTTCATTCCTCCTGCCTGCCCTGCCTCCCCCTTCCCCTTCTCCAGGGTTGCTCACCTTTCTCTGTTCTGGAGACTAGATGGATTCTGGGGGTTTCTAGGGAAGGTAGCAGGGGGCAAGGATTACAGAGAGGAGAGACACGGAGATGTCAGATCCATTCCCGGCCTCACCTCCTCCTGCACCCTGCCTGCTGCTCCCTGGAGGATTCTGGGTTTGCGGCTATGACTCGAGCTTTGGTTCCTGGGCAGTCCTGATAACCTGGGTCGGATGAGTCAGTCCAGGTACTACATCTATTCCTGATTCCCAGGGCACAGCTGCCATGTGCCCCCTCAGAGCCTGGGATGTGGCCAAGCAAGAGGAGGGAGGGCTGTCTGTGGGGCTCTCAGGAAGCTTCAGGGTAGTGGGGTCTTCTGGGGCAGGCGCTCAAGTGGAGAGGGCCAACGTCTGGTAGGAGACTGCTCTCAGCCACCAGTGCTCCCCAGGCACAGTGCCCCACATTCTGGGACAGGCCAGTCTTTTCCCTTTTCCAGCTGCTGCTGGCAGAGCAGATGGTTTTCTGGAGAAGCTGTTTGTCCAGCCACTCAGCCAGCCTGGATTCAGGCCAGGATGCCTGTTCTGCTTCCCTGACCAGCCTGCTAGCCACAGCCATTGAGATTTGGCTCTGAGACCCCATGGAGTAAGAGGAAAGGTGTTTGGGAGTCTGGCATCAGGACTGGTGCCTGGTGAGGCCTGAGCTACCTGCAGTGGCAACAGAAAGAGGGGGTCACACTGGGACCCCTCATGGCTCCAGATGGGGAGGCCGGAGGGCAAGGAGGGGTCAGACCTGGTCTTAGCACCAGTTCCCTTCCTCTTTACTGAAGGTTGAGGTCTGGGGAAACCTACCCCTTGCTCACCCTGGAGCAGGTCTAAGGTTGCCTGTACTCATGTGGAGAGTGTAGGTTAGGTGGGACATATCTGAGGGCTTGCTTCAGTTTCTCTGTCTGTTAAATGGAACTAGTCACACTTAATTATGTTCTGAAAGTTGCTGTTTTGAGGACTTGGAGGGAAAAGGTCATGGGAAGGACAAGGGGTGGATTCTCTCTCTCTCTCTCTGGATTAGCATCCTCATTTGTGAAGAAAAAGTGGAAAAGAAAGTCCCCACTCTCCCATCACAGGCCTCCTGACCTCGCCAGCTGCAGCCTGGACTTTTTAATTTATGGGGTTGTAAATATCCATGAAAGGGCCGGAGTTCCCCAGTGGGCTGTGGCATGCTGGGTAGGGACAGCTCGGCTGAGCCCGAAGCTCCCGGACAGTCTCATTAATTTGCTCTGTTTAGAGGCTTGGGAATGCAATAAGGAGCTGACAGATGGGGGATACCCCACCCCTAGGAGGGCAGCTGTCTGCACCTTACCCTGTCCCAACACACATGCCTTGTGGACATTTCCTTTTGGACAGATGGGAAACAATTGAGGATAAAGATGAGAACTTACCCAGATTCCAGGTTCCCATGTTCTGGACCTGAGAGGTCTTTTACGGGATGGCAGCTAGCTTGTCAGTTCCAGATGCTGCCTTTGGAATCATGTTGGGTACTCAAAGCTTTTGTTCATGAGCTTCTGTAGTTGTAAGAGGAAAGGACTTCCCAGGAGTGAGAATTCCAACCCCTGGGAGCAGGAACCAGACTGGAGGTTGTCTGTAAATGCAGCCTGTGCAAGTCACAAATGCATAAGAGATAGAAACTAGATGTGTTCCCACCTCCTCTCATGATTTGAGAGTGCAGGGGACGTTCTGAAGCCTGGGGCAGCTTTTTGGCTCACACAGAAAGCCAGGCCGCTGTCCTGGGTGCTGAGCAGGCAAACCCCCTTGCTCTGGTGTGGTTTATTCCCTGAGAGCTCAGCTCTGTGACCCCATTAGGCCAATCACTGATTTCTCGGCCTCTCTTAGGACCTGGTATCCCCAGTCATCCTTCTGTGGAACTGGATCCCACAGAACTTCGCTGCTTCTAGTATCAGCTGCTGTGACACTTAAGAGCTGGAGGCAGAGGGCTGGGTGTCCAGCCCTGACTAAGGGGTCTGGGTTTCATGAAGGGGAACATGATTGTACTGTGGAGTTGTGATTGTTCCTAAAGGTCCCACACAGTGTTATGGCCAAAAAAATAAATGCTGTCGTCAAATAAGGCCAAGTTAGACAAATGTGGAGTGGAACCAAATCAGATTTCTCCACTGCTGGGCCTGGCAGAGCCCTTTCTGTAGGTGTTTGATCCATGCATTCCACGAGGGCTCGCTAAATGGGGGGAAGAGAGTGGTTTTTTGTTTAATGCCAGATTTCCACCTGCACTTCCGTCTACCCCCATGATCATCATCTTCCACAGTCTTCCAGGAAGTCCCACTGAACTCTCATGGACCACCCTGGGTCCAGAGTTTCATGAAACACACGTTGGGAAGGTTTAGTGTCACAAGCTATATTCTGTACAACTGAGGAAAAAAGGGAGGGAAAGGTCAGGGTCAGAGAGCCCCACGGAGGAACCTCGAATTGTTTCACTCTTTAACTGTGAGATAGTCTCTCTTAGTATTTTTAGTCTCTGCTTGTTTCCCCAATCATATAATGAGGGTGATGCCCCAGCCACAGTAGATCCTTAGCAAGCATGTGAGATGTGTGGGTGGGTGGGTGGGTGGATGTGTGGGTGGGTGGGTGGATGTGTGGGTGGGTGGGTGGGTGGATGTGTAGGTGTGTGGGTGGGTGGGTGGGTGGATGTGTGGGTGGATGTGTGGGTGGATGTGTGGGTGGGTGGGGGACTGGCCAAGTTTTTGAACTCTTTAGCCACAGTATCTCCCTGATTGGAGGGAGCCAGGCTCTCTGTTCTGCTTAGGTACAGATATATCTAAACATATTACCATCTGTTCGAACTTGAGCAGCTTGGCCCCTGGTGCCCAGTCTTCCCACCCCACCCCCTCCCTGAGAAGGGGCTTTTATAATAGTATCTTGCAGATTCTTGTGAGGTCTAAACGGAAGGAGGGGAAGTCAAGTCGGGACACTGTAGAGTAAAGGAGGTGTGAGTCGTGTTTGGAGAATAGGTGTGAAGCAGTGTGGCCACAGAGCGACCATTGTGGATTGAGCCCCGAGGGTTCTGTGAAGTTAGTACCTGGTACCTAGCAAAGAGCTCCCACCATCAGCTCGATGGATTATGTTGTTCAACTGAGAAGGAGATGGGAGGTTAGCACATAAACAGGTTCAGAGTGGAGCTGCATGGCCCAAGGAGGGAGCCTCCATAGACCCCTCCCTACCACCTCTGGGGCTCAGGCTCAGTCTCAAAGGATTCTGCAGTGCCTTTGCACTTGGCCAGCCACTGAGATTCTTTCCAGATACTTGGGGGTTTTGTTCTTGTTTTGTGTGTGTGTGTGTGTGTGTGTGTGTGTGTGTGTGTGTGCGCGCGCGTGTTGTTTGTTTGGTTTGGTTTTTGAGGCAGAGGTCTCCTATAATAGAGAGTATCAGGCTTCAGATTGATATATAGCAGAGAATGATATTGAATTCCTGAACTGCCTGTATTCGAAGTTCCACTATTACAGGCCTGCACAGTTTTACCTGACTCCTCATCCAGCTATTTGGACCCAGAGTTATGAGTTCCTAGCCTTCTAACTTGCTAAATACCACCAGTACCACCTCACTTCCTATTTATTCTTTGAAGGGCCTGTGACTTAGAATAGATCAGCTGTTTTCTCTACCCTATTCTTGCTTCTATATGGCCCCATCTATCTCCACCAGAAGCCAGAGCTCCTCCTAGCAATTCTTTGATGGGGAAACTGAGGCACTGTAGTTGATGAATTACCCCCAGCACAGCAGCTGGGGGTGGACTCCTACCTAAGTATATGGAAGATTTGGTGAGTCATTTTCCTAGACCAAGTGGCCCAGGAATCAGCACAGGGTAGAAGATGAGAGATGAGTGTGTGTGTGTGTGTGTGTGTGTGTGGCCTCAGGCTGGGAAGAAGAGCAGTCACCTAGGGGATTAGCAGCCTGTGAGCAGGTCACTGGTGGGATTAAAAGTCCCTTTGGCGCCTCTCAAAGCTCTTTTCAAGGCTGAGGCAAGAGGGCAGGATTGTGGGAGGGCTGTGTGACTGTGTGGTCTCTGTGCTCAGTCTCCTACGCTTGGGTTGAATGTTTCTCCCCCAACAGTGCATCCTTGTCCAGCCCTGGGCCATCTCCTGCAGCTCAGGACCCACTCTGGCTACTGCCTTCTTGCCAGACTTCTGCCCCACTCACTGATATAATATTCCCTCCTGAAGCACTGGCCGTCCACTCTAGACTAACCCTGTCAGGCGCCCCCAGCTCATCCTGCAAGCAGCCTGCTGCCCCAAAGTGTGTTTCCAGGGCAAGGACCTTGGAGTTCTAGTGTGTTCCTAACAAGGAAGTTACATTTAAAGGATTTGCTCTGCCCCTCTCCCCACAAGTAGCACCACACTCGCTGTGTGACCTCACTTCCTATAGGCCTGAGGGTGTCTATCAGGTAAACAGACCAAGGATACAGAGTCCATTTGAATAAAGTGATGAGATTAGCCCCTGGCTAGTTGCTGCCCTAGGTTGGCATCAGCCCGCTCAACAGATGGGCCAGTTGAGGCTGAGCTTTATAAAGACAGGAGTGTGGTTTTTGCCTTGCTTTGTGCCATCTTGCTTGAGAGATACAGACTCGGTTAGAAGTCCTCAGCTTCCTTGTGTATGGAGGGACTTCTGATTTCTGAGCGTGTTGTCTCCTGTCCCAACCCCCCCACTCCCCCCCCACTCCTTTTGTCCCCTCCTGACTCCTCTAACCCACACCCCACTGGGTGCCCCGTGACCACTGTCAGCTCTGCCCTTGCCCTCATGTCTGAGGTATTTGAACCCCAGCAGCCCGCCTGGCCCTGTCTCTTCCCCCATCTCCAGTTATCCTCGAGTCCCCAAGGCCTCATTATTAGGGTAGTGGTGACCCCCCATTGTCTGGCCTGTCTGGCCCTGGCATGAAAGGTAGAGTTTTGGCAGAGGATAGAGGCTCGGCCTGATTCCAGCATGTTTTCTGCAGTGTAGACAGAGCCTGTAATGTGCTTGGGCTGGGGCCTGGGGAGCCACAGGGCAACCCTTGTCACTAGGACAACAGCAGGGAGCCCTGGCGGGGGAGGGGGAAGGAGAGCAGGTGGCTCTTTGTCTGGTTCCTGGTCCCAGCCCCCTGCTCCGTCTTCCTCTACAGGCAGCCCTGAGAAAGCCCCTGGGAAGGGGTTGTAGGCTGTGCTCCCAGCACATGCCAAACTACTGGGCTTCCTCCCCTAGAAAGGCTGAGGAGGTTCCCTGATGTGAAGGGGACCTTGGACCCCTGCAGGACCGAACAGACATCTTCCCAGGACCTATAACACAGTCCTGAGGTAACATGGACCAGTCAGTGCCGGGCTAAAGGATCCCCTTGGTAGAGTCAGGGTTGGTCCATGTGGCTTAGGATAGAGGTCTCCTGTACCAAAACCCTGTCAACTGCCAGCATTTTTAACCATCAGTGATTCCTCTCTCTATTCCCCTCCTCCTCTCTGCTTAGTTTCCACATCTGAGCATCGAGGAGGCCAGACTAGCTCTGTGTGGGCCTCTTTCCTACTGCAGAAAACCTGTTTAGGGACCAGTGGTTCCTGGAGCCCTGCCTCTCTGGAGCCCAGCGCTGGGTGCAGCTCTTTGGTCCTCCAGTGGTTTTTTTTTTTGTTATTGTTGTTGTTTTGGGTTTTTTTTATTAATTATTTTTATAAACTCCCTATTTTATACCCCACCCCGCAACCCCTGTCCACCCTGGGTCCTCCAGTTTTAATGCTGGCCTGCGGAGCCCAGCAGCGCTGAACTGAGCTGCTTGGGTGTGGAATCTGTCTGCTGCGTGCAGGCAGGCTGCTGTACTCCTCTTTGCTAGTGTTGCCTCACCTCCGTACCCCTTCTGTACCGTGGGAATCATAACGTGTTCTCTTCCATCTATTGCAAGAGGAGTCAATAAATTCTGTACAAAGGGGCTGGAGAGATGGCTCACTGGTAAAGAGCACTTGTTGCTCTTCCAAGGGAGCCAGGTTCAATTCCCAGCACCCATAGGGCAGCTCACAATCATCCGTAACTCAAGTTTCACAGGTTCCAACCCCCTCTTCTGGCCTTCATAGATATCAGGCACACATGTAGTACACAGATGGACATGCAGGCAGAAACCCCTCCATATAAAATAAAAAAATAAATCTTTAAAAAAGAAATTCTGTCCATAAAGTACATATAACGATGTTTGGCTCCATAAAAACAAGGCAAATATTAGGTGTTATTACTCTTTTTCTTTTTCAAAATTACATTTAGAGTGTGAGTCTAGTGTCTATCTGTCTGTCTGTGCAACTGTTGGCCTGCCTGCTTGCCTGTGTGTCACAGTATAAGTGTTGTGAAGGTTGAGGATAACTTGTGGGAGTCAGTTCTTGCCTTCCACTATGGTGATGTTGGGATTGAACTCAAGTCATCAGGCTTGCCTGCAAGTGCCTTTACCCACTGTGCGTGTATTTTTTTTTAACCTATTATTAACCAGGTGTGGTGTCACACTCCTTTAGTCCCAGTACTTGGGAGGCAGAGGCAGGCAGATCTCTATGAGCTCCAGTGCCAACCTGGTCTACACAGTGAGTTCCAGGGCAGCCAGGGCCATGGAGAGCTTGCCTCAAAAAACCAAATAAACAAGAGTCTATTATTACTGTTGTTGTTATTGTTGTTGTTGTTATTAGTGGGAGGGCAGTTATCTGAGGATGGTTTTGGGGTCAGTTCATTCCTTCTCCCCCTACACGAGTTCCAGGGATTGAGCTCAAGTTGCCAGGATCACTTAGCAAAGGGCTTTTATCTACTGAGCCATTTCGTCGGCCCTGACATTTTTAGTCTTAAAGATCTTGAGTTTCCTGAAGCACTTGATGGTAATAAGCAAATGGATGTCATGCCTGATACCTGGTGCTGGGGTGGAGGGTGTGATCTCAACATGGTCTCCTTGGAGTTATCCTCTCCTAAAGAGTTCTGGGGACAGCTGAAGGTCCCTGACCGGGACTTCTGTCTATCAGCTTAGATTGTCTAGACATACTACACAGAACCTGTTTTCCCAAAACAGCCTCTGTTAACCTTATCCCGGGAAAAGGCAACATGGGTGACTTCCGGCTTCACCCCCTGTACTTTGCCAAGGTCCATGGCCGTTCAGTGCCTCTCGTTCCTGTACTGCTATCAGACACAGGGACTCTTTGTGCTAGGCAAGCACTCTGCCCCTGAGCTGTATCTCCTGCCTTCCGTTGCCGTTAAAAACCTAAGCAACCCACTGCAGCTTTTCCAGGTACACACTGGAGTCCCGTGTGAGATGGGGTGTCATTTTCTGGCAGGGTATAGAGGGCAGGTTCTGTGAGCTCTGTGGGGAAGGAACAAAAAGGGATAAAGACTTTTTCTAACTGAACCTAAGAGGCTTCTCATGGAAAATTAGTACCTGTCTGTCCAGTGAACATTCCATTTATTCATCAACAAAACTTGATTGATAAAAGGCAGATGCTATGACAGGAGGCACTGGCCTTAGAGGACCTGCAGCCCAGTGAGGAGGCAGAAGTAGCTAGTGATGGGTTGCCTGGGAAGCCTGGCCCCTGTCCGGGGTGCAGGGGAGTTTCGGGGAGTTAAAGAGAATGGTGTAAAACGCACAGGTGCAGCAGGTGCCGCCGGTGATGGCGTACTCCTTTAATCCCGGCACTAAGAGTACAGAGGCAGGCTGATCTCTGTGAGTTCGAGGCCAGCGGGCTCTACAGAGGGAGTTCCAGGACAGCCAGGGCTACAGAGAAACCCTGTCCTGAAAAATAAAAAGCACTGTGCTCATGGGAATGCAGAGGCATACCCACTCCCAAAACAGAACAACAGAGAGCTTGTCTTCTGCGAGTCTACCAGCAGCCATGTGTGGGCGTGTGAGTCAGTCCGTGGGACCGGCCACGGGGAAGCTGGTGTGCCTTCTACATGGAGGAGGCTCAGATCCTTCTTTCCCTGTCCCTGAAGTCTTTTGTCTCTTCCACTTACTGAACTCCATCCCTGCTTTCCTTTCCACAGTTAGAGTGAGTGGAAGGAGGGGTCTGGGGAGACCTGTAGCTGGGTAGTAGAGGACCAGTACCATTGAATCGAAAATCAACCTAGCACTCAGCAGGCAGAGACAGGCGGATCTCTGTGAGTTCGAGGCCAGCCTGGTCTACAGAGTGAGTTCCAGGACAACTAGGGCTGCACCAAGAAAAAGAAAGAAAGAAAAAACTAAATTAAAAAGAAAGAAAAGAAAAGCGGAAAGGGAAACCGACTTTTGAGTGAAGGGGATCTGGGTTCCCCCAGGAGCACTGGGAGGGGTGGTGCTCCACTGACTCCGCTCTCTGTGCTTCACCCTCAGTGTGACCCTGGGAGCACCGGCTACATCAGCACAGGAAAGTTCCGGAGCCTCCTGGAGAGCCACAGCTCTAAGCTGGACCCACACAAAAAGGAGGTGCTCCTGGCTCTCGCAGACAGCCACACAGACGGGCAGATCTGCTACCAGGACTTTGTCAACCTGGTGAGCATTCTGGGAAGGGGGCGGACCTAGAGACACAGGACGTAGTTTCAGGCAACTTTTTCTTTTCTTTTTCCTTTTTTTGTTTTTTTACTGACTGCATTTGAATGGCCTCAGCTTCAACAGGTGAGAAGATACCACAATCATTGAAAGAAACAGCTCCCAACGAAATAGAGTAAGACGTGGTTGGCCTGGGAATATATACTAGGTCTCCTCAAATATGTTTCAGCAAGGACACAGTTTCCTGAAGATTTATTTTTAGTAATAGAACGAAGAAAGTTATAAACCAAGGCATTTCAGAAACACATCAGTGAAAACACCAGAGAGACAGGTTAAGCAAAATGGGTGTCTTAGGGTTCCGTTGCTATGTAGAGACACCACGACCAAGGCAACTCTTATAAAACTCTTCTAAAGGACAACATTTAATTGGGGCTGGCTTACAGTTTCAGAGGTTCAGTCTGTTATCATGGTGGGAAGCCTGGTAGAGTCCGGCAGGCATGGTGCTGGAGGAGCTGAACGTTCTACAGGTTGATCCGGAAGCAGCAGAAGACTAATAAGACACAGTGGCCAGACTTGAGCTTCTTAGACCCCAAAGCCTACCTCCACAGTGACACACTCCCTCCAGCAAGGTCACACCTACTCCAACAAAGTCACATCTCCTAATAGTGCCATTCCCTCTAGCTAAGCATTCACACACAGGAGTCTGTGGAGGCCATGCCCATTCAAACTACCACACAGCAGAGTCTTTCCTGCAGGCTTCAGATACTGACAAACAAACAAACAACAATAAAACACTCAGATGTTTGTTGTCTGATGACATTTTTAGCCTTTGGATTGATGGAATCTAGTGGTCAGTTAAGTTAATAAACTCCAAAAGGACTAGATGTGGTAGTGCACGACAGAGACAGAGGTGGACAGATCTCTGTGAGTTTGAGGCCAGCCTGGTCTGTATATCAAGTTCCAGGTCAGCCAAAGATTTGTGGAGAGATCGAGTCTCAAAATGAAAACAAAAACAAACTAAAAATAAATTCCAGAAAAGTTTTTACTTGTTAGTCATAGGATGTCGGGTCTGGTACTGAGGTGGGCAAGGAATGGTTATTTAGGAAGTTGAAGACAACTCAGGATAATTAGGCTCTGGACCTCCAACAACACTTTCTACACAGCTTCCATTCAAATGAGTCAGTTGGTCTTTGCAGACACACCTTGTTTCCTGGAATTCACACTACAAAGGTCTTGATTTCCCTTAAGGCTCCTGGCAATTTGAGTCCTTCCCGTTGTGATAACAAGGTGCCTGCACCACACCAGCCCTTTTATCCTTGGTTCCCAACATTTTTGTACAGAGTCTCTTTTTGTGTAAGGTCCTAGCTAAGGTCTAAGACTTCTTTCTGTGCACTGGCCTGGATTGGGTTGGTGGGATGTATTAGTGAACTCAGTGCTCTTCCTAGGAGCTGGGAGTGGGGAAGTCCTGGCAGGAGAAGAAGGTAGATCAAGCCAGACTTCCTAGGAAGGTAGCGTAACTAGAGGCCTATGGGCGACTTCTGGAGGGGCCATGGTTCCTGAGTCCTGCCCATTGTCTGCTATCTTTGGTGGAGCCGCACCCACTTCCTGGGAATTGATGCTGTGTTCTTTCAGAGGCAGGGTTACAATGGGCTTCAGGTGTCTCAGGCAAGCTGCATCCCCCACCTCGGATGGGCAGGACATCAGTAGACGCTCTGTGAACCAGCAAGGTGAATACCAGACTGGATTCTTGTTTCCCCATCGATGAGATGGTCTGCTCTCTTCATGTCGCCCACAGAGGAGAAAACTCTGTGAAGTTTCCTGTAATCTTAGACATCAAAGGC
This sequence comes from Tokudaia tokunoshimensis, assembly GCA_036184795.1. Classification (NCBI taxonomy): domain Eukaryota; kingdom Metazoa; phylum Chordata; class Mammalia; order Rodentia; family Muridae; genus Tokudaia; species Tokudaia tokunoshimensis. The sequence continues at coordinate 41,369,591 of BTHU01000010.1, read as the reverse complement.
CTCGATCAGGGAAGCCTGCTGTCACTGCCCCATCTTAGCTCTCTATGATGTGACTGCCCAGACAATGGCAGCTTCAATAGTCTTTCAGCTGCAGGTTGCTGCAGACTGTGGATGGAATGGTCTGCAGGAAACTACTGTAGACATTCGGGGGTTGAAGAGGACCCACTCTTCTAAGTAGACTTGGCCCAAGCTGAGCTCAGTCAAAGGCTCTCAGACTGGGCCACAGGAGTGTCATTAACATCACCAAGAAGCAGACTTGGAGCCTGACTCTGGCTTGCACCCAACCCAGCCCATAGGCAACAGGTACCTGCCCAATCTCAAGGCAAGGTGTTTCTCTCTGGCTGGCCCCATTCCAGTGGAGCCCTCTGTGGGAGCTCGTGATGAGAAGTGACATGATATTGTCACATTTTTCTGTTCAGACTCTGAGCTGGAGCAGCCTGCATTCGTGCAAAAAGGGCCACCCTGGAGCCTAGCTCTGCCCTTGTTGCCCACTCTTTGCCTCTCTTTTCCCATTTGTAAAATTAATCCAGTGCCTCACACAGGGTTTCACAAGGACCAACTATGATAAAGGACTGTATTTGCAAGTTTCTGAAACCTCCCTGCATGATTTCTGTGGCTCTCCCTGAACCAACCCAGGCAAAACAAACCACCCTTATCCAGAGGGGTGGGAATGGCTAGAAAGGCCTCACTGAGGACAGCTGGTCAGGAGAGGCTGACTTGAAGCCACACAGGGACCAGTGAGAACCAGGACTCAGGGGTGAAGAGAGGACTCTTCAAGGGAGGCTCCTACCACATGGCCCCATCTGGGCCTGGATCCTTTCAGGTGTACTCCAGAAAGAGCTGCAGACTCCTGTCCTCTGCTGGTCCCTTTCATCTTGCTTGCCTTGCCCGGATCCTCTGGCTGGATTCTCTCTCGCTGGGTCCATGGTCCAAAAAGCACATCAGTAACTATATGTCAGTAGCTATGAAGTGGCTGGCTTGGGCCAGCAGGTCTGGGTCATTTGGGCTTCTCCACCCTGGAGATGATCAGTATGATCCTGGAGAGAAAGTCAAGGATAGCACAAGTTTCTAGAAGCTGGAAGTTAGGCTAACTCCTGAGTGAAGCAGATGGAGTTCTATGAGAGCCAGGCCAGGGCTGCTGAGGGAAGGACCTGGTCTTGGTGAGGCCCGAGGCTTGTCCTATGTCCTAGGAGACACTAAGGTGTCACAGCTCTGTGGCAGGGCATTGAGTTCTGATTCTGGCAGATTCTAACAGCTGGCTGACCAAGACCTACTTGTACCTTCCCAAGCTGGTATATCTGAGGATGCTTACTCTTCCACACCTCTGGTCCTCACCTGAGCATCCCCTCCTCCAGGAGAGTCCTTGCTGAGCACCTTGGCACACACTGGCCTGGATCCCGTGTATTCTCTCAGCAGCCGTCACTCTAAACTGTGACTGTTGGTTACTTCTCTGTCCTGAGCACCACCGGCTCGGCTCCCCTGTGTCTGGCAATGGCTCTAACACTTGGGATGGGCCAGTGAGGAATGAGTGGATTGGAGGAATGTATAAGTATGAGTCTGGGTTTGAACCTATGTCATCTTAGGACTCTTGGTACCTCAGTTTCCTATTAGACAGAGAGGGGATATTCGGAGTCCTTATCTAATGGAGACACTCTGTGGGCATCAGAGGTCAACACTGTGGTATTTGGGGGGGGTTGCTGCTTAGAGCTCAGAGAAGAGGGGTTTGGCTTGCTCTGCAGAATATTATATCAGGCTGAGGTGTGGGTGGGTGCGGGGTTTCCCTGAGGCCCGGCTCTGACCCTCTCCCCACTCCATTTCCTGTGCAGCTGAGCAACAAGCGTTCCAACAGCTTCCGCCAGGCCATCCTTCAGGGAAACCGCAGGCTGAGCAGCAAGGCCCTGCTGGAGGAGAAGGGGCTGAGCCTCTCACAGAGGCTCATCCGCCACGTGGCCTACGAGACTCTGCCCCGGGAGATTGACCGCAAGTGGTACTATGACAGCTACACCTGCTGCCCTCCGCCCTGGTTCATGATCACAGTCACGCTGCTGGAGGCAAGGACCGTCCTTCGTGAAGGCAGGGCCTTCTAGACCTGGGGCTGTGTGAGGAGAGAAGTGCTGAGTGGAGGGGAGGCTGCAGACCCAGCAGCACTTGTCCTGCATGCTGGAGCCATGCTGGAGCCATGCTAGGGAACTTGTGGGTTATTGGAACCCTAGGCTGCAAAGAGAGTCCAAAGTTTTGAGGTCTTGTTTTGCTTCGATATTTTTTAAATTTTATTATTTGTGTGTCTGTGTGTCTACAAATAGAAGTGGGAGTGTCCACTGAGGCCAGAAAGAGAGTCAGGTTCCCTTGGATGCGTAATCAAAGGGTGAATTCTAGCAACCCACTCCTGTTCTCTGGAAGAGCAGTAGTCACCTTCAACTGATGAGGTATCTCTCCAGCCTCTTGCTTTGCTTTCTGGCTTTTGGGACAGGGTCTCACTATTCCCAGGCGGGTTGGGTTTCACTGTGTATCCCAAGCAGGCCTCCAGTTCTTGGTCTCCTAGCCTTGGCCTTTAGCTCCCAAGCTGGGCTGTGCCAGCTGCCTAGGCTAAGTGCTTTCAGTGAGCACTCCCGGCAAATGGTATTTGAGGCTTTTTTTTTTCTGCAGCAAAGTCCCCATAATTCCACACTTTTCTACACAGAAAAACAATGTGACAAACTCACAGATTTGGGGATTTAGCCAGAAAAACTCAGTAAAGCCAATTTATGTAATTCCTGTCCTGGAGAACTAGAACAGCAACTGCTGGCCCCTTGGGACTTCATTTCCAAACTGTAATGCAGGAGTCACAGGAGCTTCCCCACGCTGTCCCTGGAAGGACAAATACCTCCATAGACTGAGAGGATGGACAGGGGCTTCCTGATACAGAAGGACTACTCGATGGCCTCTGGGAGGGAGTGTTTATGAACAAGGAAATGAAGTGTTTGGGTTTATTTTAAAGATTTATTTATTTTATGTATGAGCACACTGTTGCTGTCCTTAGACACACCAGAAGAGGGCATCGGATCCCATTGCAGATGGTTGTGAGCCACCGTCTGGTTGCTGGGAATTCAACTCAGGACCTCTGGAAGAGCAGTCAGTGCTCTTAACCACTGAGCCATCTCTCCAGCCCAGAAATGAAGTTTTTTAAAGAACATTCTCTCTTTAGGGAATGTTCTTTAAACATACTTCTCAAAAACCAATCATTTCAAACAAAACCCATTTCTAATTTTGTTTGTTTGTTTTATTGTTTGTGCGTGTGTGTACACACGAGCTTGTCAGTGGGAAGAAAGCCTCAGATCTCCTGGAGCTGGGGATTGAACTGGGGTCCTCTGAAAGAGCAGCTCCCAAGCTGTACTTACAATCCTGTAAAAATGAGCCCTGCACAGACAAGGAACTCCCCAGGTACTCCTGACTGTGACTTGTCCCTGTGTAATGGAACTCAGCTCTCAGTTCGGCACAGGAACTCCAGTAGCCCAGCCCACTTCTGGCTCCTGCAATGATGCCTGCCTTCCCTTTGCCATTTTCATGTCTCTGGCCAGTTTTCCTCCAAAGCCATGTACTTGATTACCACCTCCGCATGAGGTCTCACAGTGCCCCTGCTTCCTCTACTGGGCCCGGGTTCGTGGCATCCTTTTTATTTAATCTGTCTGGGCTTCTTCATATTTGCAGTCCCATGAAGGGTCACCGAGAGTTCAAGGACAGGCTGGGCTAGAGAATGAAATCTTGTCTCAAAAAAACAAAACAGGAATGGGCCACATCTATGGCTTAGTAGTTAAGAGCACTGGCTGCTTCTTCAGAGACCTGAGCTTGATTCTCAGAACCCATATGGCAGCTTACGTCCATCCAAGTTCCAAGGGACCCTATACCCTCTTTGGGCCTCTGATGGCACCAGGCTTGAGCGTGGTGCACTGATAGATGTGCAGGCAAATCATCCACAGAAATAAAATAAGAAAGAAAAATATTTTTGAAGAAACTCTAAGGCAAAGGCAGGTGGATCTCTGAGTTTGAGGCCAGTCTGGTCTACAGATGGAGTTCCAGGGCAAGCAGGGCTACACAGAAAATCCTGACTTGAAAGAAAAGAAAATATCTAAAACAAACTAACAAAATAAAAAGCTCCCCTCTGTTCTTCGGGAAGAGATCTGTGTGTTGTTATGGTTTCATCCAAGCAAATGTTGCAGTGGTGTTTTTCTGAGATTTTCTTAGCTGTGTTCTTCCAACGCTTACCGTGTGGGGCTGTTTATTAACGTCTATTTGAGGACCAACAATAACGAGATACTTTGGAAGCTCTGCTTGTTGCCAGGACACCTGAATGGCATTAGGTGGCAAGAACAGCTGTGCGCGTGCGCATCAAACCTAGGCTTCATACGTGTTAGACAAGCACATTATCACTGGCCTTAATTCCCAGCCGCCTGAGCAGCATCCTGGAGAACAGGGCATATATTCTTCTGTGGTCTAAGCTATGCCCACGTCTGGTCCAGAAAGCCCAGGGTGACCTGAATTATACCACACACACACACACACACACACACACACACACACACACACCAAGTCTGTGCTGGGCCTTGAGCTGCCTCTCTGTGTTAAACTTGATGTTGGCTATTGTTGTTATTTTGTCAAGTTTAAAATGTAAATGACATTTATTTATTCATTTACTTGCTTTGTGTGTGAGGAGAGTGTGTGTGCATGGTGCCCAGGTCTAGGTGAGAGGAAGACTTGTGGGTGCCCGTTCTCCCCTTCTTCTGTCTAGAGTCCGGCACTGAGCTTAGGTTCCCAGGCTCGGTGGCAAGTGCCTTTACCCACTGAGCCATCTGGTGCCCCCCCCACCGCCATTTTTTAAAATATCATTTTGAATTTTTAAAAATTCCTTATTAGATGTATTTACTTTATGCACATGAATGTGTGTGTGTGTGTGTGTGTGTGTGCACCACATGCATGCAATGTCTGCAGAGGTCAGAAGGGAGTATTAGATCCCCTGGAACTGTCATTACAGTTAGTCATGGACTGCCATGTTGGTTAGGGACCAAACCCAAGTCCCTCACAAGAGCAACAAGTGCTCTCAACTGCTGGGTCAGCTCTCCAGCCCCTTGTTTTGCTTAACTTATTTATTTTATCTTTTGTGAGTGTGTGTGCCTGAAGATATATATGTGCTTTCGGCCCATTTTGTTGTACTTTTAAGAAAGGGACTCTTATCCTTACTGAGGATAGGAGTGCATGCTCCTAGCACTGGGAAGACAGAGGCAGGTAGATCTCTATGTATTGTATTTGAGGTCAGTCTGGTCTACAGAATGAGTTCCAGGACAGCCAGGGCTACATAGAGAAACCCTCTCTTGAAAATCCAAAAAGTAAAATAAGATATAAAAAATTAAATTAAAAAAGAAAAGGAAAGAAATGGTCTTACTCTTTATCTAGCTGCCCTCAGACTAACAATCCTCCTGTCTCCGTCTCTGGAGTGCCAGGATTAGAGCTGAATGCAGCCACCCTCAGCAGCCACTATTGAACTTGTGACCACCGGGCAGGGCGCTCTAATTACTGATACCCATTTTCAGATATGGAAAGTGAGGACAAAGTAAGTTTGTCCAAAGGAGCCAAGGTTTGTGTTCAGATTGGTTCATATTTTAAAACTCATCATCTGTATGGATTTTGAATCCTCTATATAGAAAAAGGAAGATACTTAAGCAGCTGACTTAACTCTCTCAGTGCCCAAGGCTTCAGTTTCCACAGAGCCGTAGTGACCTGAGTCTCTGATTCCAAAACAGGAAATGAGGGACACGGAGCTGCCAGCCAAGTCCGACGCCAGCAATACGATAAAATGCCAGCACTCACAGCTGGCATTGAGAGAAGAAACAGTTTGCAGTTCTTCTGTCTTAAAGAAATTCAGGTCCTTGTGTCTGGAAGGGAAAGCCCCACCCCCTGGAATTCTGCACGGTGGTAGTCCAGCTTGGTACCAGAGCATCTTTAAATGGCTCTGCATGTGCTCGATTATGAACACAGGGACACAGTGACACATTTTACAGTGAGTTTCAGAGAAATCGTCAAAGGGAATACCTTCCAGGGCCTAAATAAATGTACTTAGTCATCTGAAAAACCAATGTGTGTGGTACATACGTGAAGACAAGGAGAAACCAGAAACCGCGTGTGCTGTTGGGGAAAGTGGTGCAGCCACCAGAGAAACTGGGATTTCTCCAGAAAATGAGGCTAGGGGCTGGAGAGACAGCTGAGGAAGGGCACTGGAAGCTGGGTTTGGTTCCCAGACCTATGACGTGGCGGTTCCCAACCATCTGTAACTCCAGTTCTGAGGATCTGGGCACCAGGCACACGTGTGTACACAGACACGAATGTGGGCAGTACACTGATACACATAAAATGACAATCACTTGTTTTGTTTTTGAGACAGGGTTTCTTTATGTAGCCCTGGCTGTCCTAAAACTCGCTCTCTAGAACAGGCTGTCCCCAAAGAGATCTGCCGGCCTCTGCCCCTTGAGTGCCAGAACTGAAGGTGTGCATCACATCGCCTGGCTTCAAATAATAACTTTTAAGAAATGAAACTTAAGACTACCATCTACATAGCAATTCCACTTCAGAGTTAAAAGCAGTGACAAGAGGAGCCACTTGTCCACCTTGTTCACAGAGACATTCACAACAGCCAATAGGCGGCAGAGTGCAAGTTCCCACTGACCGATGAACGAGTTGTCAAGGTGAAGCAGATGCGTAGAGCGGAATGTTATTCAACCTTTAAGGCAGCTGCCTAGTTCTGTTCAGCATGATAGGGTTTCCTGTGAGCTCAGCACTTGGAACACTGAGGCAGGGGGATCGTGAATTAGCAGCCAGGCTGGGCTGTCTAGTGATTCTAAGCTAACCTGGGCTATCTAGCAAAACTCTCTCATAAAAAGGAAAGAAAGTAAGGAAACTGACATGTGGTAGAGTGCAGATCAGCCTTGAGAATAGACACTGTAGCAGGGTGGTGGTGGCACACGCCTTTAGTCCCAGCACTTGGGAGGCAGAGGCAGGAGGATTTCTGAGTTCGAGGCCAGCCTGGTCTACAGAATGAGTTCCAGGATAGCCAGGGCTACACAGAGAAACCCTGTCTCAAAAAAGGAGGGAGGGGCGTGGTGCAATCCTGCTGCATGTGTTGCAGCCCCAGCTGCGGGGTGCACTGGGATGGGCAAGTTGGTGGTAAGGTAGAGGTGTGTATGGGGGTTCAGGGAGGGAAGCAGGGGGTTCTTGATCATAGGTACAGAGTTTCAGTTCTGCAAGATGAAATGCCCTTTGTGCACAGGGAATAGTGAGGGTAGCACAGCGAGAATGTACTTGCTGCCATTCAACAGTATTATGAAAACAGGCTACGATACTAGGTAGGCTGGCAAGATGGCACACAGATGTAGAGACACACTCACACACTTATACTAAAAAAAAAAGAATTTATAGATTCTAAATTTATGTCTATTCTACCACCATGTTTTTATTTTTATCTTTATTTTTTCTAGTTTAGTTTTATTTTTAAGAAACCAAGCTTTGCCGGGCAGTGATGGCACAACTTTAATCCCAGAACTCTGGAGGCTGAGGTGGGGGGAATCTGGGAGTGAGAAGCCAGCTTTGTCTGCGAAGTGAATTCTAGGACAACTAAGGCTACATAGAGAAACCCTGTCTTGGGAAAGAAAAGAAGAAAAAAAGAAATCAACCTATACAAAGTGAGAGAGTGAGCTTTTACTGGAGTTAAGATTTAAACCCTCCTGCCAAAAACATCACACCCACCAAGGAAGCATGGGTGAAGAGATCCAGTGACCCCATTACACAGTTCAGACAGAAGTACAGAGAGATGCTCTCTGATAAGTGGGTGCTGGCTATGGGCTCCTTTCATTCTCTGGGAGGGTGGGCTGACAGCTCCCTGTCACGACCTCAGTGCCGTCAGCACGAGGGCCATCCTGGGCAGTCCTGTGTCTAGTAACTGGCCCCTCCACTGCTCTTCTTCCAGGTTGCCCTTTTCCTGTACAATGGGGTGCTACTGGATCAGTTTGTGCTGCAGGTGACGCACCCTCGATACCTGAAGAACTCCCTGGTTTACCACCCGCAGCTTCGTGCACAGGCTTGGCGCTATGTGACATACATCTTCATGCATGCAGGGTGAGTATCTCTTCATGATCCCTTCAGAAGAGTGAGTGGGGCTGAAATATATCTCAACATATTATATACACGTTTACATATGTGTGCTTTAAAATTAATTAGGTGATCAGTTTATTTTAATGACTTGGATGCAGATCTCAGATAGCTTTTTTTTAAAGATTTATTTATTTATTATATGTAAGTACACTGTAGTTGTCTTTAGACACTTGAGAAGAGGGAGTCAGATTTCGTTACAGATGGTTGTGAGCCACCATGTGGTTGCTGGGATTTGAACTCTGGACCTTCGGAAGAGCAGTTGGTGCTCTTAACCAGCCCCCTGATGTAGCTTCTTTAAACACCTCCAATACCAAACACACCAGTCAGTTGTTAAGTGTGTGTGGAAAAGGAGGAGAGAACAGAATGCTGAGAGCCAGCAATGGGATTGGTACACACATGTAACGGTACGGCTCTATGCACTTTGCAGAGGTAGGCTGAAATGTTCTATGCTTCCTAGTGGCCAAAGCAGAAAGGGTCATGTGACTAGCCACCACAGTTGTTCATCTGTGTGTGTGATGAACAAAGGAAAGGACTAATTTATTGCAGCAACTGATTTCTCATCATAGTCTGTCCAGGGGAAGAAAGTCTAGGGGCCCCTCTTCCCAGCCCTGAGAAGCTTGGAGCCAGTGAAGCAGGCCCATTCTCATGCCAGGAAGGACAACCTTCCTCTGTAAGACTTTAAGAGAAGATGATGCATTGCTAAGTTCCAAGAGGACTCTAATGCATCAAGATGTTTTGAGGCCATCTTTGTTCTCGGGCTCAGTAGTGCTTGTGAAAAGCCAGAGGGAGCCCAGAGCTGGGGAATGGGGCAGGTCAAGCTGACCAGACAACTGGGCTGTGACCAAGCCACTCACTGCCACTTTCTGAGCCTTGGCGTCTTGCAAGTTAACCCCTGGAGCTGCTAGGTCCTGGGCATGGATAGTCCCTGTCACAGCGGCAGATACAGACTACCTGCCTGCCACCACCACCAGGTCCCTTATGTGTATTCTGTCCCAGCAGGAAGGAATTTTTTTTCCATGACAGTCAAGTCCCCTCCACAGCCCATGAGCTGCTCAAAGGCAAAGAATGAGGCTCGCACCAACCTTCTGGCTCCTGGTATCTTAGCACACGGCATTTGCCAGGTGAATTAATGACTGTGGTCTGTCACAGGGTGGAACAGCTGGGACTCAATGTGGTGCTGCAGCTGCTGGTAGGGGTACCCCTGGAGATGGTGCATGGAGCCACCCGAATTGGGCTTGTCTACGTGGCTGGTGTCGTGGCAGGTAGGCAGGTGGGCCCTGTGGTGTGATCCTCCCCAGCGAGGTCAGAGGAGATCCCATGGGTGGTACAAGCCCAGGCTTCCTGGGCACACACAGATCCTCATCTCTAGGGTCCCTGACTCAGAACTGTTCACTAGGCATATTTCCCACAGCTACCCAGACAGGGAGGTATGTCCTGGAAAGTGGGCAGAGCATATGATTGGAACAGGACTGCTAACAAAGTTCCTGTCATCAGACTCCCATGTTCCAGATGTGTAAGCCTGGGGAAATGCCTTGGTCCCTTTCAAGCTTGTAGAATGAGCTAATGAGAGCTGCCTGCTGTTGTTGGGAGGCTTCCTGTGTAGTGAGAGGCTCCTCTCACTGTGTAGTGTGCAGGACAACACCCAGGTCATCAGTGGCGTGGACGAAGCCAGGCAGCGTTTTGGCCAAGGCACATCTGAACCCATAGGGAGCTTTCTCTTCTATCCAGACCAGCCAAGGATCCCTCTGAGGATAGGACAGTCTGGTCTAGGAGGTAGTGGATACCCCTGTCAGAAGAAGTCTGTGTGTCTGACCTGGGAGTGGGGTGTGAGTGAATTCTCCAGGAGTGCTTCCGGAGCACTGGATCTCTCCTGTGATACCTCCAACTGAGAACCTAAAGCCTCCTCAGCTCCTCAGCGCGCATGCTCTCTCTCTCTCTCTCTCTCTCTCTCTCTCTCTCTCTCTCTCTCTCTCTCGGTGTGTGTGTGTGTGTGTATGTGTGTTTAAGATCTTAATCCTTTCTGAGTGGCATTAATATTGTCCTCAAGAGAGCTGGGCAGCCTTGGCCTTGTAAACAAGAGGCAGTCAGTGATGAGAGCGACTTCAGAGCAGGAAGGCTCCCACTCTACCCCCAACACTAGTCTGTAGACCCTGAGCAGGGGGCGGGGTGGGGCAGGGCAGGACCCAACACCCTCTCAGCACTGTCCCTACCATCTGTGCCCAGCTCCTTGCACATTGGACAGCACCCTCAAAGCCTTTCCTTGAATCCAGCACCTTCTATGTCCTTAAAAGAGGTCGAGTGAGCACCTCCAGGTTCCAGACTTCTCTCTCAGCCACCCACACACCTTCCAATCACGCCACCTGGGGATTTATGGCTTCTGTACGTTCCCTACCTAATTTCTCAGAGTCCCAGATGTTAAATGGCAAGGAACAGGAAGGCACTCGTAACACTTGCAGTTAGTAGTCAATTAGACTCGGGGTGCCAATAACTTGGAAGACAGAAGTGAGATTCAAAATGACTCAGCCCTCACCCAGAACAGATGACACAGTGGGGAGACGGCACAAGCATCCCTCCACAGTGATGTCAGTGCAGACTGGGAAGGTGCAGACAAAAGCAAGACACGTCACCAAGATATGAGGCTGTGGGGCTGCAGCAAGGAGCCAGGGGCACACAGTACTCTGCTGAGCCATTGATTCAGGCCAGAGGCCATTCTGGTCGCTACAAATCATGTCATTGACCCCCACAATGTTGTGGATTGTGCTCCCTACATGGCTCCCCCTCCATATCTCCAGAGGGAAGCCCTTACAGACAGATAACCCTTGACTAGAGAGTTAAGTCTTATGGCCAGCATGCCGAGTCCTCATCACCACCCCATGTGGGCAAGCCTTTCTACCTGCTGTGGGTACAGAGCCCAAGGCTGAGGTTTGGTGCAGCATATTCCTATAATACCAGAGGATCAGAAGTTCAAGACCAGCTTGGGCTACACAGTGGAAGAGAAACAACAAAACAAACAACAACAACAACAAAAACAGAAGCCAGCGTTTAGAGGAACAAGTGACTTGCCCAAGAAGACACAGCTTCTGTGTAAGTGGTGAAGCTGGTCTCCCACACAGGCTCTGTGACCCCAAAGATTGCCCTGTTTGTACAACCGCAGTATGATGAGGGCCAGAAGGCAGGCCTTTGCTTTTGTGTAGATAATCAAAAACCGAGGGAGGGCATTGATCAGTATCTGACCCTGCTTTAATCCCTGACCCGTGAAGCAGTTTCAAACCCAAGGCCATCCTATTTATCAAGTGATGGCTGACACATCTACCATACTCAGGCTTGTGATGCAGGTCTTATGTGTCATCACCAGTATATGTCACAATTTTGTAAGGTTTATAAGGTGTCCCTGGGCACTCCCATTGTATAGGTTATTCAGAAAGGTGAGATAAACTCTTCTAAGTAATCAAATTAGGAGAGAGCCCTGTACACTGTATCCTGTCCTGTGACTGACATGAGAGATCAACAGTTACATCACTAACAATCTTTTAAAGCCCATATCTTAGCACGGCATGTGGGAGCGCTTAGCTTATACCTGCAATCTCAACATGTGGGAGGTAGAGGTAGGAGGACCAGGAGCTCAAGCTCATCCTTGGCTACATAATGACTTAGAGACCAGTTTGAGCTATGTGAGTTACTGTGTCAAATACAAACAGGGCACCAAAGTGTATCAGCAACATTTTGTTACAGAGTTTGTTGACGCCAATATGCATCCCTAGAGCTCAGCACCTGTTAGGTAATAAATATTTGTAGAGTAGATGAAAGAATGCATGAATAAATAAAGAAACATTGCTTAGAGGTAAATGTTCTGCCAGTATTAATTTTGGTTTTTCCTGATGGCCAAGGGAGGTGTTGGAGAACACCTGCCTTCAAACTTTTCAGGATAGAACCACTGCGGCTGGGCGGTAATGGCAGGGCCATCAATTCGCCTGCGTGATGGCATGGACCCAGAATGTGTTTTTGGAGACCAGCCTCTGGTCTGTGCTGTGGAGAGGTGAGGCGTGGCACTCCATCTTGCCATTGTCTTCCTGGCTTCTGACCCTACCACCTCCGTGGGATGTGTCCTGACCTCAAGACCTGTTAGCCAACAAGTTAGGAAGGGATCCTGCCTGGTTCACAATCTCCCTTGGTGTCTTTTATTACTCTGAATGTGTAGATCCTTTATTGTTTGGTTCTGGCCAGTCTGTCCAGGCCCTAACTGATGCAGGGACCTTAGAAAAGTCTTGGAAGGTGATAAAGATTATAAAATGAGACAGTTTTGTAAGTTTGTTATCTAAGCACTCAGGAGGCAAAGCAGGAGGGTCTCAGCAAGTTCAAGGCCAGCATAGGGTCTAAATAAAGCCTTTAAATATGTCTTGTTTCGTTTTGTTTTTCAAGACAGGGTTTCTCTGTGTAGCCCTGACTGTCCTGGAACTCACTCTATAGACCTGGCTGGCCTCAAACTCAGAAATCCGCCTGCCTCTGCTTCCCAAGTGCTGGGATTACAGGCATGTGCCTCCACTGCCTGGCTAAATATGTCTTTAAAAGATACATATGTTTCAGTTCAAAATCAAAGCCCAAAGCCCCTGGATCTTTAGCCAAATTCAATACGTGGGGCCATTGAATTCCTGATCAGGGAAGAACTGTGGAGCCCCCTCTCCTTGTGGGGACAGATAGCTTTGCTCCCCAGGCCCCACCCCACATAGCCATAGGGCTTTCTGCTCTGCCCAGTGACTTAGGGAGCCCAGGAATCATTGAAAACTAGGTTTCATTGTTCAGAATATAAAACGCTTTACACCTTTACATCTCATACATGTGAATACTAAAGCCAAAAGAATTTAGGACCAATGCCTCAGTCGCACAACTGGTCAGTCTCATCCCCATTCCACACTCCTGCTAGGATTCCTAGCTGGCCCCTGGCCCAAGGGTCAAGACTCTAAACACAGGGAGGGTGAGGGAAAGGTCAGTGCTGTGTAGGCTTGACCCTGGCAGGGCCCTTCTGTCCCTGGAGGCTGCCCTGATGCATCTCTGACCCTGACTGCTCTGGAGCACAGAGAAGGAGCTGATCTGCGTGCATGTGTCAGAGAGGAAAAAGACCAGCTGGGTGAAGCCAGGCTTGCTTGCTGCAAACAGTAATTAATGAGGAGCTGGCTTGGGCAGCTGGCCCCAAGCTGTCCTGCAATGCGGCCCTCACACAGTAGCCAAGGGAGTGTGGGAATCTTTTGTCATGCAGATCATGCTGCCTGCTTGTTTGTTACCCTGGGATTCCCCCTACCCACCCCCCACCCCCCCCTTGCTTTGGGATATTTATGGCTGAACCCCTGGATAGGCCAATAAAAGGGAGAAGTTATCCTATAGTAGTTAGATACCAAATTAAGCCCAAAGAAAAATAGGACAAAGGTAAAGGAAGATTTCTAGCTGCCAAGAACTGGGAGAAGGACTTGAGAGTCCCTGGGTCATGATAGCTTGGGGTTTGCCTGTTTTTTCCAGAGAAATTACATCTTGTTTGATAGCAAGAATTGGTCATAGGGACTTGGAAAGGGGGTATCAAGAGGCAGGTGGTCTGGGTGCTCCCGTGGGGATCTCTTTCCATATCTCCATCCAGATGGTCTTAGGTCCTAGTTCAGGAACCCCCTCCTAAGGTGTTTCACCTTTGCGAAACTTGCAGATTTGGGCTTTCAGCCTGTTCCTCCTCTCCTGAGGCTAATTGACTCCTGAGCCTGCAGGCATTTTCCAAGCCTGGTTTCTGCTTGCTCACCCAGGCCAGCCGCCACTCACCCTCTGTGGCCTGGGCTCTGCCTCCTAGTTATTTTTAGTCTCCTGTGTCCTTCCCTGGAAGCCAAAGCATTGATCACACTAAATGCGACCAGAACAATAAATTTCCCATCTCCTCTCTGCCCAGCTCCTAGGAGCAAAGTTTGTCAAATCACACACACACAGTCACAGAACTGCCCTCTCCCCAAGGGTGTGACGTCATCACTGTCCCCAGAGTGTAATGTCACCCTTCTCTGGACTTTCAAGGACATTCTCCCTGGGGAAGCCCCACGTGGGAGGTCTCTTGTGCTTTAGCTTGGTTGGCAGGGGGTGGGAGGTGATGCTAAGCAAGTTTCTAGATTCTGCTGAGCAAAGGGACCAGTGGAAGGAGCAGAAGCCACCTCTGAGGTAGTGTGATGTGGCTGCCACTCCGGCCGAGAGCACAGGCCTGATCGGCATGGCTTTCAGACTGGAGAACTGATCTGTGACTGAGGGCTTCCCCAGACTTTTCTTAGGCACTAAGTTCAATACCTGGCCTTGGAAGGAAGGAGAAGGATTTCTGTGTCAGGCAGAACAGGATTCAAATCCTAGTTCCAGCACTTCCCACTGGAAAACTGAGGTGAGAGCCTTCTCTTATGTCTAAGGTGAGGCTCTTAGTGCCTCTTCAAAAGCCTTCAAGGTGGAAAAGAGCCTCATGGGTAGGAGGGAGGAATATGTACATCCTGCCTGCCCGTGTAGGACACCTTCTGTTCCCTGGGGCAGTTTTGTGACACCACCAGATGTTGCTGAAGCAGGTGACTTGGTTTGGGATCAGTCCCAGTTGGAGCCAGTCAGGCTTGTCCTTAGAATCTTGGTTTCCCATCAGTAAAAAGGAGAAAGCTGAACACGGGGTTAGTCCCACCATACACAGATCTTCTGAACAGTCTAGAGGAAGCTGCAAGGCAGCGTGGGGTGGAAAGGGGAGGAGATAAAGGCTGTTGCTGTAGAGTGGTCCTGCTCCCGTGACGGAATGTGAGGGCTGGGAGGCTGGGCTGCACAGTGAGTCCAGCACTCTTGATGGTTTTCACTCTCTCTGTGCCAGGCTCCTTGGCGGTGTCTGTGGCTGACATGACTGCACCTGTCGTGGGCTCTTCCGGAGGGGTGTATGCGCTGGTCTCTGCCCACCTAGCCAACATTGTCATGGTGAGCAGTCCCTGTTCCCTGTGGGTCTTCCTATCTCTCCTCTGTCATCACTGGGCTTGGACATACATCCTCTATAGTTCTCTCAGCCCAGGCCTGCCGAGTGCCAGGCTAGCCCGCTGGCAACATGGTTCATACCTACCTCTTCCTCTGCAGACCCATTTTACCTGGGTCCTTCCCAGATGAAGTCATACTTTCTAGGGCCAGGCTTGGCCTACAAGTGCGCCTGTCTCCCTAGACCACCCATTTCCTCAAAAATTGTTAACAAATCTGGCTACTAGTGCCTTAGTTAGGGTCATCATTGCTGTGTCAAAACACAATGACCAAAGCAAGTTGGGGAGGAAAGGGTTTGGCTTACACTTCCATATCACTGTTCATCACTGAAGGACGTCAGGACAGGAACTCAAATCAGGCAGGAGCTGATGCAGAGGCCATGAAGGGGTACTGCTTACTGTCTTGCTCAACCTGTTTTTTTAGAACCCAGGACCACCAGCCCAGGGGTGGCACCATCCACAATGGCTAGGCCCTCCCTCATCAATCACTAATTAGGAAAAGGTCCCCACAGGCTTGCCTACACCCGATCTTATGGAGGCATTTTCTTAATTGAGGTTCCCTCCTCTCAGGTGATGTTAGCTTGTATCAAGTTGCTATAAAACTATCCAGCCCAACTAGTGTGCATGGCCATTAGAATTCTTTGTCATACATAGATCATACAAAATAAGAGGACTTTGGGGCTGAGGAGCTGAGTTAGTCCATAAAGCACTTTTCATACAGGCGTGAGGACCTGAGTCTGGATTCCCTAACACCTACAGAAACAGTGCATACCTGTGAACACAGCTCTGCAGAGGCAGAGCGGCAGATGCCGAGAGTACGTACACACACACACACACACACACACACACGCACACGCACACGCACACGCACAGGAAAATAAATACGCATAAATAAGAGAGCCTTAATGAGGGGCTGGAGAGATGGCTCAGTGGTTAAGAGCACCGACTGCTCTTCCAGAGGTCCTGAGTTCAATTCCCAGCAACCACATGGTGGCTCACAACCATCTGTAATGGGATCTGATGCTTATTCTGGTGTGTCTGAAGACAGCTATAGTGTACTTATATACATAAAGTAAATAAATCTAAAAAAAAAGAGAGCCTTAATGATCATGTCAGCAGGCTTCTCAAGTAGAAAGACAGACCTTGTAAGAGTAAGTGACCTGTCCAAGGTCATGTCCCCACTCCCCACTTCCTGACAGCCATATGGGTGCTGTCCCCTGCTCCAGCTCCTCACACAGTTAGGGTCCTGTTCTCTTTCCTTCCATCTTATTTGCTACACAATTTTAGGGATATGAGCATGGACCAAGGAGACAGGCAACCTAGGCTGGAATCCCTGCTGTCCAATCCTAAAAGGTTACCTGGGTCAGATCACTCAATGCTTTGTACCTTGGGCTCTGCACCTCTAAAATGAGGTGATATGTAATGATTGAGAAAAAAAATGAAAATAAGCACTTGAATATTAACTTAATTCCTCATTCCTTACAAAAGAACCCAGGTAGACTCAGACTAAGAAGGGCCTTAGCATGTTGAAGACCCTGTGGTAGGGAGCTTGTCTAGTTTAGAGACGGATGGAGGCCTCTTGAATGGGACTCAGCTGTCCTCACACCCTAGGAGCCTCTCTGCATTGTACACATATTCCCCTGTGCCTGACATACTCACGCCACCTACATGATTTGGGCATAGGAAAGAGAGCCCAGGAAAGGTGACAGATCCCCGGGAGTCCCTCCTGCTCCCCGCCCTGTTTACTGTCACCTTTGTTTCCCACAAAGCACTTTGGGATGCTTGGGTGTCACAGTTTTTTGGAGTCTCTACATTCTCCAGTGGTGTCATCAGGGTTTTTGGAGTTTTTGTTTTGGTTGAGCAAACCATTGCCACATTGTCTAGGATGTCCTGGAACTCATAATCCTACCTCAGCCTTCCAAATGTGAAATCTGACTTCTCTTTCTCCCTCCCTCCATCTTTCCCTTCCTTCTCTCTTTCCCTTCTCCTCCTCTTCCTCCTTCTCCTCTTCCTCTTCTTTTCTTTTGGGTGGTGGTTAGGGTGTCCCATGACAGCCTGGGACTCACCGTGTAGTCCAAGCCAACCTCAAACTTGTGGCAAATCTCCTGCTTCAGCCTCAAGTGCTGGCAGCCCAGCACACCCTACTAGAATCCTTGCTTTCTAGATCAGCGCCTTGCTTGCTGTGCTCGCTGCCTCAGTCTGAACACTACCTTCTCCTCCTCACCTCCACCTTTGTGAGGTGAGAGGAAGAGAGGGAGAGAAAGGCACTGAGTGACTACATTTGCTACTGGTGTAAATTCTGGCAACTTCCAGTGTGTGCTAGCAGAGAGACTGAGGGTGGGTGTAGGCGAGTACGCCTGAGTGTGAGACTAGGATGGTTGTGGGTGAGCATGCCTGAGTGTGAGGGTTTAGGATGTGTTCCCCTTTACACACACAGCTCAGTCTGCCGGGGGCTACCTCACATGGCCCTTCTAAATGGGTCATCCTCTATCAATTCTGTCTTTCCTCAGACACAACTATTCCTCTGAAATCTCCCTCCTCCCCCTCCTCCCCCTGCCCCAATTCCTCTCAGCTGAAGAAGGAAATACTGACCTTCTCCCTCCTATTCCTGCAAGATAGGGATGGGGACAGGGATGGTGGGGGGTTCTGAGCAGGCACAGTGGAAAGAAGAAAAAGGCAGGAGTTTATGATGATCTGCCCACTCCCTGCCTCATGGGAAGCAGTTGTGGTACCCTAGAAGTTCTGGTGGGGAGGACAGTCCGCTCAACACTGAAGGGCAGGCCACAGGCACCCAGGGGCCTGGGAAACAGTTTTGTTCAGTGTACACTTCTGTCTGGTGAGCAGTCCATGGCCGTGGAGATGAGCAGTTCCATTGGAGACCTTCATGCCTTTCCCGAAGAAAGCAGTTCCCTGCCTGCCTCCTGGGAGCTGATAGTCCTTGGACTTAATGTAATGTACTTCCATATCCCCCTAACAATCAAGGGACTGCTTTTGCCTTTAGCTCAATGTTGAGAAATGGCACACACCTTTAATACCAGCATTTGGAAGGCAGAGGCAGTTGGATCTCTGTGAGTTCAAGGCCAGACTGGTCTACATATTGAGTTCCAGGACAGTCAGGGCTACATACATAGAGAGACCCTGTTTTTAAAAAAGTACCACTTGGGCTGGAGAGATGGCTCAGCGGTTAAGAGCACCAACTGCTCTTCAGAGATCCTGAGTTCAAATCCCACAACCACATGGTGGCTCACAACCATCTGTAATGGGATCCAATGCCCTCTTCTGGTGTGTCTGAAGACACCTAGAGTGTACTTACATATAATAAATAAATAAATCTTAAAAAAAAAGTACCACTCCTGTGACTGAGGAGTGTTTAAATAGTATCAATTTCATATACTTCAACCTAATAGATACACCGTTGATTTACTTCCAAAATCAGGGCAGTGTGTTTTTTTATTCACTAGGCAGCATCTCGTCAGAGCAAACGGTGATCAGAAAAACTGTGGATTTGACAGTCAGTCAGTCTGGATTTGAGAGTCATTTGATGGCTGGGTCTGTCACTGTGAGCTCCTGGGGCTCCCATTGCTGTCATAAGGTAGTCGTTAGAAAGGTATGAACAAACAAACCAAAACATACTTTCCACATGGCAAACCACGATTCCACAGTGAGAACCTGTGTGAACATATGCATGCATACTTGTACATGTAACTTATTACATTTATGTTTTATTTTGTGGGAGAAGACAGGGGTGCATGTGCACCATGGTGCAGTGTGGATATCGAAGGACAACTTCTGAGAGTCAGTTCCTTCTTCCTGTGGTTCCCCAGGATTGAACACAGGCTTGATGGCAGACGCCATTCCTACTGAGCCATCTTGCCAACTTCATATGTGATTAATTAACGTATGAATTACACTTCATATCTACAGAGAGAAATCAGAAAATGTGTTCTTAAAGCTTCTGCTATATCCCGGAGAAATGTGTGGCACCTCTGTTCTCAGGACTAGCTGTTAAATTTGAGATTTTGCCCTACATAAAAGTATGTCTTGTGGTTGTGGTAGTACACACCTGTAATCCTGGCATTTGGAAGGCTTAGGCAGAAGGATCAAGAGTTCAAGGCCAGCCTAGGCTACATAGAACAAAACATGTCTCAAAAGCGAAACAAGGATCTGGGAAGGTGACTCAGTAGGTAAAGGGTTGGCTGCAGCAGCCTAAGAACTTGAGTCCAGGCGCCAGGACCCGGCAGAGCTGGGTGGTAGCACATGTCTGTGACTCCAGTACTCCTCCAAGGAGATGGGAGATGAGACAAGACAATCCCCAGAAGCTCATGGACCAGCAGTAGCAAACAGTGAAGACCCTGTCTGAAAAATGTGGAAAAGGTCCTTCACCTTCACATCCGCACCATGGCAAACGTGTGTCTTCACTCACAGTCAGACATACAGAAGCACATATATGTACACATGGGCACACACACAAATAGCTTAATAAACCCTGAAAATGTGTGTGTGTGTGTGTGTGTGTGTGATTTTTAAAAAACTTCCAGTTTACACCAAAGAATTAAAGTCAGAAACTATTTCAGCCAAAGATGTGGCTCAGAAAAAGGCTTTCAATCAAGACTTCTTATTTTAAACACTGGAAATAGATCCACCTGATGGAATAATTTATTAATTGCCTGCTGCTGCGCCCGTAAGCCACAGTTCCATTTCTAAATATGCAACCTATTTACTTACACTTTGCTGTGTGTTCGATGTTTTCCTAAAATATTTGAGAAGCAAATCTTTGCAAACTGAAATTCATTGTCAAAGCTCAAGAAAGATAGCTGCTAAAAACAAAGAAAAAAACCTCTGCCATAAGGTTTATGTAGTTAAATGAAGAGCCTTTGTAAGGAGAGATAAACCACCCTCATTTATGTGTCATGCTTACATGGTGTGTGTGAGTGTGTATCTGTGTGCGTGTGTGTGAGTGATTGTGTGTGTGTATATATGTGAGATTGTATGTATGTGATTGTGTGTGTGATTGTGTATTGTGATTGTGTGTGTAAGTGTGTGTATATGTGTGATTGTGTATGTGTAAGTGTGTGTATATGTGTGAATGTGTGAGTGATTGTGTGTGTTTGTGTGTATGTGTGTGTGTTGTACTGAGCATTGAACCCAGGGCCTCACACACGCTAGGCAAGTGCTCTTAATTGGTTAGGTGAACATGATGTGAGGGAGTCTGGTTCCTTTTTTGTTCTGTGGCTGAGTCACTATCTTACCCTATGGGTCTGTGG
Organism: Tokudaia tokunoshimensis; assembly: GCA_036184795.1. NCBI lineage: Eukaryota > Metazoa > Chordata > Mammalia > Rodentia > Muridae > Tokudaia > Tokudaia tokunoshimensis. The sequence continues at coordinate 41,349,145 of BTHU01000010.1, read as the reverse complement.
GAGAAAATGGAATTAAAGGGCCTGTGAAAGGTCTGGTTCCCCAGGGGCCTGGCTCTTCCACACTTAAATCAGAGGCAGCGCCTGCTGTGTGAGACTCCTTTCCTGGTGTTCCAAGGCATTCATTTCTGTAAAGGGAATAATGGGTCTGTAAAACTAAGCAGCCTAAGGGCAGGGAAGACTAATTTAACCCTTTCACTGCTGGGAGATTGGAATTCCCTTGGCTCCCTGAGCAGCTGGGTAGAGAAGAAAGGCAGACAAAATGTTTCACAATCTCTTAGAGGGTGCTTGTGGACTGGGGGCGGGGGTGGGGGGGAGTAACATGAAATTGATATGGCAGAGTGAACTCATCATGTTTTTCCAGGGTCTGGATTAGACTGAGATTTTACATTATACTAAGATTAGACATTGATAGGATACCCATATCATATAATTAGAATTTTATACTTGTCAATTTGTTTCATTCTCTTTTTTAATATTTATTTATTTATTTATTTTATGTATATGAGTACACTGTAGCTGTCCAGATGGTTGTGAGCCTTCATGTGGTTGTTGGGAATTGAATTTAGGACCTCTGCTCGCTCTGGTCAGCCCCTCTCGCTCAGTCCCTGCTTGCTCTGGCCCAAAGATTTATTTATTATTATAAATAAGTACACTGTAGCTGTCTTCAGACACACCAGAAAAGGGCGTCAGATCTCATTACGGATGGTTGTGAGCCACCATGTGGTTGCTGGGATTTGAACTCAAGACCTCTGGAAGAGCAGTCAGTGCTCTTAACCGCTGAGCCATCTCTCCAGCCCCAATTTGTTTCATTCTTTACAATCATCTGATAAAGTTGGTGATTGACATAGGGACTGTTTGGGTCAAATTCACAAACAAGGACACTGGAGAAAAGGGAGCTAAGAGCCTCCCCAGTGATGGCTAGTACTTGGGAAGCAGAGGTCAGCAGATCCCCCAGTTTGAGACCAACCTGGTCTACAAAATGAATTCCAGGACAGCCAGAATTACACAGAGAAACCCTGTTTCGAAAAACAACAAAAAAAAAATCTTTATTGTTCTTATTTATATGTCTGTGTGAATAGATGGCACGCATGTGCCTATGGGAGCCAGAAATCATAGGTTACTTGGAGTATAGTTACAAGATGGTTGTGAGCCACCCAAAGTGAGTGCTAAGAACTACCGAGGTCTTCTGAAAGACAAATATTCAGTCTTAACCACTGAGCTGTTTCTCCAGCCCCCAAACGACCATCTATTAAAAAAATTATTTATTTTAGGTAAGTGGGTGATTTGCCTGCATGCACATATGTGCACTGCCTGAATATCTAGTGCCTGGGGAGGCCAAAAAAGGGCATGGAATCCCCTGGAACTGGAGTTCCAGGCAGTAGTGAGTCCCTGAGTCGGTGCTGGGGAATCAAACCCAGGTCCTCTGAAAAAGTTGTCAGTGTTGTTAACCACTGAGCCATCTCTCCAACACCCAAAATTCACTTTAAAAAAAAAATGTGCACTGGTGTTTTGCCTGTGTGTATGCCAGTGTGAGGTTACCAGGTTCCCCTGGAACTGGAGTTCCCAGCTCCATCTCCCTAGCCCCTCGTTTCTTGCTTTTTAGTTCTTTCAAGGCAGGGTTTCTCTGAATTTCTCAGTGTAGCCTGGGTTGTCCTGGGACTTACTTTGTAGACCAAGCTGGCCTCAAACTCACAGAGATCTGCCTACTTCTTCCTCATGAGTGCTGGGATTAAAGGCATGGGCTTTTACCACCCAGCCAGAATTCACTTCGTAATAAATCATTTTCCTTTCTTCCATCCCTGCCTCCTTCTTCTTTCTCCTGGGACTAGAACTCAGGGTCTTATTCTTGCTAAGGAAACTCTCCTGCCATTCCACCTCCTTCCTTCCTCATGTAACCATTACATGTCCAGCCAGGGGCAGCAGACAGCCCCTTGCCATCTAAAGCTTTTTTTTTCTTCTGAAACTGAAGCATGTGCCTGTGCTCCTAGCATCTGAAGGCCATGTGGCCTGCCACCTTCAGGCGCAGAGGCATGAGGTCCACTTCAGGGACTGGGTTCCTGGTCTATGAGAAGCACTGACCCCTCTTTTATTCCCTGTCTCTGTGGTAAAGTGCCTTGATAGACACTAACAGTCCCTGTGTCACCCTGCCATCTGCTTCTAAAGAGGATCCAGCAAGCAGATGTTAGGCTTTGTCGTTTAAGAGGGCCGTGTGTGCCCACCTCGCTAATGAAGAGGGCTGGCTGTGCACCGGGTCTCAGCGTGCTTCCTGGGGGGGAGGGGACCTGGAACTTGCTATCTTCCAGCCCTCCCAGCTGATCCTCTCCTCCTCCTCTACCTCCTAGTCTTCTTTAACTCTGAAAGATTTTAAGTTTATTAAATACAAAACACCTGTTATTTACAAAGCAATTAGAAAAATAACTTACCAGACAGTACATTTTAAAATACTTTTTACCTGTTTTATTTTATTCACTTCTGTGTCTGGGGCTGTGTGTACCATGCTGCATGTGTCGAGGTTAAAGGACAATTTGCAGGAATCACTTCTCTTCCCTCTGTAGGTCCTGGGGGTCAGATTTAGCTTATATTTGGCAGCAAGCCATCTAGCCAGCCAATGAGTATGTTTTTTTTTTTAAAAAAACCCACAAAAGTATAACTGTGCATTTTTGTTTTTTTGTTTTTTTTTTTTTTCAAGACAGGGTTTCTCTATGTACCCCTATTCTGTCCTGGAACTCACTCTGTAGATCAGGCTGACCTTGAACTTGGACATTCATCTGCCTCTGCCTCCCAAGTGCTGGGATTAAAGGTGTGCGCCACCTCTGCTTTTCTGTCTTCCTTCCTTCCTTCCTTCCTTCCTTCCCTCCCTCCCTCCCTCCCTCCCTCCCTCCCTCCCTCATCCTCCTCTTCCTTCTTTTGGTTAGGAACCCTTTTCTTTATCTTAAGAAAATGAAACTCCTAGAAGTTATAGCTTGTTCACAGCATTAAGACATTAGAATTCTTTGAGCAAGTTCTGATTAAGAAAAAAGAAATTTTCCTCTACAGTTTTTCCAAGGCTTGTTTCCTCCAAGTCCCCCACTATTCGGTGCCCCTGTGAAGTTTACAACCCTAAAGCAAAGTGAGCCTTGCCCTGGAGCAGGACCTGGGACAGCCAATGGGGCAGAGCGAAGGGATGGGAGGGAACTGAAGTCCCTGGCTGTACCTAGCTCCCTCTTTAGCCAGGCTAACTCGCTCCAGGAAGAGCCTAGGCGCCTCCCTGCTGTGTGCTTGCTTCCGTGTAAGTGGGATTGTACTTTGAATGCTCTGCAGAGGAGCCTTTCAAAGGAACCCCTCTGAGGAGTCTTTTGTAAAATGAAAAATCCTTTTGTAAGGTGAATAATTGTATTCTGTTTACTTGCTCTGGAGGCTTAGAGTCGTTTTGAGATTTTCTGGGGAGAGAGAGAGAGAGAGAGAGAGAGAGAGAGACTTGTTTGATGGCCATCTGGCCACTCCCCTCCTCGAGCTCCCTCCTCAGGTGCTGAAGCCGCATTTGGTACCTCAGTGACAAGAAACTCGTGATCCCCACAGGGCCCTTAGGTTTCCTGCATATTAGAGGTGGGTTTGTCTGGGACGAGAGCGGTGATGGCTGTCGTGGCTCGGCTTGACACGGTGAACGTGACCCGAGTTGGAGGACTGTGGTCCTCTCTCATTCTTCACAGATTCTTACCCTGATGGTTCCAGTGCTGGGTGTCCTGTCCCGCATTGCTTATCACCCATGGGCCACAGCAAAGAGTCCAGCTCTCAAGGAGTTCACTGTCTGAGGTGGATCTACATGCTGGGTAGACATCACCATTGTCCAAAATCCTAAAGCCATGCTGGAGTGTTCACTCAGCACCTCATGGAGTGGCTTCTTTTCATGTCAGGGCTCTTAGCTGAAGAGGAGGGGTCTGATGCCAAACTGACAGAACTCTCTCCCTTTCCTCTAGAACTGGTCAGGCATGAAGTGCCAGTTCAAGCTGCTGCGGATGGCTGTGGCCCTGATCTGTAGTGAGTATGGCTGGGCATTCAGGGAGGGGTGCTGGGGGCGTGGGTACGGGCTCTGCCCCTCCCCTTCAAGAGCCTGTAGTAAAGTGAGAATGCCTCTTTATGGTGCTTAGTACATCTTAATCTTTTTGTTTTGTTTTGTTTTTTGAGAGAGGGTCTTATGTAGTCCATGTTGGCCTTGAACTCACTAAGTAGCCAAGGAAGGGCTTGAACTTTTGATCCGTCTTTCCTCTCTCTCTCTCTCTCTCTTTTTTCTTTCTTGTCTGTTTGTTTTTTTTGAGACAGGGTTTCTCTGGCTGTCCTGGAACTCACTCTGTAGACCAGCCTGGCCTCGAACTCAGAAATCCACCTGCCTCTGCCTCCCAAGTGCTGCGATTACAGGCGTGTGCCACCACTGCCCGGCTCTGTCTTCTCAAATGCTGGGATTAAGGCACCACACTGGTTTTTATTGCAGTTGGGATTTGTGTGCAGGGCAAGCACTCCACCAACTGAACCGCATCGCCCAGACCCTTCCTAAACTTTAAAAAATGGTTTTTATTTCGTGTATGTTTATGTGTTGTCTGTATGTATGTCTGTGAACCACAAGTATGTCTTGTGCCTAAGGAGGTCAGAATAGGGCATCAAATCACCTAGATCTGGAGTAATAGAAAGTTAGGAGCCACCATGTGGGTGCTGGGAATTGAACCCTGGTCCTCTGCAATAGCAACAAGTACTCTTAACCACTGAGCCATCTCTCACAGCCTCTCTTCTTAACCTTTTCATAGACAAAAAAGAACGCAAATAGAAAAGTACCCAGTGGCCAGTGGGGTCAAGGAAGATAGCTGAATGTCCCCGTAGGGTTATGAACGTGACCTTTTTGTGTGTGCATGCGCATTTAAACTTACTGGTTTTTCAGGCTGGAAACATGGCTCAGAGGTTAAGAGCACTATTGCAGAGGACCTGGGTTTGGTTCCCAGCACTCACATGACAGTTCACAACTGTCTGGAACTCAAAGTCCAGGGCATCTAAAGCCTTTCTTTGTGGGCGTTGCGCATGCCTGCTGCGCTTACATACCTGCAAGCAAAACACTCATACACATAAAAATAAAGACATTTCTTTTTTAAAAACCCTGTAGTCTTCCCTGATGGTGTGACTTGTGTCTATGATCCTAGCACTTCGGGAAACTGGGGACAAAGGGTTGAGCTTTTAAAAAAAATCATCTATTCAATTTCAAGGGCACGGATTTTTTGCTTGCGTGTATGTCTGTGCACCATATGCACACAGTGCCAAGGTAGACCAGAAGGGGGCATCAGATTCCCCTGGAGTAAGTTACAGACAGTTGTGAGCCACCATGTGGGTGCTGGGAATCTGAAGAGCAGCCAAGCAGTCGAGCATTGATGGCGCACGCCTTTAACCCCAGTACTTGGGAGGTAGAGGCAGGCAGATCTACAGAGCTAGTTCCAGAACAGCTAAGGCTACAAGAGAAACCTTGTCTCCACACCAAAGCAAAGGCCAAACCACAACAACAACCACGACAACAAGAGCGGCATTACTCACTCGTAACTGCTAAGCCATCTCTCCAGCCCCAAGAGGGCTAAGTTTTGAGGCCAACCTGGACTACATAGTAAAATATTGTCTCAGGCTGCTCCCCAACTCCCACTATTTCCACCAAAAACAAAGCAAAACAAATCCCTTTCTTGTTTAGTAGAGTCACAGACTATAGTGACTCCTGCGTGCAGCTTGTGCTGGACCCTTAGTCAGGACAGGTCAGTTGTACTGACTAAGATGCCTAAACATAAGGACTAGCTGCACTCAGCAACTGGCCAAGTAGAAGAGGGCACGTCTTAAGCTTCGTGGGTCACACCTTTAATCCCAGTACTTGATAGACTAAGGCAAGTGGAACTCTGTGAGTACAAAGCCAGTGTGGTCCACGTGACCAACTCCAGGCCATCCTTATAGTGAGTATCCATAGTGAGACTCTGTATAGCTGGCCTTTGCTAGTTGTGGGTTCTTTTTCCTACCTTTTATGCCCCCTCCCCAGTTTCACCCCCTATTGTTGCAGCGTATTTGATCACACTGTGAAGCCAGTGATTGTGTTATTTACTGGAAAACCCTGTTTGTAGTTGTGCTGTGGTTAAACCTTTAGCCCACTCCTTTAATCTCAAACAATGAAGGTAAAGTTAGTTTGTAGGAGGAAGCACCCATGTTTGAAAGTGACGTCTAATTGTTAGACGAAGTGATGAATCAGAGAAAGATTTGACAGAAGAGGATATGCCCAACTCTCATGAGAAGAGAAGATAGAGAATCGCTGAGAAAAAGAGAGGAGGCAGTTTTAGCAGGGACAGAGAGAAAGAGGAGGGAGGAAGGGGGAGGGGGAGAGAGAGAGAGACAGAGAGAGGGAGAGCAGGAGAGAGAGAGAGAGACAGAGACAGAGAGAGAGAGGGAGAGCAGGAGAGAGAGAGAGAGAAGAGGAGAGAGGAGAGGAGAGGAGCGGAGAGGAGAGGAGAGGAGAGGCGAGAGATCCCTGAATCTAATTTTGTCTTGTTTCTTCTTTGAGTATGACTACAACCAACCCCACCCCCCAACTGGGGCTATATCAGGAATTATCATTTATATACACTCTGAAATGTTCCCAGAATTCCAAATGCCATACAACCGCAGAAACTATCTGCAGCTGTCAGAACCACACCTCTGCTAGAGAATGATGCAAATTATGGTCAGCTGCTGTGAAAGTCCAAAACAATTCCCATTCCTACACCTGAGAATAAAACAAACACTTTCTAATAATATTTCTGTGTTTTTTATATATAGTTTATTTTTATTTTATGTACATTGGTGTTCTGCCTGCAAGTATGTCTGTATGAGGTATTGGATCCCTGGAACAGGAGTTACAGACAGAGCTGCCATGTGGGTGCTGGGAATTAAACCCTGGTCCTCTGTAAGAGCAGCCAGTGCTTTTGACCACTGAGCCATCTCTCTAACCCTTCTGGTTTTGTTTGTTTGTTGTTTTTTAAGAAACCAAACTTCCAGAAATCTTAATACAACTCTGTCTAAAAAAGTAGGGAGGGGTGACAGCGTGCCCAGCAGAGATGCCATAGGAATAGGGCTTGGTAGTCAAAAGGTCATGGCAGGAAAAAATGGGGCTTAGGACTGTGTGTAGTTATGATGAGAAAGCCAGTGAGATCATGGGAGTTAGATGATGGTGGTTTTAAAGGCAAAGGTAGAAACATCCATCCTCATGCATACACTGAGAGGCCACTGAAGGCTTTCAACAAGAGAGAGGGTGAAGGGTATGACATGTAGAAATGTAGCAGCATTGTGATGTCGAAATGGATTGAGGGGTTGAAGAGATGGCTTGGTGGTTAAGAGCACTTGCTTTGAAAGTAGGTGGATCTAAGTTCAAATCCCTATCACCCACATAAGAAAAGCCAAGGGTGGTACACTTGCCTGTAATCCTAGCAGAGGGGCTGGATTCTAGGAGTGTGCTGGCCAGCCAGCTTATTCTAAACAGTAAACTGCAAGATCCACCTTCAACTAGAGGCCCTGTCTTTAAAAAAAAAAAAAGGGTAGAGGGGCCGAGAGATGGCTCAAGGGTTAAGAGCATTTGCTATTCTTTCAGAGGACCTGGGTTCAGTTCCAAGCACCCACACAGCAGCTCACAACTCTCTGTAACTCCATTTCCAGGCATTTCCAGGGTATATGACACCCTCTTCTGGCATCCACAGGTAACAAGCATGTACACTGTCTTAGGGTTTCATTGCTGTGAATAGACACCATGACCAAGGCAACTCTTATAAAGGCAAGCATTTAATTGGGGCTGGCTTACAGGTTCAGAGGTTCAGTCCATTATCATGGCAGGAAGCATGGCAGTGCCGAGGCAGGCATGGCGCTGGAGTTGCTGAGAGTTCTACACCTTGATTTGAAGGCAGCCAGAAGGAAACTGTCTTCTGAATGCAAGCAGGAGAGTCTCTTCTTCTTCATCCTCATCCTTTGGTGGAGTCTGAATATTAGGTGCCCTCAAAACCCACCTACACAGTGACACATTTCCTCTAACAATGCCATGCCTCCTAATAGTGCGATTCCCCATGGGCTAAAACATATTCAAACCGCAACACACAGTACACACACACACGTACACACACACACACACACACACACACGCACACGCGCGCGCGCACACACACACAGTGAAAGGGGAATAGACCTAAAGCCTCAGGGCTTGTCCTGAAATTTAAAGAGGTGACTCTAAAAGGAAGCATATAGTGTTAGTAATAGAAAACAGACAAATATCCTTTAGTTTCCAAAATGTGTATATGGAGAGCATATAATTAGGTTTAATTTGTAAGTATAAACTTGAGGTTCAGAGAGTTTCAAGATCAGTCAGCTCAAAGGCAATACACCCAGAGTATTCAAATATGTCATTACTTTCCTTATCACTCTTACTTTAGACCTTTGGAAAGACAAATGCAGCTTCTGCTTCTGCCTTCTCCTTCCTTCTTCCTCTTTCTTCTCTTCCTTCCTTCCTCCTCCTCCTTCTTCCAGAAAGTCCACTGTAAACATCATAAATCTGGGGCTGGAGAGATGGCTCAGTGCTTAAGAGCACTCACTGCTCTTCCAAAAGGTCCTGAGTTCAATTCCCGGCACCCACATGGCAGCCCACACCTGTCTGATATCCTCTGGTGTGCAGATATACATTCTTGCAACGTACCCAAATACATAAATAAATAAGCCTTTTTTTTTTCCAATCATAAAAGCTAAAACAGTGGTGGAGAGGAGAGGTTGGCACCAGCATCCTTTACACCCCCCACCCCCTTTTTTCTTTTGTTTTGTTTGTTTTTTTTTTTTTTTTTTTTTTTTTTGGTTTTTCAAGACAGGTTTCTCTGTACAGCCCTGGCTGTCCTGGAGCTCACTCTGTGGACCAGGCTACACCCCTTTTCTTAATTGGCTCCAGGAAATAAGCTCAGCAGGAAACCGCCACCAGGTTGGCATGGCTGAGCAAGGTCCCACTGCTCCTTTTCCACCCTCTGCTGGCTGTCCTTGGGATTGCAGCTCTTTCTGAAGACATCTAGCAATCTGTGCCCAAAGGGAAGGTTCCTGGGTCGAATGGTTAAAGGTGGAAAGAGGCACTCTGGTACAAGAAGTGGTACAACATTGCCGTCAAAGGGCTATCTTTTAATCTGCCAGATTGCCTTGGTTTCCTGGTCTGTAAAATAAGGCTAATACCTTCTCTCTCAGGGACTGAAGAGATGACTCAGTGGTTAAGAGTACTGGCTGTTCTTTGAGAGCATCCAAGTTTAGGTCTCAGAACCCACACTGGGCAACTCACAACGACTTGTAACTCCAGATCCGGCTCCAAGAGATACGATGTGATATGCTATTCTGACCTTGGCAACACCCACATGTGCACCACACACACACACAAACACACACGCACACCTGTGATGAAAACTTAAAAGGAAAAAAAAATGTACTCTCAGCCTGGCTTTATGGTGCATGCCTTTAATCCTAGGTCCCGGGAGACAGATCTCTATGAGTTCAAGGACAGCCTTGGCTGCATTGAGTTTTAGGATATCTGGGAGTCCCATGTTGAAAAGAGGAAGGCAGGCAGGCAGGCAGTCCTCTTACCATGCCTTGAGCACTGGGACAAGGGATTGCACTATTGCCCAACGCTAAAGTTCACAAAGAGAGGGACGGGACCATAGTGAAAGTGGAGTTCAGACTCAGTGTAATTTCTCCTTTATCCTTATTCCCTCTTTGCCTCTTTCTCCTGAGCACGAAGGCACTGGCTCTCAGGATTTTCTGGAGGTTCCTAAGTAACACATGGAAACACGCTACAGAGTGCCATTCTCAGTGCACACAGAAGTCGTTTGCCATGTTCTATTTTTGCAGCCAGGCTCACTGATGCTGAGCCTTTATACCAGTGGACAGATGAAGAAATGTCCCCAGGATGTAGCGTGACCACAGAGATGCCAGGGCCTTCGGACAGAGCTGTGCCTTTCTTAGGGTCTTCTAGCAGGGCCTCTCTCAACATTCAGATGACAGGCCAAACATCTTCTCTTGAGAGGCCCTGTCTGACATTTCCTCAAGAGGCCCTCTTGAGGATGCCCTGCCTTGTGCCCAGCTTGGATTTTCTATTGTTTCTTTTTGCCTCATGCCTAGATCTCTTAATGAAATAGCCTTGTGAATGTAATTGATTGATGATTTATCGCCAAGACCCACAGACTCTTGGGATAGTTTTGTCTCCTTGATTACTACTGCATTTGGCCTCATGACAGTGAATGAGTTAATGGATACTGGTGGCTGATGTGCCTGATCTCTCCCCAGCCCCTGCTTGGGACCATGCTGTGATATCTCTCTGTCTCCTCCCTTTGCAGTGAGTATGGAGTTCGGAAGGGCTGTGTGGCTCCGTTTCCACCCATCGGCTTATCCCCCGTGCCCCCACCCAAGCTTTGTGGCACACTTGGGTGGTGTGGCCGTGGGCATCACCCTGGGTGTGGTGGTTCTCAGAAACTATGAGCAGAGGCTGCAGGACCAGTCGCTGTGGTGGATCTTTGTGACCATGTACACCATCTTCGTGCTGTTTGCTGTCTTCTGGAACATCTTTGCCTACACACTGCTGGACTTGAAGCTGCCACCACCCCCCTAAGGGACCAGAGGACCAAGGCAGGGAGGGGAAACAGAAGCATCCAGAGGAAGTACCTGCATTTGCTTCTCATCTCCAATTCAGTGAGAGTGCGGAGAACCAGAGACTCTGGGAGCTGGAGAGTGTGTGTTGCAGATACATGTGGCTGCTGTCTTTTACCTAGGCTGGTCTGATGATATAGGGTCAGGGGTAAGGTCTGAGACAGGGTGAGAGTGGCTGTCCCTGTGACTTGGGCCTGTCCTATGAGTTCCCTCTCACTGTCACAGGGTGAGCAAATAGCCCTCTTCCCTAGAGACAATGAGACACAAAGAAGTTCTGAGGATAGCCACAGTCAGGCTTGCGACTGTCAGAGGTGACTGTAAGCTAGGCCATGTTCTCTCTGCAGCGCAACATCTGGTGCTTTGGTGATGGATTTGATGATGGGAGAAGCCCAGAGCAAGCCAGGTTCAGGTCCTGACAATGGGTGCTATGCCATGGCCCCGAGGGCTGGGCAGGGAGATGCTGTAAGCTCCAGGCCTCCTCCTTGCCTTAGGGGAGGGCCCTGTGCCTGGGGCAATGACCTTCATCCCAGGAAAGACCCAGGAGGGTGTCCTCTTCCCTCCTGTAGTCATGAGCCAGCATCTCATACCATTGCTCTGCTTCCATGCCCCATATGGACTGTAGGGTCTCTTCTTTCCTTTCTACTGCCCTGACCCTACTTTGTGCCTCTCTCTTTGGGTGTGGAGACAGGGTTTTGGGGTGTGGGTGTGTGTGTGCGCTCAACATCAGGCAAGTCAGAAGTTGCAGAGGGAGGAAGTGTACACATGGGGATATCTCTAGAGGATTTCTGGAATGGGTGTGGTCTGGAGTGCTCGCCCAGTGGCCTTGCTTTTAGCATCATGCACCCCCCCCCCACTTCCCGTCTGGCCTCCCAAACACCTGCTGAGCACCACTGAAACCACTGAGAAATTGTTGAGCTAGAGGGAAGACCAAAGCACTACCAGGACATTTGGGAGGAAGCTCTCAGCTGTGTTCCTCCGGATCTCTTGGGGGCAGCTTCATGTCTGTCCTGCCGCCTGTTGAAGAAAGTCTTTGGGATGAAAGAAAGCCCAGGACAGTGATAGTGTGGCCATCTCTCCATGTGAATTGGCGGGACAAGAAGCTGTAGTAAAATATGTTTTGGTGAAAGTCTTAGCCTCAGAGCTTGGGGGTGGGGGGAGTGAGTATCTGGAGTGAGAGCAGCTCTAGGCTTAGATGGCTCCATCTAGAGAGACTTGGAAGTAATCCTACAGTGAAGTGAGATTGGGGGAGTGGCCTCGTGCTGCCCATATCCCAGCAGCCTGGGGTGCCAAATCGGGTATTTGGCAAGGTAACCACAGGCTCAGAGCCCAGGACCTCTGAGACAGTCAGGCTGGCACTAGGAACTTCTGGGAACCCTAAGTGGAGGCCATGAGGCAGATGACCTTTATATTGCCTCTGGGACTCACAGCCCCTGGGCTGAGGAACCATAGGTCTGAGACGTGAGGGGCAGAGTGTGAGGGGCAGAGTGCGCAGGATCGAGGCAGGAGGATGGTCCTCTCACCATCCCAGCAACACTTCCCAGCTGGTCCCCATTCTCCTGAGTCCCTCAGCCCTTCCTCTCCAATGTGGCCACCCATCATGGCTGGGATTCATTCCTCATGCTGGTGGCTGTAGGTTGGCATCAAAGGCTGAGGAATCTCCAAACAGCAGCTATGTAGACTAGCTTGCTTTTAAAGGGGAGAGGAATCATGGAAACCAGGGAAGGGAAAACAGGCCTTCAAAAAAGAGGAATCTCTCTTTAATGACACCATTCATCACTTGTTTGTTTTTTTTTTTAATTAGGAGAAGCTCCCTAATGGGGCTCTTTTGACTCTCCATTTCCATGCAAACCATTCTTGCCTAAAGCATTAGTGGAGGCATCTATCACCGAACCCAGATCTTCCTCTAGTGTCCAATTCAGTTTGCAGATAATGAGGATTACCCAGTGTCTTGTGTTTCCCAGGGCTGGCTGCAAATCGTTGACTCTCCTCTGCCTTAAAAACAGTGCCCATCAGTGAGCTGCCCCTCCCAGGACTAAGTGAATCAAAACACTAGCCGCAACGTTGGTTTCTAAATATTTTTGTATTGTGTACATTCTGTATATTTTTGTTGTAACATATTATTTGAGCACAGATTCCATTAAAGATTTTTTAAGCTATTGGTTATTCAGGAAGTGACCTCAATGGCTGCCATGCTACCTACTTTGTCTGCGTCCGGTTCATGGTGGGTGGGAGGGTGAAAACAGGCAGTGGTGGGCTGGTGGTTTTGGGCACTGGTGATTGGCACTGTCTTCCTTAACCTAAGGGTGATTGGTGAAAACTGAAGGTTCTTCCCATGAAAACACACCCACATAAGGGCGCTTCCTGGACAGTTTCAGAGGTGGTCTTGGCCCCTGTTCCCTCAGGCCTATTTTCCCCTCCATTCATCCAGCTCTAAGAGCCTCCCTCTGAGCCGCTCTAGGGATTGACAGTCGGCCGGGGAATAAAGAAATAATAAGTGGACTCAAGGACGGAAAAGCTGGAATTGGATGGTCGTGGATGGAGAAGCCACAGCCCCGTCCCATGAGCTCAAAGTATTTATATATACTGTTGAACAGAGAAGTCAGGTTATGGCATCCAGCTGAACGAGGAGGTGAGCGTAGCTAACCTCAGGTAGGCACAGTCTCTGTATAGACATGGTCTTCAGACCATAAACATGCAGATGGGCAAAATTATGGTAGACTTTTTTTTTTTTTTTTGGTTTTTTGAGACAGGGTTTCTCTGTATAGCCCTGGCTGTCCTGGAACTCACTCTGTAGACCAGGCTGTCCTCGAACTCAGAAATCCGCCTGCCTCTGCCTCCCAAGTGCTGGGATTAAAGGTGTGCACCACCACTGCCCAGCTATGGTAGACATTTTCTCCACCCACTCTCTATTCACACACAGAACAGAGGAAACCTTTCCTATCTCTTCAAGTCTCACCCAGGGAAGGTGTTGCCACTCCCATGGGGATGACACCCTGGGGTCTTTCACATGGCCTTGCCTATGTTAATAACACATGTACTCAGGAAAAAAATATATATATATACACACACATATATATATGTCTGTATATACACACATGTGTATGGTGTGTATATATATTTAATATATTATACATATTACATGTTACATATTATACTTTTACATATGATTAATATATGTACATATATGTCCATATGTTAATCATATATATGTATATATTAATCATATTTGATTAATATGATTGTTATTATTAGAGACATCTTTGAGATGTCCTAGAGACCTCTTCCTCGCCCTCAATAAGCCTAGTGTTTCCAGGTTGCATCAACATCGTAATCTTGAAGAACAGTGCATAGTCACGTTCACATTCAGAAGGGGGAATGGAAGCACCACCAAATATGCTCAAGGCGAAGTCGGGGACTCTGGAGGTTTAACAGCTGAGCTGGCTTTGCATGAATGAGGCTTGGAGAAACCAAGTGGGCACCCACCTTTTCCAAGTCAGCGGCAGCCTGTGTGGCTTTCTAGCTAAACACTATTGAATGCTGGAGGATTAAATTGCCCTGTTAAGTACAGAGTGGGGGTGATTTCCCTTCACATCAATTTCCTGTGTATTATTGGAAAATGTTTCAAAACGCTGCAGGAGTCATCCCGAGAACTAAGATCACCAGTGCAGTTGGTTCAGGCTGAATGAACACCCACTTCCACTTGCATGTGCAGAGCTGAGTCTCCTGCAGAGGCTTTCCACGGGCCCCAGGTACCTGAGGCATCAAGGCAGCTCCTTGGAGAACCAAAAGCTGCTTTGTTACATTTGCCTTTGGCCTCCTCCCATTTCCCTTTACTTTTCTGTCTTTTCCATCCTGTCAGACCCTCATTCATCAAATAACTTGCTAAGATGTTTACCAATGATAATTTAAGAAATGAAAACAAACTGGGCATGGTAGCATACACCTTCAATTCCAGCATCGGAGGAAGAGAACAGGCAGATCCCCGAGTTAGGACAGCCAGGACTAATAGGAGAAATACTGCCTTAGGGGAAAAAAGGAATTATGGTTTGAAATATTATGTAAATATTAAAATATTAATTAATAATATATATTAATATATAAACTTATATATTAATTATATTCTGGTTTTCAGTTATGGTTTGTATATGGTTGGCCCAGGGAGTGGCACCATTAGGGGGCATGGCCTTGTTGGAGTAGGTATGTCTCTGTGGGTGTGGACTTTAAGACCTGGAAGCCAGTCTTCAGCTAGCAGCCTTCACATGAAGATGTAGCACTCTCAGCTCTGCCTGCACCATGCCTGCATGGATGCTGTCAAGTTCCTGCCTTGATAATAATACTGAACCTGTAAGTCAGCCCCAATTAAATGTTGTCCTTATAAGAGTTGCCTTGGTCACGGTGTCTGTTCACAGCAGTAAAACCCTAAGACAATGAGGTAGGTATTTTTCTAGTTAATGGTTTGGTTTTTTGAGACAAGGTTTCACTATGTAATCCTGGCTTGCTTGACTGATTTTAAACAGACATCCACCTGCCTCTGACTCCTGAGTGCTTGGACTAAAGGAGTATACTACCACACTTGGCCATTTTCATAGCTGTTTTATGTGAAATGCTTATGAACAATCTCATAACTGTACAACAGAGGAAGACTCAGGAGTTTAGTTACATGCCGATAGTGACTAATATGCTGGATCTATACCTAGGCCACCTGGTCCTATCCTTGGCCTATATTGCATGGGATTTCAAGAGCATTAAACCATACAATGATGTGAGTGTGAGAAGCTGTTCCTGGCCGGTCATAGTAGTGCATGATTTTAATCTTCACTTGGGAAACGGAGACAGGCAGATCTGAGTTCAAGGCCAGCCTGGCCTACAGATGGAGTTCCAGGACTGCCAGCTCTCCATAACAGAGAGACCCTGTCAACAAAGGGCCAAATCCAGGCTGGGGAGAGCAGCTCAATCAAGTGGCTGTGCGACCATGGAGGCCTGAGTTAAACCCCTCACACCCAAGTGTGGTACACTAGCCATCCCAGGACAGGAGGCAAATCCCTGGGATTTGGCCAGCCTAGTATACCTGACAAGTCCCAGGCCACATAAACAAGATCCTCTGGTCTCCACATATACACCCAAACACACACATGAACACACGCAATATACACCCACATTTAAAAAGAGCCTATCTCATTGCATCAGCCCAAGACCACACAGAAACTGTTGGTAACTTTGTTTGATCAGACTTCTCTTGTCAGCCCTGTCTGTCACTACACTCTGTCACCCAAAATTCCAGGATCTAGTCCTGTCTCTCACTTTTCTTTTGTTTTGTTTGAGACAGGGTTTCTCTGTGAAACTCTGGCTATCCTGGTACTTGCTCTGTAGACCAGGCTGGCTTCTAACTCAGAGATCCGCTGGCCTCCATTTAAAGGCCTGCACCACCACCTGGTGTCCCATCACTGAACAATGAGGGAGAGGGGAAAGGACCTGAGCGAATGGATCCTACAGGTGACACTGTTTTTTGACAACAAATGAACCATGTGAGAAAATTTGTTCTCTTCCGTGTGCATTCCAACAGGTGACTTGAGTTTATTCGCACATCTTGTGTGTGTGTGTGTGTGTGTGTGTGTGTGTGTGTTGTGTGTGTATGTGAAGTATAATTTCCACATAAAATTACTGGAAATAATTAAAGGTAAGAATTAAGCTCAATTAGGTAAAAATACCTGCCTTGACTAGAAGCTTTGTTTTATTATTGTTACAAATATACATTTTTTTATACAAAGCAAACATATTTCCTGTGTATAGCACACAAGCACAAGTTTACTTCACATCTGAACACTTTTTAAGCCTTTAATTTTTTAAAAATTATTTATTTACATTCAAATGTTGCCCCACTCCCAGTGCCCCCTCTTAGAATTCGTCCCCCCATTCCCACCCCGCTTTGCCTCTGAGATGGTGCTCCCCCATCTCCCAAGCCTTTAAAATTTAATACATTCACTTATTAAAATTTGAATACAACATAGGTTTATGGTTGAGTCGTTTTACATATCAACAAGATAATTAATTCCATCACATCTTTTTTCTTTTCTTTAATAGTGATACAGAATTTGGCAGATTTTGTTTGTTTGGTTTTTTTGTTTTCTGAGACATGGTGGTTTCTCTGTGTAGCCCTGGCTGTCCTGGAACTCACTCTGTAGACCAGGTTGGCCTCGAACTCAGAAATCCGCCTGCCTCTGCCTCTCAAGTGCTGGGATTAAAGGCGTCCGCCACCACTGCTGGGCTTGGCAGATTCTTTTTAAATATAAGACTATATACAATTGTGTAATGTAGTGGGCCTACATTACAAAGTACTTACAAATAAGCAAAGAATATAGAGTTATGTTTTTCCTATATCCACAATGATTTACTGCATCTCCTTTTTTATTTCTATTATTTTGTTTTTGTTTTCCAAGACAGGGTTTCTCTGTGTAACTCTGGCTATTCTGTAACTCACTTTGTACACCAGGCTGACTTTAAACTCAGAAGTATCTGCTTCTGCCTCCTGAGTGATGGGATTAAAGGTATACAGCACCACTGCCTGGCTGCATTTGCTTTTATTTTTATTATTACTTCTGGTAGAACATTTGCTTTTGTTTATTATTATTATACATATTATTATTTGTGTGCACAAACATTTGGAGGCCAGAGGTCAATCCTCAGGAGCCATCTACTTCTTGTTTTCCTGCTTATTAATTAATAGTTAGCTCTGAGGGATGCATATAGAGTGAGAGCAGCTTGCAGGAGTGAGCTTCCCTCCACCTTAACATGGGCTCTGGAGGTAGAACTCAGGCGTCAGACTCGAGGCCAGGGCCTTTATCCATGAGCTATCTTTTTTTTCCATTTGTTTTCAGATAGGGTCTCTGCTGACCTGAAGCTTACCAAGTTAGCTGTGCTGGGCAGTAAGAACTGTGTCTTCCTCCCCAGTGCTGGGATTACAAACACATGCTAGCATACCTGCTTTTTTTTTTTTTTGGTTTTTTGAGACAGGGTTTCTCTGTGTAGCCCTGGCTGTCCTGGAACTCACTTTGTAGAGCAGGCTGGCCTCGGAACTCAGAAATCCTCCTGCCTCTGCCTCCCAAGTGCTGGGATTAAGGGCGTGCGCCACCACCACCCGGCTAGCATACCTGCTTTTGTGTATAGGCTCTGAGGATCAAATTTCGGTCCTTACATTTGCATAGCGAGTTCTTTACACTGAGCTATTTCCCTAGCCCCTACGCTTATTTTTTGAATTTCATTTGCTACACTCCTGATTGTGAATTTAAAAACAAAGATTATTATTTTATAGACTCAAAATCTCAATGTCCTAATGTTGCTCATTTTTAATGATTTCCAAATGGGCACCAAGTACATTAGGAAAAGATTCAAGAAAAGTGCTATAAAGCTGCTGACTATCCAGCCGTCAGATAGCTATAAAAATGCTACTTATATTCTTTTCTATACTGCCTATAATCCAAGTTATTAAACTTTAAAGCCATATGAAAGCATTTATGAAGATCCTGAATTGTATTTCTCATTAAAGGGAAAGAAAGGGTGTAGTGACTCATGTCCCTAGACTGACTTATGGAGAGAGAAAGGCAGAAAGCCATGATCAGTCACTTTGTAAGTTAGAACTCAGCTCTTAGCAGGGTCTACAAGCAGTTAAGAGTGCCTCCGTTTTACAGACTCACGCTCCTCTGAGCATCCCGAAGGCAGTGAGAACAATAAGCCTTCTGATTTTCTAAACCAAAATCATTACCAAATGGATTTATTAAAGAGCTATGCAGAAGAGCTACGTGTGTGGCGGCAGCAGGCACCCATGATAATTAGAAATGACTACTCAAGGGCACTTGCAATTGACTCAGGGCAGAACCATCTAAGGCTTGTGACTGACAAAAGTCTAAAATCACCACTGGGCAGTGGTGGCGCATGCCTTTAATTCCAGCACTTGGGAGGCAGAGGCAGGCGGATTTCTGAGTTCGAGGCCAGCCTGGTCTGCACAGTGAGTTCCAGGACAGCCAGGGCTACACAGAGAACCCTGTCTAGAAAAACAAACAAACAAACAAAAAAGGTCTAAAATCAATGAGCAATTGTGATGGGAAGAATTTGTTTACATTTTTTAATTTTTAAAATAGTGTTTATTTTCTTATTTATTGAGACAGGGTCTCACTATGTAGCTCCGGCTGGCCTGAAACTTGCTATGTAATTCAGTAAATCAGACAGGCCCTGAATTCAGAGTTCCAACTACCTAGGTCTTGTGAAAGGTTACATTCAAAGACATGAATCACCCCATTTCGCTTCAAGGGTATTCTTATATTTGCTTGTAAAGGATTGTTCCTATATTAACTGCTTTTTTTTTCTTTTTCTTAATACTGTTTAAGAACTCCAGCATTTTCATCTAGAAATAAGGAAGAAAATATAGGCTCCTGGCGAATAAATACCTGTAAATAATGTGGCCATTTCCACAAGAGCTTTTTAATCAGACTGAATGTTTCATCTTGGAGCTAGTATATCCCTTTCTTCTCTCTCTTCCCCTTTCTTTTCTTTCTTATTGGCTTTAGAACATTTTATGTGTATGTTTTGTCTGCATGTATGTCTGTACACTACATGTGTGCCTGATGTCTGAGGTGGTCAGAACAGGGTGTCAGACCCCTGAAGTTGAAGTTACAGAGGTAGTGAGCCACCAGGTAGGTGCAGGCTCCTCTCCAAGAGCAGCAATGCTCTTTGCTGCTGTCTTTCCAGCTCCCATTTCTTCCTGTGTTTATTTACTTATTGTGTAGGCAGGTGTGTACGGGTCAGAGGCACCTTGTGGAGCTGGTTCCCTCCTACCATGTGAGTCCTAGGGACTGAACACAGGTTGTCAGACTAGGTGGCAGGTTTCTTTACTTTCTGAGGTGCCATCCTACAAGCTTCCATATATAAAGCTTTTTTTTTTTTTTTTTGGTTTTTCGAGGTATAAAGCTCATTTTTAAGGTTTTTTTGGGGTTTGTTTGTTTTTTGTTTTTTTTCGAGACAAGGTTTCTCTGTGTAGCCCTGGCTGTCCTGGAACTCACTGTGCAGACCAGGCTGGCCTCAAACTCAGAAATCTGTCTGCCTCTGCCTCCCAAGTGCTGGGATTAAAGGCGTGCACCACCTCTGCCCAGCTCATTTTTAAGTTCTTACACACTCATAATTTATTTGTATATTTGCTTAAAAAGGTGGCCTCATCATTCCTGTGACCATCGATATGTATCAGGTACTCACGGGATGAGCAGGCTGTCTCTGAAGCGGTATGATGGGGCAGTAAGACCAAGATGACGATGACTGCCATGTAGTCCATGCTGGGCATGACCCTCTGGAGCTCAGCCTGGCCTGGAACCTCAGTACCTCCTGCCTTGACCTCCTGAGCAGTTGGGATTATAGGCATGTGTCATCCATCACATCTTGCTAGGATAGTGTACTTCAAAAACATCTACATTGTACTGAGAAAGACATACTATGTTTCTTTTGGAGGAGGAAATCCTGCTAAACACTACAGTAAACTCCCAAGAAGCCAAAAATCATCTCCAGAGATCTTTAGGCAGCACGTGTTTGATGCTTAGTATTGACGAGACTAGTAAGGCAGCAAAATTCTACATTGTAACACAGTGTCTGCCTAGGACCTGGTGAAAACATTCCTCTGATTGTTGTGTTTAATTAAGTTAAACAAAAAAAGCACAAAAGGAAGAAGCTGGGGTGTTTCCAGTCATCTTAGGGCAGTGCAATCCTCTAAGCAATGGCAATTACAGCCCCTCACATGCAGCCTGAATGCACTCCAGGAAACAGATGAGCAGGACTGGAGCTTCAGACCAGCGCTTCTTTCATGAATTCTTCAAGGACAGCCACCACACTTTTGGCCTCGGGCATTTCTTCATGTTCCACTTTAACGATCTTCAAAAGGATATCTCCACTGCCACAGTTCTTAAGGAACATGTAACATTTAAACAAAGCATAATGATTCATCTCTGCCTGTCGGATGAATCTCTTCAAATTGTTTGTGTCTTGTATTGCCTAGAAAAAGATTACCCTGTTAAATGTGCTCAGTGAGATCATGAAGATGCTTGTCTCTAGCTGAGCACACAGTGTACACTGATAATGTCGGCTTTCCTTTTCTTTCCTGACCCAGGCTCCTGAGTGCTGGGATTAAAGTTGTGCACTACCACACCCTGCTAATGTTGAACTTTTTAAAAATACCCATTATTCCTATTGCTAATATGCTTGCCTTTAGTGTAAGAGAGTCTCATGTTTAAAAATACTTAAAAAAAAATAGCTCCTGGGGCTGGAGAGATGGCTTAGCAGTTATGAGCACTGACTGTTCTTCCAGAGGTCCTGAGTTCAATTCCCATCAACCACATGGTGACTTACAACCATCTCTAATACAATCTGATGCCCTCTTCTAATGTCTGAAGACAGCTAGTGTACTCATATACATAAAATAAATAAATAAAATATTAAAAAAAAAAGCTCCTAAGGTGACAATCCTCACTTGCCAGAATTTGAAATCATTTACTTCTGTGTTTTTCAACTGAGATGCATCAGAAAGTATCAGCTTGACGTACCCTAAATATAAGCAAGCAATTCACCCCAAAGTGGTGAAAATGAAATCACATGCATGCAGTACTGTGGAGAACAGACGCCTCCTGTGTTCTGAGCTCTGAGAATGCTCCATTTAAAGAACATTATAACTGCAAAAGCCCATCACTGATGTTATACCTGCAGTAATTAAATATAGAACAAAAACAACATAGCTGACCCATGGCCCACAGTCAATTCATTACCTTTAGTTTAAAGTTTTCCAGGACTTGTCTGAAAAGAAAAGGGTTACCCCCTTCAGCACCATGTAAGAAAGCTTGCATCCAGTCCTCACAAAAACGGTTGCTTCCTAAACAGTAAATATACAAAATTAAATACCACAGAGCACATATATGTCCATTTTCAAAGATTTTACTTTTGTTATTTTCCCTTCCGTATGTGTGCATGAATAGAGGGCCTGGGAGAGCAGATGTGTATTGGATATGCGGAACCCAACTCTGGCTCTCTGAAAGAGCAGCATGTGCTATTAACCATCTGTCCAGTTCTACCACATGAATTTCTTTATAAAAACATCTATACATAATTATTTAAAACTCCCAGCACGCAGGAGGCAGCAGCAGGTGGATTCTATGAGCTCAAGGCCAGCCTAGTCTACAAAGCAAGTCCAAGACAGCCAGGGCTGCAACCGTCAAGTGCCATAATCACATTCTCCTCTCTACCCATCAGAAAGGACTGCCATTCCTATACATACTTCAAGCTTTGGCTCCCGATCTTTACCTTATATATGTATTGTTCTGTATATGTTAAAGCTTTGTGCGGTTTTCTTAGAAGCTGTTTCACTAAACTGTATGTTTCAGAGCCACACTAACATGTATTTCTAGTTCACTTTTAGCTGCTCTACATTCCATTGTGTAAATTAGCAGTTTATTATCCATTTCCTGTTGGTAAACATTTAGGTTGCTTCTAATTTGTTATATCAAAAAATGCTGTAGAAGCTGGGTGTGTTGGCGTATGACTTAAATCCAGCCCTTGGGAAGCAGAGGTAGAGGATCGCTGAACAGCCAGGATTGAGTAGAGAGATCCTGTTGCAACAATCAAAACGACACCGGGTGGTGGTGGAGCACGCCTTTAATCCTAGCACTTGGGAGGCAGAGGCAGGCGGATTTCTGAGTTCGAGGCCAGCCTGGTCTACAGAGCGAGTTCCAGGACAGCCAGGGCTACACAGAGAAACCCTGTCTCGAAAAACCAAAAAAAAAAAAAAAAAAAACCAATCAAAACAACAAAAAGTACCTTTAGAGCTGTTTGTTTGTATCCTCCTATTCTCCCAAACTAGGGAGGCAGCCTAGTTTATGTAGAAAGTTCCAGGTTTTTGAAACATTGTCTCAAAAAAAAAGGCTGCCATTCGTGGACCATCACCTTTCCATTCGTGGACCATCACCTTTCCATTCGTGGACCATCACCTTTCCATTCGTGGACCATCACCTTTCCATTCGTGGACCCACACCTTTCCATTCGTGGACCATCACCTTTCCATTCGTGGACCATCACCTTTCCATTCGTGGACCCACACCTTTCCATTCGTGGACCCACACCTTTCCATTCGTGGACCATCACCTTTCCATTCGTGGACCATCACCTTTCCATTCGTGGACCATCACCTTTCCATTCGTGGACCATCACCTTTCCATTCGTGGACCCACACCTTTCCATTCGTGGACCCACACCTTTAATTCTAGCAGTTAGAGGTAGGCAGAGAGAGACCCTGTCTCAAAGAGGTCTTAGGTGGGTGGGAGAGAAGACTAGGAAAGAAAAAGTACTTGCCTCACAGCATGAGGCCCTGAATTAGAGCCCCTGGACCCTGTAAGGGCAGATACACACTGTGCAAGCATCTGTAATCTCAGTATTGTTTGGGGAGATAGAAGGAAGGGCGGCAGAAACTCCAGAGGCTCATCGGCAAGCTAGGCCCAAAATCACAGTAGGTAACAACAAAACAGAGACCCTGCCTTAAACATGGTGGAAGGTGAAGTTGTCCTCTGACCTGCACATGCACACTGTAGCACTTACACTTGTTAAAACACACGCAAACTTGTGTATACACACACACACACACACACACACACACACACACACACACACAAAGCCAAAGCCTTTATATGGGGCCAGCAAGGTGACTCAGAGGGTCAAGGTATTTGCCACCAACCCTGAGTTTGATCCTAATGATGGAAGGAGAAAAACCCTCTTCCAAAAGTTGATCTTTGTACATGTATATATATATATATATATATATATATATATATATATATACACACACACATGTACACACACACATATATATGTATATGTATATATATAAAATAATTAAGAAATGTTTAAAATGCCTTAAGGGTTGGGGCGGTGGCTCAGTGTATGAAGCTCTTTGCCATTCGAGCATGAGGTCCTGAGGTCAGCCCTCCAGCACCCACATAAAGCCAGATGCAGAAGTACACATCCCACCATTCCCATATTGAGATGGAAGGTGTAGCAGCGAAATCCGTAAAACCTTGAGGCCCAGCTAGACTGACATACACAGCAGCCAAGGAAAAATTGTCTCAAACAAGGTAAAAATGAGAACTGACACTGAATGTTGCCATCTGACCCCCACACGAATGCTAGAATACATACACATGGACCTGCACTCACTCACACAGACACACACTCAAAAGACTTTCCTAAAAAATGCCTTTAATGCCTGGCGGTGGTTGAGGTGTACACCTTTGATCCCAGCACTCAGAAGGCAGAGGCAGGTGAATAACTCTGAGTCTGAGGCCAGCCTAGCCTACATAATGAGTCCCAGAACAGCCAGGATTACACAGAGAAATTCTGTCTTGAAATACAACAACAAACAAAAGAAAACAAAACACCCCCAAAAGACCAAAACAAGAAAATGCCTTTAAGCCAGGCATGGTGATAACTGTTTATATCTCAGCACTTATAAAGTTGAGGCAGGAATTAGAAGTTCAAGGCCAGTATAGCTTGTAAGAGACCATTTCTCAAAAGTAATCAACCAACCAATCAATCAAAAATAAGCCTTTATAAGATTCATACTTGTAATCCTAGGAGAGATAAGGCAGGGGGATTGTCAGCTCAAAGTCAACCTAAACTATACAGTGAGAACCTGCCTCAAAAATAATAAAAAAATGTCTTTATGAGTGCTTTTTGTGTTTGTTCCCATGTACACACCTGAGTTTTCTTATGTACCAAGCGTGACTTGAACCTGTTTCTAGGATCATTAAGGTCTCAGCAAGCTTTGTACTGCACAAGGAGGACATGTCTGTACCTCGTGTTTTCAGTGCAAGGTCCATGAACACTGCCTCTTGGTTTCCGACTCACCTGCATTGTGGAACTGAGGCTGGGGGCCGCTACAGTCGATGATCACAGACTTATGCTGTTCCTCTGTCATGGCCATGCATAAGGAGGTCATGGTGCCTTCATGAATAAGTCCTTGGAGACTGGCCACACTCAGAAACCTGTGACATACACAAGTCCTTTCCACAATCAGCATTGCAGAACAGGAGAGAACAAATGCATCCTCTACTAGGAGGGAGGTTGGCTTGCCCAGGGAGGCGGGGAGGCTTCCTTCAGAAATTATATTCTTTACCTGTTAATGTCTCTCTTTGTTTTTTCATCCGATTCTTTAAATTCAACAGGAGTGTAACTTAGAGCCTATGAGAGAGGGAGAAGGAGCAGTTTGACACTTGTCCCCAGGCACTAAGGGCACCACCACTGCAGCTTCTGCAAGTGCTCTAAGCTAAAGCCCTGCTCAGTGATGGCTTTTCATCTGATTTATTAAAATATGGTTTATTTTCAGACAGTCTTGCTATGCAGCATAGGCTAGCCTGGAACTTCTGATTCTCCAGCCTCAATTTCCCTAATGCTAGGATTATAAGCATGTGTCATGACTTTTAACATTTCTCTACTTTACTTATTTATTTTAATGGGGGTTGCATGCACTTGTGTGGAGGTCAGAGGTCAACTTGCAGGAGTCAGTGTTGTCCTTCCAGCAAGAGAGTTCCAGGGTTTGAACTCAGGTTGTCAAGTTTGGCAGCAAGTACACAGGACCCCAAATCTATCTATTAATTTAGTGTATGTATGTTTGTGTGTATACACACAGGTATGTATACATGTGTGTATGTGTGTGCAAACATCTCAAAGAGTATATATGTAGACGTCAGGACAGTCTGGAATTTGGTTCTCTCCTGCCACCTTGTGGAATCTGGAGATTGAACTAAGGTCATGAGGCTTGTGTGGGGCCTAAACATTTTCATATAGTTAAAATTACTTCTTTTTTTTGTTTGTTTGTTTGGTTGGTTGGTTTTCATTTTCAAATATTCTGGAAATTGTACTTGTTTCCCTTTATTTCAGACAAGTGTGGTTGGGCAGGTCTACAGTCTTGGCACTCAAGAAGCTGAGGTAGGTAGGACTGAAAGTCTAGGATCAAGGCCAGGAAAAAGACTCAGTGGGTGCAAGTCCTCACTGTTCAAGCCAGACAACCTGAGTGCCATCCCAGAACAATCCATGTAAGAAGTCAGATTTGGGGGCATACACTATAACCCCTGCACTCCTACAGTGATATGGGAAATAGAGATGACCCAATCAGCAGAAAGCTTGAGGGCCACCCAGCCTGTAGTATGCCACACAGAACAAGGTGGAAGGTGAGAACTGCCTCAGAAAAGTTATTCCTCCCCCCCATGCTCCCTCCCCCACACGTGTAATTTAAATCTTTTCTTTAAAAAAAAGTTAAGCAGGGTTAGAGAGATGGCTCAGTGGTTAAGAATACTGACTGCTCTTCAAGAGGTCCTGAGTTCAATTCCCAGTAACCACATGGTGGCTCACAACCATCTGTAATGGGATCTGATGCCTTCTTCTGGTGTGTCTGAAGACATACATGAAATAAATCTTTAAAAAAAAAAGCAATTCTAGACTACATAGTGAGGATCTCTCTCTCTCTCTCTCTCTCTCTCTCTCTCTCTCTCTCTCTCTCTCTCTCTCTCTCTCCCCTTCCCCCACCCCCTTTTTTTCTCTTGTTTTTTGAGACAGGGTTTCCCTGTATAGCTTTGGCTGTCCTCAAACTCAAGAGATCTACCTGCCTCTGCCTCCCAATTGCTGGATTAAAGATGTGCGTCTCCACTGCCTGGTGAAGTCCTATCTTTAAAAGAGGCTGAAAAGACTATTATTTTTTTAATAATACCCAGCTGACATGTAATGGGACAGGCTCTTATATAAATCAAGTAGGTGTCAAACGTTCTGTGTAGCTGAAGCTGGTCTTAACCTCCAGACTCTGCTATCTTCTATTTCCCCAGTGCTGGGAGTACAGACATGCATCAGTATAGCTGGCTTGAAAGCACTATTTTAATGGAAAGGTCCCACTGAGATTTACAATCCAACCCTACCTTAATAATAAAACCTTCAGATGAGAGTCAATAAGATGGGGTCTAAACAGCAAGCATAGTCTGAAGAAATATACAGGAAGGGAAAAAGTGATGTTTAGAGAAAATGAGTATGTTTCTAAATGACCAAGGTCTACAGAGGCAATTCTAACTGGGAATGCTCTCTTTCATGAGCGATACTTACAGCGTGTAGTAGAAAGGTCAGTTTCTCCTGAAAGAGAAGAACCACCCTTTGGATCGGACACACCACATCCTCATACCAGCTATTCAGATAGGACTTTACATCATTCCCCAGGCTCCTTTCCTGCATCAAAAGAGAATATCATCTGTTTTAGTATCATAAAAGCCTTTAACCTAATAGACTTTTTTCTTTAGTATACTTTCTCTGTGTGCATGTTGTATGTATTCTGTGTATGTGTAAGTTAATGGTTGACATCAGGTATCTTCCTCAATTGCTCTCTACCTTATTTTTAAAATAAATTTTTGGAGTGGTGGTGGACAGGTTTGTGTCATGATATCTGTGTTTAGAACAAAGGACAACTTGGAGAAGTCAGTTCTAGCCCTCAACCATGTGGGTGCGGGCAGTCCCGGTGGCAGGCACCATCTCTCCAACTTCTTCATCTTACTTTCTTGAGTAAGGGTGTCTCACTGAGCCTGGAGCTCACTGATTCAGCTGGGCTGGCCAGCAAGGTAGAGAGAACTGCCTGTCTCCACCACTTCAACTCTGGTATAACAGGTGCAGGTCACCACACCCAAATTTTTATGTGGCTGCTGGGAGTCCAAACTCAGGTCCCCATGCTTGCATTGTAAGCCCTTTACATACTAAGCCTCCTCCTTAGCCCCCTCTTCCAAACAATTTAAAATTTTTTATTTTTATTTGTATGTACATAATTGTGTTCCTATGGATGGCTCCTGGAGTCCAGAAGGGGGTGTTGAATTCTCTGGAACTGAAGTTATTGGTGATTGTGAGCCACCAGACTTGGGTGCTGAGAACTGAACTCTGGCCTTCTAGAAAAGCAGTAAGTGTAAGTAACTGCTGAGCCATGTCTCCACTTCCTCAATATACTCCTGATAGTTAGAAAACAACAACTAGGGGGCCGGAGAGGAGGTTCAGAGGTTAAGAGCACTGACTGCTCTTCCAGAGGTCCTGAGTTCAATTCCCAGCAACCACATGGTGGCTCACAACCATCTGTAATGGGATCTGATGCCCTCTTCTGGTCTGTAAACATCTACAGTGTACTCATATATATAAGACAAACAAATAAATCTTTAAAAAGAACAAAAAACTAGGACTGGTATCTTTTGTTTGTTTTTAAGACATGGTTTAGCCATGTAATGCAGGCCAGTCTTGACCTTGAAATCCTAAACCTCCTAGATACTGAGATTATAGGTATGTGCTAATGTGCCTGGCCATACTACTTTTTTTTTTTTTTTTGGGCGGGGGGGGGGCGATGTTGGGGTTTTGTTTTGTTTGTTTTTTCAAGACAGGATTTCTCTCTGTCCTGAAACTCACTCTATAGATCAGGCTGGCCTAGAACTCAGAGATTCAATTACTATGGTGGGATTAAATGCATGTGGTACCACCATCTAGCAAAAGTAGCTTTTTTGGACAGTGTCATACAGAAATCAGGTGGGTGTCACTTCTCTGTAGCTGAGGCTAGCCTTAGCCTCCTGATTCTCCTGCTTTCCATCTTCCCTGTACTGGGAATGTAGACACGCAACAGCACACCTGGCTTGAAAACATAGTTTTGACAGGTTTAGATAAATTACTCAATCTAGACATGACCAATTCATAAAATAGTGAAATGAAATGTTTCTAAAACTTGGTATTTATAGACTATGGCATAGCATATCTTTGATGGACCACTAGTGCTAACCAAAATATGAATCCTATGTGCCTAGCAATCAGATGAAAGGTGCCTTCTTCCCCACCCGGCATGTTACTAACCGCCACTGAATTTTACATAGATTTGTCTTTCCTTTTCATTACATTTCTCTGTGTGTGTGCATGCATGTGTCCTGTATACATGGAGGTCAGAGAAAAACCCATGCAAGTCAGTTCTCTTTCCACAATGTCAGTCCTGGCCTTCTGCCCAAGGTCGGCCAACTTGGGGGTAGGCACATTCACTTTTGAGCCATTTTACCAGCTTTTTTTTTTTAATTTATTTTAATTGTATGAGTATTTGTGAGCTGTCAAGTGGATGCTGGGAATTGAACCTGAGTCCTCTGGAAGAGCAGTCAATGCTCTAACCACTGAGCCACCTCTCCAGCTTCTTGTTTTGCTTTTGAGATAAGGTCCACTATGTAGTTCTGGTAGGCTTGAGCTATGTAAACTGGGCCAGCCTCAAACTCTGCCTCCCAAGCTCCAGGATGTCAGGTGTGGGTTTCCACAATTGGATTTAATAAGTTTTCATTGGTGCAACACATCAAAGGAAGAACCACGAAACCTTCAGGCCCTATAACACAGCTGCATTCCCTGCCTGTGTCACACAGCAGTGATCTACTGCCCACAGGTGGCTACCATGTGACCAGACTAGTATAGTCACGGCATGTTCCCGCTCATCACTCCAGTCTTACAAAGCTCAAGTCAGACACCTTACCTCACAATTCATGTTATTCTTCAGTCCTTGAATATACTTGTCCAATTCAAGCCTGAAAGTATGTTCTTAAGGAAGAGACACAGAATGATCGATCAATATTTTACCTCCCAGCCAGAAATTCAAAGTCTCAGCTGAGTGCAGTGACATGTGCCCTTAATTCCTCAGTCTCTGAAGTGGTGGATCTCTGTAGGTTCAAGGCCTGCCTGGTCTACGTGATGACTGCCCTGGTCTACGTGATGACTTCCATGGCAAGACTACAAAATGAGACCCTGTCTGTCTGTGTCTGTGTGTGTGTGTGTGTGTGTCTGTCTGTCTGTCTCTCTCTCTCTCTCTCTCACACACACACACACACACACACACACACACACAGCCTAGGCAAATGGTCACAAATGACATTTCAAAATGCCCTTAAGGGTAAAGGCTACTTGCTACTTGCCCTGGTGCTCTCCCTGATACCCTCGAACACCAAAGAAAGGATATAGCTCCAGTCCTTTTTCAGAGCCTCCTAAGAAACAGGCCACGTATTCAGAAGGGTTCTGTTCAGATTCCATTTCCATTGCTGCTATTTCAGCAAGCAGTTTTTCCTGTTGGAAAAGGCAGTAATAACAACCAACTCGGTAACCTGGAATTCTAGAAAAGAAAGGAAAAAGTAAAGTGGAGTACCTGGGTCCTCACGCTCCTCACTTTGCAGACGGCTCTGACCCTGATAGTGATCTGGTAACCCTTTCAGATCACCCTTATGCAGAGCTCCTCAACCTTCTCCTACTCATCTCAGCAGGAGGAGCATGACCCCGGTGAGGTTTAATTAAGCAGCCTACAGATCAGGCATGGTGATGTACACCAACCCCAGTCCTAAGACGCAGACGTAGGTAGATCTCTGTGAGTTCAAGAACAACCTGGTCTACATGGTGAGTTCCAGACCAGTCAGGGTTATTACATGGTCTAATTAAAGACATTGCCTAATAAAAACAAACCAACCAGCCTCTAACAGAGGTTCACTGCATTCCACTGTCTTATGTGAAAAATCTAGGGGCTGGGGAGATGGCTTGACAGTTAAAAGAACATTGGCTACTCTTCTAAAACACCCAGGTTTGGGTTCCAGCACATGGTGGCTCACAACCATCTGTATCTCCAGTTCCTGGGGATACGACACCCTCTTCTGGTCTCTGCAGGCAATAGGCACACACCTTGTACATAGACAGTCATGTGGGCGAAATACCCATATACATAAAATATTTTTTAATTGTTTAAAGAAAAATCTCTATGAATTTCAACTTTGTTCATAGAATACCCATATTTACATAAAGATAAGCATGTCCCCTCCTTTAGACCTTCACAGGCCTTGGACGTGCCATTCTGATGTACCAGGCTTACCCAGCAGCTTTATCCTTGGCCAGAGGTATACTCCCCTAAGGCAACCTGCATTTAAACAAATGCCGTGTCTGAAGGAGTAGAGCGGCCAGAATGAGGCTGAGGGCACCTGAGAAAGCCTGACCTCCCTGTGACCTTGGCCCTCCAAGGTAATCTCTGTGTTTACTTCTGCTTTGGAAAGTAAGAGAACTGCCCATCTCCCTTTGTAAGAAGAACTACATCAGCATTTGTGATAGCATATGATTCCCACTTCATAATTAGGAAGAACAGAGGGCTGTGCACACAGCAGGCCACGCCCTCCATCAAGGCTGCCTCTCCAGCTCCAGTTCCTTCTGAGTGTAAGCAGACTAAAGGACACTCAGGCACCGGAATCTCACTCAGTCTGCTCTCATAACATTTACGTGTGAGACTCACTGTTCTGGTTGGGAGTGGAAGGGCAGGAGGTGCCAGAGAGCGGAAAACAAAGACGTTTTCTGCAGGTCTAGATCTCTTCGAGTTTCTCCATACTTCTCATGTTTAACTCAGAAATAAAAACACAGGAGACAGCATATTTTATACTTACCTCAGCTCTACGGATGCAACATTACCCAGCCCTTCAAAGAATGCTCCCTTGGAAAGACGCTTAGCAATGAAACTGCGCAGCTCCGGCTCCACTTCAGATGGTAGATTAGTATCCACCAAGGAAAGGCTGGACAAATGAAAGACATACGCTCCATACCAGTGTACACTCAGACCCGGAAGGCAGATATAATGAACCAAAGCCAGGGCCCCTATGTAGCCCAGGCTGGTCTTGAACTAGCTACATAGCCTAGGTTAACCTCAAACTTCCCCCAGGCTATGCATTGCCATACCAATTTCAGGGTCTTTCTTAAGAATGCTATCAACTAGTCAGCTAGTTAATCCCATCACTCCGGGCAGGCTTATGTCTGTGAATTCCATCCAGGTCAGCCTGGTCTACAAAGCAAGTTCTAGAACAGCCAGGCTCACACAAAGAAACCCTGGCTCAAAAAAAAAAAAAAAAAGAAAAAGAAAAAAAGAAAGCTGTCTACTTGATGCCCCTGTTGGAGAGGGTCACTGTTTAGACTTGGAATGTCCCCCAAAGGTAGGTTTGGCTCCCAGACCACAGGGCTATTGGAAGTATTAGAACCTGTATTAGGTGGATGAAAGCTAAGGCTCTGGAAATATGACCCTAATAACATATCAGAACCCTGGCTAGGAGCTGCCTGCCTCTCTCCCTCTGTGCATCTCTCCCCTAGCTGCCATGAAGTTAATAGGCTCTTCTGTCGTTTGCTGCTGTCATGAATTCCTGTTGCCGCAGGCTCATAGCCAACAGGGTTAGGAAACCACATGCACTGAAACTAGGCCAAATTAACCTTTCCTCCTTAAATATCATTATCTTGCCAGGTAATAGCATATGCCTTTAGACTCAGCGATTGGGAGGCAGAGGTAGGCAGATCCCTGTTGAGTTCAAGACCTGGTCTACTTAGTGAGTTCCAGGACAGCTAGAGCTATATATTTCGAGAAATCCTATCTCAAAAACAACAACCACAAAAAGATGATTATCTCAGGTAAAGCTCAGTGTCCGGAGTTTGGCTAGGGTTTACTAAGCATTATCAGTATTTGCATCTGCTCTTGCCTTGAATAAAAGAGTCAAGGAGGAGATCAGGAGAGGTTCCTAGAGGATAGAAGGAGCTGAAGGTTTGACTCAGAGAAAGCGCAGTGGCAACAAGACACCCCATCGACACCTACAGATATATATGCACAGCCCAGTACAGCACAGTGAGTTATGCCTGTTTTACCTGAAATCATCACCAGAGGGAGTTTCTGCATTTGTTCCACCTGAACGTCCATCATCACTATCCCCTCGATTCTGTGTCAATCTGCAAGACACAATACAACAGTACTATCAGTTATAACTGTCAATCCAGCCTTTGAGAGTTGGGTAAAAGCAAAGACTCAGCTAAAATGTTGCAAGGCCACACTGCATGGGTCCTCCACTGCCTAGTCTCATGACAGAAACCCCATAAATGAGGGCTGACAAGAGGCCCCTTTCTTGTCAGGGTATTTAATAAATAGAGAAAAGATCTAATATCCCGAAAGTTTGAAGAAATTCCTCTTTAAAAATAAGTTATGGGATGGAAAGATGACTCAATAGTTAAGAGCATCTTCTAGAAGACTCGACTTCAATTCCCAGCACCTACATGGCAGCTCACAACTGTCTGTATCTTCTGTTCCAGGGAATCAGACAGCCTTACAGAGACATGCAGACAGGCAAAAACACTAATGCAATTTTTTTTTATTCAGAAGTTAACAGTGCTTACTGTTTTTGGGGAATGATCCTAGTTTGGTTCCCGGCACCCACTTAGGGCACCTCACAACCGCCTGTAACTCAAGTTCCAGATGTATCTGACGCCTCTGGCCTCAGTGGGCATCTGTACGCATGTGCGAATACCCACACACAACCCATAATTAAAAACTGAGAATACATCTTAAAGAATAAATTCCGGGGCCAGAAGGGCTCCTGGAAAGTCAGCCGGGGTATGCAAGGGGTACCGAGGGGAGAGAGGCAAACTCCAATGCACAGATATCAGGGGCTGCGATGACAGGGGCTGAAAGAGGACAGAGGCTTGGGAGTGCCGGGCATAAAAACCCAAAAGAGCCGGGAAGAACCGACTGAGTCCAGGAGGGCCCATCGGGCCAGAGACCTTGGCTGGGAGAGGAGATGGTGAGTAGGGACCTCGGGGTGCAAGGGCGGGCGGCAGGGCCGCGGGCGCAGCGGGCAGGGCGCGGGCACCTGCTTCCGCGGAAGCTGTACAGGCAGTAGTGGCTGCTGGACGGCGGCTCGAGTCTCCGCTCCTCTGCGGAGCCACCCTCCTCGCTGCTCTCCAGCTCCTTTTCATCCCCATCCAGCGATTCTTGCAAAGACGGGAGCATCGCAGCAGCTTCCTCGCGGCCCTGTGTCCCCGTCAAACCGTTCCCCCGCGGCCGGGCGGTCCTTTGTGCGCCGGTTCGACCTCCTCCCCGCCCTCGCACATCTGAGTTCCGCAGCTTCCCGAGTCCTGGACCTGAAAAGTGTTGGAGAAACCTGTTCTCAGGAGAACTCTCTGAGAATCACTTACCATTTCCTTTTAACTGACTTTTTCTCCACCAGTTGACGTATCAAGGAGGCAGTCTGTGTTAAAGATGGTGCGCTCCTGCCTTCTTTCGATGTGACGTGCATGTAACACTTTGGTCAAAGACACGAATTTAGCCCGTCCTAATGGAGCGCTCTTTTAATCCTAGCACTCTGGAGGCAGAGGCTGGAGGATTTCCGTGAACTCCAGGCCTCCCTAATTTACATAACCTGTTCTAGGCCAGCCAGGGCTACAGAGTGAGACCCTGCCTCAAAAATAAAATTAAATAAAAATTAAATTGGGCTGGAGGGATGGCTCAGCGGTTAAGAGCACTGACTGTTCTTTCACAAATTCTGAGTTCAATTCCCAACAACCACATGGTGGCTCACAACCATCTGTATCAGCATCTGATGCCCTCTTCTGGTGTGTCTGAAGACAGCTACTACTGTGTACTTATATACATAAATAATTCTTTAAAAAAAGAAAAAAGAAAGAAAGAAAGAGAAAGTAAAGGAAACCTGTTGAGAATGGATTATGGAAATGTTATATGTGTTGATCTAGATGGGGGTTCCATAGGCATGTGTAAAGAACAAAGTGTACAATAAAGATGCATACATTAAAAAAAAATTAAAGACAGGAAGCCAGCAACACTGCTACTCGCCTTTCATTCCAAACTCTGTTTTGCCAAAACTCTGAAGGCAAAGGCAGCCAGATCGTTAAATTCGAGGCCAGCCTGGTCTACAGAGTAAGTTCCAGGACACCTACCCAGAGAAACCCTGTCTCAAACAACAACAATAAAGACATGAATTTTAAATAAAGCATGAGAGAGAATTTTAAATTCTTGAATTTAAGGAGTTTCTTCTAAACAAACAAAATGTTTAGAAACCATACAAAGAGGGTTGGAGAGATGGCTCAGCAGGTAAGAGCACTGCTCTTCGGAAGGTCATGAGTTCAAATCCCAGCACCCACATGGTGGTTCACAACCATTTGTTTTTGTTTTTTTTTTTTTTTTTGGTTTTTTGAGACAGGGTTTCTCTGTGTAGCCCTGGCTATCCTGGAACTCACTCTGTAGACCAGGCTGGCCTCGAACTCAGAAATCCGCCTGCCTCTGCCTCCCAAGTGCTGGGATTAAAGGCGTGCACCACCACTGCCCGGCTGGTTCACAACCATTTATAAAGAGATCTGATGCCCTCTGGTGTCTGAAGACAGTTACAGTGTACTTACATATAATAAATAAATAAATCTTTAAAAAACAAAAACAAGAACCACTGACTGCTCTTCCAAAAGTCCTGAGTTCAATTCCCAGCAACCACATGGTGGCTCACAACCATCTGTAATGGAACAATACCCTCTTCTGGTGTGTCTGAAGACAACTACAGTGAGTACTCATATACATAAAATAAATAAATATGTCTTTAAAAAAACATATATAGAAACATTATTTAGTTGATTACATAAAAATTAAAGGGATGGCCGGGCGGTGGTGGCTCACGCCTTTAATCCTAGCACTTGGGAGGCAGAGGCAGGTGGATTTCTGAGTTCGAGGCCAGCCTGGTCTACAGAGCGAGTTCCAGGACAGCCAGGGCTATACAGAGAAACCCTGTCTCGAAAAAAACCAAAAAAAAAAAAAAAAAAAATTAAAGGGATGGGTCGCACATGTGACTTGAAGGGAAAAGATTGGGCAAAATTTTAGTTTATTTTGAGCCAGTATTGTTTGGTTTCAGCTTACAACAAAGGATTGAGGTGCATATTTTATATATCAAAGCAGATATGGTCACCAGGTTCTTCCAACATCCCTCAGTCTCTACCTGGCATACCCTTCCCCTAACCCCTGCTTTCTCTCTCTCTCTCTCTCTCTCTCTCTCTCTCTCTCTCTCTTTCATCCCCCCCTCCTATTTCTCCCTTCCACCTGAGCCTCTGGAGAGCTGTACACCTTGTTTTCTTTTCTTTTTTTTTAAAAAGACTTATTTATTTATTTAATATATAGTAATATACTATAGCTGTCTTTAGACACCAGAAGAGGGTATCAGATCCTGTTACAGATGGTTGTGAGCCACCATGTAGTTGCTGGGAATTGAACTCAGGACCTCTGGTAGATCCAGCCAGTGCTCATAACTGCTGAGCCATCTTTCCAGCCCCAAAATGTAATTTATTTTTTATTTCTGTGACAGGGTTTCTCTGTATAGCCCTGCCTGTCCTGGAACTCACTCTGTAGACCAGGCTGGCCTTGAACTCAGAAATCTGCCTGTCTCTGCCTCCCGAGTGCTGGAATTAAAGGCATGTGCCACCACTGTCCGGCTCCAAAATGTAATTTTTGATTGATATTATTAGACATTGAATTCTAGGTTGAAAAAAGCTCCCGTAAGATTTTGAAGGCTTTTTCTCTGATAGAATAGTCTCTTTTGAAATATTTATTTTTGTTTATTTATGTGTATATGTGTATGTTTGCTAATCTTAGTTGTCAACTTGACTATGTAATTAACTAAAGCCTAAACTGTGGGGCACTGCTGGGAGGTTTTGTGGGAGGTTTTTATTTGTTTTTTGTTTTGTTTTTATCACATGATTTGAAACAGGAAGATCCATCCTTAATCTGGGCCACACTTTCTGGTGACAGCTCAGATAAAAGGACTTGGAAGAAGGAAGCTTTCCTTTTGCCTGCTTGCCCTCATCCTGCTAGCAAATTTATTGTTACTTTAAATGTTATTAAATCCAGCTTTTTCAAGATACCAAGACAGACTGAAGACAACAAAGCTCCCCAGGAACCCTCCAGGACTCCAGGCTCAAACTGGGAATGCTGAGACATTCAGCCTAATGGACTAAACAACTACTGGGTTCTTGACCTTTCCGTCCTGAGATAGCCATTTTAGGACTGCCCAGTCCACGACCTTCGAGCCAGCGTGGCAAGTCTCCTTTTAATACAGTCAGAGATTCCTGATTAATACAGTGTATGTCTCTGTGTGACTATGCCACATAAGTGTGGAGGCCAGAAGAGGGCCTTCTTCCCCAGAGTGTGTGCCCTCCCTGGACTCTGCTTTCTGAGCGAGAATCTCTAGACCTCAGTGAGCCACAGCCTCCCCCACCTAGTGGAGCTCCAGGACCTTTGATCTTCAAACGCCTACATCCTTCTGAAAGACACCTCAGCCTTCCCGCAGAGCGGCAGAGCCGTGCGGAGCGCGCAGTGGAGCAGCAGACTCAGTACCCCGCGGAGCAGACTCTCAACTTCGGGGGAAGGGTCTTGCCCAAAACCTTAAATTGTCTGTCCCCAAAATAAACCACGGACTTTGAACAGCACTGTTGTCTTGGTCCCTGTTTTTCTCCTCACCCCGTTTTCTTTCCCCAGCTCTCAGTCCAGAGAATCCGATGACCTGTTCGTATGTAACCACCGGGAGGTTACAAGAGTGGAGTTCTAGGAAGTTGAGAGTCAGCTGGAGTGGGTGCTGGAAACTGAACTCTGGAAGATCAAGTTCTCTGGTAGAGCAGTCAGTGCCCCTATACTTTTTTTAAAAAAAACAACAATATTCTGGAATTGGGGCCTAGAGAGATGGCTCAGTGGTTAAGAGCACCGACTGCTCTTCCAAAGGTCATGAGTTCAAATCCCAGCACCCTCATGGTGGCTCACAACCCTTCCTAAAGAGATCTGAAGCCCTCTTCTGGTGTCTGAAAACAGCTACAGTGTACTTACATAAAATAAATAAATAAATCTTAAAAAAAAAAAGTATAGACCTGCTAGTTGGGTGTAGTGGCACACACTTTTGATCTTGGCACTTGGAAGGTAGAAACAGGCAGATCGCTAAGTCTGAGGCCAGCCTGGTCTATATTGTGAGTTTCAGAACAGTTGGAGCTACATAGTGAGATCCTGACTCGGAAAACAAACAAACAAACAAAAAATTATAGACATGCCAACTGTGGGAGGTCATGCTGTTAATAGGTGTAAGCTTGCAGATTATCCTGGCCAACCAGGATTACATAGTGATACCTTTCTGTTGTGAGGTATTCTACACGGTGAGTGATTAGTATTCCAATTCTGTGTGCTCTCACTTGAACCACAGATACTGTTTATCATTGGAAAAAAGAAAAATGAATGGCTTTAGCACTCCATCATTCATGGTAGGACTGGAAAATGCAGTCTACCTGAGACAGTTCGCTAGATGGATTTTAATATAAGTAACTTGTGACAAATCTGTTAGAACTGAGGAAAGTCAACAGGAGAGACCAGCAATCAGAGGGAACCACTCTTACTGAGAGAGACAGGTATGGGGCAGAAGAAAGTGAGGGGCAAGAGTCCAGGGTCTGGGAGAGGCTCATTCATAAGGAGTCAGACCCACACTGGGCGGTGCTCAGTCTAAGGAGGTCCGTAGTGGAAACAACCGCAGATAGCTACCTTTCTGTTTTAGTTGTTAGGCTTTGTATGAGAAAGTACCATAAACTGAGTCATTTATTTTTTTTTTAATTTTTTTTTTTTTTGGTTTTTCGAGACAGGATTTCTCTGTGTAGCCTTGGCTGTCCTGGAACTCACTTTGTAGACCAGGCTGGCCTCGAACTCAGAAATCCTCCTGCCTCTGCCTCCCAAGTGCTGGGATTAAAGGCGTGCGCCACCACTGCCCGGCTATGCACCATCATTTCTGTTTTTATAAATGACCCAGTTTGCCGGGCGGTGGTGGCGCACGCCTTTAATCCCAGCACTTGGGAGGCAGAGGCAGGAGGATTTCTGAGTTCGAGGCCAGCCTGGTCTACAAAGTGAGTTCCAGGACAGCCAGGGCTACACAGAGAAACCCTGTCTCGAAAAACCAAAAAAAAAAACAAAGAAAAAAAAAAGAAAGTCTTTGTTAGCTAGCCAGCAACTACCCTGCATGTTCAGGATCCTATGGTAGTTCTGAGCCTTTCCCAAGGTGAGCCTCTAAGCTCAAAAACAATGTCCAGGGTTGACATACTTTAGTTGACAAGAACAGTTAGCCCGAAACAGAACTATAAGGGAAAAAAAGCAAGGTTAGTACATTTCCCATATCTTTGAACTTTGATGAATCAGGCTGTTTTGGCACTGCAAAGTGCTGAGCTTACATCCTAAATGGCAGTTCCATCATGGAGTCAGTTGTGTTAAGGTCTGGGGCCCTGTTATACACACCCAACACACACACACACACACACACACACACCTATAACTAATAATAATAAATCTTTAAACTTAACATTATTGTGTATGATGTAAGTATGAATGTACACGCTAAATAATACAGAGGTCAAACATCAACTTTTGGAGTTTACCTCCCTGAGTTCTGGGATTATAGGCATGTGCTTCCATGTAGTGCCTGGGGTTGAGCCAAAGCTTTGTGCACGCTGGGCAAGCATTCTACCTACTAAGCTACAGACTCATACAGATCCAGCGCTTAAGCGTCTTCTATCTGATCTATAATCTGATCTATATTAGCATGTTAATAATGGCCCCCATATCATGGGTTTGTTGAGAAAATTTAAGAACACAATTCATATATATATATATCTTACAACTGTTTCATGGATATATTCCATGACTTCTTTTTTTTTCCTTCTCTCTTTTATTTGTTTGTTGCTTGTTATTTGTTTGTTTGTTTGTTTGATAAGACAGGGTTTCTTTGTGTAGCCCTGGCTGTCCTGGAACCCTCTGGAGGCTAGGCTGGAGACCTACCAGCCTCTGCCTCCCAGTGCTGGGGTTAAAGGCATGGCTGTGACTTTACATTTTTAAAGCACAAGTTAGGACATTGTAGAGTCCTAGTGATTCCACTTATGGGGTTCATCTCATAAAAACATGGTGGTCTCCTAGCAACCGACTGAACTCAGAAACATCTGATTCTCTTAGATTACTGCAAATGCAGTATGGGTTGTCCTGAAGACAGAATTCAGACAGAATTGAAAGCGAATCCAAGACTTTGGGCAGCAGCTTTAGAAAATTGTAAAAGTGGGCTGGAGAGATGGCTCAGTGGTTAAGAGCACTGACTGCAGTCGGTGGACTTCCAGGACTTCTAGAGGTCCTGAGTTCAATTCCTAGCAACCACATGGTGGCTCACAACCATCCATAATGGGATCTGATGCCCTCCCTCTTCTGGCATATCTGAAGACAGCTACAGTGTACTCATATACATAAAATAAATCCTTTTTTTTTTAAAAAAAAGAGAATTCTAAAAGAGAAAAAAAGGACTAATTAATCCTGACTGAAGTTTCAAGGTGAAGACAGGCACACACATTAAGACAGAGTGTAATTGCCCTTAATTCATGGTGGGGTGGGAAGTGGGGGTTAGGAGGACAAATGACGAAAACCAGTCTTGTTCTTTTAATTGATGATCCAATAAACTGATATATGTCCCCTAAACCCCCAACAGTATAGGAGTCAGGATAGAACATGCATGTAACCCCACAATGTCTCAAAAGGTGGAGGTAAGGGGCCTGGAGAGATGGCTCAGTGGGTAAGAGCACCGACTGCTCTTCCAAAGGTCATGAGTTCAAATCCCAGCACCCTCATGGTGGCTCACAACCATCTGTAAAGAGATCTGATGCCCTCTTCTCGTGTCTGAAGATAGCTACAGTGTACTTACATATAATAAATAAATAAATCTTTAAAAAAAAAGGTGGAGGTAAAAGGATTAGGAATTTAAGGTCATCCTCTGCATAATGTGCTAGAGGTTAGCCTTGGCTACCTGGGATCTTGTTTCTAAAAACCAAACCAAAGCAGAGCAGGAAAGTAATTCATATGTCACAATACTAATATTAATACTATTACTAATAATATAATACTAATACTATTACTAATAATACTAATATTAATACTAATACATTAATAACGTGTATCAAACTCTTAAGGGCAATCTGACCAAGTTGTGTGGTTTGTATAATGATATATAATTAGGGAAGTGTACCGTTAGTATATAAACACAAACAGCCTGATTGGGTGGAACACACCTTTACTTTCAGGACTTGGAAAATGGAGGTAGGTGGATCTCTGAGTTCAAACCTAACCTGGTCTACAGAGTGAATCTCAGAGCGACCCTGTCTTGAAAAACAAAGCAGGCCGGGCGGTGGTGGCGCACGCCTTTAATCCCAGCACTTGGGAGGCAGAGGCAGGCGGATTTCTGAGTTCGACGTCAGCCTGGTCTACAGAGCCAAGGCTACACAGAGAAACCCTGTCTCAAAAAAAAAAAGCAAAACAAAAAGAGCATAAACAGAAGTGCTGGCTATAATCCACTTTTTTAAAAAATACTTTTTGCTTGTAATAGGACTTCATATCTTCATATCACATCAATAGCCCAAGGTTGCTTGGAATTCACTATTATAGCTCAGGCCAGTCCAGGGCACTCAGGGCAACATTCCTGCTTTAACCTACCAAATTCAAATTTTGGGATTATAGGCGTGAGACACCATGCCAAACTCAAATCTTTTTTTTTTTAAAGATTTATTTTATGTATGTGAGTACAGTGTTGCTGTCTTCAGACACACCAGAAGAGGGAATGTGATCTCAGTACAGTTGGTTGTGAGCCACCATGTGGTTGCTGGGAATTGAACTCAGGACCTCTGGAAGAGCAGTCGGGGCTCTTAACTGCTGAGCCATCTCTCCAGCCCCCAAATTCAAATCTTTTTTTCTTTTTTCCAGACAGGGTTTCTCTGTGTAGCCCTGGCTGTCCTGGAACTCACCCTACAGACCAGGCTGGCCTCGAAGTCAGAAATTTGCCTGCCTCTGCCTTCCAAGTGCTGGGATTAAAGGCGTGCGCCACCACTGCCCGGCTCAAATCTTATTTTTTTTTTTTTTTTGGTTTTTCGAGACGGGTTTCTCTGTGTAGCCTTGGCTGTCCTGGAACTCACTTTGTAGACCAGGTTGGCCTCGAACTCAGAAATCCTCCTGCCTCTGCCTCCCAAGTGCTGGGATTAAAGGCGTGCGCCACCACCGCCCGGCTCAAATCTTATTTTTTAATGAACAGTTTCATGTATCCCAGGCAGGTCTCTAACTCAGTGCAAAACTGAGGTTAGACCTTAACTCTGGATCCTTCAGCCTCAGCCTCCTGGAATTCTCTGATTGCAGGCATGCGCCATTAACATTTTTTATTTTAGAAATTTTCTGTAGTTTCAAGAGACTTCAGCATACACAACATTCAATTCTTTGACTCTCTTCCTTGCC
Organism: Tokudaia tokunoshimensis; assembly: GCA_036184795.1. Classification (NCBI taxonomy): domain Eukaryota; kingdom Metazoa; phylum Chordata; class Mammalia; order Rodentia; family Muridae; genus Tokudaia; species Tokudaia tokunoshimensis. Next base: position 41,307,267 of record BTHU01000010.1, on the reverse strand, counting down.
ACATTTTCCAGAATTATCTTTTGCCACCCACACTTTTCCTGTCTTGTTACTTTTAGGTTCAAAGCCTCAAACACTGCATTTTATTAGTAATTAAAACTTCGGATACAAAGTTTCTCTGCATAACCCTGAATGTCCTGGAACTAGATCTCTGTTCATAGACCAGAACTCATTTCTGCCTGCCTCAGCTTTTTGAATGCTGGGATTAAAGGCAAGTACCACGCTTGGTTCACTGCAGGTTTGGTTTTTTTTTTTTTTTTGGTTTTTCGAGACAGGGTTTCTCTGTGTGTAGACCAGGCTGGCCTCGAACTCAGAAATCCGCCTGCCTCTGCCTCCCAAGTGCTGGGATTAAAGGCGTGCGCCACCACCGCCCGGCTTGTTTTTGTTTTTTTAATTGAAAGACAAGGTCAGGCTTTGTTCCCCAGGCTGGACTCCAAGCCTTGGACTTTTTCTCCGGAAAAAGCATTTTCTGTCTTGGCCTTCTGAGTGCAGAGACAACAGACACAAGGCCCAGGTAATCTAAGATAACTTAAACTTCCTCCCACTGCATCTTCTTTTATCTTTCTAAACATTTCTACGTTCCCCGTACTGCTTCCTTGACTGTCACTTAAAAACGATGACTCTTCCTTGACCATACAAATACGCCCCACTATCGAAAGGCAACTGAAACAAGAAAAATTGGCCAGGTCACAATCCGGGCGTGTGCTTTTAATTCCAGCACTCGCAGGCAGACAGAAGCAGGGGCATATCTCTGTTGTGAGTTTGAGGCCAGCTTGGTCTATATAGCGAGTTCCTATAATAGCAGGGCTATGTAGAGACCCTATCTAAAAAAAAAAAAAGCAAAATAAACAACAGCAAAAAAAAACCCCAAATTGACAATGTACCAATTATCTTTATTTACTTGTAACTTATCCTTAATTATACTCGTAATCTTTGCCTCCCTTCAATTTGCAAACGGGACAGCCGACCAATTCGCCGACCCAAACTCTAAAGGATCAGCGTACTCAGCCCGGGAGCGCCAACGCCACTTAACCCCTAAGATGGCGGCGGCGGCTCTTCACCCATTCAGGGTTGAAGCCCGCGTCACGTGACTCGCCCAGCTCTCGCCGCGGTGGCTGACGGGAGGTGGAGATAGAACGAGGGTGTCGGCCATTTTGTGTCTGTTTCCTGCGGGACTCGGTGGTGGCGGTTGGTTCGGAGAACTGTGCGATTCTCTTGTTTTTTTTTTTTTTTTTTGTTGTTGTTTTTCCAGCTTCTTTTCGCCTCCATTCTGCCTGGACTGTAGGGCGCAGTTATGGGTCGCAAGAAGAAGAAGCAGCTGAAGCCGTGGTGCTGGTATCCTTTGTGGGTTTGACGGAAGGCCGAGCGTGGGTGTCGCTTCGTGAGAACACTAGTCTGAGAGGTTTAGTCTGATAGGTTTGCTTGTTGGCAGGGCCCGGCCGGGCCCGCGTGCTGTGGTGACTGGGTTAGGATTTGGGATGGTTTCTTGTAAAATGGGGTTCTTAGGGCGGGAGGGCTCCGGAGTTTGGTGGCGCTGGACTCGGTGACTCAGGAGCTTGTTTGTTGGGAGCACTGGGCCGGGAGCCCTCCCCCAAGTGCAGTCGCCCTTAAGAACTCGTGTTTCCGTTGTTTCGTTAAAGATCCTACAAAGGGACTTGAGTTTGGGGGTAAATGTACTGACTCCTTGTTTAATTGAACTGTGAATAGCTCTCTTCCCCTCACCCCCCATGGCGGAGGATTGGCTTCCGTCTCTTTCTGGCGCCTTAATCTTGGGGAAGCTTTTGCCTAACTGGGTGGAGTTTCTGTTATCTGTTTCCCAATTTTGTAGAACTGGTTAAACTATTTGGGAAGGAAAGCAATTTTCTCGTGTTCTTTGGATAACGTAATTTATGTTAAACTTGATTTTTATCTATTACATGACAACGGTTTGTCTCAAGATTAGTTATTAAAGTAGTCAAGTGGCTAAAAATTCGTCACGAATTATTTAATGCGCTCATAGAAAAAATCTTGTAAGGTCAGAACTCCTACTATTGTGGATTAAAACTGCGAATTTACATTTCCTGAATGCTTAGATTAATATGAAACCGGAAGAAATTTTATGGATTGTTAGTTGAATGTGCCCTTTGTCGTGAGTTGGATAATAGAATATGGATTCCTTGTATATTTAATGAATTGTCGTGAAGTTGCCTTTTATTTTTCCCTTTCTCTCTATTTGGGATTGGGGTTCCGGTTGTCTGGAACTCGATATGGTCACCAGGCTGGCTTCCAACTCAGAGATCTGCCTGTCTCTGTTTCCCAAGTGCTGGGATTGAAGTCGTGGGTCATCACTGCCCAGTTTGAAGTTTCCTTTTCTTTTGAAAAGAATATTTTCGAGTTGGTCTCACTGCCTGATCTGGCCCTCAGAATAAATATCTACCTGCCTTTGCATTTGGAGTGATTAAAATCAAAGGCATGGGCTGTGCCAGGCTAAATAAAACATTTTTGATATCAGTCTGCATATCAGGTTTGTCTAGCTCAGATATATTCATTCCTGCCACAGATTGCCGGCAGTGTGCTACCAGTCCTGGCTCGATTGATTTTGGTCAACTTTTTATGGTTCGTGGAACTCCTTTTGTTTGTTTTTGTTTTTCAAGTCAGGTTTTTCTCTGTGTAGCTCAGGCTCTCCTAGAACTTGCTCTGTAGACTGGCCTGGCCTGGAATTTAGGAGTTCTGTTTGGCCGGGCGGTGGTGGCGCACGCCTTTAATCCCAGCACTTGGGAGGCAGAGGCAGGAGGATTTCTGAGTTCGAGGCCAGCCTGGTCTACAAAGTGAGTTCCAGGACAGCCAAGGCTACACAGAGAAACCCTGTCTCGAAAAACCAAAAAAAAAAAAAAAAAAAAAAAAAAAAAACAAAAAAAAAAAAAAAAAACGGAGTTCTGTTTGTCTCTGGCTCCCAAGTGCTGGGATTAAAGGCACTACTGTCCAGCTCTTAGCATGTTACATTTGTAAATGTTGAAATAATGATTTAAAGGTCAAAATTGTGTACGTGTACTGAGTGTGTGCGTGTGCTGAGTGTGTTAATGCTGGATCACAAAACTTGAACTCTTGGTTTTTCCAAGACAGGGTTCATCTACGTAGCCTTGCTGCCCTGGAACTTACTCAACTGCCTCAAATTCATAGAGATTTGCCTGGTTTTGCCTCCTCCTGAGTGCCGGTATTAGAGACATGTACCACCACAGTCCTGCCTCCTGCCTCCACTTGTGCTGGGGCTAGTCGGTGTGCTCTACACCCAGCATCCAAAGTGCTGGGCGTTGACCAGGCCTCTTGTATGCTAGACTAGCACCCTAACAATGGAGCTACGTTCTCAGACTGGGAGGTGCATGATTAGTGTAATTTCCAAATAGAAATACTAAAGCTGAGTTAATAGTTACCTCCTTTTTTATTAGAATTTGTGTATGCCTGTGGTGTTTTGCCTTATACGTGTATGTTTGTATACCCAGTACTCTTGGAGGACAGAGGAGCATTAGATCCCTTGAAACTGTCATTCCAGCTGTGAACTGCCTTGTAGATGCTAGGAATAGAATCTGGGTACTCTGAAAGAGCAGCAAGTGCTCTTAACCTTGGAGTCATTTTAAAGTTACCCCTATTCTCCTGTTATATGAAAGGCATTCGTTGTTGCATTATTTATATTGAGGCAGAATCTCACTATGTATGTAGCCCTTGGCTAGTCTGGAAACTCACAACTGTGAGAGAGGTTTGTCTGCCTCTGTCTCTTAAGTGATCAATTTTAAAGGCATATATCACCATTTTCAGCTTTCCTTAGCTTCTTAGTAGGTAGTATCTACTCAATTTTTTTTGGTAGTGGGGTTATTTTTGTGCAGTTTTCTAACCTTAATGTTGACCAGGTATTGTAACAGAGATTTTGATGATGAGAAGATCCTTATACAGCACCAAAAAGCAAAGCATTTTAAATGCCATATATGTCATAAGAAATTGTACACAGGACCTGGCTTAGCTATTCATTGCATGCAGGTAAGAATCTCTCTTCGGTTTTTAATTTGTCCTGTTGTGATTCGTAACCGCATGAAGAATAATACTGAATTTGTCTTTGGAATTCATTTATTTTTTATATATTAGGTAAATAGCCAAATCTACTTAAAAACTCAGGTATGTGTTCTAGCCTCTGTTTTTGGGAGGTGGTAGGGTTAGAACCCACTTGATAAGCACAAGCTTTATCACAGGAGTACCTATCTAGACTCCACATCTGTTCTGTGGCCATTAAGAAGCATAAGTGGACTTGACTGTTAGCTTTTGTTTTTCGAGACAGGATTTCTCTGTGTAGCTCTGGCTGTCTTGGAACTCACTCTGTAGTCCAGAAATCCACCTGTCTCTGCCTGACTGTTAATTTTGAGACAAGGTCTTACTTAGTATTTATCCTAGGTGACTGACCTAGAACTTATTATGTAGACCAGGCTACCCTCAAATTCACAAAGATACTCCTCTGCCTCGTAAGTGCTCAGTGTAGTCAGTTTGTATGATGAGTATACCAGAACACACCCTACTTGGAAAAATTTTTGTATTCGATGTTCAAATTGCTAGCTTGGCCCCCACCCCCACCCCCCCTTTGGATTTGTACACATAGTGTATGTACTTGGAGAGGCTGGGAGGTGTTTTTGGAGCTGGATTTTCAGGCAGATATGAGCTCTTATTTAGGTGGCAGGAATTGAACTCAAGTTATGGAGGATCAGGAGTGCTGCTAAATCCTGAGTTGTCCAGCTTCTTTTGAGTCTTTTCATAATGAAATAATGAAAACTTCAGAATTTGTATTTTTGCATTCTGTTGTCATAGTTTATATAAAGGCTGAAGTTGTAGTTTAATGGTAGATCTTTTCCTAGCATCTTTGAGGTACTAGATTTGATCTTTAGTACTACCCTTTTTCTCCTCTGCATTATTGTAGTAGCCATTTAGATGCATCCTTATATGTTAATTGTATGTCTGTTATGTGCTCATCTGTACACGGCCTTAGAGGCCAGAAGAGGGTGTCATCCCCTAGACCTGGAGTTAAAGATCGTGGTGAGCTATCAGATGTGGGTGCTGCAAGCCAAAGCCTGTTCCACTACAGGAGCAGTAGTATATGTCCTTAACCTCTGAACCATTTCCAGCTTCCTCATTAGTTTGTTTGTGCATGTTCACTTGGAGTTGGTGGGAGGACTGGGAGTCTGACTCTTGGGGTTTTGTTTTTTTGTTTTTTTGTTTTTTTTTTTTTTTTTGAGACAGGGTTTCTCTCTGTAGCCTTGGATGTCCTGGAACTCATTTTGTAGATTAGACTGACCTCAAACTCACAGATTTATATTGTGGAAGAAAATAACACAGTGGTCTGTCTCATAAATGATAGAGAAAATGAAAATAAGACAACTAATAAGACTAGGAAGCTGTCAGATGAGAAGATCTCAAAAGTGAATAATTTTCAAGGAATAGCAAAATAAAAGACCTTTGTGTTGTAGGATATTCCTATACTAAATGAAAGAAATGGCAGTAAGTTTGCTATTTTAATGAAAGGAATTTAGCCAGGCGGTGGTGGCGCACGCCTTTAATCCAAGCACTTGGGAGGCAGAGGCAGGAGGATTTCTGAGTTCGAGGCCAGCCTGGTCTACAAAGTGAGTTCCAGGACAGCCAGGGCTACACAGAGAAACCCTGTCTGGAAAAACAAAAACAAAAAAACAACAACAAAAAAAAGGAATTTAAAAAATAAATCGAATACACTTTGGTGTTTGTATGCACCTGCCGCACTGTGCTGACAGGCTGACCCGGGCCTTCATAGTTTATCTAGGCTTCTTTTCACTTGTTCTGTCACTATAAAGCAGGAGCTTTGGCCCAGTTTTCACTGTTTTAAGACAGGACTTCTCTGTAGCCCTCACTGTCCTCAGACTTAAGAGATCTGCCTGCTTCTGCATCTGAGTGCTGAGATAAAAGACGAGTGCCGCCACTGCCCAGAAGACAGTCTTAGAGTAGATCCATTAGTTATCATAAGAAGTCTGCTGAGTAATTTCTAGTTTTTAAAAAAAAATTTTTTTTAAGGTACATAAAGAAACCATAGATGCAGTACCAAATGCAATACCTGGGAGAACAGACATAGAGTTGGAAATATATGGCATGGAAGGTATTCCAGAAAAAGATATGGATGAAAGACGGCGACTTCTTGAACAGAAAACACAAGGTAAGAGTTGCAGTTGTATTAAAATACATTTTCACATCGAGAGTATTGCCACTTGGAGGCTTGAATGAACATAGGTTGCCTGGCTTGCACCTTTATACCTGTTGAGCCCTCTTACTTGTCTGAGTAGATGTGAAAATTTGGGGGCTGAGTAGTGTATCACTGCACTCAGCCCCCAAATTTTAATACTTCTTAAGTTTACTTAATCTCCTTGGGTGCTTTGCCTACACCTATGTCTGGATTCTACTGCAGTGCCCACAAAGGCCAAAAGATGGTGCCTGATTACCAAAAACTGGGATTACATCTGGCTATGAGCTGCTTTGTGTGTGCTGGGGACTGAACCTAAATCATCTCAATTATCTTCTGATCTTGAGTTATGTTTTCCTTCATGTTCAGTGTTTATTAGTGTCATTTGTTTTGCAATATCAAGCTATGTACTATGCAGATGGCAGAAAGTGTTACCTAATCTCTTACTCTTTTTTTTTATAACTTTTAAAAGTTATTTTATGTCTATGAATGTTTTGTCTGCATGTATGTATGTATCACTTGGGAGCTAGTGCCTAAGAGGGTTGGAAGAAGGTGTTGGATCCCCTTGAACTGGGGTAATTCACAGAGATATATCTACCTCTGCTTCTAAAATGCTGGGATTAAAGTTGTGGGCAAGTTTTTTTTTTTTAAAGTTATTTTCCTCTTTGATGTGTGAAAATGAATTAAAATCTTTTCTTGGCAGAGAGTCAAAAAAAGAAACAACAAGATGATTCTGATGAATATGATGATGATGAATCTGCAGCCTCAACTTCCTTTCAGCCACAACCTGTTCAACCTCAGCAAGGTTATATCCCACCAATGGCTCAGCCAGGACTGCCTCCAGTTCCAGGGGCACCGGGAATGCCTCCAGGTAACATGAGACTTGTTAAGAATGTATCCTGAGGGCTTCATTGATATGATGCAAGTGTTACTTTCTCTTGTTTAATTACCAGTGCTAACCTTGTTGCTGAAACAATTTGTAGGCATACCTCCATTGATGCCAGGTGTTCCGCCCCTGATGCCAGGCATGCCTCCAGTTATGCCAGGAATGCCACCTGGGTAAGCAAACTTCCAGTTGGGTTGTGGGCTTGGGCCTTTTTTAACTTGGATGAAATTATTTAAGTATTTCATTATTTGTTACTCAAAGATATGGGCTCTATAAATCCTATATTTCTTATATAAATCTTTTATAAGAGGTCAGTAAGTAGGAGACATATTTTCCTCTAAGGAAAATAGATTTTTGGGTAGTAGGATGAATGTAGGAACAATCTTTTTCAGTTGCATTTGCTGTAATTAAAGTATCGATTATAGATTTGAGTGTCTTAGTTATGGAAAAGGACTTGTAAATGATTACCAAAGCATCAGAACCTAAAGTGAAGGTGAGGTGCATATTGCCCATCACTATGACTTAGTTGGATATGAAAGGTGTACAGTACACTTTCCCGCTGTATTCTGAAAATCACATTAGATTTTGATTTTGTCATACATTTTCACAGATTGCATCATCAGAGAAAATACACCCAGTCATTTTGCGGTGAAAACATGTAAGCATCTCATTCATAATGTAATTGAGGAGGTATAATAATAATCATAATGTCATTTGTGTGTGTGTTTAATGATATTTATTCAGTTGACTTCTAAGAAATTTTATAATCTTCCTCCCGAAAACTTTAAACTTTGTTAGCTCATTGACACATCTTTTTAAAGTTGAAAATTAAAACATTTCTGAGTGGGCTGGAGAGATGGCTCAGTGATTAAAAGCACTGGCTGCTCTTCCAGAGGTCCTGAGTTCAGTTCGTAGCAACCACATGATGGCTCACAACCATCTGTAATGGAATCCGATGCCCTCTTCTGGTGTGTCTGAAGACAGCAAGTGTGTACCAACATACATAAAAAGAATTCTGAGCAAATAGACAGGTTAAAATAATTTTCCTCCCAGGTGTAGTAGCCCTGATTTTAATCTCAGAATTTGGGAGACAGAGGCAGGCAAATCTCTTTGAATATAAGGCAGACTATTTTATATATTAGGCCAGCCTGTGCTACATAGATTTTGTCAAAAAAAGGGAAAAATATTTTTTTCTGAGCATGCAGATACTTTCTTGAGCTATCAATAGGTAGTAAGACCCAATAAGAGGTAATACCTATAATCCATTTGTAATATCTATAAAGAAATATATATATCTATATTCTATATAGATTATCTATACTCTGCCATCATAGTTTTTATTATAGAAGGTAATAAAAGTTTTCATTTAATTAGGATTTATATATAGAAGCTAAATTCTGATAAATATACTTCAGTGGTAGAATGCATGTATAACATGCACCAAACACTGTTAAATCCCCAACACCAAAAAAAGCCACCAAAGCACAAATTAGGTTCATATATTTGAAATCTAATGTATTGAAGTAAATTGGACACTGAATAATCTTTGAAGGTGAGCCCTTTTTTTAAAGGGGAAACTATAAATATGGGTTATGTTTTTAAGTCATGGTTTATTCTTAGGAAGTAAAAGTTTATGTAATCTGAGCTTATATTTACTAATATTGGTGATGGCTTTTCCTTGTTCCTCCCAGACTGAAAGTTTAACTCCACAATGGACAACTCGAATAGAAATGTCTCTATTTATGTTCTATGTGTATATTTTTCAAGTGGGACAAAAACTTTCCAGTTAACATATTTATTAGATGGGGCCTCCTGTGTTTATTCTCAAGAATACTATTGGATCTCAATGACTTTGTTTTGTCATTGGGGTTTCCTGCCAGGGTGCCTCTATTCTCTCCCCCCCCCCCCCTTTAATAGTAAACCGAAGAATTTGTAGGATGTTTATATGGTAGAATTACTACATTCTTGTGGCTTCATTGACTTGATTTGATTTTAGTATGTGAGATATTCAAGTTTTTTATTGCTTTGTAATTGCCAAAAACATTTTTTTTGTGGTTTATACTGCTAGTTAGTATGTTTTGTTTTTATTTTTTCCTTAAATTTTGCTTTTAATAGAATGATGCCAATGGGTGGAATGATGCCACCTGGACCTGGAATACCACCTCTGATGCCGGGTATGCCACCAGGTATGAAGTGTTAAACAATTGCTTTTGTAATGTGTCTGATAGCATTTGTTCCTAAGTTTCTAATTCTCTTACACATTTGAAAGGAGTTTGGTGAATAGGCAGGATGTGATGCCATATAGCCTCAGTACCTTCAATTTAGTTCTCCAGAGATAGGCTGGTATCTAGAGCTCCAGATTAGTCTGTACATAGTTGCTCCAGGCCAGCTAGGGCTATGTGATGAGATCCTGCCTCAAAAAACAAAATTGGACAAAACAGTAATAACCAGTAAATTTATAGGTGGCGTCTAGTGATATTGGTTTACACTTAAGATTCTAATATTGTAAAATGAAGAGACAGTTTGAAGAAATATTGTTAGGAACAAATGTAATCATATAGAATTGTTTTTGTTTGAACTAAATTTTTATTTTGAATACTTGGGAATCATTTTTGCTGCAGGTATGCCCCCACCAGTTCCACGCCCTGGAATTCCTCCAATGACTCAAGCACAGGCTGTTTCAGCACCAGGTATTCTTAATAGACCACCTGCACCAACAGCAGCAGTACCTGCTCCACAGCCTCCAGTCACTAAGCCTCTTTTCCCCAGTGCTGGACAGGTAAGGTGAAATTCTTGGAAAGGAGCGCACTGTATGCTTAACATACCTTTGAAATTGTTAGATTGATTTCTTAAATGAAAAATTTAATATGTTGATACGTTAAAATGTAGCTTATCATTTTGCTATGTTTATAACTCTGTCCACAGCAGGTAGGAAGGAATCATAATATTTTTCCAAAGATGTGGATTCATTTTTTTTTTAAAGATTTATTTCTTTATTTTATCTATATGATTACAGCATTGCTCTTACAGACACACCAGAAGAGGGCATTGGATCCCATTACAGATGGTTGTGAGCTACCATGTGGTTGTTGGGAATTGAACTCAGAACCTCTGGAAGAGCAGAGCCATCTCTCCAGCCCAGGATTCTTTATTAGCTGTAGCTAGATGTCAAAGTTGAATTTCTGAGGACTTACGCAGGTGATGTTTCCAGGTCTTCCTTTGTTGAAGAGAGTAGAATTAGGTTGGAGAAAACAATGAGCTCTATAAGACTTTAGCAGGCGGGATGGTAGTGGCACATGCCTTTGAACATAGCTCTTAAGAGCAGAGTCGGGTGGGTCTTTTGAATTAGAAGCCAGTGGGTTTCTGGGAAGCCAGGGGCTATATAGAAACACTGTGAAAATCAAAAAAAGACTGCAAGGCATTTGGTGGGTGTTTGTTCTCATTTACAACTGTAGTAAATTGCAGTCCTACACTTAAGTTGGAAGAGTCATTTAGAATTAAGTAGATGAATTTAAAAGAATCAAGTTTTTTTTTAAAAGCTTAACCCTTGAATTTTTCTCTTTTCCAGTTTCTGGGTGCTAAATTTTAGTTGTTTAGATTCTTGTGTTTATTAATGGACATGTTAAACTTATCAGAATCTGTAGGCTCATTGTGTAGAGCCATCTGCATAAAGAACTTATTTTCAGTTTATGTTAAGATTCTTGAACTACTGCAATGTCAAACATTACCTTTAGAAAAGAAACTTAAGTTTAACTAGTTGTATTGGTGTAGAGATACATTTTTTGAGGCATGTACTTTTTTCTGTTTGTTGAGAATTGCATTAACTCTGCCTCTTTAAATAAATGACATTTGATTGCATTACAATCAGCATTTATAAACAATGCAATCTATACTAAAAAGTGCCACATGGCATGTTTCACCCATTTGTTCGGAGACGGTTCATTGTTTCCTTTCTTTTATGCTACAGATGGGGACACCTGTAACAAGCTCAAGTACAGCTTCATCCAATTCAGAAAGTCTGTCTGCATCTTCTAAAGCTCTGTTTCCTAGCACAGCACAAGTACGCAGGAAGTTGCAGTTTAAAATTGTTAAAATGGCTTTACAATTTAACCCTTTGGACCCTTTATGAAAGCTAAATCTTAACAATATATTTTGTTTTTTTTTTTTTTAGAAGTAAAACAAACATTAAAACATGGTGTTTGCAAATTTGAATTCATATTAACAATTCCAACAAAACAACTGTAAACTACTGTGGCTCTAAAGGGTTAAAAGCATGTGAGCAGTAATGAACTATGGTGGCCAATGGTTAGCCTGATGCATGGTTAAGCTACTTTTGATTCATGCTGTTTAATGCGTCACATCTTTATGTAAGAAATTTTTAGCACTCTGCATCTGTTTCTAAAGTTGACCTAGTTAACATTTTAAGCACTTGTATTATGAAAATAATATGTGCTACTGTTAACTTTATTTAGAACCTGCGCCATTAACCCTTTTGTCTATACCGTGTTCTTGCCGTTACTAATTGGAGGGTAGTTGTGCTGCTCTCTGTAGAACACTTGCATAGTTGGTGACACTGATGAGTCACTAGGACTGTGGGGTTTTTAATGCTTACTAAGGGGTTTATTATTCCAGTCTGTAGTTTCAATTTTTTGAGCTGCTTAAAAGATAAATCACTTTAAATGAAGAATTTACGAGAATAAAAACAGTTGCATTAAATTAAACTATTTCATGATTCTATAGTAAATGAAAATACAAAGCATTGTAAATTAAGGTTTTTAGGGAGTAAGCATAAAGCGTCTGAGAAGTATAGTAATTTCAGCCCAGTATCTTTATATCTTACCTTGATATTCTTATGGGTTAAATTTTGCAAAACATAATCAGACATTTTACTTGGTATTGGTTTTTTTGAAGTTTGATCTAGTTGATGTTATTTATATATGTATATGTATATATGGTTTTCTGTTATTCTCAACTTTGGATATTGACATTTTATTAATAAAGGATTGTTACTTTACAGGCTCAGGCAGCGGTCCAAGGACCTGTTGGTACAGATTTTAAGCCCTTAAATAGTACTCCTGCAGCAACAACTACAGAACCCCCAAAGCCTACATTCCCTGCTTATACACAGTCTACAGCTTCAACCACTAGTACAACAAACAGTACTGCAGCAAAACCAGCAGCTTCAATAACAAGTAAGCCTGCTACACTTACAACCACCAGTGCAACCAGTAAGTTGATCCATCCAGATGAGGATATATCACTGGTAAGTTGTAGATTTTTATTAGTATTGCTCTTTACTAGTATTGTTTGATCAAAAATCATATCAACCTGCTCATTGAAGAGGTTTTTATTTGTATTTGCATGGGCTTCACTAATTTTAAATCTTCCCAAATGGTTTTGAAGAAGCCATAAATACTATGCAAAGAAAGGACTATTCATGTTTTGGCCTCATATTCCTAACTCCTTATTTCTAAAAGAAAGACAGTGAATTTTTTTTTTTTTAAACAATGTTTAGACATGAATTTGCTTGTGCTGATTGTACAAGCAGTTGAGAGAGTCTACAGATTCTTTCAAGCCTCTACAAATGAATTTTATTTGATAGAAAGTTAATACTTAAGATTTATAAATTTTGTGAACTCAGCCATGTTCTAATGTAAAAATAGGTAAGGTCATAAGTCATGAAGATTTGTGTGAGCAAAAGTAATTATTGAGGAGTAATTGTATACTTAAAATTACAAGGGTTTTTGATATTTGTCTTCCTGCAACCTTACATTAGATATTGTACATTATTTTTATTCACAGGAAGAAAGAAGGGCACAGTTACCTAAATATCAGCGAAATCTCCCACGACCAGGACAAACTCCAATTGGTAATCCACCAGTTGGACCAATTGGGGGTATGATGCCACCACAGCCAGGCATACCACAGCAGCAAGGAATGAGACCTCCAATGCCACCTCATGGTACTTTTTTTTCCTTCCTTGTTTTCTTTGGTGACTTTTAAGTTTTGTGTGTGTGGGGTGTATGTGTGTGTGTGTGTGTGTGTGTGTGTAATGTTTAAAAGCACAATACAAAGAATAACTATATTTTGTGGTTTTTTTTAGGTCAATATGGTGGTCATCATCAAGGCATGCCAGGTTATCTTCCTGGCGCTATGCCACCATATGGACAGGGACCACCAATGGTGCCCCCTTACCAAGGTGGGCCTCCTCGACCTCCAATGGGAATGAGACCTCCTGTAATGTCGCAAGGTGGCCGTTACTGATCTTACTTCATCAAGTCTAATAGGTTTGGAGATTAAACCTTTTCTCAACTTGTGCTGTTTATATAGACAAGCTTCCGTCTATAAGGCTTCATTGTGACTTTAACAAACATAATCTTCCCACATACCAGGAACTATTGGACATTTATTTGACATGGGAGAAATTATTTGGAATAATAAAACAGGAACTTTTCCTGAAGTTGCAATTTATACTGTATGGCTTCTTTTTCATGTTTCATCTAGGTTTTTAGAAGTGAAGTATAGTAAATTTGGTTCGTTAAATTGTGAAGGCGCTGGAATTACATGAACATACCACCTTAAATAAAGGCAAGTTCTGTAAGATTACATTGCTATTTGTAAAGTTATGCCTTCGCAGCATTTCCAATGCTGTTGGACTTATGTCCCCAACCTAGCTTGGTGAGGGTTGTAACTGTTTGCAAGTACTTGTACATTGGAAGTTTGAATGTGTAACAATATTTAATGTAATTAGAGAGTTCCTCCTGTTGCAGGGAAAACTGGCCCATTATTATGGTCATGTGACTTTTCTGTACTGTTAAACTTCATTGTAATAAAATGAGACAAAAATTTATGCCTTTTTATTCATAACCCAGCTGTGGACCACTGCCTGAAAGGTTTGTACGGATGCATGCCACAGTAGATGTCCACGTAATAAAACTCAGTTACCAATACAGTTTTGATACATGATTGAATTCTTTAAGCTATAGATTTTTTTTAGCTGCATGTTTTAGTATTTAACAGTATATATAAAGTTCTTGTTAATGTGTCTGTTGACAGAAACTCTTAAAGACACATGAATCATTACATAACGGGTATGAAGACTTTGTGTCACTATTTTATATCTGTTGGTTACATGTTACAGAAGTTCACAATGTAAACTTCACATTTTCTTGCTAAGATTGCTTTAGAGCCTAGTGCCAGACTCATTCATTTTCTTATGATTAATTTTAAGACTTCAGGTGCCAGTTGAGTATTTTATGAACCTCAGAAGCTCTCCAGGTGCAAGCTTCTAGAAGCTTAGGTGCATGCTTCCTGTGTCAAAGGCTTGATATAGGTTGACTTCTGTTGTGCTTCTAGTACAGTGTCAGAAAGTTTTGGTTATACTCCTTGGAGGTTGTGTTACTTGAGATTTGAAAGGTAACCTCTGTTGCCTATGTAAAGCCAGATGGTTTGACTAGTAGATGGTTTGACTAGTAGTTATGATCCTTGGAAGTTTTGGATATTGTTGTGTTCCTATAGGAAAGTTTACTGTAGATGTGATTTTGTGTTGGATTTCTCACCATAGTAGCTCTTATAGCTTTTGTGGACATCTTTTCTGATTTGGGGGGGAAATGGGACTTGGGTAGGTTTATGATCAGTTACATTAAATAATCAGGTGATCTGTACAAAGTAATTACCCATATAACAAATATAGGTTGTTTTGATTTAAAAGTTCTGAGCAAATGCTAACCATCTTTAATTTCTATGAAGGGTATTCGATTAAAAATGTGGCAATATGTTATCTTAATTTTGTAGGAATTTATATTGAAAATATTTGACTTGTTACAGAGGAAAGTTAAAACAAATAAAATTCATTCTGAGATATGACAAATAATGTAAATCTGGATGCCATTTTTAGTCTGGTATTTACTGCACTGATTCTGTGCCTCCTCTTCTGCAGTTACTAGGAGGTACAGAAAGTTCCACTCAGTTTGTAATGAAAATGTAGATATATACCAGAAATGAATTCCTGCCAGCAGCTAAAATTACATAACAGTTCTTCACCTGAATATCTGTCTTGTTAAATAAAGTTTCTTAGACTAGCAGCACATATTTCATACTGCCAAAGAAAAGCCTGTATTGAAAATATTAAGGTTTAGCTTGGCTGTGGTGGTGCACACTGAGGCAAGTGCATGTCTCTTGAGAAGTAGGCCATCCACGGCTAGAGTGAGTTCCAGGGCAAGGAGGGCTACCCAAAGAAATCCTATCAAAAAAAAAGCACATATAATTTGTGTTTTATAGCTGCATGGCTCAGGAGTGGTATCCACTTAGTATGTTGGTTGAAAGTATAATTTTTGTATGCATCAAGAATAATTAAGCTTCTAGAAAGTACTGCTTACCTAATTGCTTCTGAGGTCCAGAGTGTGGTTAAATCACAAGTGTAACAAATTTGAAGTGGTTTACACTTGAATTTCAGATGGCCACCCAAAAAGCCTTTCAGTTATTTGCTATGTCCCTGTACAACTTTGAATGAAGCTGTAAGAAATAAGCCTATCAGCTTCCATTTACTTGTAGGACAGTTTAAAAATAAAGTCTGGCACTAGTTTCTGCTCTAGCAAATGAGGATCTACTTTTGAGTGACTTCTGGGGTTATCACTTAATTCGACTCCTTACTATTCTAGTAATCTCATGCCACTCGTTAGGGGGAGAACACCTATTTAACTGTTCAGATTACACATTGAACTTAAACTGAGTTTAATGAATTACTTAATGGAAATCTCAAAGAAAAGAGTTTGGACTCAATGCAGTTGTAGACAGAGAGACCTGCTCTTTTTCAGTTGCTTGCTTAATCATTGGGACTTAAAAAAAATTGATGCATGTCTTTTTTTTAATTAATTGGGTGATGTTTTTCTAAAATTAAAATTTTCTTCTTCCTATAGCCCTGCCATAGGACAGGCTGAGGCTGAGTCTCAGTGTTGCCCTGTTCAGTCTGAGGCAAGTGGGATTTATTTTATTACTTATGGGGGCTTTCACAGCTTTATGGCTGTTGGATATTTATGTCCCCAAACTTGCAGCAAGTTTGGTGAAGGCCCCTAAATTTAATTAAACTTAGGATTTTTATATATTCCTTTGGCAGAGAAGGCTCTATATTAATATTCACGTTTGACTGTGGTGTTAATAAGCATAAATAAGTATTGTTTTATTACATAATATTTAAAGCTTTATGAATCTAAGTAAATTCGTCATTTTACATTCTTGATTTGGAGGCCTGATATGATATGTTTTATTCAAATTTTTACTTTGACCTTTAGGAAAATCATTGGTTTTATTTTGCTCAAACTTAAAATTTAACCTTAAGGATAAGTTTAATTATTGAATTGCCACAGGATACTGAAGTTTGTTTTAAATCTCAAGCTTATTTTGAACATCAAGGTGGTAAGATCATCTGGAAATGCTTATGCTCTTTAATGTTCTCAAATCTCACCACACTAGAGCAAATGTTAATGTAGAGCCCTGTAATGAGTGGGAAGGTGATTTGTCTGTGCTTGTGTGGTATGTATGGGTGTAGACTACAGGTGTGGTATTATAAAAGGGCTTGGGTATTACATGTCTCAATGGGAAGATAACTAATTTTCAGGTAGCCAAACTGAAATTGGGTCCTGTGATAAATATGAAACTAGTTTGGAATGGTTTTGGAAGTTAAATTTTCAGGTTTTACTGAGCAGTGCTTTATGTAATGCACACACCAGTAGTATATCCACATTTGTTTGCTTTGATTTTAGTGTTCAGAACTACTATGTTGGGAAATGGGCTGGTGGTAGAAAGTAGCTTCTAACTTGTTTATTCTTTACATCAGACTGAAAACAGATTTTAATCCTTTTTTGGTTGTTTGTGGTTATTTTGATTTTAAATTTTTGAGATGGGGTTTCTCTGTATAGTCCTAGCTGTTGGTCTGGAACTCTTATTTACAAGGCTGGCCTTGAACTCAGTAATCTGCCTGCCTTTCTGCTTCCCCAATATTGTGATTAAAGTCCTGAGCCCCTAACACCTGACAAGATTTTAATACTTTTAGGAACTACTGTTTCCATGACCATGTTCCACTGGATTGTTTTAGTAAAATTGATTAGTAACATAAATTACGGATTTTTTTAAGACTTGTTAAATGGACTTCACTATACTTCAGTCATACGGTGCTTATCTAATATGCTATGTACAAGACCTTGGATTTCATTCCCGCTACCATTTAACAACTGCGACTGGAGGTATATTTTTATCTTGTATCCACCCTGCTCTGGTATATTTAAATCTCTCACAGTTGCCTCACCCAATTCTAAGTTCTTATTTTCTTGAATATAGGGGTGGGGGAGCAATTTACTAATGATGATACATTTGCTTGTTAATACCAAATCATTCTTTGCATTTGGCTGTATTCCTAACAGTTGGGAATTTGAGGTAGGAAGATAGGTGTGAGTTTGGGGGGTCAGCCTGGGTTACAGAATATGAGATCCTGTCAGGGTGGAGATGGTGGCTTTGTAGTTCAGTGACCCAGAGAACCAGTTGAGAATTATGTAGTTTTCAGAAGCAAACTGGTAAAACTTGATAAGTAATACTGACTTCATTTTGTTGAGATACAGTTTGAGTAAGCGAATGAATGTGGGATTTGTACATTTGTATTGGATAGAATTTACTCCGTATATACCTTAAATTTTTAATAAGTCTGATACATATTTTTAAAGGTAATATCTACCTACATAACACTAGTGGTGTCTTCTTCAAAAGTGAAACGAATTTTCTTGTAGCTTGTGGAAAATTTACTCCAAAAGGATAGTCAGTGAAGTGTACAAGTAAACTATATTGAGTAAAATATTCCCTGTTCTTTGTCCTGGCTTCCTCATGAATGAAACTAAGGGTTTCTTCTTTCTCTTTATTTATCCTTTGTCAATATTTTGGGGTTTTTTGTTTTGTTTTGTTTTGGTCATCCAGGCAATTTTAATAATCCTGTTTATAGTAATCTTAACTTTCTCTGTGATAATTCTTTGTAAAATAAGCATCTTAACAGTATAGAGTCACACATAATCTCTGAATTTTCATAATACTGAATTTTTCAAAACCAGTAGCTTAATTAAACTCTAGGACATCCTCAATAGAACACTTAAATTATTCAGATAAGTTCATAGGAATTAGAGAAAAATCAGGTTTAGTTTAAATTGCCATGAACCTGAAGTTGAGCTGTTTATTCCAAGTGGTTTCCTATGCTGAACATAAGGATTTTTTTTTAATGTTACCAGGCAGTTTTGTTACAAAATAAGGGACTCTTTTAAGATTGGGTGTGGAGGCATATGGTATATAATTGCAGCTCTCTGGAGGATGAGATGAGTGAGACCCAGGGTAATTCTGCAAGTTGAAGGGCAGCCAGGTTTTCCTCTGGGTGTGGTGGTGCGTATTCTAATACTCAGGGGAGAGGTTGGTGGAGTCAGACTGGTCTGTGAATATATGAGTTCACACCATCCAGTTCCACTCGAGACTAATTAACTCAAAAAACTTACAAATTGTTTTTAATAAGCCCTATTTTTACTCCTATGTGCTGTATATTCTTTAATATTTTGTTCCTCCAATGGAGATACTCACCTCCAGCTCTGGATGACAATTTAAAATTCAATTAGTTTGAAAGAATTGATTTTTTTTTTTTTCTCGCAGGTCCCCCCCCCCCCAAGGGATGGATATGTTTTAGTAAGAAAAATGTAGCCTCCCGAAGTAGTGGTATACAGCCTAAAATAGTGTTCATTAAACCTAATTTCAATATTTATTTGAATAAGTTAAATTTATTGAATACTGTGTAACTAAAATTGACACAGTGGATATTAACTTTGATGGATTAGGTTCTTGAGGATAAATATGAAAATTTTTTTGTGCGTATTGTCATTTTTGAACAGATTTCATTGCCAGGAGGATAAATGTGTGTATATTTTTAGAGGATTACTTGGACTCCAGCCATTACTTTAATCATTGCCGTAATTTGTAAGGTTGCAGGTAGTTTGAATAACTAAATGTGTGGCATTTCCTAAGCCTTCTGACATTGTTACAGTATCTGGGAACTTTGTGTGTGCTTCTATTGGGCCTTTATTATGGTTAATGAATCTGTTTTTAACGTTGAAATTCATTGATGATTGCCCTACTTGAAATGAAGAATGAAGCTGGCTGGAGGTAGCCCAGTGGCAGAGTGCATGCGAAACATGCATGAACCCCTGGATTCAATCCCCAACACCAAAAACAGAAAAAAAGAAGAATGAAGACTTTCGTTTCCCCAATACATTATATATTAACCGATACTGATTATGTAGGAAAGAAACTATTGTATGGTAGGTTTACGGTTAAGAACCTTAAGTGTTATGAAAACAAGAATATTTCTTTGAGGCTTTACCCTTTTATTTTGGTAAAGATCATTACTGGTGGTATTTCTTTTTAGATAGTCTGGTAAGCCTATGTGAAAATATCATTTTCACTATCTTTCCAAGGGTTGTTTACTTGCCCAAGTTGGCCAAAAAAAGAATAATTGTAGTTCTTACCCTTTGAATCAGAAACAGGGTATCTATTTAGAGTTAATTCCCCTTTGCCAGCTAGCTGGTTAATATACTTGGAAAAGTAACAGAATTCATAGACATTTTTCAAAATTGAGATTAATAAAATTTCATAACAATTTAGAGTTAAAATTGGCTGTAAGGTTTGTCTAATTGAAATTAGAAGGTAATTGCATTTCAATATATATGCCCCTTGCCTTTTTCTGCAACCAAGATTTCCAGTACACTTCCCACATTGAATATATTATTGATTAAATTGAACGCATGTCCAAGAGATACTTCAGTGTTGCTAGCTCATTTTCAAGATCACTCAATTTCAGTAGCCAATGTAAAGTAATCTTTATTAAGCTTAGGCAACCTTTTAAAATGTACTGCTATCAGGCTCTGAGGAAATTAAATGCACATTGACTTTTTTTAAGTATGGGTTGAACTCCTCAGTTTAATACAATTTGTGTTTTTGTTAACTAGCAGCAGAATTTCAGCATTTGCTACTTACTGGTAGAGAAGAAAAACCCCACAGCCCTGCCAGTACAGGTTAGTTTAATCTGTAAGTACCTGATGTTCCTTTTTTTTCCCCCCCCCACCCCACAAACATAACCATTTAAGGCACGTAAGGAAGAAAGCTGCTGTGCAGTTACTTAAATGTGAGTATAATAATAGGTCCATTGGATGTTCTCACACACTCAGTTCTTGGACCAAATTAGATTTGGTGACCTCAGTTGTAATAAAGGTGTAATGCTGCTCCTTTATTAGTTGGTTGTTCTTGACCTATGTAGATACCTCCTATATAAAAGAGGAACAATATTTATTAGCTCAGTCCATGGTGATAATGCAAGGCTTCAGATCCACTGCTGTAATTACTCCATGGTGGTTTTTACTTACACTTTACTTTCTACAGTATGGGTCAACCTATAATGCTTTAAATATTGTTGTAATACTTGTAAATAATTGGTGTGTCTCAATAAGCTATAAATTACATTAGTGTGCCACTTCATCACTGGCATGGAAGCTCACTGCACATCCAGAACCCTGCACAGTTGTACACATCTTTAATCCCAAAACAGAGGTAGAAATAGCATAAATTTAAGGCCAGGCCTTATGTAATGATTCCCTGATTTTTGTTTTTTTGTTTTTTGTTTTTAATAATTCTTGGAAGACAAGGAAGTCATGCACATCTTGCTTGAGATTTAACCAGTAAAAGTAAGTCGGAAGGTGATTAGCCAGCCTTCAGTTGGGTCATTATTAGTTTATTTGGGAATAATAGGTTTTGTTTAAATTTTTAATGATCTACGTCTTGCAGCCAGTAGTAACAAATGTATTCTGTGAGATTTTCCCCCCATTTTGTTTTTTGATTGTAAAATTACCTGAGGGCTTAAGTTTTATTGCCTTTCACAGTTTATAAGAATGGCGTAGATACAGTGGAAATGGTTTTCCTTAAAACCATCTCTTTAGAGCTGCCTTTCTGGTGAGTATTGCTTTATAATTTTTGTATTACAGTTTTATTTTTTTAAGCTAGCTGGAAGGTAACAGTGATTGAATTGAGGAGCAAGAATTTTCAAAGCTTGGATCAGAACCTTAAGATGACGATTATTGCCTGACACGTTCCAATGTTCCCTATTTGGATTCTATCTCTCTCTCTCTTCCCGCCCCCCTTTATTTTCCTTATTTTCCTAAAGGATTCTATGCACATAAACATTGAACACAGATTATTTCCTTTGGTGAGGAAAAATAATTGTTTACATAAAATTAATGTTTAAGAAAACGTAGGAATAGGAGAGATGACTCAATAGTTAAGACCATGTCATATTCCAGGTGTGGTGGCATACATGCTCTGGAGAAAAACAAGTAGATCTCTTAAGTTCCAGGACAACAAGGGTTGTTTAAAGGAGGTCCCCATCCCTCACCCCCCTACCCCCCCCAAAAAAAGAAAGGAACAGGATTATGTCATACATGTGTTGTGATCTGAGTTCCCAATATCCATGTAACATGGCTCACACCCACCTAGGTTGTTCAGGATCTGACACCCTGGGCTTTTGTGCTCATGTACATAAAACACGTGCACATAATTATGAAATGCATATTTTTTAAAAACCAAAGATAACTTTTTTTCCTCAGTACTCATTTCTCACTACATAGGTTAACAAAATAATAGGTTGGTGTTCTCTTTTTTAGTACTTGAGCTGTATTAATCATTCCAACTGTGCATGGAAAACTTGCATTACAAATATGGGTTTATAGCGTTTGTTTACCTGTGAAAATTAACTTACAAATATATTTATTGCTGTCTTTTTTAGAGATTAGCCTGTAACATAAGGATTTCTTTTCCTGTAGTTTTTAGTTAGATTCTAAATAATGCAGGTATATTTGTATATACAATGTATTTCTGCTATGACCTTTGTGAATAAATCTACCTTTTCCCTCCTTAGTATAGACAATACTTATTTTCTAAAACCTTAAATGTATAATCTGAGTGTGTATGGTAATGTATTCTAGATGAGCTCTCAACAAAGTTTTGAGCCTAAATTTAAATCTATGTCTTTAGATTTAAAGTGAAATAAATTTCTAAGGAACTCTGTCCTTTCCTAGCATGGATAAGCAGACAGTGACAGTTGGTAAGTATGTAACTTCAAATGCATGTAGTAGTGGTAAAGGTGAGCTCCCAAACTGTATTCCAAGATGATTAGAACTGAGTCCTAGGACTTTATATGTATATCTAACGTTTTCTCCAAATCTATGTACTCGATTAAACTGAAATGCACCTTACTCATCTGATTTGGTTTTCATTTTATATTTTTGTTTTTAGGAGATTTATGTATGGTAGTTTAAAATCGAATTTTATATTTAAAACTTTCCTTGGTGTACCAATAAGTGGCTCTTCTTCTGACAACCTAAAATTGACCTGGAGTTTACTTAACACTTCTGTTTTTCATTTCCATTTATAAATAAGCAAAATATGGTGGCATAGGGAGAGGTCACTCTTAATTTCCGTGATAGGAAGTAAGTGCATAATTAAGGCTTATCTTTATTTATGTGTCTGTGGTACACCCAAATGCAGTTTTCCCTTGAGACCAGAAGAAGATTGTCTGATTCTTAGAGTGTAGTGGAGCTTCAGACACTTGTAACATGAGCAGTGTTCATCTCTGAGCCGGTGTGGGGTTTTCAAGACAGGGTTTTCTCTGTGTAGCCTGGCTGTCCTAGAACTCACTCTGTAGACCAGGCTGGCTTTGAACTGCTTCTGCCTCCCAAGTTAAAGGCGTGTGCCAGCACTGCCCAGCGCTTTCTTATTTTTTATGATTGCAGCTCCCCCATTGTGAGAATTATTACAAGGGTTATGTAGGTGGTTCAGAGGACAACTTCTTTACAGTTTGTGTTCGTATGTAGTTTCTAGGGAGCCATCTCAACCCTCTGGTGTTCTGTTGGTAACAAGTATGACAGGTAAAATGAAGAGTTTAATTTTATTTCTGATATATAAGTTATTTTTTTACAGCATTGTTTTCTGAAAAGATAAAGAAGTGGGTATGCATGTCTTTAATTTAGTCTCCTGACAAGTGTCAGTTGGATTTGGAGAAAATGAAGAGCCAAATCATGTGGAGAATGTGATTGTGTGGAGGATCTGAGCATAGCACCAAAAGGAAGAATAAATTTGCTAGCCTGTGTATGATTAAATGGTACATGAGCAGGAATTTTTGTGAATGTCATTTTTTATATAACTAAGTCTGCTAAAGGCAATTATATGCCAGCCTCTAATTCATCAACATTGGAATCTTGTGATACATGAATTTGGTCTAGTTTATTTTAAAATAAAAATTTCCCACACAAATAATAGTGTATGTGATATGTGTGTTTCTCCTGGCTCAGGAACATTAAAGCATGTTCTTCTTCAACCCAAATAAATACATTTGTGTGTGTGCTTACATACGCACACATGTGCGCTCTCTCTCTCTCTCCCCCTCTCCCTCTCCCTCTCCTCTCTCCCCCCTCTCACACGCGCGCGCGCACACACACATACACACACACACAAGACTTGTGCTGCACAAGATCTCTCTGTATCCCTCCTGCTAATGGAATTTGATGTGTGTGTCCTGCTGGCCTGGAATTCCCAGAAATCCTGCCGTTTGTCTCTAGTGGTGGGATTAAAGGTGTGTGCCACCAAGCTGAGCATAAATTTGATTCTTCACATCATCCCTAGATCTTGTATTTTTTTTTAAAGATTTATTTATTATTATTATTATATGTAAGTACATTGTAGCTGTCTTCAGACACAACAGAAGAGGGCATCAGATCTCTTTACAGATGGTTGTGAGCCACCATGTGGTTGCCGGGATTTGAACTCAGGACCTTCAGAAGAGCAGTTGGTGCTCTTAACCACTGAGCAATCTCTCCAGCCCCGATCTTGTATTTTTATGCTCATACTTGCCACTTTTTAGGTAACAAACTGGATAAATCTTTAAAACTTAGAATTGATCTAAGTAATTTAATTGCAGTTTGTACTTAATGTTTTTCTGTTTCACCCCCAGCTTTCTTATTCCTTACTAATGACAGTGAATCTCTATATACCATTGGCTGTCTGTCCTAGACAATTCTCTGTAGAATAGGTTGTCCATGAGCTCCCCTTTGCTCTGCTTCCTGAGTGTGCCACAGTGCACACATATAAATTATGTCCATGAATGTGCAGTTGTCTGCAGAGGCCAAAAGAGGTGGTTGGATGCCCTGGAGCTGGAATTATAGATGGTTGTCAGACACCTGATATTGAATGCAAGGAAGCAGGATCAGTTTGTAAGAGCATCTAGTCACCTTAACAACTCAGCCATCTCTCCAGCTTCATAAAGAAAGAGAAAGCCAAATCATGTGGGGGATGTGATTGTATGGAGGATCTTAGCATTGCAGAGTTTAAAGAGAAAACAGGTTCAGAGGTAGTGCACATAATTCCCACCTCAGGAAGCAGAGGCAAGCAGATGTCTGAGATCCAGGCCAGCCAAGTCTAGATACATCAGCCCTTTCTCAAAAATCTAAGTGAATTTATTTATTATTATTATTATTGGGTTTTTTTTGTTTGTTTGTTTTGTTTTTCGAGACAGGGTTTCTCTCTGTAGCCCTGGCTGTCCTGGAACTCACTTTGTAGACCAGGCTGGCCTCGAACTCAGAAATCCTCCTGCCTCTGCCTCCCAAGTGCTGGGATTAAAGGCGTGTGCCACCACCGCACGGCCTAAGTGAATTTAAGTAATGTTCTATTATATATATATGTATGTACACACACACATATATATATGTGAAAATGGATATTTTGAATAAATGTATGTGTACATGTTTGGTTTCCAGAGGTCAGAAAATGATGTTAGATCCCCTGGGCTGCAGTAGTCAAATGGTTGTGAGTCACCATATGGGTGCTAGGAATTGAACACCAGTCCTGCAAGAACAAGTGGTATTCTTAGCTATCTCTCCAGCCCCAAGACCAAGTTTTATTAAAAGATCCAGGCTGTCTGTCCTAAACTGAAATAGTGTTTCACAGACCACTACTACAAGATCTTTATTCATAATGTAGTTAACGTTTTTGTGTGATGCAATTCAATAGCTTTTAAGTTTCATTTTCACTCTAATAAAAGAGTGAGCTTTTCTGTAAGATTTGTAGTCTGGCCGGGCGGTGGTGCCGCACGCCTTTAATCCTAGCACTTGGGAGGCAGAGGCAGGCGGATTTCTGAGTTCGAGGCCAGCCTGGTCTACAGAGTGAGTTCCAGAACAGCCAGGGCTACACAGAGAAACCCTGCCTCGAAAAACCAAAAAAAAAAAAAAAGGAAAAAGATTTGTAGTCTGAATGAATCATGACATTCTGGTCAGGACCTTTAAGATAAAACTAATGGGTGCTTAAAGGTATAATTAATGGATATAATTTTTAAATATCAGAGGTCTTTTGGACAACAATTTGGTGGACAAAATGTAGTTAGTAAATATTTGATGAAAATTGGGACTTAGGGAATTTTGCTTTTTGTGGCTGAGGAATAGGGCTAAGTTGGCAAGATCATGTGTTACTAAGCCACATCCATGGATCAATGCTGGTTTTTTTGTTTTTGTTTTTTTTTTGGTTTTTTGAGACAGGGTTTCTCTGTGTAGCCCTGGCTGTCCTGGAACTCACTCTGTAGACCAGGTAGGCCTCGAACTCAGAAATCCACCTGTCTCTGCCTCCCAAGTGCTGGGATTAAAGGCGTGCGCCACCACAGCCCGGTGGATCAATGCTGTTTTAAGTAACTCAATTTTGACTGGACAGTTTATCTTATGCACAAGTACTCATGTGCGGGGATTGTAGGGTATTCTATACCTTTCAGAAAACCAACTTTGTATATCGTACTAGCCAGAATAAAAGATTATTTTCTGTATGATGAAAGACATTTTGGGTTGTAAACTACATCTGAACCAGGCAGTTCACTAGAATAGTATGCCTTGGTGAAGTTTTGTGACTTTTTTTTTTTTTATACATAGACTCGATTACATAATATGTTCAATGCATGGTTATTGGTTTTACTTTTTTAAAAGTTTCAAATAGTTTGATAAATATACTATAAACCAAACCCTTGATGTAGGTAGGAAAGAATCACACATTCAAGGTCATTCTCATCTACATGCTGTATTTGAGACAGTCTTAGCTCCTCATTACTATAAAGTATCAATCTTATATCTCAGCATAAAGGAATTCTTTTGAGGATGGAGCCACTAAATGCACTATAAACTGTGATAGTAAATAATGGGCTTTTTCAAGGTTTGTCTCTAGTTCTTTAGAATAATCCCAGAGGGTTAGAATCACTTTTAGAATTTTTAACTCAAGTATTTCCTAATTATTAAAGTACATAATGGAGCTAGTGAGAATGGAGCTCCTGAGTTAGCACTTACTACTCTTGCGCTTGGTCCTCTTTACCTTCATCCAGGGTGTCTAACCCTTGTGTCTTGTCAGCCTCTGCACATGCATGGTATGGTATACATAAACATGTCATCCTCCCCTCCCCCAGGCAGGATTTCTCTCCTCAAGTGCTGGGATTAAAGGCACATGCCACCACTGCCCAACTAAAATGTATCTTTTACAAGTACATATGTAACTTGTGTCTTAGAATCCGAATTTTTACTTTTTTTATATTCTTCACAGTGATAGCAAAATAAGATCCTCTGTTTTGGGTTCAGCAGGAGGAAACGAGAAGCCAGTGGGATGAATATGATTTAAATGGACTATGATCATGTATGAAATTGGAAAAAAAAATTAGGCAAACTTTGTGGCCAAACAGTTCTTTTTTTGTACTTTTAAATAGATCCCATTGGAATGTTTTGGTTTGTTTTTTGAGACAGGGTAGTCCTGGTTGTCATGGATCCTGCCTATGCCTCCCTGGACCCCTCTGCTGGGATTAAAGGGTGTGCCACCACTACCTTGTAATCTTACTAAGGTTAATAAATAAAGGAAACATTAGCCGGGCAGTGGTGGCGCACGCCTTTAATCCCAGCACTTGGGAGGCAGAGGCAGGCGGATTTCTGAGTTCGAGGCCAGCCTGGTCTACAAAGTGAGTTCCAGGACAGCCAAGGCTACACAGAGAAACCCTGCCTCGAAAAACCAAAAAAAAAAAAAAAAAAGAAAACATTACATGCCCAGCCACAGACCCCAAGAACAGCATTGAACTGTTACGCGTATGTAGTTCTACATTATTGATTTATAAGCATTAACTATTGATTTGCATATTGGGTAAAGATTTAACTTATTCCATCTCATACTTTAACTGATTATAGCATGCTCTTTCATTGTTGCTTTTGTAAATTGTTTAATCAATAAAAGATGTCTCAACTGAATGCATAAGGGCTGGAGTGCTCATTGATTAGATATCATCCTTTCACTTCTAGGACATAATGTATTTTATTATGTCAATATGATTGTGTTTATACAGTGAAAATTTTTGTTTGCTTGTAGTCCAGGCTGTCCTGAAACTCATATAACTTTCTCTTTGCAGATTGTTCTTTTTAGAGAAAAATGTTGCGGGGCTGTGTTGGAACTTGCCTTTAATCCCAGCACTTGGGAGGCAGAGGCAGGTGGATTTCTTGAGTTCGAGGCCAGCCTGGTCTACAGAGTTAGTTCCAGGACAGCCAGAGAAACCCTGTCTCAAAAAAAAAAAAATTTATGACCCATAGACTGTGTTGGCTTTGAGATATTAGTCATTCTGCTTCAGCCACCAGCTAGGAGTAGGGATTTGTGCCATCTCAACTAGTAGGTTCTGTTTTTTTTTAAAGATTTATTTCATGTGACGAGGGCATTGGGATCCAATTACAGATGGTTGTGAGCTACCATGTGGTTGCTGGGAGTTGAACTCAGGATCTCTGGAAGATCAGCCAGTGCTCTTAACCCGTGAGACATCTCTCCAATCCCAAGTTTCTTAGCAATTAATAATTTTTTTTTTCGAAATATGTTCTCAATCACACCAGTCCTTGATCCAACCCTCTCTAGTTTAGGAACACCTGGAACTCATATATTTATTATAATTGGTGTGTGAGTGTGTTTGTGTTACTTAATGCACCACATGTGTAGGTGCTTGCTGAGGATAGGTTATCAGAGCTCTGGTAACCAAATCTAGATCCAGTGCCAAGAGAGCAAGTGTTTGAGGTCACTGTGCAGCTCTTTATTCATGTGCCTGTACATCCTGCACACCAGGGTTCCAGGTGTCTACCTCTATACCTGCTTCATGACTTACCATGTAAAAATTTCTACTCTTAACCATTGTGAGCTAATCTTCAAATTTTGTCAATTTATGTGGCTATCAAGCCTTGATGCCTAGAGTTTGAGCCTTGGGATTCTCATGGCTCCTGTGGTAAGAGAAGTGACTCCCCCAAGTTGTCCCATGATCTTCATTCCTGTGCTATGTCACACACATTCACTCACATAGATATTAAGACCTTCCAATGTAAAAGGTAAACTGGGCATTGTGTGCATCTTTTAATCCCATCACTGGAGAGTAGAGGCTGGCAGAACTCTGAATTAGACTCGCTTACATAAAAAGTTATGAACTAGCCAGGAGTTGGGTTGGGTGGTGGAGAAGTGCGGTGGTGATAACCTTTAATCCTAGCACTAGGGAGGCAGAGGCAGGAGGAGTTTAAGGCCACCCTGGTGTACAGAGGGAGTTTCAGGATAGCCAGGACTACGCAGAAATACAGAACTAGGATGGTTGCTCAGAGGTTAGGAATACTTCCAGAGGACAGAAACTTTGTCCAGCAACCACTTCAGGCAGCTCACAGCTGCCTGTGATTCTAGCTCCAGGGATCTGACTTGGGTCATCCACATGTCTACATACCCCATATACATGAATAAAGATTTTTAAATGTCTCAATAATAGAATGTGGGTAGTGGAAAAAATGAAGAGCAACTGAAGAAGGTATCATAAATTGATCTCTGCCCTCCATTTGAATGTGAGCACATATAAAAACAAGTGCAGAGTCTTTAAAATGATGGTTTTTGTGTTTTGTTTCTCCCAAACCAGAGTGGATCAGGGTAGCCCTGGTCATCCTGGATCAAGCTCTGTAGACTGCTAAGCTTGAACTCATACTAAAGGTGCACATCACCACTCCCCAGCTGAAGTTTTATGTTTTACATAGCTAAATATAGAAGCAAACTGTAGATGTACAAAGTGGGTCAGACATGATGGCATTAGAGACGAAAGTGGGAGGATCCATAGTTCAAGGCAAGGCCAGCTTCAGCTTCATGGCAAGTACAAGATCAATTTCTACCCAATTGTTACCATTTCCATCCTTTCCTAAGAAAAAGTTATGCTAGGAAACATGAAATAATATATGAACATAGATACAGAATTAAAGTTTTGTATGGAAGCATAAACACCAAACTTGCTGGTCATTGTGGTCTGTGTCTTTAATACCAGCACCCAGGAGGCAGAGACAGCATGGTCTACATCGATACAGGCCAGTCAGGGATATATTATGAGACCTTTTGCCAAAGGGCAAATAAGACAAAAAGTAGAAAGCAGTTGGGGAAGACAGATGTCAATCAACCTTTGGCCTCCAAGGAGGGGCAAATAGACAAGTGCACATAGACACAAGGATGGACAAGGGGAGCTTGGTCAAATTTGGAATGATGGCAATCTGCTTGCAAGTTAGTGATATGCTTAAATTATAAGGATTCTGGGAACATAATTTTAAAACATTTTCATCAGAATTCTCAGTGGCAAAATACAGAGCCCTTGGTTTGTGGTTCACAGCTGTAATCTAAACACCCAAGAGGCTGAGCCACACGGATTGCCATGAGCTTAAAACCAGCCTGGACTGTATAAAAGTAACTCAAAACCCAACCACCACAACAAAAAAATAGTAAAGTTTTACTCTATGGGCCTTTGTACCTACAGGCTTTTTAATTTAGCCTGTAGGTCTGGTATGTCACTTCAAGAAGACAGCTCTATCCTACCTCTCCCCAACACCCCTCCCCCCCAGGGTCTGGTTTGATCTGGAACTATGTGGACCAAGCTGGCCTGCAACTCACAGAGACCTGCCTGCCTTTGCCTTCTGAGTTTTGGGTAAAATGGCATGAACCCTCACAACCAGCTATCCCACCTTCCCAATGCCCATTTTCTGCTTTCCTTCCAGAGGAACCTATGTTTTTTATGTTTTATATTGTGTGCTTCCCTAGCTAGAATCTTAAAATTTTACTATATGTATGAGTGTTCTCTCAGCATGTTTGTGTGTGCGTGCTGCTACCAATGGAGATTAGAGGATGAGAGAATTAGGTCACCTGAAAATGGAGTTCAAGTGGTCATGTGGGTGATTAGAATTAAATCTAAGTCCCGCCGGGCGGTGGTGGCGCACGCCTTTAATCCCAGCACTTGGGAGGCAGAGGCAGGAGGATTTCTGAGTTCGAGGCCAGCCTGGTCTACAAAGTGAGTTCCAGGACAGCCAAGGCTACACAGAGAAACCCTGTCTCGAAAAATCAAAAAAAAAAAAAAAATCTAAGTCCCTTGGAAGAGTAGCCAGTGCTCTTACCCACTGAGTCATCTTTCCAGCCTACCTTACTGCTGGCTAGAATTTAAGTTTCTGGAAGGTGGGAAGTTTTATTTTCCCACAGTCTGTGTGGCAGTGCCTAGCACATCCACAAGCAGTCAGTACGAAACTTAGTAAATGAATGGTTGGCTCAACGTCAAAAAAAAATATTTCAGTAATTGTGGCTAACTCCTCTAATCCCAGCATTTTGGGAAACTGCGGGAGCGTCCTGAGCTTAGGTCCATCCTGAGTAGTGATGGTGGTGGTATAGATACCAAATGAAGGGAAAACATGACAATCTCATTTGCTGGGACTGCAGACTCACTCGGCTCAAAGGTTAAGAGCACTGGTTGCTCTTACAGAAATCTGAGTTTGATTCCCAGAGTTACATGGCAGCTCACAACCATCTGTAACTCCAGTTCCAGGGAATCCTGTATCTTCTGGCTTCAGTGGGCTCCAGGCCCACAAGTGGTGTATAGACACACATGTAGGCAAATCACCCAAGCACATAAAAATAATTGAAGAACCATGTTTGTGGGCCAGTAAGATAGCCTCGCTGGTAAAAGCTGTTGCCATCATCCTTGATCATATGATTTTGATACCCAGATTCTCCATGGGGGAAGGAGAAAACCAATTCCTGAATGTTGTCCTCTGGCCTCCACATGTGAACCATGAGACATGCATGCATACATAACAGTTTGTGTGTGTGTGTGTGTGTGTGTGTGTAAAATTGAGGAAATGACTGAGTTGATAGTGCTTATTTTTAGATTACATCTTATTTTTATTTTATTTTTATAAATAGACAGTAGCTGTCTTCAGACAGCTTCTGTCTTCAGACAGAAGAGGGCATCAGATCCCATTACAGATGGTTGTGAGCTACCATGTAGTTGGTGGGAATTGAACTCAGGACTTGGTTTCAGTTCCCAGCATTCATGTGGGGTGGCTCACAAACATCTGCAACACCATTTTCAGGAGATCTGCCTCCATCAACACCAGCCATACACATGGTTCACAGAGGTATGTGAAGGCCAACACTCTTTTGCATAGCAATACATCTTTAAAAAGTGAGCCGGGCGGTGGTGGCGCACGCCTTTAATCCCAGCACTTGGGAGGCAGAGGCAGGAGGATTTCTGAGTTCGAGGCCGGCCTGGTCTACAAAGTGAGTTCCAGGACAGCCAGGGCTACACAGAGAAACCCTGTCTCGAAAAACCAAAAAAAAAAAAAAAGTGAAACCAGGGCTAAAGAGAATGGTTAAGAGCACTAGCTCTTCCAGAGGTCCTGAATTCAATTTCCAGCAACCACATACTAGCTCACAACCATCTGTAATGGGACCTGATTCCCTCTTCTGGGTCACTCATATACATATAAATAAATTTTTTAAAAAAAAAAAAGTGAAACAAGGCGTGGTGGTTCATGCCTTTAGTCTAAGTACTCTTGAGTCTGAGGCCAGCTTGGTTTACATAGTGAGTTTCAATCCAGCCATGGCTACACGGTAAGATCCTGTCTCAAAAAAAAAAAAGAAAAGAAAAGAAAAGAAAAAACGAGAGTAATAGTGGAAGACAGTATCAGTATCCAGACTAGATACATAAAATGAACATGCAGACATGAATCACACATTCATCACACATGAATGGTATTTGACCATATGTGCCATATGTGATATGTACCTTAAGGATACTTGGGTTTATAGAGGACTGTAACAGGAATCAGGAAATAATAAGGTGCTTTGCTCTGTTCCCATTCTCATAATCCATTCTTGTATGATTCTTTATGGATTCCAAATGGAAATCTCCAGGTTATGAAAAGGAGTGCTTTGTTTGTTTTATGTTTTTTGTTTTATGCCTCAAGAGTGCTGGGATTATAGTCATGTGCCAGTCACCACTCCTGGCAGTGAACATTTGCAAAGCAGATTTTGTACTAGGTTTGGAAAATGAAAGGTAAAGAAAGGTTCTTGACATAGGTAGTGTTGGAATATGTAGCCAGAAATGTAAGTATGAAAACCTTGCTTAAGAGGAAGACACAGAGGGCTGGGATGAGCAGAGATGGAAGGGGTTCATCCTCTTTGTTCCATCTGAAGAGTGTGAAGAGCTATTGGTTGGTTCTTTCCATTTGGACAATTCATGTAGATGTTGTGATACACCTTGAAAATCATTTCACATCCACAGTTAGAACTTATGACAAGTGTCAGTCATGTATTAGCATCTAACTTCAACCTTGACACTGTTCTGTGAAGGAATGATTACTTTATATGCATGATTTGGCCTTCACATTCAAAATGCAATTTTTTTTAGAAGTAATTAGCTCTGTAGGTTTTTTTTGTGTGTTTATCATCCATCCGTCTGTCTGTCTGTCTGTCTGTCTGTCTTTCTGATTATCTATCTATCTATCTATCTATCTATCTATCTATCTATCTATCTATCTACCTACCTATCCTCCATCCATCCATCCATCTATCAACTATCTATCTACCTTAAAGCAGGATCTCACTAGTAGTCCTAGTAGCAACCACATGGTGGCTCAAAACCATCTGTAATGGGATCTGATGCTCTCCTCTGATATGTCTGACCAGCAACAGCATCCTCACGTGTAAATATAAAATAAAGTCTTTAAAAAACAAAACAAAAAAAAGCAAATCAAGATAGACTGAGAATTACCAAGTTATCAAAGCCAGCCTCCATTGAAAGAACATCAACAGCAAGCCAAACAGAACTGTATTTGAAGACAGTGAATAGAATTAGAATAATCCTCTAGAATATTCATAGTTAATATTGTTCAAGAGACATGGAATGTTGTACACACAAAACCAGAAGAGGCATGAAAAGGAACCAAGATAATAGAAACTCGGGTAGCCATTATAAATAAAAATCAGTATGGAAGTGTCCCAAAAAACAAATGACAAACAAAAACAGTAAAAATAGTGTATCCTATGATCTAGCATATAGCAAAAGCAAATGAAGTCAGCATAGAGAAGATATTCCTGAGGCTGGGATGTGGCTCAATTGGTAGAATTCTTAATATTATGCCTAAGATTTTGGTTTGATCCCTAGCATTGCGTAAACCGGGCAGGGTAGAGTACCTGCAGTTCCAGCCCAGCCCTTGGAATATGGATGCAAGAGAATCAGAGATGGGTCAGTTGGTAAAGCACTTGTTTTACTATCAGGAGCACCTAAATTTGTGACCCTAGAACCAGCACTAAAAGCTGGGCATGCTAGCTTGTGTTTTTTTTTTTTAAATTATATATGTATGGGTGTTTTGCCTGCAAGTATGTTTGTGGACCATGTGTGTACATGTGTCCTCAGAAGTCAGAGGACAGTGTTGGAACTGGAGTTACAGATGGTTATGAGCTGCCATATAGGTTCTGGGAATTGAATTTGGCTCCTCTTGAGCAACAGTTAATGCTCGTAACCACTAAGACACCTTTCAACCCCATACCTGTGTTTCTAATCCCAGCAGTAGTGAATTGGGAGCCAGAATTAGGCAAATTCCTGGAGAAGTTCCAGGTCAATGAGAGATCCTGTCTCAAAAAGTGGACAGCAGCAAGACACTTGTGATTATCTTCTGACCTCTACACACACATACATGCATCCTCCCACATATACGTGTGCATCCATATACATGCACACAACCACACATAAACAAAAGAAGCTCAACGAGGTCATCCTTGGCTACATATGTGATGCAAACCCAACCTGAGGTACATCATGAGACCAGGTGATTCTGTCTTAAAACAACAAACAAAAAAAAAACCAGCCGGGCGGTGGTGGCGCACGCCTTTAATCCCAGCACTTGGGAGGCAGAGGCAGGAGGATTTCTGAGTTCGAGGCCAGCCTGGTCTACAAAGTGAGTTCCAGGACAGCCAGGGCTACACACAGAGAAACCCTGTCTCGAAAAACCAAAAAAAAAAAAAAAAAAAAAAACCAACAAATTGAAAGAAGGAGGACTATTAGGGACCATGGGAAGAGAACAAGCAGCATAGGGTAAGAAGAAGGTGAGAACAGGGAAGTGTACAGGCATAATCATGATGTACACATATATTGAAATAGCAGTTGATTCTGTTTGTACAATGAATATTTGTTGATATAATAAAAAGACTTCATCTTGAAAATATGAAAATCTTTTTTTAAAGATCAACACTGTACAAGAATTTTAATCCTGCAACATGGCTGCTCCTGCCAGGGATCACATCCACAGAACTTGTAGGTCTGTGTAATCCAGCTGGAATACACATACAACCTTAATACACACCTTTAATCCCAAACAA
This sequence comes from Tokudaia tokunoshimensis, assembly GCA_036184795.1. Lineage (NCBI taxonomy): Eukaryota > Metazoa > Chordata > Mammalia > Rodentia > Muridae > Tokudaia > Tokudaia tokunoshimensis. The sequence goes on along the minus strand of BTHU01000010.1, from coordinate 41,272,345 downwards.
TGAAGGAAAACTTAGTCTGTAGAAGGAAGCAGCCATGTTTGAATGTGAATCTAATTGAGGGGTAGACCAAGTGATGAGTCAGAGAAAGATCTGACAGAATGACTCAGAGATAGGATGCACCCAACTCTCACAAGAACAGCACAGGAAAGAGAAACTAAGAGCAGGAATCAGTGTAGTGCACCCAAGGTAAATTTGTTCATGAGTTCATGCAGTTCAGTGCAGGTCATCAGAGGTATTTGAAGCCAGAGAATAAGAAGTCAGAAGTTTAGAACAAATTGCCAGAGTTAGTTTGAGGCCAAGCAGAGAAATTCAGTGAGAAGCTGAGAGAAGCCAGATTGAGTCAGTCAGCTTGGAGAGGAGTTTGAGCCAGAACAGCTAAGTTGAACCAGAAGCCAGAGTTCAGAAAGAATTGGAAAGGGTGATCTTATTTAACAGCCTATGAGATGACAATTACATCAGGTGAATAAAAGTTATATTTACACAACACAGTGTGCAGGTTGAATGACAGAGTAGATATACCAAAGAATGAGTTAGTGAGATAAAAATGTGGACCAAGAAATCCTCCCAGAATGCACGAAGAAATGAAAACTGATGGAAGTACAAGTGAGGATTTGGGCAATGTTAAGGTTGAGTTCAGAGTGCAAGTATTAGGAGGAAAAGGCAAAGCAGATGTGGGAAGATTGTTCTGCAACTGCTGTTCTTTAGCCCCACCATCTTGCCAGACCCACTCTTCATTAAAGAGGCTGAAACTATTCAGATTGCTTTTCCAGTCAGTGTAACAGCTAGCTCATGAATGAGTGGCATCTTTATTGGTGGCACCTGACACGAACTCTACTCTCCAATGTTTGAAGGGTGTGTTGTGACAGTAAACTATCCTAACTGTAAATAAACTTGAGTTTTCTTTCAGTCAAAAGCCATGCTGAAAATGGCCCATCAGATGGCCTTTGAGTCCATCTTTGCACTCTTTGGAAGATATTAATCCCCTTAATGTTTGAGATATTGAGAATACCTTTTTTAAAAGAGTTATTTTATGTATATGAGTACAAATCCAGCCAGTGATCTTAAGCTATCTCTCCAGACCCAAGAATACCTTTTCTTTTTTCCTTTTTTTTTTTTTTTTTTTGAGACAGGGTTTCTCTGTATTGTCCTGACTGTCCTCACTGAACTCACTCTGTAGATCAGTCTGGCCTCAAACTCAGAAATCCACCTGCCTCTGCCTCCCAAGTGCTGGGATTAAAGGCATGCACCAACACTGCCCGGCTATGTGGTACCTTTGTGGATCAAAATAAATACATGATCAAATTTTTTTTTCCTGAATAGGTCATACTTCCCAAATTTTAAGTTCTTGTTTCTGAATCACAATGTATGCTTCACATTTTACTGAAATAATTCTAGTTTAACTTTCACATTGCATCCCTATCTGGAACCCATGCTTTGGTACCATCAGTAGTGACCCTCAAGTTCTGTTAATGAAGTTGTTTTTTGAACTTCACATCTTAACACCTTTGATCATAGATTTGTGAAGCTCCTCTCTCAGCCTATTCTCTAGTGACTAACACAGTACCAGAGACTGGGCAAAGTTTTAATGAAAAGAGGCTTATTTTGAATCATGGTTTTGTGGCCCTAAAGCTTCATTTGTAAAAACTTTTGATAAAGTTTCTGTTTTCTAATACCTCATAATAGGGATTAAGCTTCAGCATGACTCTCTCTCTCTCTCTCTCTCTCCCTCCCCCTCTCTCTCCCCTCCCTTCCTCCTTCTCCTCCTCCTCCTCCTCCTCCTCCTTTGTGTTCAAGATTTATTTTCTGTGCTTCAGTGTTCTGCCTGCATGTATGTCTGTATGAGAGTGCCATATCTCCTGGAACTGGAAGTATAGACAGTAGTGAGCTACCATTGAATGGAACCTGGGTCCTCTGGAAATCCAGTGAGTACTCTTAGCTGCTGATCTATCTCGTCAGCCCCAAAACTTTAGCATTATTTTCAGAGGGATCAGTCTACATTCAAACCACAGACAGCCCTTCCTTTGTATGAAGTCCCCTGCATAAATGGGCCTTCTCAGTGGTGTCTGCCTTATGTCACTAGGCATGGACTTCCTCATGTGGCACTCCTGCTCTCAGAATAGGTTTGCCAGTTTCCTACATTTTTAATATAGCTTAAAACATTTTCAATACTATACCCTCTCATCTCTCTCACTCCTACTGCACAACCCCTTCTTTTAAATCCCATTCTGGAGCAGATTTAGAGACCCACAGCCAAACACTAATCAGAGCCAGGTGAACCGTGCAGGAGTGGGGTTGGAAGGATTGCAGGAGCCAACAAGGTGGAGGACACAAGGAGAACATGGCCCACAGGATGACTAAGCAGGGCTCATAGGTGATCACAGAGACTGTAGCCACAACCACGGGCCCTGTATGGGTCTGACTTAGGTCCTCTGCATATATATTATGGTTGTGTGGCTTGTTTTTGTGAGACTCCTAAGAGTTGGCGGGAGGATCTGACTATTTTGCCTGCGCTTGGAACCCTTTTCCTCCAGCCTTGAGATGAGGGTTTGTGCTTAGTTTTTTTGTTTTTTTCTTTTTTCTTTTAATTTTATTTATTTAATGTATGAGTGTTCTATTGCATATATATCTGCCTGCCTGAAGAGGGCATCAGTTCCCCCTATAGATGGTTGTGAGCCACCATGTGGTTGCTGGGAATTGAACTCATGACCTCTGGAAGAACAACTAATGCTCTTAGCCACTGAGCCATTTCACCAGCCCTATGCCTAGTTTCATTGTAAATTGTCATACCATGTTTGGTTGATAGCCCTAGGAGAACTGCTCTTCTTTTTTTTTTCTTTTAAAGGGAACAGGAAGAGGAGGAATAGATCAGTAGGAGAGGAGATGAGGAGGAAGAATGGGAACAGTGGAGGGAGGGGAACTGTAGTCAGGATGTAATGTATGAGAGGCAAATAAAAGAAAAAAAACCTAAATCCTATCCCTATTTAAAAATTATTGGGTTGGAAGGGTGGCTCAGTGGTTAAGAGTGATGGCTGCTCTTCCAGTGGTCCTGAGTTCAGTTCCCAGCAACCACATGGTGGCTCACAACCATCTGTAATGGGATCCGGTGCCCTCTTCTCGTGTGTCTGAAGACAGTGAAGGTATACTTATATAAAATACATAAGATAAATAAATCTTTAAAAATTATTTGTGTGGCGATGGTGGTACAACACCTTTAATCCCAGCACTCAGGAAGCAGAGGCAGGCAGATATATATGTGTTTGAGGTCAGCCTGGTCTACAGAGCTAGTTCCAGGACAGCCAGAGTTACAGAGAAACCCCATCTCAAAAAAAAACAAACAAAAGAAAATTATTCATTTATTCATTTGTTCATTGGGTGTGCGTTCATGTGCCTCAGTGTGGATATGTGAATGTGGAGGCTGGAGGATGGCTTGCAGGATTCAGGACTCGTTTTTCCCCTTCCACCACTTGGTTCTCAGGCATTGCCCACGGCTTGTCAAGCTTAGTGGCAAGTGCCTTTCCTACTGAGCCACCTTGCCAGCCCAATTTTATGCAGTTCTTTTTGTCCTTGTTGTTCTGAGATGGGGGTCTCATTCCGAATACCTAACTGTCCTGGAACTCATAGAGATCTGCTTGCCTCTGCCTCCTGAGTGCCACCTCGTCCAGCTGCAATTCTTTGAGACATGTTTGTGCTAGACCTGGTGGTGTAGGCCTGTAATTCCAACCACTTGAAGGCTGTGACAGGAGGATGAAAAGGTCTGCCTGCCTGGGCTGAATGATGAGTTCAAGGCTCTCGAGGGAGACTTACTAAGAAGTGGTAAGCATCTAACTCAGTCTCTGAATCCCCAGTACCAGGAGCAGAAACAGGCAAGCTCAGAGACAGAGCTGAGCAACTGCTGGGCTTAGGTTGTGCATACCCCTTCTCCAACAATACACCTAGCAACTTCAAATCCTCACCTCTATCAGGCACCGTGCACACACACCCCTTAGAGTGTTCCTAGCAACCTAGGACATTGAATGCAGTTATACCTCCAAACAATGGAGGACTTGCAAAGTGGCCAGTGGGTAAACACACTTGTGGCACAAATGTGATGACTTGAGATTGAGTTCTCAAATCCGCATTGGAAGGAGAAAACCAATTCCCTAAAGTTGTCTTCTGACCAGCACAGGCTGTGGCATGCATGCTTCTTCATGTGCACACACATGCACACACACACACTCACAGAGGAGTGTGTGTACACACAAGCACACTCACATGCACACACATGCATGGGTACACAAACACACTGAAATGAAGCAGTGGAATAAGTTTATTCTTCTTAAGCAATCTTTAGTTCTGTAAGTTTTTTTAAAGACACTGTTTTTCTGTTTAACCTTGGCTATCCTAGTCCTGGAACTTGTTACATAGACCTGGCTGGTCTTAAAATCACAGAAATCCACTTATGTCTGCCTAGGAGTGCACCACCAAGCCCAACCCAGTGACCCACCTTTTTTGGTTAGTTTCCACTGAAACATCTTCCAGAATGTGTTTGGATAAGGGAGACAGGGTCAATACAGCCGGAACTAGTTTTGAATTCATATCAATTAGTAAACCGAATTCTCGGATTGAACATTTAGGGAAAATCCGTAATTGTCATTTTGTGTATATGCATAATTGAGTTTGCATATGATTAAAATCAGATGTGTCATGGGAAAAGACACACCAGTGCAAAGGCTTGCATAAGCTTACCTATCAACCTAAAAAGAAAACCACTCACTCTATACCCCATTAGCAACCAGTTCCTCTTCCTCTCTTTGACCTCAGAAAATGAGAACCCGTACAAGAAACTCCCTGGGTATTCTTTTTTTGTTTTTGTTTTTGTTTTTCGAGACAGGATTTCTCTGTGTAGCCCTGGCTGTCCTGGAACTCACTCTGTAGACTAGGCTGGCCTCGAACTCAGAAATCCACCTGCCCCTGTCTCCCAAGTGCTGGGATTAAAGGCGTGCGCCACCACTGCCCAGTTTCTCCCTGGGTATTCTAACACATTACGGCACTGCTGGCTTACAGTTTATCTCATCTGGAATATCACTTCACTTCTGAATAAAGTTTACTTTCTGCTTCTCTGTGTGCAGTCTGTGTGCAGTTTGTCAGTTCTTTCCATAGGATGACAGGAATCTGGGAGTGCCATGTCCAGACAGTGACCTATGATAACAAAGCAAACATACCTTTTTAAAAAAAAATATTTTTGTATATGAGTACACTGTAATTGTCTTCAGACACACCAGAAGAGGGCATCAGATCCCATTACAGATGGTTGTGAGCCACCATGTGGTTGCTGGGAATTGAACTCAGGACCTCTGGAAGAGCAGTTAGTGCTCTTAACTACCGAGCCATCTCTCCAGTCCCTTGATAACTACATTTTTTTTTAAGTTAAAAAAATGATCTTTCAGGAAGATATCTCTGTCAAGAAAATAACAGGTGGTCAGTGACATAATAGAAGTCAAAACATTTCAAATTTAACTAGAATCCTTTTTCTCAGGCAAGGCTCTTTAGCTTGCTGACTTGTGAGTGCTTTTTTTCTTGTTAGCACAGAGAATGGCAAGTTGCAGTCTATCCTCTGTCAAAACAAAATATCTTAGGTCAACAAGACTTCTTTCAGTAAAGAAGGGTACTTCTTTTCCATTATGTTTCTGTCTTTAAAGATAAAATAATAATGTGCAATTTTACAATGTTTCCAAGGTGCTGAAAGGACAAATTTGTTGTAAGAAGATTCTATTCTGGCCACACCTCTGCTCAATTATGGAGACAACATATTATCAATAACTAGAAGCAGCCAACAAGTTTAGAAAGTCTGACGCATAGACTCCTTTTTAGCTACTTTGGTTAAGAACATCTGAAGATGGGCTGGATGTTCCTATAGAGGATCCAGGTTAAATTCCCAGCAGTGACATGGTGGCTTACAATTGTAACTCCAGTCCCAGGGGATTTGTGGCAGCAAGCGTGTATATGGTGCCCATGCCTATGCATGTAGGCAAAATGCCCACACCAGTGAAATAAATAAATCTTAAACAAAAATCTGAAACCTAGGCTAGGCTCAGTTTTATCTAGAAATGAAAACTTGTTCACCCTATCTTACAGGTGCATTGAGAAGGTGCACTATTTGTGAATTTGATTTTGCTTTCTAGAAGACAAGCTCTGTAATAAAAAGGACAATTGGAAAACATGAGTTTTTTTTTTTTTTTTGGTTTTTCGAGACAGGGTTTCTCTGTGTAGCCCTGGCTGTCCTGGAACTCACTTTGTAGACCAGGCTGGCCTCGAACTCAGAAATCCTCCTGCCTCTGCCTCCCAAGTGCTGGGATTAAAGGCGTGCGCTACCACTGCCCGGCTGAGGTATTTTTTTTAAAAAATTGCTTTGGGCAGTGGTGGTGCATGACTTTAATTCTAGTGCTGGGGAGGTAGAAGGATCTTTGAGATCAAGGCCAGCCTGGTCTACATAATGATTTCCAAGACTGCCAAGGACACACAGAAAAACCCTGTCTTGAAAAACAAAACAAACAAATGCACCAAAAAAAAGTCAACCAGCAAAAACCCAAGAGCAGATTGTATGCCATGTGGGTTTTATCATAATAAAATTGGTATTATTAAAGTATACACACATAATAAAAAGTTTACTGTCTTAATTTTTCCCAAGGAAGTCTGGAGGGAACATGTGGAGGAGTGTGGGCTTCTCAGACAACACTGGGACCTGGGGCTATAGCTCTGATAGTAGAACCCATTGAGCCCTGGGGCTGACGTTCAGCGCCACCTGTTCACCTGTAACTCCTGCACTTAAGATTGAGCAGGAGAAAAGTCCGAATTTTTTTTTGTTTTTGTTTTTCGAGACAGGGTTTCTCTGTGTAGCCCTGGCTGTCCTGGAACTCACTCTGTAGACCAGGCTGGCCTTGAACTCAGAAATCCGCCTGCCTCTGCCTCCCAAGTGCTAGGATTAAAGGCGTGTGCCACCACCGCCCGGCGAAAAGTCCGAATTTTAAAGCCATCTCTACTAACACAGTGAGTTTGTGGCCTACCTGGAAACAGACATAGAGAGACATAGAGAGATAGAGGAGAGGGAGGAGGTCATTTTAAATATATATTTAATTGTTGTGGGGTATTCACCAGATATGACTGCTGAGATGGGGGTTTAAGCCAATAAAAAAAAAGTATTAGCCTGCCAGCAGCTACACTGGGTATCTGAGATACCAGTATAGCCCTGAGTCTTCCTCAGAATGAGCTTTTAAGGGTGCACACACACATACACACTAATCACCCCGAAAACGAAACAAAAAACCAAAAAAAAAATGTCTTGAGTTGACACACTTCAGTTAACAAGAACAGTTAGCCAGAAACAGAACTAGAGAAGCCAAAAAACAATTGTTAGTACATTTAGAGATTTCTCTAGAATTAGACTTGGATGGATTAGGGTCATTTTGGCAGGTGGTGCCGTCTATGAGCTGAATTTTATGGCCTGAATGGTACTCCCACCGTGGAGTCAGTTGTGCTAAGGTCTGGGGCTCTCTTATAGTAATAATTAAATGAAGTAACTTTTGGTTGCTGTTTTTTTTCTTTCTGTGTGTGGGGTACTGGGTTTGACCCCAAACCTTCCAAATCTTAAACGTGCGTATAGCTGCAGCTCCAAATTTTTGAAAACAATTTTGCCTTCAGCTCATGATATTGTCAGCTGCTCTACTAACTGGTAGCAAAGTGAAGCACTGAACTCTGTATTCATTTAAGTTTAAGTCTCATTCTTTCTACAGCTGGAAAAGTATATCTGTTTGGGCAGGATGCAAAAGACTTGCTTATCTTTTGATAAGAGATATTTTGGGATACAAAAGATAATGGGAGACAGACGTCCATGGTGATGCTGAGATTGGGGTTTGGTTTTTCTGAGCCAGTCATTTGCTTATCTTACATCATTCTGATTGTATCCAGTCTACATATCATATACTTTGTTATTCAAGTAAAGTCAAGCTGTTTTGCAACGTAGTTTTATATTTCCCATTATACCTTCAGTTGACAACCAGTAATAGTACAACCAGCTGTTACATACAGACCCAGTAATAAAACAGGGGTTAGGGACCCGAAGCGTGTTTACATACAGCTGCATCTTTTTTTTTTTTTAAATATAAGAACATGTTAGAGGTAGTTGAGGTGAGGAAGCCACTTTAGACGTTATCACACCACAGGGACCTCTTTCCCTGAGGTTACAGGAAGAGGTAGAAGATATTTGGGGAGCTGGTGCCATAGTTAAGAATGTGAACTGCTCTTTCAAATGACCTGAGTTTGGTTTTAGCTCCCATGTCTGTGGCTCCTGACCACCTGTAACTCCAACTCCAGAGGTTCTAAGCTCTCTTTCCTGGCCTTCACAAGTACCTGCACGCATAAGCACACCCCATAAACACACACACACACACACACACACACACACACACGACATAAAATTAAATCTTTTAGAAAAAAGTATTTGGAAGGATATGTGTTCCAAGACTGTAGGATAGGAAGTGAAAGTGGGAGGATATTAGAAGCTAAGGCAGCCTTTGTGGATGCATTTATACATCCTCACACAGTCTTCCTTCTTCCCATTTGCCAGCTGAGGTTTCTATCAGCTTGGCTCTGGCTGCTTCTGAGTGCTAGATTTTTATTTCAATTCTTTTGTCCAACTGACTCAGATTCACAGTCCCAGAACTGGAATACTGGATACTGGAATACTTACCTTTCTTTCTCCCTTCCTTCCTTCCTTCCTTCCTTAGCAGGGTCTCACAATGTAGCTCTGGTTGGCCTGGAACACTCTGTGTAGACAAGGAGGCTGGCCTCAAGCTCACAAAGATCTGTCTGCCTCTGCCTCTCTAGTGCTGGGGTTAAAGGCATGTGCTCTACCACCATCGGGCTCTAATATGGTTTCCATGTTTAAGTCCATATTTAGTAGTAGGAATGCCAACTGTCAGGCAGAAAGGTGCCTTCTGGGGGAAGGAAGTAAAGAGAATGATGGGGTGCTTGCTTAACTGCAGGCGTAAGACATCACTTTTATTATTTTTTTTATTTTTATTTTTGGTTTTTTGAGACAGAAAGTGTTTCTCTGTGTAGCCTTGACTGTCCTGGAACTCACTCTGTAGACCAGGCTGGCCTAGAACTCAGAAATCCACCTGCCAAGTGCTGGGATTAAAGGCATGCACCACCACTGCCCGGCAAGACATTGCTTTTAATGGAATGATTCAGAAAGCATCTCTGTGGGCTGTTCTTTGAGGTGAAACCTAAGGGTTATAAAGGAAAAAGGTGAGCGTGATGGGGGATGGGGAAAAAGAGAAAAGAAAAGATAAAAAATGAGAAGTAAGCAGAGCGGGAAGCAGGAGAATGCTGAGTGTTGAGAAGTGGGATGTGTGGAACAGAGTTCGAGGTACCCTGTGGTGCACCGGGAGATCCTTACAGGGAGCACCGAGAAATCCTAATCAGATGTGCACAAGCTCAGAAGACTAGATACACATAAAGAGGGTATGAATCGTCTCAAAGCACGGCGAACAAAGGACGACTGTAAGAAGGTGAGTATGAAATGTTTTGACATTTTAAACACTCCTGAAAATTACTATGTTTATAGTCCACTTCAGTTTAGAGACATGGCTCTCAATGTAGGCAACAAAGGATGACCACTAGCTAGCAGTGTGTAATTCTTGTGATATACAAGACTCCTTAGTATTATGTAGGGACGATGTTATGTAGAGAGAAGTCATTAGCCACTGAATCCCCAGGTTATCTCTTACTCTTACAGCAACCTTGTAAGCTGGGTTTTCTTACCTCTGTTTTCCAGATAGGAACTCTAAAGATCAAAGTGAGTAAGAGCCTACAGAAGTCACCATCTACTAGTAGTCCACCTATAGTTTGGAGCAAATTTATCATTTCCAAAGCCTGTTGTTCTTAAATTGTATATTCAGGATGAGGATTCATTTGAATTGGTTAAGAAAAGATACAGAAGCTGGAAATGTAGGTGCTTTTAATCCCAGCACTGGGAGAGGAGAAGGAAGTGGATGGCAGAGCTCTGACATTCAGGACAGCCAGGGCCACACTGAGGAACCTTATCTTGAAAAACCAACTTAAAAAAAAAAAGATACAGTGTGGCAAGATGACTCAGTAGGTAAGGGTGCTTGCTGCCAAACATGAGTACCTGAGTTCAATCCCTGGGTTGCACATGATGGAGAGTACTGACTTCATTAAGGGTCCCCTTCTCCATGTGCATGCCATGGCATGTGAGTATCCACAGACAGACAGACAGTCAGACAGACAGACAGAGATAGAGGTAAAAACTTAAAAACTGCAACAACAAATGAATTCAGTATAGTATCATTAGCTCCCCATCAGATTGAGAAAGGAAGAATGACTTCTTTGAGGGGGAAAAAAAAGATCACATTATTACACCGAAGTTCTTGGAATTTCAGAGTTGGGAGAATTTGGAAGTCAGTTCTCATGACACAACAAAGTCAGGATTCCTGTTATCAGCTTGATGGGCTGTTACTCAGATTTCATTAGAAAAAGCAAAGGGTGGGACTATCTTCCCTACCAGGTCTCAGCTCTGACATTTAGCATTACTAAATCACTTTATTCCCTTCAGTTTCCTTAGGTATTAATTAAATATTTTTTCACAGACCATTGTTGGACAGGTGAAAGGAGACAGGTATAGAGATTGATTAATCCGATCATAGAGGAGTATAATGTTGGTTCTACTTAGTTTCTTTTATAGCACAGATATTTAATTTTCAGATTGTCATCAACTAGAGAAGGTCTCCCTCTGTATAGGTTTAGCAACATCTTTAGGCTAAACCATATGAAATGTGCTTTTATCCCCTTTCTCTTGATATCTTCATAGATATCCGATTACAGTTGAAGGAATTGGAGATACGGGAGGAAAATTTTGTTCTGTTGTTGAGCTGGGAAGCTGGTATGAGTCAACTGTGTGAATCTCAAGAACTATTTAGATCGAATGAGTGGGTCAAAGATGACTTTCAATTCATAATGTGAAGCTCTGTCCAATGATGGAATGGTTATTTGTGAAAGACTGTTCTATCACACTGGTGATTTCATTCGTACTGAAAGCGAGTGTGTGCATGTGTTCTTCCTGCAAAACATCTGAACGAATCTGAACGGTGCTATTACTGTCATACAATAGGCAATTTGAAAGATCATCTATCGCTATGAGTGACTGGTTACACGGGGATACTATACAAACAACCAAACAGCTTTCCTTGAGTACTTAACCCCCTTTTGGAGTGGTGGGGACTAACTTCGGTTTCTTCTCTTCAGATGGCCGCGAGATGGCGATGGGGAGCTCGTATGCCGCTTGCGGGGCGCTCCTGGTCCACCCGCCCGGCAGAGAGACTACAACTCCCGGGGTGCTCTGAGAAGGGAGGCGGGGTCTTCGGTAGGAACGCGAGGGCGGGTCTTCCGGGTGTGTGTTTCCGGCGTCGGCGGCCGCGGCCGGGCACGGTGTGAGAGCGGTAAGATGGCGGCCGCAGCGGTGGTGGAGTTCCAGAGAGCCCAGTCTCTACTCAGCACCGACCGGGAGGCCTCCATCGACATCCTCCACTCCATCGGTAAAGGTCCTGGCGCCGTCCCCGCGGCTCCGCCGTCCCGGCGCGGCCTGTGTCGGTCGGAGGCGGCGGAGAGGGGCCGGGCTAGCCGGCAATGGTGCTGCTGACTCACTGTGTGTGAGGGGGGCCGGGCTGGGGGCGCAGGCCGCTCGGGGCTCCCGGGAGCCCTATGGCTTCCAATCGGGCGGGAAGCCCCGAGGCAGCCCGCGCGTCCACCTGCTGGCTGCTGACTCACGGTGGGCGCAGCGCAGCGAGGAGAGAGGGCCGGGCCGGGTTCGCTACCCCTAAGGGTCCCCTGTTGTGGCCCGCACGAGCTGGCCGGGGGCTGAGAGTGACTGCTGGTTACACACTGGTCGTAGAGTGTGTTCTTGGAAGGTCTGGGTGACTGCCGCTCAGGACTGACATTTCCCGCCGTTGTTATCAGCACAGGTTGCTCCGGGTGGGAGCGCGAGCGCTTCTCTTGGAGTTTTCTTCCGGGACGCTGTGAGCTGCTGCTTACTCCCTGCCCTCAGCAGCCGACTCCAGAAAAAGAGAGCCACTTTTTGGGTGTGGGAAGTTGAGGGGTGCCACACACTTCAGATTGGTATTCGGTAGAGGTGGCCGAGATGGTCCTCTGTCCGGTGTAGACTGTGAGGCGAAGTGTCGTCGGAGTGGGACCGCCGGGACGGAGGAGGTGACTAATTTTTCCCAGTAGGGGTTGAAGTTAGTTCTGAGAGTTCTAAGAGTCTGTTGTTCAGGGAACTTTTTGGAACCGGCGGGCAGCATGTTGCTGGAGAAAAAGAAAAAATTAACACCATAGTGTGATTGTCTTAAACCTGAAGGCAACAGGAAAGTTGAAATAGGAACCTCCAGCCGGTGGCTTTCTACTGGGATTCAGGTATAAACAGAAATAAATGGATGATGGCAGAGAAGGCCTTTTAATATTCACTCCTGAAGAGTTCAGTTAGGGAATGAGCTTCCTCTTGTGGTAATGTGATCTTTTAAATGTAGCCTGGGAAGATTCGGATTGGATCAACAAGTAGTTCGTGAATGCAGGTATGTGAGGGACTTCCAGGATGTTGGTGCTTATGTCGACTTACTGAGTTACTGAGTCTTTTGAATTTCAGCACTCAAGGCTTGTACCAAGAAAGGACACTGTCAACAGCTTGATGTCCCTATCTTTGGGGATACTAGAAAGGAGAGGAGATGGAGAGCACAGAACATTTTGAAGGAATTATGACGTGTTTCGTTTTATTTCGAAGTTCTGATCTTGTCAGTTTTAGAACAGAGTACCAGAGTCATCCGGTTGTTTTTACAAGGATATTTTTCTGTGATCACACCTTAATATTTAGAACTAATCTGAGGAGCATAAGTTTTTTTGTACTTAGTGCCCGATTTGTTTGCCTTTCAGAAAGTAGAAATTACTGATAAATGTTGCTTTTAGAGTATTTCACCCTTTTAAGACCCATTATGAACTTTAGCCTATTTTCCAAATGAAACTACCAAACAAATAAGGAAAAAAACTCTCTAAAGAAAAGTAAAATACAGACACTATAAAAAGAAAAAGAAAAATGTAGTGGTTGCTCACTACCCTGCCAGCTTCCCTGCTAGAGTAAGCTTGAGTCATAGTTGGTGACTTTTTCCGGACTCCATCATGAAGTATCAAAATCTTGGGTTTTGTCAAATCATGATGCTTTTTTAGAGCATTGGTAACTAGTCATGGTCACCAAAATAAACACAGCAAACTTCGGAGAGGCTATTTGAGGTTCAAGCAGTTGAATAATAATTAACAGTTAAAAGTGGGACAAATAGTTACTTTAACAGGACCTACCTGACTCCATCATGAGGCAACAGTCTCTCCTAAGTGTAATTGTAAAGTATCACACTGAAGGTTTGATGAGAATTTCTCTAGGGTGGGTTTATAGAATTGTTTATTGATATGTCCTTCAGCTAAAGCTTTCTATAGACCTAAAGTTTGTTAACAGACGTGCTTTATAGTTATCAATAACTTTATAATTCGATTTTAGTTTGTGACACAACTATTAATACGAGGCATATTCTATAGATATTTGGTCATTTTACTTTAAAGGTATTATTATTATTATTACTACTACTACTATTACTACTACTACTACTATTATGATGATGCCCTTATTTGTTCGCTGGTTTCATTTGGAAAATAGTTCATGGTGGTCTTATAAGGGTGAATTTTCCCTTGCTTCATTTTTTCTTTTTTTTTTTGGTTTTTCGAGACAGGATTTCTCTGTATAGCCCTGGCTGTCTTGGAACTCACTCTGTAGACCAGGCTGGCCTCGAACTCAGAAATCCGCCTGCCTCTGCCTCCCAAGTGTTGGGATTAAAGGTGTACGCCACCACTGCCCGGCTCCTTGCTTCATTTTTTAATCATAATTTTAAGAGTTCATTTTCTTTTCTTAGTGAAGCGTGACATTCAGGAAAATGATGAGGAGGCAGTCCAGGTCAAAGAGCAGAGCATCCTTGAACTGGGGTCTCTCCTGGCGAAGACTGGACAAGCTGCTGGTAAGTCTTACAAGTGGATCGTACCTATGATGTTGATGTCTGCACAGCAGATGGAGTGTCCCTCAGAGTGTGAGACTATTTAACACGCAGTTCATTTGTGACATTCAGCTTTATTTTCCTGACAACTTGTTGATCTTCAATTTTGAAGCAGAAATGTGTAGGATTTTATTCTGTAGGTGAGGAAGCCCTGTTTTTGTTGGACTGTGGTCGTCTGACTTTCCCTTGTTTTGAGTTCTCACTGTATCTCCTTACATGTCTGCAGCAGCCTCATTGACTAGCTCTGGTGTATTTAAAGAATGACTTTAGGCCCTTCACTTGAAAAATGGCTGCAGATTTTGTATTGAAGCGACTCACTTTTTTTCTGATGTAGAATGAGTAAGACATTAAATAAAAGTCCCTTCCTAAGGCAACTTCTTTGGTACCTGGGACTTTTGCATATTGTTGTCCACACATCCAAGTGGTAATTGACTTTGGCTGATTGGTTTGAGATGATAGATGGATGATGACTAATAAAGTAATAATATCATAAGCTTGTTTAAACTTAAAGTGGGTAATTTGTGTCACTTTAAAGTGAACTTAGAGGGGCCGAATAGATGACTCAAGGGTTAAGAGCATTTGTTGCTCTTATAGAGGGTCCAGGACTTGGTTCCCAGCACTCACATGGTGGCTCACAACCATCTGTAATGGAATTTGATGCCCTCTTCTGGTGTGTCTTAAGACAGTGACAGTGTATTCACATACATAAAAGAAATCAATTTTTTTAAAAAAAATCTTGGACTTGTAAACTAAGATCTTTTGCGACTAATAATCATTTCTCTCTTTAATTGCTGCCTTGATCAGTAGAAAGTTAAGTAAAGATGGGGGTGGTACATACCTGTTATTCAGTACTTGGGAGGCAGAGGCAGGCTGAAGTCAGCCCGGTCTATGTAGTGAATTCTAGGGTAATCAGGGTTATATAGTGAGAACCTGTCTCAAGAAAATAACAAAACAACATTGTGCCTAATATGTACAGTGTTTCAATAATGTTTCTCAGTGAGGTACTGAAATCTCATTTCATGCCTTTCTTATTCATTCTTGCCCCAGATACGTGATTAGTTAGGGAGTATACAGCTTCACTCATTGGATATTTCTTTTCCTCTTTGAGATAGTGTCTCTCTGTGTAGCTCTTGATGTCCTGAAACTTATTAAGTGGAACAGGCTACCCTCAAACCTGCAGAGATCTGCCTGTCTTTGCCTGCCATAAAAGTGTGCGGTACCACACCTGACCACTTGCTGGAATTTAATAGGTGAAATATAATAGTTTGCAAAAACTCTTCTAGCCTAAGACAGTTTGATTCTTTCAGGTCGGTAGTCACAGAATAGAAATCCTAAGGAAGACTTGGAACCTGTTGTATTTAACTATCTATGCAATAATTATTTGATAGATCTGTTGACTGTTAGCTTTGAAAACATGTTTATTCCCCTAATCTTCAATTTTGTGTTATTGTGCATTTCATAGTTATCTAGCATTGTGCTAAGTACCCTGCCTAAAAAGTTTATGATAGGATCCCTGGTAGAAATATTACTTGGAGGTTAATAAATAAGATAAAGTATGATGTATAGTAAAGATTGAAAGTAGTTCTGAGTATTAGCAGTCAAGATGCCTGATCTCAGGGTCTGTGGAAATTTTCTCCCAAGACTTGAAAAAAAAAATCTGCTGAGTTTGTTAGATCCTAAGAAGGAGATTCTGATCATTAATTACAGATAATTCCAATGAAATTAGGAATATGATTTTTCAGAAATTAAAGAAATATACAAACATGGAAAGAAACTGAGAATATCTAAGAATAAACACTCAATACTAATAGACTAAAATAGGAAAGGGTGTTTAAAATTAGATCAGATCATTTGTTCCTCTGTTAAGGTGAGAATAATAGTACTTAGAAAATAATAGTAGCAGATGCTAGAGACAAAGGTAGAATACTTAGTTCATGTTTACTTCTGCCTTTTCTAGGAAGGAAAATGATTTTCAAACAGAAAAGATAGAAATATCATCAGAAAGAGAATTAAAGACAAGGTAGGTGAGAGAAGAGAGAGAACATGGTCCTTCTAAGTTTGTTCCTCTTGGCTCTGACAATTTTGTCAGTTGGCATCAAAGGAGAACTGGCAGATGTGAGTGCAGAACCACTTAATCAGGGAAATCATGGAGGGCAAAGTACGTGAACCCTGAGCTAGCAAATGTTAGTCCACCTTTCAGAAAGGAAATAAGAGAAAGATCAAGCAAGAAACTACAAACTAGCCTGGGCGACGGTGGCTCATGCCTTTAATTCCAGCACTCAGTAGGCAGAGGCAGGAACTCCATGAGTTCAAGGACAGCCTCTCAGCAGAGTAAGTTCCAGTGCAGCCAGGGCTACATAGAGAAACCCTGTCCAAAGCACAAAACAAAATAGAAAATAAAACATTACTACAAAGTGAAATCATTAATGACCTGGGATAGGAGATTAGGAGCTTTTAATTAAAACTGGGTTATTGTGAACAGAGTATTCCATTCTCATCTTCAAAGCTAGTAAATTTGCAGGGAGCATGCCATTTGCATTTGCAAACAGTTTAATTGAACATGGCCACATCCATTTTTGTTACTGACTTTTTGTATTGCAGTGGAGTCATTTATAAGGTGCCATCTAAGACCATAGAACCTTGCTTGCAAAGGCAAAAATATTTACTATCTGGCTTTTCACAGAAGTTTGCCAACTTTAGAAGAATAAGATAGAATATATATTTGATGTGAGTAGGATATTTTATCATTTGCTAGAATATTAATTGATATAGGTTATAAATTTACAGTAGGCTGATTAGTTGTCAAAATATATATTAATAATTATTTCCAAGCTTGAGAAATCATATTGATTTTAATTTTTTTTTATCACTATCTAATCCCTGTGGTTAAAGCCATAGCAGAAAGCATATTACTTTTGTGGTCAGTTAATCCAATACAGGTAGACTTAAGAGTCGCAGTTGTTGCCAAACCTAGGAAGATTGGTTCAGTTATGAAAGTAAGAAAAAAAAAATATATATTCAAGATACTTATTGAAAGAGAGAAAGATTTAGAATTATGTACCTTTGTAATACTCTATGCAAAAATACCTTAATGGACCAATAATGTCCAGTGTGAACCAATAATGCCATCTTGCTGCTGTTATAGAGATAAACTCCTATAATCCCAGCAAATAAGAATTGGAGGCAGGAGTTTTGTTAGTTTGATACCAGCCTGTGCTGCACAGTGATACCTATTCTCAAAAAGCCATTTCCCCTTACTTTTTAAAAAGACTGCTTTGTAGTAGTTGTGTAGTTTGTAGTAGCCAACTCTGCCTTACTCTTGGAGCATTTTCTTCAGTTACCATGAGCATATCTTAGAAGTTCTTTTACCTACATAACTTACTCAGGAGGGCGACTGAGGGGATAAGTCAGTGGAAACAAGGACACTGGAGGAACATTTGAAACAGTAAGCATCTTTAGCTTTGAGAAGAGGAAGGTTGAGGAAATGTGAATGGTAGTTACTTTAAAATATTTGAAGACAGTGGAGAGATACAGATAGCTAAAAAAAGATACAGATTTGTTTAAAAAAATTCTTTGATCAAGATTGAAATAGGCTGCTTTTTGAACATATTAGTCACTAAATTCACAGTTTTTCAAACTTAATAGAAAAATGCGGAAAAATGATTATTGTGTCAGATTAGTTCTATAAATAAAGCCATCATGAACTAGGGGTGTATGCATCTCAGTAGTGGAGTACATGCCAGCTACATCCTCCTCCAACTTCTACATGCACAATCCATGCTTGTATAGAATATTTAAAATTGTGTGTGTTTGTAACAATCTCATTTCTGGTCTTTTGAGACAGGATATCTCTTTGTAGTCTAGGCTGTGCCAAACTTACTATGTAGTTCTTGAACTCACTCATTGTGATCCTACTGTCCTAGCTTCCTGAGTGCTGGGGCACTCCATATGGGGCTAGGAATTTTTTTGTTTGTTTGTTTGTTTTGTTTTGTTTTTTGCTTAGGACAAGAGGGATTTATTTTGCCAATTGTTCCAGAGCTTTCACCTGTTGTAGCAGGGAGGGCACAAGTGGCACAGAACTGTTCAACTCATGGTGAACAGGAAGCAGAGAGAAGGGCACAAGAAGGAATTTGATGAGAGAAAAAAATTCACTGTTAAATGATGTTTGTATGGAAGACTCAATAGTTCCTTAGCTGAGCCTCTAAAGGCTATATAGAATTTATGGAGGTTAGGAAGATACTCGGGTGGGCTTCTGGAATGAAGGAACCTTGCAAGTAGGCATATAGTGAATATATGAACACGAATGAGAATGTAAAATGGGAAGAAGACAACATTGGGAATCAAGTCAGTCCTGGGGAGTGAAGGGATGAACGTTTCCATTCTGCGTAGCTCTCCTTTAGCATCTCATTTAGTTCTGTGCATCCTCTGACTTTAGCAGATGAGGATTTCAAGGACGCTGAATTTCTGTTTTCAGGAGGGCAAAGTTTGCTTGCCCTGAATTAGAGTTCTCAGGAGGATAAGTCTACAATTAGAGAATATTAAAGAGACATTGGCACTAAGATTGCTTCAACCTACATTCCCAAAATACTTCTTGTTTAGTTAAAACATTGTCCTGGGGTTGGAGAGTCAGCTCAGTAAAGAACACTTGTTATTGTCTGAGAAGACCCAAGTTTGATTTCCCTCACTCCTATTGTGTTGCTTACAACCACCTGTAGCTCTAAGGGCATCTTGAGTTCTTTGATCTTTGACCTCTAAGGACATTTGCTCTTATTTGCAGGTGCACACATGTAATTAAAAACAATAAAAATAAATCCTAAAAACGTTGTTGCTAGGTGGTGTGGCACACACATCTTTAATCCCAGTATTTAGGAAGCAGAAGCAGGTGGATCCTTGAGTTTGAAGCCAGCCTGGTCTACAGAGTGAGTTCCAGGATAGCCAGGGCTACATAGTGAAATCCTGTCTCAAAAACAAAACAAAACAAAGCATTGTCTAATTTTTCTTGTTCAACTAGCACTTCTCTATTGCAGCGAAAGTCACTCCCTTAGATTTCCTGAGCTGCCCTCTTCTAAAAGGAAGAAGAAAGCTTTATGATGGATAACTTTTTTATTGTTGTTGTTGTTGTATTTTTGAGATGGGTTCTCTGATGGACAGCTTTTTAAGTCATTACTTTAGGTTTTGGAGATTTATGAGGAATTTTTTTTTTTTTGGTTTTTCGAGACAGGGTTTCTCTGCATGGTCCTGGCTGTCCTGGAACCCGCTCTGTAGACCAGGCTGGCCTTGAACTCAGAAATCCGCCTGCCTCTGTCTCCCAAGTGCTGGGATTAAAGACGTGCGCCACCACTGCCTGACTTATGAGGAATTTTTAAAGTGTATAATGAAACTTATTAAGGACAAGTCACCCTGATCTCACTGTGCCAAAGAAGTGTTACTGCTGAAAGGCTGCATAGGGACACTTTAGAGGCCTGGAGTTGGAAACCTCTGTTTGAGGGAAACTGCTAAGGCATAGATTTGGAGAGTGAAAAGATTACCCTTGTGACTTGATATTTGCTGGTAGTGATTTTTGTCCATGGTGGGCAGGTGTATAGCATAGTTCATGTTTTATAAAACTGTTCTTGATAATAGAAGTACTTTGCTGCGTTTCTTTCATTAAAATGGATAAATGATACATAGATGGGCATTTCCCTGGAGGTTTTCATAGTGGTCCAGTGAATAGGGGGGAGTGGTTATCACCTTGGTAGGTGATAACATTGTTCGTGTTCTCTTACCTGCTGTGAGTTAAAAAAGATTAAGACAGCATCTCACACTGTAGACTTAGAACTCATTATGTAATTGGCCTCAGAGCCACAGTAATTTTGTCTCCTGCTTAAGTGCTAAGATTACAGGTGTGACCTACCACACCTGGCTTTGCTGGGAATTGTTAAAATTTCTAGTGTGCTCCATTAGACTAAAATCAGGTATGACTTTTATTATAGTGGCTCAGTTTTCTTCCTTCCTTCCTTCCTTCCTTCCTTCCTTCCTTCCTTCCTTCCTTTCTTTCTTTCTTTCTTTCTTTTTTTTTGTTTTTCAAGACAGGGTTTCTCTTTGTAGCCCTGGCTGTCCTGGAACTCACTCTGTAGACCAGGCTGGCTTCGAACTCAGAAATCCTCCTGCCTCTGCCTCCCAAGTGCTGGGATTAAAGACATGCACCACCACTGCCCAGCATGGTTTAGTTTTCTTAAATAGAGTTTAATGGAGTTCTAAAAAACATTTATTAATGTATTTATTTGTATGTATTTGGGGAATACATGCTTGCCATGTGTTTGTGTGGAGCTTAAAACACAATTGGCAGGAATTGGGTCCAGAGGTCTAAGGTAGGCCATCAGACTTAGCAGCAAGCACCTTTACTCCTTGAGGCTCAGCTTTTTAAATGAAGATTTTGTTTGCCTGTGATCCTGGCACTTGGGAGGCAGAGGCAGGCAGATTTCTGAGTTTGAGGCCAGCCTGGCCTACAGAGTGAGTTCCAGGACAGCCAGGGCTACACAGAGAAACCCTGACTCACAAAACAAAAAAATTGTTTTTAATATTAAAATTTACATTTTATTTTCTGAATTGCTCCACACAGAGCTTGGAGGCCTCCTGAAGTATGTGCGACCTTTCTTGAATTCCATCAGTAAAGCTAAAGCAGCTCGTCTGGTCCGGTCTCTTCTTGATCTGTTTCTAGATATGGAAGCAGCTACAGGGCAGGAGGTAAGTTATGTTAATGGCACATAGCATGGAAAGAAGTATGTTTTGGTGAATGATGCCTACTTACATCACTGTGGTGCTGTGTGGAAGGGACAGCTGGGGGATGCTCAGGACTTATCATGTCAGTCTCTCTTTGTTACAGGGCATTTGATACTTTGAGTCTGTTCCATGCTTTGCTTTGTAAGTGGAGATTGTCAGTGGTCCCTGGAATCCTCATTACATCAGGGTCACAAACTGATTCTTGTCCTTGAGGTATTGTATTGCCACACCTTTGTAATGTTTTCTGTGTCTGTGGTACTTTCATCTTGTGTCACGAAGTTTCTTAAGAGCACCAGTTAAGCCTTGTGGCATCCTTTCTTGTCATGATTTGTATGGCTTCCTCAACTTTATTAAGGGCTGAGCATCCATCTGTTGTGTTTCATGTGTTGGGAAGTGACTGATGATTTTATACTTGTTACTTACAAGTTTAACCTGAACTTTGAGCTGTTCAAAAGAGTTCCTCTCTGGAACCAGTTTTTACTGAGTGCCTATAGTAGTACTGTAGTCAGTACGGATACAGTCAAACCTAGTAATACTCTCATGAGGATTACATTTTAAGAGGGAATATATGATAATACATAAAGTCAGGGGCTGGAATTGCCAGTTGCTTGTATGTCTGATTATCTACTATATCTTAGGTAAACTTGCAGGTAAAAACAAAATTCCACAGTAGTAATATTGGACTGAGTGAGGGATTTCAGAAATCCAGGACACATGGATCCTACTTTGGAATTATATTTTGTTAAGGCTGTTTTCTTGCTTTGATGCTTTTTTTTTTAAGATTTATTTTATGTGTATTAGTGTTTTGCCTTCATGTATGTATATGCATTACATTGTGTCTGGTTCCGTTTGAGGCCAGAAATGGGCATTAGATGCCCCGGAATTAGGCTTATGGATGGTAGGAAACCATTATGTGAGTGCTGAGAACTGAGCTCAGGTCCTCTGCAAGAGCTGTATGTGCTCACAACTGCTGGCTCATCTCTCCAGCCCTACTCTGATGATTCTTTGAAGCCAAGCTGCCAGCTTTATTTGCAGTCTTCAGTTTCCTTGTTTCTGGTTTATGATAATAGCTCAAAAATAGAAAATACTTAGACAAATGCTTTTGAATCAAAGCATTATAGTTATGTGGTGAATTAAGGAAAATATACTTTTTAGAAATGTTGATTTTTCATGAACTCCTAACTTGTTTTCTAAATTGTACTTTGTATTCATGAATTCATCTTTGGTCTGAAGTAGAATTCCTTAAGACAGGATGACCAATGACTGTTGGCTTCTGACTAATAACTTTGAACTTTTTAGGTAAAAATCATTTTTTCTTTAGGTTTTTTTTTTTTGAGTCAGCCTCACTGTGTATCTTGGCTAACCTGGAACTCACTATGCTGACCACCAGATTGGCCTGGGATTCAGAGAGATCTACTTGCCTCTGCTTCCGGAGTGCTAGGATTAAAAGCATACGCCACCAGGCCTTTAACCCTTAGTCCTTTGTGGAAGAATCCTCAGCTTCATAACTTCTTTATTTGATCAGTGGGACTTACTGGCCTGTGTTATATGGCTCCACGTCTGGGCTCTCGCTACTGTTTCTGAACATTGCAGTTGTTCATTTTCACCAACTAATGACCTTCCTTCCTTTTTCCTAGAGTAAAAGGAAGTGCTCAGGCATGTTGTAGAAAAATTAAATAAATAATTTGTCCTTTTTTAGAGATGTCTCATTATGCAATCCTGACTGGTCTGGAATTTGTTAGGTATATCAGTCTAGCCTCAAACCAATAGAGACCCTCCTTCCTGCATCTGCTTTCCAAGTGCTAGGATTACAAGCATACTCCCAGACCGGGCTCATTTGTCCTTATGAGTCAGACTCTTATAGCTCAGCCTTCCAGGTGCTGTGATTACAAGCGTGCACTACCATACCTGGCTGCATTTTGTCATGTTCATATGTGTGTGTAACTTCAGTGTTTAGTAAAGACTTTTTTTTTGACAATTAACAATTTAACTTTTATAAAAAAATTCTGTCTATTCCATTGATTAGATTTTTTTGATAGTTTTTGTGGGTTATAGGTTATTTGCTATAAAAAAAGTTCCACTTTGTGTGTGTACCCATATTCTGTGATGTATGTGTGGGAGTCAGAGAACAGCTTTCTGGATTATTGGCAGGTGCTACCACACCTGATTTCCATACTTTCTTTCTTCTCACCTCATCCCCAAGGTCCTCCCCTCCCTCTCCTCTCCCCTCCCTCTGGCCTTCCCTCCCCCTCCCCATCCTTTTCTCTTCCTATCCCCTCCCCTCCCTTCCCCTTCCCCTTCTCCCCTCCCCTCCCCCTTCCCTCCCCTCCCCTCTCTTCTCTTTGAGACAGGGTTTCTACGTGTAGCCCTGGCTACCCTGGAACTGAGGAGACCTGCCTGCCTCTGCCCTCTGAGTGCTATGATTAAAGGCATGCTCCACTACCACCTGGCTTTATATTAATTTTCTTTTGAGCTATTTTTTTAAATCTGTCTTTTGGACTTTTTTGTTTTGTTATTTTTTTTTTTTTTTGAGACCATCTTACTGTAGCCTTGAATCACAGAAATCTATGTGCCTCTGCCTCCCGAGTGCTGCTGGGATTAAAGGTGTGTACCAACACTGCCTGACTTATTTTCAAAGATATTTTACCAACTAGCATTCTAAAAATTTTATATCTCTTCTGTTCTTGCTTGAGCCTTCAGTGGCTCGCCACTCTTAGCTTTAGGTAACTCATGGCTTTCTGGAATACGATATACTACAGCACCTTGATCTCCTTCTTCTGAATGCTGTTTTGTGCTTGGTTTGCTGAGAACCCATCTGTTCCTCATGTTGTGCATTTTCCCTTCTCTAATCCTATCTCAGGTTTACTTTCTTGGACATTTTTTCTTGTTAATGTTGATTTGATCTTTACTTCTTCAGTGTCGTCTCACGTATTTTATACATGTTATATTTCTGATTTTTTTTTTTTACCTTATACGGTACGACTTTGCCTTACCATCTTTATCATAGTTTCACACGGGAATTACTCTATACCTTGAGGTAACTCAAGGCTTTCCTCATTCCTAGTACATGTCACATTCTATGGCGATTTAATTTTTTTAGATTTATTTTATGTGCATAGGTGTCTTGCCTGCATGTATATATGTGTACCATGTGTGTCCAGTGCCTGAAGAGGTCAGATGAGAATGTTGGGTCCCCTGAAACTGAAATTACAGGCCATTGTGAGCTGCCATGTAGGTGCTGGGATCCAAACCCAGGTCTCCTGTGAGAGCTGCCAGTTATTTTTAACAGCGGAGCTGTCTTTCTGGCCCCTAGAGTAGTTTGTCTTAAAGGAATTGCATAATTAGTACTTGAAGGAGAAGGAATATATCAGATATCAGGCCTTGGGTGTTCAGAAAATATTTTCTTGAATTAAGATCTGAGGCTTTTTTTTTTTAACGTAATGATTTTATATGTATGGTTTTAATGATTTTATATTTTTTGTGTACATGTGTGTCTGTGCACTAGGTAGTGTCCTCAGAGGTCAGAAGAGGTTGTTAAATCCTTGGGGACTGGAGTTAAGACAGTTGTGAGCCCTTATGAAGGTGCTGAATATTGAAGCTGGGTCCTCTAGAAGAGTAGCCAGTGCTCTTAACCAATTAGCTATCTCTCCAGCTCCTAGAAATGAGTTTATTTAATGTATATATGAACATATCTCACTTTTCCTTATCTAGGTGACTCAAAAGTTTTTGTTGTGGGGAAATTGATACAGGGTTTATTCTTGGTTCTTTAAAATTCTCAGGTAATGTGAAAACACAGAGAAGAAAGCCATAGATGGCTCACTGTTTTAGTACTATTGAGGACTGAGGAAGTCTAAGAATATTAAGAGAGCTAGACTTGATTGTGTTAACGAGTTTTTTTTTTAAGATTTTATTTATTTTATGTATATGAATACACCATTGCTCTCTTCAGACACACCAGAAGAGGGCATCAGATCCCATTACAGATGGTTGTGAGCTACCATGTGGTTGCTGGGAATTGAATTAAGGACCTCTAGAAGAACAGTTGGTGCTCTTAAACCCCTGAGCCATCTCTCCAGCCCAAGAGCTTTTTATCAACAAAATGAGACGGAGGGGTTGACAAAATGGCTTATCTGGTAAAGATGTCAGCTGCCAAACCTGATAACCTTATACCCATCCTTGGTATCCACATGGTGGAAGGAAACACTAAGTCACTCAGACAAAATAACTATGTAGCAAGCTTCATGACCTTTAAATTTTTTCTCTGGTACTGGCACTGGTTTCATAATTATTATAGATAAAGCAAACTATATACTCAGTAATTGGAAATAGATTTCAAATTCATTTGTAAGGTACAGAAACTTTCTTGTTCTAGGAGAGTGTCTGTAGTGACCTTAATTGAAGTCTTGGTTAAGGCAGGAAGAGCTGTGGGGGTAGGGAAAGCTGATAGGTGACCTTGTGAAAATCACCTAACATTTGGATGATCAGGGAAATAAAGGTGGGTGAGATGCTAGAATAGACTCTCGACTGTCTCTTGCTTAGGACTATTTTGGAGTTTTTTATTTTATGTGCATTGATGTTTTGCCTGCATGTATGTTTGTCTGTTGAGGGTATTAGATCATCTGGAACTGGAGTCACATGTGGGTCTTGGGAATTGAACTTGGGTACTCTGAAGAGCAGCCAGTGCTCTTAACTGCTGAGCCATCTCTTCAACTCCTTGGAGTATTTATTGAAGTACTACATAGTATAGAGGAATATATCAATTTTTCAGCATTCATTTTGTAGTATTTGGAAAAGCACTCCAGGTAAAACTGATGGACAATTTCTTAGCCTCACAAGTCATATATGACTTAAAACTATTGTATTTTCCTTGTTAACAATATTCAAAACAGCCAGGCGGTGGTGGCTCATGCATGCCTTTAATTCTACTACTCAGAGCAGAGGCAGGTGGATCTCTCTGAGGTGGAGGACAGCCTGGTCTACAGAGCTAGTTCTAGAACAGTCAAGGCTACACAAAGAAACTCTGTCTCAAAAACACAGAAAAACAAAATTCAGAATATTTTCAGTTCATCCATATCATGAATATATCTTGAATTTGGCTTTTCATAACATACTGCAAAACTCTTAAGGTTGTGATTGGCTTGCTTTTAGTTTAGCATTGGAGATTAGGTAGCCACCAGGGGGCTTCAGTGAGGAGTTAGAATTCATTAGCCTAGTCCTAGTGAATTGTCTCAGTGTTTTGTTTACTTCATGAGCTTGTCAGTCTCATCATTGTTAGATTATTCTCTTCAGTTTTCCTCCCACAGCATCTCTCAGAAGAACTTTAAATTTACATAAGAACCCACTGCATTAGCAGTTCTCCAGAAAGTTCGGTTTCTCATTTCATTGCCTTGTATTCTTAATAGCAGCCTTAAAAAAAAAGATTTACTTATTTTATTTATATGAGTAAACTGTCACTGTCTTCAGATACACCAGAAGATGGCATTGGGTGGTTGTGAGCCACCATGTGGTTTCTGGGAATTGAACCCAGGTCCTCTGGAGAAACAATCAGTGCTCTAAATCGCTGAGTGATCTCTCTAGCCCCTATTTTCCCCTTCAATATAAACTAAGTTTACTGTATTTGTTTTTCTGTGTGAATGATAATAGTGTTTAGGAGAAAGAGTGAGCTAGATGTTTTGAGCCTTCCAGCTGTTAGGAATAGGCTTTGTTTTTAATGTGTGGAGTTTCACTTCTTTTTTACTAGCATAGTCACAGTGTTTATATTACCGTTTTCAACTCTTCAGGGAGAGAGTTGTGCTTTAAAGATACCTGCGATATCGTAAAAATAGAAATTCCAGGACTATGTGTTGAGAAATTCTGAATATCTAGTAGGAAGGTAGAAAAGGAACCTTTTTCCAAAGAACACTTTTTTTTTTTTTTTTTTTTTTGAGATAGGGTCTCTATATATCCCTGGCTGTCATGGAACTCATTATGTAGACCAGGCTGACTGGTCTAGAACTCATAGGCTACTTTCTCCCAAATGCTGGAACTAAAGGTGTGCACTATCATGCCGGGCCAAAGAATATAATTTTTAAAAGCCAAGTTGCTTCTTGATTACAGCATAAGCATTCCATGTTGAGATTTTGTGGCCCAGCATCCTATGGACTGTGTGAACAACATGGGGGATCTAAAAGACGGGAGTTAGAGCTTTCCTGCCTCTAACTGTGCTTAGTTGGAAGAAGGTAAGGGCATCATGTTACATATATGTCACTCTTGCAGGTCGAACTATGTTTAGAGTGCATCGAATGGGCCAAATCAGAGAAAAGAACTTTCTTACGCCAAGCATTGGAGGTAGGTGTCTACTTCAACATTGGCTTCAGATCTGTAATGTTAGATAAGATGTAAGTGTAAGTAGTACCACTCTGTCACCTAAGGGTTATTGACAGTGCTTACAGTTATAGGAATGTCTCTGCAAGAAGTACTTTCCTTCCTTCCTTCCTTCCTTCCTTCCTTCCTTCCTTGCCCCCCCCCCTCGCTCACTCGCTCGCTGGCAACATTGTCTTATTCTACAGCTCAGGATGGAAACTTTTTTGTCTCAGTCTTCTGAATTCTGGGTTTATAGATGTGAGCTACCATGCTTATGCTTGGTGACTTTCTTCTTTATTTTGATTTCTTCTTGAAGTTTTAAGGTACTTTTGCTTTTTTGTATAGAAAATAAGCAGCAGTATGGTGTAGTTAACAGTCATTTGGCCATAGTAAGAAATAGTACTGGGGCCGAGTTCAGTTGTTGTGTTGATGTTATCATCAGATCTTGTATAGAACAGTAAGTGTTCTGTGACTGTCAACCTTTGATTTCTTTCTGTGGCTTCTCCCCTTGTTCCCTGTAATCAATGCCTTTTCTCTTTCCTAGGCAAGGCTGGTGTCTTTGTATTTTGATACCAAGAGATACCAGGAAGCATTGCATTTGGGTAAGTAAACTGGTAGAAATCAAAATAAGACCTCTAAGCTAGCCAAATGAGTGGATTCCAAACTCAGTTATTCTTACTAATTGTTAGCAATTATATTTTACTTGTGTCTAAGAAGTATTTCAGGTAGTTTACAATTTATAAATTTACAAATTTATTAAATTTGTCAAGTCAAGTCCTACTTTAGATTTCTGAAAAACTGGGGTGGAGCTACAGTTCAGTGCTAGTGTTTACCTAGTCTCATGGGAATAAATTTCTGGGAAGCCAGCTGGGCTGAAGCTCAAGTTTACAGAACAGCATCAGCTTTAAGCTTTAAATTTAAAGCAGTGAAAGTCATTTCATTAAAACAGTAGCAGAATTTTTTTAAGTTTATTTTATACATAATATCTTGGTAAATTTTAGATTTTTTTTTCCTGTTTTTAGTTTTTCCAGAAGGGGTTCTCTGTGTAGCCCTGACTGTCCTGGAACTCACTTTGTAGACCAGGCTGGCCTCGAACTCAGAAATCTGTCTGCCTCTGCCTCCCAGGTGCTAGGATTAAAGGTATGGGCCACCACTGCCCTGCTAAGTTACAAATGTTTTTATAGACTACTATAAAGCTACTACATATTTTTTTGTAATTTTTAATTTTTATTTTATGTGCATTGGTGTTTTGACTGCATGTATGTCTGTGTGAGGGTGTTGGGTACCCTGGAACAGTTGTGAGCTGTCATGTGGATGCTAGGAATTAAACCTGGGTCCTCTGGAAGAGCAGCCGGCACTCTTAACTGCTGAGCCATCTCTCCATCCCCCTGTATTTTATTTTTTAATATTTATTTTTATATGTCTATGTCTATGTGAGTATTTTCACATCTGTGCATATCCATGGAGATCAGAAATGTTGAATCCCTGTAGCTGGAGTTAACAAATAATTGTGAGCTGCCTGATGTAGGTGCTGGGATCTGAACTCACAGGTCCTCAGGAAGAGCATTAACTTAACATAATTAACTGCTGAGCCATTTCTCCTCCCTTCTCCTCCATATTACTATTTGTAATATACTTCAAATGTATTTTTTTATTACATTTTTATTTTGGTGGGGAGAGGGAGAATGGATGTATGCAAATAACAGTGTGTATGTGGAGGTCAGAGGACCATTTTAGGGAGTTGGTTCTATTCTTCTAACTTGTGGATTCTGGATTGAACTCAGGCTTGGTGACAGGCTGTCTTGTTGGCCTTTAAATTTTGGTCTCTTAAAATTTGAAAAAGGACCTGGGCCATAGTATCATGCCTTGGTCAAAAGTCCAAAGTAGGCATGGCTTAGTTGGCAAAACCCTTGCTGTGCACACACAAGGATCCAAGTTTGATTCCTAGAACTCAAGTACAAGGCCTCCAGTCCCATTACAGGGAGACAGACAGAAGAATCCCTGAGACTTACTGGTCAGTCAGCCTGTCTTAACCTGTGAGGCAGCCCCAAGTTTCATTGAAAGATCCTGTCTCAAGAACACAAGGTATACAGCTCCAGAGGAACACCTGAAATTAGTGGTGGCAAGTTGTATAACTTAGTGAATATTCTGAAACAAACAAAAAAGCAATCTACTGCATTATATAACTTTGATAAGGTGAGTTCTGGTGACTGGGGAGATAGCTCAGTTTGTAAAATGCTTGCCATACAGACTTGATGACCTGAGTTTGATCCCCAAAACCCATGTAAAAAGCCAGGTGTGGTAACAGACTTCTAATTCCAGTACTGGGGGAGAAAGAGAGAAAGATCCCCAGGGAGGAAAAGAAGGAAGAGAGAGAACTGACTCCTAGAAGTTGACCTGGCTTACACACACACCCACCCACCCACCATGGATGAGAGTTTGTAGGATTATGAACACCTCACTAGTAGATATATCATTGAAGAAGTCGTTCTTCTTCCCTGATCAGTCATTGGTGTCAATTAAATCCTCCTTATATGATCTTTAAATACCCTAGAAATCTCCCATTGCTTGCTTTTGGATTTATTTTTTGTGTATAAGTATTTAACCTGCATGTGTTGTGTATGTATACTGTGTGCATGCTTATGGGTGGTATAAGTCACCATGTGGATACTGGGAACTTAACCTGGGTTCTCTGCAAGAACAATAAATGTTCTTTTTCTTTTTTTTTTTTTTTTGGTTTTTCGAGACAGGGTTTCTCTGTGTAGCCCTGGCTGTCCTGGAACTCACTTTGTAGACCAGGCTGGCCTCGAACTCAGAAATCCGCCTGCCTCTGCCTCCCAAGTGCTGGGATTAAAGGCGTGCGCCACCACCGCCCAGCGACAATAAATGTTCTTAACCATTGAGCCTTCTTTCCAGTTAAACTTTCTTCTCTCTCTCTCTCTCTCTCTCTCTCTGTATAGCCCTGGCTGCCCTGTAACTCACTCTGTAGACCAGGCTGGCCTCAAACTCAGAAATCCACCTGCCTCTGCCTCCCAAGTGCTGGGATTAAAGGCGTGCGCCACCACTGCCTGGCTACACTTTCTTTTGAGACAGTGTTTTATAAGTTCCAGCTTCTGCTTTAGCCTCCCTCCTGCTAGGATTATAGACACATTAGGTATTATGCCTGTCTCTACTTGCTTTTTATAAATAATAATAATATCCCATTTCCCTTATGATTTATTAAGTTGAAAATTGCAGGGAATCATGGAGTTGACTTGGCCTAGCTGCCTTGAGAGGTATGCGTCATAGG
This sequence comes from Tokudaia tokunoshimensis, assembly GCA_036184795.1. Lineage (NCBI taxonomy): Eukaryota > Metazoa > Chordata > Mammalia > Rodentia > Muridae > Tokudaia > Tokudaia tokunoshimensis. Next base: position 41,241,811 of record BTHU01000010.1, on the reverse strand, counting down.
TTTTTCAAGTATTCACACTGACTTTTTAGCACCCTGAGAAAAAACAAACACAGCCTCAGCTCCAGTGACTTACTGGATCTGGGACATGCAATTGGCCAGACAAAATATCTCTCCAAAGGACTGTGACTTTGAATTTTTTTCAGAGGGGCTCAAAAACGTTCTACAGAAGTTAGACCATTCTTCCCCAAATTAAAAAAATTGCCGGGCAGTGGTGGCGCACGCCTTTAATCCCAGCACTTGGGAGGCAGAGGCAGGCGGATTTCTGAGTTTGAGGCCAGCCTGGTCTACAGAGTGAGTTCCAGGACAGCCAGGGCTACACAGAGAAACCCTGTCTCGAAAAAACCAAAAAAAAAAAAAAGAAAAAGAAATAAAAAAAATGTATATCTAGAAGATAAAATATTGTGTGAAGTAGCCATATTGCCCTGCTCCCCTCCTTTGTTTTTAAATAACATTTAAGTTGTCCATTATTTCTTTTTATAAAAGATTAACCCTGAAAATTATTTCTTTTAATAAGGAATGGAAGCTTAAAGAATTAATCCTATTTTTGTAAACAGATCTTGTAGCCTTTTATTATTTTTAGCAGAAAGTAGAATATCCATATAACTTATAAGAAAAGGAAGAAGAAACTTTTTTTAAGGTTTTTTTTCCCCTTGTTGAAAATGCTTGCCAGTATTTGAGGCATTACCTACCCTTGGAGAGTTGTAGCCAGAGTTAACCCTTGAGTATATGAAGTATATGAGTATACATTATCTCCCTTTTAAAAAAAGAATATTTAGCAGTCCGTCATATAGCATTATCATTTCCATATGATTGTAGTTTAACAGTAATCATTCCTGCCTCCCTGTCAACTATCAGATGATCGATCACCTGCAAAAGATGGAAATAGAATCTGATTATGGCTCATTAGGCCCCCTCTAATTTTAGAAAGTTTTTTAAGTCTTTTTTCCGGAATCTGCTAAGTTAGGTCATGCCTATAAAACCAAAGCATTGATTTGTCTACAAGCCTCAGGGGTATGTGACCTGTCACTGAGCATCATCATGTATGCCTTCTCCTGCTAACACGTCAAAAGCTCAGTGTTCACGATTTTGATTATTTTTTAAAAAAGATTTGTTTATGTATATGAATACACTGTAGCGTCTTCAGACACACCAGAAGAGGGCATTGGATCTCATTACAGATGGTTGTGAGCCACCATGTGGTTGCTGGGAATTGAACTCAGGACTTCTGGAAGAGCAGTCAGTGCTCTTAACTGCTGAGCTATCTCTCCAGCTCCTACTTTATTGATTTTTAATAGCTTGGTCCTGACATCTTTCTGAATAGTCTTCTACAGTAAATTTTCATCTCCAGTAAAACAAGTATTTGCTAAGATCCTCCAGAGGGAAGAAAAACTTTGCCAGAAATAGAAAGGAGAGACAATATAAAAGGAACAATTGGCCCATATTGAGCACAAGTCTGCTGAAGATCCTTTGTTTTGTTTTTTAATTTTTCGAGACAGGGTTTCTCTGTGTAGCCCTGGCTGTCCTGGAACTCACTCTGTGGACCAGGCTGGCCTCGAACTCAGAAATCCGTCTGCCTCTGCCTCCCAAGTGCTGGGATCAAAGGCGTGCGCCACCACTGCCCTGAAGATCCTTAAGAATCTTAAATGAAGTGGGGATATAATTTCTAACTTGTTGCCTTGGGTTATTAGGATTCGGTGTTTCGCTCACAGGTAAAAGAGAATCCTTCCATGTCTTTTTGATCTCTTGCACTCAATACAAAGACTCTTGGCTGGTAGACTTGTACTGTGACTTAAAAGGAGTTCTCTCATGTTGGTGAGAAACCTCCTTAACAAACAACCTCAGTAAGAAATGAAAAAATGTTTCCATACTATCAGGAACTGCACTTATTGGACAGGGTAGAGAGTGGGGGAAATTGGAGCTGGAGGTGGGGGAGCAAAATCAGCACAAGGAGGAGAACCCTCAACTCTTAGCAGAGAGAGACGCTACATAATTATAATTATCTTGAGGTTCTAATTTTTCTTTGTATGTTTCCAGTGTTCTGTTCTTTTTCTTGATCACTTTCATTTTCAATTTTAACTCTCATTTTAATCTATTACTGTTTTTATTTCTTCTCAAAGCTGAAAAGCATCATTAGGATTTTTTTCCTAGTCCTCTTGCATCTTATTCTCCCTTACTTGCTCTTTCTAACTCTGACCAAATTCTGGGATCCAGAGATCCCTCTTCAGGGAAAGAAGGCTGAAGTTTGCTAATGAACTTCAGGAAGTTCACCAACTGATAGCACCTGCTTTAACTCTTTCTTCTAGCAACTTTGTTACTCTTCTAACCCTGCCTGTCCCATCTTTTTATCTCTAGTGAATGCTCCTACCTTCTTATACTTGTGTGCACAGGATTCCCAAGAGTTTCCCACCTTTTAACCTTTTCTCCCTTTTTCTTTCTTTTTAAATTCCCATATTTCATGACCCCGTTCAGGGCCACCTGAAAGCACCTGCACTTACTTACTGGTCCAAGGTCACCTGATAATGGCCTGAATTAAATCAGGCCAGGTTGAAGGGGCCACAGCACAACTGAGGCTGTGACAGTTTATTGAGAGCAGTCAGACTTTTTATATTTTTATCAGCAACAGAATATAATGACAGTTGCCAGGATAAATATAGTTGTAGTTGCCAGGATACAATGATGTTTGCAAGGTATACAGGGTATACAAGATTAATATTTAAGACCAATTGTCCTGTCAAGTTTCCATGCCTTCTTGGCTACTAAGGGAACACACCAGAGAAACACAAAGAGGTCTGTGTGCTTCACTGTCTGAGGGGGTGCCTCAGTCTCTCAGGAACAGGAAGGCATGTTGTGATTCCATCTTTGAGACAGGGACTTAGAATTTTTTGATTAGAGTATACTGGCTGGCCATTGAACTCCTGGGGATCTTCCTTTCTCTGCCTCCCCAGAATTGGGATTAAAAGTGTCACCATGCCTTGATTTTTTTTTTTCCTTTTTTCTTTTTTTTGTTCTGGGGCTTGAACTCAGATCCTCAGGTTTGTGTGGCAAGTACTTTACAGACTGAGTTATCTCCCCATCCCCTAAAATTCACTTCAGAGTTACATAATTCAGTGATTTGTGTGTGTGTGTGTCTGTGTCTGTGTAACAACTATATTCACTAAGTTTGTGCAATGATCACTAATTTCAGAGCATTTCTATCACTTCAGAAAGAAGCTATCTGTAGTCACTTCTCATTAATTCTTCATTCCTCACTCCATTTTCCAAGCCCTAGGGAACTGCTGCTTGATTTCTGTACAAATCTTCCTGTTTAGGATAGTTTATATGAATGCAGTCATATAATGTGGTCATTTTTTGCTTAGAATAATGTTCTCAAGATTCACCCTGTTGTCACGTGTGTAAGCACTTCATTATTGCTAAACAGTTGTGCATTGGATGTACATTTGAGTGCATGTGTGCTGGTTCATATATGTATGGAGGCCAGAGGTTGATGCTGGGTGTCTTCTTCAATCATTGCTTACCTTCATTTTGAGACAGGGCCTCTCACTGAGTGGTGGTTCACAGCTTGGCTAGACCTGATAGCCACCAATTCCTGAGGATCCTTTTACCTCTGTCTTTGCAGTAACCTTCACTTGGGTGCTGGAGATCAAAACTCATGTTGGTGTAGAAGCACTTTACCAACTGAGCAGTTTCCTCAGTCTGTGACTGTGACCCTCCTATTCATCAAGTGATAGGATTTTGTACTGTTTGTGGAATAGTGCTGTTTCAGATGAGCCTGTTTTTATTTTGAATACAGGCCTAGAAGTGGGGTTACTGAATCAAGTGCTATCTATAGTTTTTTGAAGAGCAACCAAGCTGTTTCCCAAGTGGCAGAAATACCCTCATCAATACTATCTTTTAATGTATATAAGTAGGATTTCCAGTTTTGATATGCATTTCTTTAATGATACAGAATGTAGACCATCTTTATATGAGACATATCTATTTAGATACTTTGCTTATTTTTTTATTTTATTTTATTTTTTGGTTTTTCGAGACAGGGTTTCTCTGTGTAGTGCTGGCTGTCCTGGAACTCACTTTTTAGACCAGGCTGGCCTCGAACTCAGAAATCCTCCTGCCTCTGCCTCCCAAGTGCTGGGATTAAAGGCGTGCGCCACCACTGCCCGGCTACTTTGCTTATTTTTAATTGAGTTATTTATTATTATTAGGGTTCTGTTTGTTTGGGAGGGTAATAGGATCTTGGTTTGCAGCCTTGGCTAGCCTTAACTCATGGCACTCTTTAATATCTTGAGTGCTGGAATAGCAAGCCTGAGCCACAAACCCAGAGATGTGTTTTCCCTTGATTTTTAAATCCTAATTTTTCACATTTACTTATTGGTTTATTTATCTATCTGTGTGAGTGCGTGTGTGTGTGGCATCTGTGTGGGTCCATTTGTGGAAGTAGGAAGATAACAAGGATGTCAGTTCATTCATTACCTGTGTGGTTTCTGGGGACTGAACTCATGGGAGGCTTGCAGGCAGGTGTCTTTTTTACTAGTTGAATTATCTTTTTGGAACTTGCTCTATAAACCATGCTTGCCTCAAACTGAGGAATCCTCATTTCTATCTCCCAACTGCTGGGTGGGATTAAAGCTACCAGTTGAAGCATCTTGCTGTCCCCGTTTTTATTTTTCATTCCCATTAATTAGCATTGGTAATTTGAGAATATTTAGTCTCATCAATTAGGATTGATATTTGCAAATATTTTCCCCCATTCTTGAGTTATTTCTTCACTTTTTCAGATATTCTCATTTTGTAGTACAGACTTGTGTATTGTACTACATGGTGGTGAGTGATTGCATGTGTATATGTGTGTTCAAATGTGTATATGCATTTGTTTGTGTTGGAGGACATAGTTTGACATTGGGTATCTTCCTCCATTGCTTTGCCCCTTATATTCTAAGGGAGGGTCTCCCCCTTAAACTTTTGGATTTAGCTTGTCTAACTACATAATTTGCTTTGGGAATTCCTGGTTTCTACCTAGCAAATTCTGGGATTATAGGTAGAGCTGATGTACCTGTTAAGCTTTTTTATTTTATTGATGGTATCTTTTAAAGTAAGTTTTGTGCCAGCAAATGGCTCAGCAGGTACAGGTGCTTGCACTCAGGCCTGAGGACCTGAGTTTAATTCCTGGATCCCATGAGGTGACAGGTGAGATTGACTATCAAGAGTTGTCCTCTAAGGCCTGTTTGTGCACACCTTTAATCCCAGCACTCAGGAGGCAGAGGCAGGCAGATCTCAGAGTTCCAGGCTAACCTAGTCTACAGGGCTAGTTCTAGGACAGTTAGGGCCATACAAAGAAACCCTGTCTCCAAACAGAAAAAGTTGTCCTCTGATTTGCAGAGCCACTACTGGGCTTGGGCCCCCACATGTGTGCACATTGAATAAAGTACATTTAAATATTATTAATTAATTAATATATCTTTTTTATTTTATTTTAGTTTTTTGTTTTTCGAGACAGGGTTTTTCTGTATAGCCCTGGCTGTCCTGGAGCTCACTCTGTAGACCAGGCTGGCCTGGAACTCAGAAATCCACCTGCCTCTGCCTCCCAAGTGCTGGAACTAAAGGTGTGCGCTACCATTGCCCAGTGTACATTTAAACTATAATGACATCCTATTCATCCTTTTCATTTTCTTTTGTTGTTTATCCTATCAGTTTAAAATTAATAGAAAGTCTTTAGTTGTTTTTCTTTTGAGACAAGGTTACACTATGTAGCCTTGGGTGGCTAGAAACTCAAGAGATCTGCCTGTTTCTGCTTTCCAAGTGCTGAGTTTAAAGGTGTACACTACCACACTTGGCTCTTTTTTGTTATGTTTTAAAGAGGTTTTATAGTTGTTTGTTCGCCCGCCCTCCCTCCCTCCCTTCCTCCTTCTTTGAGACAAGGTTTTACTATATGTAGCCTATGTTGGGTCTGGAGTTAATTGTCTGGTCTCCTGCTCATTCTCCTCTTGTTTTAGTCTCCTAAGTGTTACAGTTACAGATGTGCACCATGGTCTTAATTCTTATATTAAGGCCTTTTATCCATATGAAGTTATTTTGATACATGGTATAAATGATCTTTTGTTCTTTTTTGAGTTGGAGAAATACGGTATTTGGAGACTATTGACATATATAAAACTCCTTCCTTGCTCATGAGCCCAGTACCCTGTTTTCTTTGTGTTTGCCTTGTTGAGGCAGTTTCTTACTATGTACCCAATCCTCATCATTCTGCCACTGCTCTCTAAAAGCTGGAATTGCATGCACTCCTTCACTGTGTCTGCTTTCAGGGTTTCTCTCTCACGCAGTGCTTTGATTAGTGGATGGGAGAGATTCTTACTGTAAGCTTAAGTGTGAGTGCGTAGGACTCTTAGCTCCAGTGTTGTATTTAGATTAAAAGTTTCAGAGATTTGTAGTTTTCTTTTGAAAGCACATTAGAGGGAAATTTAGTTCTTGCATGGGCTGTAAAAGTGACCTGTATGAGATTTAGAAGGTTTCTTCTCATTGCCATGAGTGGAGTGAGATTTTATGGTATTATAATATTAAAATTAAGGCCAACAAGAAAATCTAGAAAAATTGCCAGCTTCAAGGTGTGTGGTTACAGGAGGATCATTGGGGCTTACTAGCTTCCAGCTTAGGTGAGAAAACCGGAGCCCCAGAATTAGGAAGAGACTTTGTCTCAGAGAAATAGGTAGAAAGTGGAAGGGGAGAATGCCTGATGTCCTTTTGGTCTCTGTGAGCATAAAAGCATCTTACTGGTGTATATGTTTGCATATACATCACAAAGTCACATGGTCACAAAATTAAAACAAACCTTTCTTTTTTAAAATAAAGAAATGTGTATATAAGTGTTTGTCTGCATATATGTATATGTACCACATGTATGCCTGGTGCAGAAGAGGGCATTGGATCCCTGGAACTGGAACTACAGATGGTTGTGAACCACCATGTGGGTCCTGGGAATTGAACCAGGTGGTCTGCCAGAGCAACCAGTGTTCTTAACCTTTGAAAACTCTCTCTAGCTCCAAACAACCTTTCTTTGGGGGTGGGGTGGGGTGGGGAGGCTGGGTATGGCAGCTCATACCTTTAGGCCAGCTTGGTCTTCCTAGTACATCCAGGCCACCCAGAGCTACATAGTAAGTTCCTGTCTTAAAATGGGGGGTGGAGTGAGTGTGGTACGGAGGCTAACAAACACTTATGTGTATTTCCTTTTCTAGGTTCTCAGCTGCTGCGAGAGTTGAAAAAGATGGATGACAAAGCGCTTTTGGTGGAAGTACAGCTTTTAGAAAGCAAAACTTACCATGCTCTGAGTAATCTGCCGAAAGCCCGAGCTGCCTTAACCTCTGCTCGAACCACAGCAAATGCCATCTACTGCCCCCCTAAGTTGCAGGCCACCCTGGACATGCAGTCAGGTAAGGGCCCAGCTGGGCGTAAGATGTGCTTCCTACTGCTCACCTTATCTTAGGGTGAAAGGATGGGGATGGGGATAGAGGGTGGGTAAGGGTGGGGGGCTGAGGCTGGAAAACAGGTGGCTGATTTGTTCAATCTTCCTCAAAGAAACCAATTACAAGGCTGCCAGCTTTTTCCTATTAACTGTCTACAATAATTAAGAATAGTTAAAAGTATGGCTGTCAGAGCCATACTTACGAGTCTGACTTAATTTACTTCTTAGTTACTAAGAATGGTAGTATTTTTCTTCCAGACTGGCTTAACATATGTGTGTTAGTCAAATCTATTAGTCTCTCAGAGATTTTTGGAAGGTTGTGAGTATTTTTTTGAAGGGGCCACATATCAGGGATATTAGAAGATAATCCTAGCTGGGCAGTGGGGGCGCATGCCCTTAATCCCAGCACTAGGGAGGCAGAGGCAGGCGGATTTCTGAGTTCGAGGCGAGTGAGTTCCAGGACAGCTAGGGCTACACAGAGAAACCCTGTCTCAAAAAACCAAAAGAAGATAAATCCTAGTTTCAGATGTTCTGTCTTTTCATATACTTGTGCCCTGTATACAGATTCCTATGTATCTTTCTGAACCCAATTCAGATGCCTCTTCTGCATATGTCCTTTATTCATTCCTTCTTGTTTTTGACACAGGCTCTCATTATATAGTTCTGAACCAGGCTGGCTTCCAACTCACAGATTCACCTCTGCTGGCTCTCTGGTTTTGCTTTTGAACTAACTTAACACCTGTGTGTGTGTGTGTGTGAGAGAGAGAGAGAGAGAGATTGAGATTGATTGATTGATTTAATTTTATACAAGTGGGTGTTTTGCCTGTATGTATGTATGTGTGCTACTTGTATGCCTGGTGCCCACAGAAGCCAGAAGAGAGCATTGATTCTCTGGAACTGGAGTTACAGATACTATGTAGGTCAGCCACTATGTGGGTACTGGAAACTGAACCTAGGCCCTCTGCAAGGACATGTGCTCTGTTCTCTCAAGTCCTCAAAAATCTATTCTTCTGTACACACTATCATGATAAGCTCCTTAGGAGTTTTGTCTGTATATTATTTTGCTTGCCACATGGAAGATTCCCTTTAATGTTTGTATTGAATGACTGTGTGGGTCTTTGCTTTTAAAAGTAAATATTCAGACTGAAGAAATGGCTAAGTAGTTTGGAATGCATTGGGCATCTCACAACTTGCCTGTCATTCCAGCTCTAGGGGATTTGATGCCCTCCTCTGGCCTTTCTGGGCACGTACACAAACATATTCAGATACATGAATAAATTTTTTAAAGACAAGCAAACATTCTGTGGAGCCCATTCTCCTAGCTGGGCTGCCTTGTCTGGCATCAGTGGGAGAGGATGTGCCCAGTTCTGCAGAGCCTTGATATGCCATGGGGGTGGGGGGGATCCAGGGGGCTCAGAGAAGGAGGGAGCATAGGAAGGGACTCTGAGGGGAGATGGGGGAGGGGCAGCAATCAAGATAAATAAATTAATGGAAAAACATACAAGGTACACTTATGCCAACAGTAATGCAGCTAGTGTTGATATAGCTTCTTTTGCTAATGTTTTCATGAAAACAGCATATTTGTTTTTGAGGCCTTATTACCACCCCACCCCACTCCTTTATGGAGTAGAGGGGATGGTTTCCAGACAGGGTTTCTCTCTCCTGGACTCATTTTGTAGACTGGGCTGGCTTCAAACTCACAGAGATCCACCTGCCTCTACCTCTCCAGTGCTGGATTAAAGGCATGGGCCATCATGCCTGCCCCCTGCCCCGCCCCCACTTAAAAGATAATTTTCTATATAATACTCTGTGCTGGGTTTGGACTTGAATTCTTCCTCAGCTTCCTGAGTGCTGGGGTTATAAGATCCCCCCTGCCGGGCGGTGGTGGCGCACGCCTTTAATCCCAGCACTTGGGAGGCAGAGGCAGGTGGATTTCTGAGTTCGAGGCCAGCCTGGTCTACAGAGTGAGTTCCAGGACAGCTAGGGCTACACAGAGAAACCCTGTCTCGAAAAACCAAAAACAAAACAAAACAAAAAAAAAAAAACCAAAGATCCCCCCTTTTCCCAAACAGACTTATTTTAGTAATTTATTCTGCTCTATTGATATGCTGGGAGATATGGGGAAATTCTGACATTCATTAAGTCTATTAGCTTTAGCAGTTATGTCTTTCTTCCTCTTTTAGATTTATTTAGTTCTATTTAATGTGTGTGTCTATTTTGCCTACATGTATAGTCTATGTACCATGCGTGTGTCTTGGTGCCTACAGAGGCTAGAAGAAGTTGTTAGATTCTCTAGAATTGGAGTTACAGATGTTGTTAGCTACCATTTGTGTTTGGTGGATTTGATTCCAGTCCTCTGGAAGAGCAGTCAGTGCTTTTAACAGCTAAACTGCCTCTCCAGCCCTAGTTTGTTATATCTTGAGGGACTTTTCCTTGGCTATAAAGAAGTACGTATTTTCCTATAGGCCACTTTAGTTAAGAACTGCTAGTGAAAGGATTTGACTCTTCCCTCAGAGTGGGAGATGTTAGGTTATAGGTCAAGGTGCTAAGCTGGAAGCTTACCACCTCTATGCATTGTCTCCCAGGAGCTACAGTGAGTTATGGGCATGCTGCTAAAACGCTGATTTTTCTAGGATCAACTTTTAGCAGCTTTATCCTTTTACTTTTATTTGCTAAGTATTTTATATAAAAAGAGTAGGGAAGCACTCTGGTGAAGAGATGGGTGGGGTTGAGGTCTTTAATGTCATAAAGGGATACAGAGTTAGGCAAAGTATAGAGAAGCGCTTCCCAGCCTACTAGCTACAAACTTCCATGTCATCCCAGGAGAGGACATAACATACGGTGTGTGTAGTCATTTCAACTAACCTTAAGTTCACCTGGAGCAACCAAATTGGGATTAGCGAGATAAACTTTGCTATTAACGTAAAGAAATACTGGGTCCTTGTGTGTAGCTGTTTATGGAATTGGATTGTATGAGATTTATTATACACTGATTACTTATAGGCAAAAGCACATTCCCCAAATAAAGTATATTTAAAATGAAGGAAATAACTTGTTGGGGGAATGTTACCAATCAGGAAAGCTGCTTCAGTATGGAACTCCTAAATTTAGCCAGGTGTGGTAGCACACACTTTTACTCCCAGCATTTGGAGGGAGAGGTGGATCTCTGTGAGAGTTGGAGGCCAGCCTGGTTTACATAGTGAGCTCCAGGACAGCTCAAGTTAACTAGTGAGAACCTGTTTTGAAAAATTAAACCAAGAAAAAAAAAACAAAACTCAGCTTAGAAAAAGCTGGATTACTAATTGTTTTAAATTTATTTTACATATATGAGTCACACTGTAGCTTGTCTTCAGACACACCAGAAGAGGGCATCGGATCCCATTACAAATGGATGTGAATCACCATGTGGTTGCTGGGAATTGAACTCAGGACCTCTGGAAGAGCAGTCAGTGCTCTTAACCACTGAGCCATCTCTCCAGCCCACTTTACTAATTGTTATTTTTTATTTTAATTTTGTTGTTTTGCTTTTGAGATACAGACCCATGAAACCCAGGATGACTTGAAAATTGATTTGTAGTTGAGGATGACCTTATCCTTGTGGTCTTCCTGTTTCTATCTCCAAGTGCTAGGACTACAGATGTTTGAAACCATGTTTAGTTTATTTGGTGCCTGGTTTAAATAGAGGGCTTGTATGTGTTAGACGAGCACTTTACTATATCCCAGCCCAGAACTGATGTTACTAAGTTTAATCATGTGGTCTGGTCAGCTCACTGGTCTGTTCAGGTGATGTCCTGGAGGTTAAACATGTGTTCTAGTGGTGGTAGGATTAGGTGGTAAGAAGCAGGGGAGAGATAATACACTGTGTGTGTTTGGGATTCCTTTTGAATTGGTTCTCTAACTCCTTTGAGAAATTAAAAAGGGTGCTGACCAGAGAGACTAGAGATCTGGGGTTCTAGTGTCAGCTTTTAGGAACTGGCTATGTCTAGGGGCAGTTCCTTTGTTTACACTTGAGCTCATTAGTAACTTGATGATGTTGGGGTCAATTTCTTTCTTTTTTTTTTTTTTTCGAGACAGGGTTTCTCTGTATAGCCCTGGCTGTCCTGGAACTCACTTTGTAGACCAGGCTGGCCTCGAACTCAGAAATCCTCCTGCCTCTGCCTCCCAAGTGCTGGGATTAAAGGCGTGCGCCACCACTGCCCAGCTGGGGTCAATTTCTAAGGCTTTTTCTAGCTCTCTTATTTTATATGGTTCTTTGTTCTTTCTTTTTCACTGACCAGGTATTATTCATGCAGCAGAGGAGAAGGACTGGAAGACTGCGTACTCATACTTCTATGAGGCATTCGAAGGCTACGACTCCATTGATAGCCCCAAGGCCATCACATCTCTGAAGTACATGTTGCTGTGCAAAATCATGCTCAACACGTAAGTGACCATTAACTGGAGGATGTAAGAACTAATATTTCAACCAAGTTTGCACTACAGCAGAGATGGCTCAGGCGGGGAGTGAGCGCTAATGGGTGCACCTCTAGCTGCAGGCGACGGGGGCTGATACAGAGGGGCGGTCAGAGGTGCTCTGTGGCACTTACGCTGGCTGCTCTTTGAGACTTTGGGAGACAACTTTAGAAATTACTTAACTGGGAAATTCTCTTGGCGATTTCTCACTCTTCAAATAATCTGTCCTCACAGGTATTGAGCACAGGACGAGTTCAGGAAATAGCTGATAGGCCAGTGTTAGCCAACTGACCCCCCAGAATGGGGAAACAGTGAGCCAAGTAAATCTTTTTTTTTTCTCTGTATAGCCCTGGCTGTCCTGGAACTCGCTCTGTAGACCAGGCTGGCCTCGAACTCAGAAATCCGCCTACCTCTGCCTCCCAAGTGCTAGGATTAAAGGCATGCGCCACCACCGCCCGGCAAGTAAATCTTTTTAAAGTGGACTTTTAAGGCATAATTGTTAAGTGGTGCTAGAAACTGAACCCAGAGCCTCATGTATACTAGATAAACACTATCCCTAACCTAGGGCCATAATTTTTAAATTTTTAAAATTTTATATATCCCTTTTTCCCTCCCTCCATCCTTCCCTCCTTCTATATCTGTCTTTCTACTCTTTCCGTCTTTCCTTTTCTTTTCTTTCCTCTTCTTTTCTTTTCTTCCCTCCTTTCTTTTGAGAGGGATATGCCAGGGGACACAGAATTTCATGTTACCCAGGTTGAACATAACTTGTTTTTTCCTTTGTGTTTTAGAGACTGTTTCTCTTTGTAGTCTTGACTGCCCTAGAACTTACTCTGTAGACCAGGCTGGCCTCCAACTCACAGAGATCAGCCTGCTTTCTGCCTCCCAAGTGCTGGGGTTAAAGATGTGAGCCACCACGGCCCTGCTTGCCTTAGTTTTTATTTTGAATATTTTTTTTTGAAATTTAGTTTTGTATGTATACATATATTTCTCCTGAATGTGTATCTGTGCACCACTTGCATGCCTGGTGTCCAGAAGGCATCAGATCCCCTGGAGCTGAAGTTACAGGTATCTGTGAGCATCCATGTGGTGCTGGGAATGGAATCTAGGTCCTTTGTTAGAGCAAGTGCTCTTAACCACTGAACCATCTCTCCAGACCTGGTCTCAACTTTTTATGTAGACAAGGATGATGTTAGAGGCATATTTCTACCGTCCAAGTGTTGTGATTACAAATATGAGTTACTGGTGCTGGGAAACAAACCCAGGGCTCCATGTTTGTCAGGCAAATACTCTACCAACTGAGCTACATCCCCAGGGTTGTGTTTGAACAAGACCTGCTATGCTGACATTTCACATAAACATATTGTGCTTCCTGTTGATTATTGGGCAAGTGGGGTACATTCAGTTGGGCTTTTTCCTCCTCCTCCCTTCTGTTTTCTCTATTTCTTTTCTTCTTCCTCCCCTTCCCCCTCCATCTCTTTTTTTTTTTTTGAGATAGAATCTCACTAGGTAGACCAGGCTGGCCTTGAACTCAGAAATCCAACTGCCTCTGCCTCCCTAAAAGTATGTATTACCATGCCTAGCTGTGCTCTGTTTAATTTTGGGATATTTTTACTTTTTACTGCTAGCCTTGGCCAAGAGTGAAAAAACACTAACTTCTGTATTGTTGGGACATATGGGTTTGGTTGATTTTTCTCTCAGTTGAGCCTTCACAATGGAATTCTGGTTAGTAGTTAACCTAAACCTATGTCCTGGAGCAATTGACCAAGTTATTGTTTTGTTTTGTTATGTTTTTGTGTTGTTATTGTTGTCTTTTTTGCAGCCCAGAAGATGTCCAGGCTTTGGTGAGCGGGAAGCTCGCGCTTCGGTATGCAGGGAGGCAGGTAGGGATACTGCGGATGCACTTGTACTCTAAAACTAGCTTATTGTCAGTTCATGATGTTTGATGGGACCAGTGTTTCTCAGATCTCCATCCTCCCTTCCCCACTCCCTGCTTTTCTCCCTTAAGCTCATTCATTGGGCTTTCTTTACTGTTAAATTCTTGGCCTAGAAAGTCAGTGTTGGACGCTGTTATAGATAGGTAACTTGAGGGACTTACAGAAATATATTGTAGCATTTGTTGTTAGGTTACAGTTTATTTTTGCAAATTACAATTTAGTTTTGGCCAGATCTTCCTATTGTGAACCTGACTTGCAAATAGAACCTATACAGAATCTGACATCCTGATTCTCTGGATCAGAAACCTGCTCAGATCTGGTACAAAATGCTTGTGGGGAGGTCAGATTACTTGGTGTAAGAATAACTTTTGAGACTTCCCTTAGTCTTTCTCAACTGATCTTTCAGTTCATACTATGACTCTGGGTATACTTTAAAAGAGGCCTTGGATGGTTGATCAACATTTTTGTATTTGAGCAAATGTGGATGAGTTTTTAGACCACACAGTTGTAAGGATGCTGTCTCACGTGTGTGTCCTATTCCCTCTCTGCTCTTTGACTGTCATCAAGTCAAAGCAATCACTGTGAATAGATTAGCTATATTGCTAAACCTCTGGAATATTATCACCAAAAACTGATTTCTCTGTAAGTGGTCCTAATTTGTTGTTTCTTCAGTAAAAGTTTCAAGTCAGATTATAGTTCTGACTTGGAATACTGGCTATTACTGTCGAGATTTTCCTCATAACTGGATTTGAAGCCGGGTGTGTTAGCATACACCTTTAATCCCAGAATTAGGAGGCAGAGATAGGCAGATCTCTGTTAGTTCTAGAACAGCCAGGGCTACATAGTAAGATTCTGTCTCCAAACAAAGCAAAGCAAAACAAAACAAAAACCACAAAAAACAAAGTAGAGTTGTAGAGTAGAGAGGGATCTGCAAGTGTCCAGGAAGAGGACAGGTAGCTGAGAGTTGCAGACATAGACTTTGAACGTTTATTACGTGGTTCTGCCTTCCAGAGGGTACTCATTATGACTTTTATTATCTGTAGGGCAGTGCTAAGAGATTGTGCTCCTGACAGCCTGTGCCGGTTAGTCGGCCACATAGACTTGTTTGTGAGGCTGACACGGAGGAGCTCCCCGTTACTTTGTGCCTCAATGAGAGCTTTCAAAAGGAACCAGGCTGATATGGAAAGATGGGTGTTGAGTGTAGACTTGATAGTTTGGCAGGTATCTTTTTGTAACCAAGTTAGAAGTTTCTCTTGGACACTGTATATTCAGTTTTGTCACACTGGAGGGTTTTAATATTCAACTGTAATACGTGGACTACTGCCTGAACCCCAGTGCACACCTTACTCAATCAGTGTCTTGTATCAAAGGTAGCAGAATGAACCTTGATAAAACCAAGAGATTATCAGGTTTGAGGGCAGAAAGAATTGGGTGCATATGAAGATAAAAAATCTTGGAATAAGGAGAAAGAAATCACAGTTCTCTTGTTGTTTTCTCTAGGGAATCCTTATTCAGGTCTATCTTTCTGGGAAACTTCTATTTAAGTCACTTCACATTTCAAAGGGAAACTGGTTGGCATACAGTGATATTCAATACTGCTGGCTATTCTACCCAGGCCCCTTAAAAAAAGTGATGGTGAGAATAGGTTGTTGTGTATAACAGAAGGTGCTTATGAGACCTTGGGTGCATGTGCACATGCAGAACAGATCTTGTTCATGAAATACATTTGTTTGTTTGTTTATTTTTAATTCTCAGACAGAAGCATTGAAATGTGTGGCTCAAGCTAGCAAGAACAGATCACTGGCAGATTTTGAAAAGGTGAGTATGGTATTGAATTGATGGGGACTGGGTGGAGAGGAGGGCTATTGAAGGACAGTTTCAGCAGAGGTGTCATTCCAGCGTTTGGGAGACAGAGACAGTTCTAGGCCTGAGTTCTAGTCCAGCCTAAGGGTTCCAGGACAGCCAGGGCTACACAGAGAAACCCTGTCTCAAGAAACAAAACCATTTCAAAGTTAGAGATATCAATGTTGATCCCGTAGTCTCTTCTTCACCCAGAACCATATCAAATCCCGGAAATAGTTCTTTACACTGAGTGGAGTGGGATGCTGAGCTGTATTTATTTCATTTGTGTATGCTTTTTATGTCATGTTGTCATTTGGAACTGAGAAATGGTTCACAGTCTATGAGAATGTCCTGCTCTCACAGAGGCCTGGGCTGCATCCTGGCACTTACATCGGACAGCCTATCACCTCCTATCACTCCAGCCTGGGACACACATGTGCACGAGTACACGCACACACACATTAAACAAAAGTTGTTATTCATATGTACAATAAAGTTATTTACCTTTAAGTAAGTAATCCGGATGGCCAAACCACACAACTGTCATGTCTCATGGCTTAACTCTAGGCCTACTTCCACATAGAACAGCTTTAGGTATCCCAAGCTCACTTTGCACTCTCTAAAAAAGAGTCATTTTTCTTTGTTTATTTGCTGTCCATCCATCCATCCACTCATGTATTGTTTTTGTTTTTCAAGACAGGGTTTCTCAGTGTACCCCTGACAGTCCTGGAACTCTCTGTAGACCAGGCTATCCTCAAACTTACAGAGATCCTCCTGTTTCTCCTGAGTGCTGAGACTAAAAGTGTGTACTACTACCACCTGGCACTTGTTTTATTTTTTGAGACAGGGTCTTGCTATGTACCCCACACTGACCTGGAATTCAGAGCAGTCCTGCCTCATTTTCCCAAGTGTGGCAAGTGTGAGCCACTTTACCTAGCTCTAAGAGAAAAACTTCCTCAATATGCTAAAATGGGAGAAACACTTCTTTAAGCTTTGGGATGGGATTTGTATATTCTTTTCTGAACCGGTATTCTCTTAGTGTGAGTTTAATCAACTTAAAAACCAGACAGAGTCATAGAAAGCTTCTGTGACACCCCCCACCCCCAAACAAAATAAACAGCCTAGACAGGAAGCCATCAAAGAGAACTCTTAAAAACTGTGATAAGGATGCTGAAGTGTAGTCTCCACAGTTGATGGCTTTTGGCAGGGGTTTGGCTTGGCAAAGACTCAGTTTTCTTTAAGGAGCTGGCCACTGGGCGTCTGACCACGCTCCAGTGAGTGTGTGGGCAACACAGATTGGACTTGGGTTTTGGTTTGTTTGTTTGTTTGTTTGTTTTTTAGTTTTCCTTTCTTTGTAGCCAGCATTTGCTACTTTATGGGTTCTTTCTTTCATTCTTCCCCACACCCTTTTCCACCCTTTCAACCCCCTAACCCTAGATTAGGGAGAAAGAAAGGATGGAAAGGAGAGGGGATGGTGTCATTGTTAGACTACTTCCTGCTGATTAGGGCTGTGAGTTCCCTGGGGCAAGTTTGATCTTCACTGTCAGGATATCTAATCTCTTCTTGTTACTTCTTTGTTCACCAAGACCCAACAGCAACCAACCAACAACTAATAACCCACCAATAACCAATAACCCACCCTGCCTCTTAGGGCCCTAACATTTATATACCCTCTGAAAAGTCTCCAGAATTCCAAACATCACACAGTTGCAGAAACTATTTGCTGCTGGTAAAATCACTCCCCTGCTAGAGCATGAGGCAAATCCTATAGTCAGCTGCTGTGAACAATCTGAAGCAGTCCTATAGCCCACGTTAGAGATTAGAACAAAAGCATATATATATATATTCTTATGTTTTTAAGGACCTGGGAGGACTGGGAAGTGAGTGTGATCAGGGTGCATTATGTGAAATTACAAAATTATCAATAAAAACTTTAGTGTTGGGCTGGAGAGATGGCTCAGTGGGTAAGAGCACTGACTGCTCTTCCAAAGGTCATGAGTTCAAATCCAGGCACCACATGGTGGCTCACAACCATCTGTAAAGAGATATGACACCCTCTTCTGTCTGAAGACAGCTACAGTGTACTTACATATAATAAATAAATAAATAAAAAAAACTTTAGTGTTGGGGAAACAAAACCAAAAATCAGATCTAGTCAGAGATGATGGTGCACGCCTTTAAACCCAGCAGAGGCAGGCGGATCTTGAGTTGAGTCCTGCCTGGTCCTCAGAGCGATTTCCAGGACAGCTGAGGATACACAGAAAAATCCTGTCTTGAGAAACAAACAGAAGGGAAAAAACAGCATTCCCTCAAAAAATAAACAACAAAAAAACCAAAACCAAACAAGGCATTTTGTTTTCTTTGACTGCAGAGTCATATTGTACTATCCCCACAAAACGCTTAGGAGCCACCTGTGCAATTAAGCATTTTTCATTGTTTAACCTCAGAGTTCTTTATGCTGAAAATACATGTGCAGTTGTTTTGGTTTTGTAAGTACGTGTTCTGGCTTCCACAGTTGAACATCAGCACAGAAAGGTGGTGGCTCCACGCTCTTGTTCCTCACACTCTCTTTGCTGCCCTCCTTTCAGCTTCCCAGACTTCCTGTATATATCGCAATGATACAATTGCCAGGGCCAGTTGACCTCAGGAGGCAAGGATTAGAGACTTTAAGTGCTGTGCCAGTCCCTGTTACTGTTGGGGTCTAGTAGTTGTTTCACAAGCCACACAAGTACTGATCTCAGTCAGACAGGGATGGTTGATTGAGCATACACCCCAAGACTGATCAGGAGCACGATTCAGACTTGGGAGCTGAGCTGTGACATTAAGATCCTACAGGGTTAAACCTAAAATATACAAATATCTGTGTCAAATTATTCCACCAATCAGGATTTAGGGATAGAGGATTTCCTTAGGAACATGTCTTTGTTGTACATGTTGTATGCTGCTTCCATTGGGGTATTCAACTGTGGCAGGGGACTTGCCTTATCTAATATTCATGTCTCTCTTTTTTTTTTCCCCCGAGACAGGGTTTCTCTGTGTAGCCCTGGCTGTCCTGGAACTCACTCTGTAGACCAGGCTGTCCTTCAACTCAGAAATCCACCTGCCTCTGCCTCCCGAGTGCTGGGATTAAAGGAATGCACCACCACTGCCTGTCTAATATTCATGTCTTAACTTGCCAACCTGGATGTCTGTTTTCTGCTCAGTAGGATGTCAGTTCCCAGGGAGGTCTTGGGAACTTAAACCTTACTTGGCCCCTGCTCAAAATGATGGAAGTCAGTTCTCGTTCTCGTTCTCGTTCTCTCTCTCTCTCTCAAAATTTTATTTATTTTTATGAGTACAGTGGAGCTGTCTTCATAAACACCAGAAGAGGGCATCAGATCCCATTACATATGGCTGTGAGCCACCATATGGTTGCTGGGAATTGAACTCAGGACCTCTGGAAGAGCAATCAGTGCTCTTAACCACTGAGTCATCTCTCCAGCCCTCAAAATGGAAGACTTATTCCAAATAGTTTCTTACATTGGTGCAGGTGTCTCTCTATGTTGGAGTTCATCCCAGGGGCAGCTTATAAATGCAAAAAACCACAAAGCTTATACTCAGGTGCAGGAAGTGCTGCTGGGTGGTTGGTTCGGGTCCAAGCTTATTGTGGGTGCGGCTCTGCATCTCCACCTCACTGCTGGGGTGTCAACAGCTGATACACCACTCTTGGAGGCAAGACACAGCCTAAGATAGGGGTCTCAGCCCATGTTTTTCTGGGTAAGAAACAGGCTGTGGTTCTTAAACTCTTGTGTACCCAGACACCGCTGGGAACTTTGAGGACTTGAGAATGGGGGCCTTGGGTGGGGGTGGGTCTGGCTTAGCTCTGAGTAAGTGCCAGGAGGCTGGAGGGCCTTTTACAGGAGACTTAGGTGTGGCTCTGTATGACAAGGCCGTTACCCACAGCAGTCCTTGATGAAGGAGACACCCTCGTTTGTCCAAACTGCTTTATTCGTGGCAGATGAAGATGCATACGTCTAACTCAGGGTGAACCAGAGATTAAACGTCTTTTGTAGGGAAGGATGCCCAGGAAGGGGAGCTCACTGGCTTAACACTCAGGGCCTATCTAGCTGCCTCATTAGCATGGAGAACTCTAGTCTCTCTGTTATGTGACTGGTTGTCTTTGCCCTCTTAGTGGGGTGTTGTGGTCACGTGCTTCAGGACAGGAACCTGGTCGGGAGCTAGTTCGAATTTTTGCCGGTCTCAATTATGAGATTTACTGGGGTTCTGAACTTTCTACTACCCTACCAGTTCTCGTGTCTGGTGGCATGGTCCACTGCCCCACATGTGGATAACTATACAAAGCAGTTCTACTGACTTTATATCATGATTGGATTGGTTTCCAAGGGCACAGAACATAACAGAATATGTAATCAACTTGGGCATGAGAGAGTTTTCTGGTAACAGCAGAAACAACATATGAGAACATTTCTTTATATTAGTAACAGCTAGGTCTTAATATTTTACTCAGACCTTAACAGTTGTGACATTTGTTTTGTAGGCCCTGACAGACTACAGGGCAGAGCTCCGGGATGACCCAATCATCAGCACACATTTGGCCAAGTTGTACGATAACCTACTGGAACAGAATCTGATCAGGGTCATTGAACCTTTTTCCCGAGTACAGGTAAGAATCTTCCTGGGAACTTTGTTAACAGTTTTGGGCTAGATATTGTGCTATAGCCACTTCTTTTTCCACAGTTGTCCAAAATAGGAGCTCATTTTCAAGGGTATGTCTGTCTGGTAAGAGGCAACCAAAGGCTTGGACTTGTCTTGATGAGAAATAAAGGAGAAGGAAGCTGGTGAGGTAGAAGGCTGCAAACTGGCCTGTCCTTGTATTCTGAGTATTATCCCTCTCTTGTAGTCACTGTACATGTGGTAAATATTGTATGTATTTGGTGCATGGGATGGAGTATATTCTGTTAGTGAAGGGCAGGGAAATAGAGTAGGACACCATTAAGCATGGCCATGGAGAATCTGGCCTTCTAGATTCAGCAGGCTCAAGAGACACAACAGTTCTCTGTCCTTTTTATATTGACAGTAAATTCAAGCTTTCAGTGTCGCTGTCTGCTTTTCCTTTTAGATTGAACACATATCTAGCCTCATCAAACTCTCCAAGGTAAGTCCTCAGGCCTGTTAGGGGTGGGAATAGGAAAGGTGCAGAGCGGGCTGGGCTCTCTGTGGGAACAGAACTTGGGCTCCGGGTTACAGTTGTGTTGTTGGTATTTTGCCCCGATCCATTTCTTGTAAGAGTCTTTAACTTCCATGTCAGGCTAATCTCTGCTAATGAACATTGATGTCTTTAATTATGTACTCTGATTTTAGGCCGACGTGGAAAGAAAATTATCACAGATGATTCTTGACAAGAAGTTCCATGGTAAGTAAGTCACCTAGGCCAGGGGCGGGTTAGAATTGGAGGGCGTGGATCTTATTTAAAACAGGGGCTGAGTGTCTCTTCTGATGGCCGGTCCCTGTGAAGAGTGTGTAGGGCTGGAGGCAGCTCAGCAGGCAGGACAGCCAACTACTCTTACCACAGACGCAGGTTCAGCTCCAGCAGCTCACAACTGCCTGTAGCTCTAGTTTAAGGGGATTTGGCACTCTCTTCTGGCCCGAGCTCTCATGTGCTGTGTATCCTCATACGGACTCATACATATACACAGAGATTAAAATAATAAAGGACCCCTTTTTAAAAAGAAGGGAGTATCTAAATGAGACTAGGCAGTGGGGTCCTTACTGTTTATTATCTAATGTCTCCTCCTACCTGACTTGTCACTGTGTTTCTTACAGGGATTTTGGACCAGGGGGAGGGTGTCCTGATTATTTTCGATGAACCCCCAGTAGATAAAACTTATGAAGCTGCTCTGGAAACAATTCAGAACATGAGTAAAGTAGTGGACTCCCTCTACAACAAAGCCAAGAAGCTGACATAGGTGAGTGCTGGCCCCGGGACCAGGGCCGGGCAGCGCTGTCTTCTGCCACTGAACACCGTCTGGTCCTCACGACTTCCCCGATTGACACTGCTCTGTCTTCTCTTGCAGAGTTGGATCTGTAGCGGTCCTTTGGAGAGTGTGTGTGGCAGGAGAGTGAACCCTTGGGGAAATGCTAGGAGATTCTTTTCTTTCTGTTCTACTTTTCGCTCGGAAAGTTTTTAACCCTCATTGGTGCATCTGTATCCAGCGATAGGCGGCCAGTTCTCATGTAATCTGCACTGGCCAACATGGGAGTGGGGAAATTGCTTAAAAAAAAGAAAAAGAAAAAAAAAGATTCTAAATAAAAGGAAAAAGGCTTACACTACCTAAAGCTGTGCTCTCTGCCTCCTGGGAGAGGGCCGCCAAGCCAGGCACCCCGCCAACCACTGGGGATCCTCATCCACCTGCTGGGCGCCACCTCTCCTCCTCTTCAGAATTGGGGTTTGCTGACCATCAAAAGCAACGACTTTTTATTCTGTTTGTACTGAACCAAAACAAACAACTATGTATAGACTGCTGTTTTCTTTTTCATTTGAAACGAGGCGTTTGGTGTTTCCCCCTGCCATCTGGCCTGTCCACCCTCTCCTCTCTTGACATTGGCTCCAGCAAACTAGCTGACGGGCTCGCTGTGCTGCCGCCACCGCTGCAGCAGTGCATGCTTGGCTCTGACCTGTGAACAAACGGGAAGAAGTCCAGGAGCGAGTGTCCACTATGGCCACACGGGGAACAGTGAGGGCCCACAGCCCTCGGGGGCCTGCTGTGCATGTGGCTTTTTTAACACTGTAACTAGATTAGACTCAGTGTTTTAACTATTCCTCTCCGCCCTTTTTGCTTTCCTCTCCTCTTTCCTCTCAGCCATGTCCTTTCTCTTTCCCTCTAGAGGAGTTGGGCTGTCTAAACTCCATCTGCTGCTTCCCTCTCCCACCCTTTCCTGCTGTCAGATGGATTTTTTTTCTTTTTAAATAGTGAACATTGGGAATGAGACTGGGGTGTTTTTTTTTTTAATTAAAATATTAATTTTCCTTGTTGCATTTGAAGCACCCCCATGTCCCCTTCCCAGTGTCTTTCTCTGCCTCTTGAAGGGTGACGGACAGGGTGGCACTGTTTTAGCATGCTTTGTCTTGGGTGCGGTTCCCTAGCAGGCTTTGATGCCTGGTGGCAGGTGAGCGCCTGCACCTTCACTGTGCCCACTGTGCTTTCTCCACTCACCCGCTGTCCTCTCTCTCCTCTCCTCCCATCTCCCGCCTCCGCCTCCACCTCCTTCCTGCTGGCCTCTTTCTCTTTCTTTAGAACCTTTCTCAGATTATCCTTCCAGGTTTTGGTAATAAATTTCTATTTTGTAAAAGGATTTTGTTGTACCAGGTTTTGCATCTTCACTGAATCTGACTGACTTTCATTTCCTTTTCAAAATCAGGTTTTTGTTCTCAACCCTCTTCTCTTCCCATCATGTCCAGTCACTGTTTTGGTTTTGGCACCATCAATATCAAATGTACAAACGGTTCTTGCTGACCAACACCAGGTATATCTGATGTTCAGATGAGTTCCAATAAAATAATTTTTTTTTCAAAAGGCGTCTTTTCTTGAGTGCTGGACGGTTTCCAAACAAGTTCAGGTGTTCCGTAAAGCCAGAGCTGCCTTACCTCGCTGCTGGGTGGGGCCGTGTAACCATGCTGGGGGTCCATATTGAAGGCCTCTGGCAGGGAAGCTGAACTGAGGAGTGAGTGGAGTTGTCTTTTGGAGCAGGAGGGCTGTGAGGACCTGTGGGATGGGCGACAGTCTTCAGGTTGTCTTCTGAGGGTCTGCAGGAGTGACGGTGCCCAAGTTCTGGTGGCCAGCAGGCTGTGTGTGCTTGTGTGCTCTTCAGTAGCATCTCCTTTACACTGCCCTTGGACCCCAGGCATGGGCTTCTGAGGGACCTGTCTTTGATGCTGCCAAGCTCGCATTTGGGCAGTTTTGCTATTTTCAGTTGTAGTTATGTTTTTCTGTATAATTTTACTTACAAAAGGTGATGTGGAGCTGGAGCAGAATGGGGAGGGTTCCCCAGACTTAGAAAACCCCAAGGGCTCAGGATAGCAGCTCCAGTGGGATGGCTTCAGTCCTGCACCATCTGGCAGAGCTGCTCTGTGGCTGTCAGACCACTGAGGTAAGGCTAGCTCAGATCTGTAACCACAAACTATCTTTAAAGGCTTAGAAGGAAAAAAGTGTAAAGCCTCCCACTAATTTTTATATATACATTGGGATATTGGGGGCCAATATAAAATTCACTTGTTCTGGGGGGCTGAAGAGATGGCTTAGAGGTTAAGAGCACTGACTGTTCCTCCAAAGGTCCTGAGTTCAATTCCCAGCAACCACTTGGTGACTCACAACCATCTGTAATGTGATCCGATGCCTTCTGTTGTGTCTGAAGAGAGCAACAGTATACTCACATACATAAAATAAATCTTAAAAAAATCACGTGTTCTTTTTAAATGTAATTACTAGGAAACCGCACATTACTCCTACGGCTGGACAACATGGCTCTCAGGCACTTCTGGACTATTCTGCACTAAACCATCATGGGTTGTACCACAGTTCCCCCTCTCAGGTCTCATACAACCAGCCTGTCTCACCTTACACAACCCCAAGATCTGGCCATGGGCTGGACTGGTTCTACTTTCTAGCTGAGAGCCTCTTTTAGGCATTAGTCTTCAAGGTACTGGGGCTTTGTTGTGCATTAGTGTGACTGGTGTTGAGAACAGTCAAGAGGTGCCCTGCTGGGTGCTGATTGTGTAATCTGTGTTGCTCAGAAGAGCCACTAGATGCTGCTCTATGTCCTCCAAGGAAGACTTCCTCAAGAACCAGGGTTCTGTAGCTCTTGGTTGAACCCTTTGTGCACCATGTAGCCAGCTATTCCTCGGGCCAGTGTGGGAAATGCTGTGTGTGGAGCAGATGTCTAATGAGATCTAATGGGCATCCCTCTGCAAGGCAGCTGGAGATAGGGTTGGGGGGAAGTAGGCTGGCTGATGGTGAAAACTAGACATCTTCCTGGATCTACGGAGTGCCGGGAAGAAAACAACCCTGAGACACTCAGCTGACTCTGCCTTCTGGGCTCTTCATTCTGCCATGTTTGACAGTGTGTCGCCCTTCCTTGCTTCTCAGTGAGGGGAGCTAGGTGTGGGGAGGCGTGGCAGAGGTGGGTTTGAGTGGGCAGGGAACTGTGGTGCCTTGTGAGGCAGTTATTCTTGGTTGTTGACTGCCTCTAGAATTAACTAAAATTCAAAAATGGAGGGCACACCTGTGAGGGATTGCTTTTGTTTATTTTGAAGTAGATCCATTTCTTTTTCTTTTTTTTTTTCCGAGACAGGGTTTCTCTGTATAGCTCTGGCTGTCCTGGAACTCGCTCTGTAGACCAGGCTGGCCTCGAACTCAGAAATCCGCCTGCCTCTGCCTCCCAAGTGCTAGGATTAAAGGCGTGCGCCACCACCGCCCGGCGTAGATCCATTTCTAATCTGTATCTTGAGGTGAGAAGACAATGTCTTTAATCTGCATTCTTCAGGACACACCTTTAACCTGGGCCACACCTTCTGTTGGCGGCCTATATAAGCACATGGAAGACGGATGCTTGCTCTCACCTTGCTAGCAAGTCCCTTCCTTCACTGGCATTAGAGCCTGTTTCTTCGGGATTCCAGCATCTACAGGAGACGGGCTGAGACATCCAGCCCCATGGACTGAACAACTTCTAGATTCTTAGGCTTTCTGCTCGATAACTAGCCACTGTTGGGAGTTCTGCTACTCTATAGAGGATCCTGACTGATATGCTGTGAAGCAAGCTTACCAGGTGTGACCTAGGTGAGTAGAGTTCCTGACAACCTCTTCCCTCGGCATGTAGAATGGTAGTGCCATCCTATTTCTGTTCTGCTAACATGACTTTGCCCCTGGCAACACGAGGAGGCTGGAGTAGTTCACCAAAGTTTTTGAAGGTAATGAGATAGGGTTGGCCAGACAGAAGACAAGAGAGAACATGTATGCCGCCATGCTGGAAAAGGCCCATGAACTCTAGGATGAATTGTAAAAGCCAGAATTCAGTGGCAGGCAACAGCAGGCCCAGGTTTCTCTAATGGGTGGATTGCAGTCTTTGGAGGTCTGTGTATAATTAGGGAAGTAGAACATAGTTAACTTTTGCTTAATCCTAGAATTTGAAGGGGACCATAAACATGAAGTCAGCTCAGTGGCTGGTTTTTAGCAGTTGTGTTTCCAGGCAGAAAGATTGGGGCAGCAGGTCTGAAAGACCCTAGGAAGGTGCCATACAGCCTACTGTGATGAAAAGGAAGAGACCCAGGGCAGCTCTATTGAAGAGCACCCGAGGGGTGTTGAGTCTGACCCTTGAGGCTTGGTCCCAACAGCAGTGTTGAGAGGGCTCTTGAGAGCTTTTTCGTTGGAGCTGATGTGGTGGCTCATGCCTGAATCCTAACAGTGAACATTGAAGTAGGAAGATGGCAAGTTGCTGGCAGCCTGGGTCTCAAGGAAAGGTTCTAAGTCATGGACTAATTTCGAGCAGGAAGGGGTTAAGGAAGCTCCTGCTAGCAGGAGTTGTTAGCCAATGTGGTACCTGCCCTCATTCCCCCAAGTAATGATTTAGTCTCCCCTTTCCCAGTGTGAGTTGTGATTTATGGCAGCATGTTCTACTACTGGATCTAGACCATACTCCAGAGCTGTGAGCTAACATTTTATTTGTAGGTTAGCCAGTGTCAGGTGCTATGTTCTAGTAATAGCCGGTAACCGCTCTGTTCTATGAGAAACATTGTTAAGAAGGGGCCACAGCGAAGCTAGCCTTCCTGTGTGCTTGGTGAGGTCCTGGAAAAACCTTTTTTTTTTTTGTACAGCGCAGGGCATTTTCCACTCTGGTCACCCCGGTCTCTTAAATCTTTCCGCTTATGTTGGCAGAGAAATCTTTGTGTACAAAAAAGAAACTGACACTCTCTAACCTGGAAGTACTTAACCTAATGACCTCAACAAGATTCTTGTTTTGGGTAGTTGACTCAACTGTTTGCAGGTGGTGTCAAGAATTCTCTCAGGTTCAGAGTTGGGAGTCTTGAGTTAAGATACAGGTTGGCTTGTTTGACAGTTTGGGTCTCTAGAACCAGTCCAAAACGAGTGACTTGTAAATCGGCAGTGGCCTTTGTGAAGGATATGGAAGCTGCTTGTGAACTGCGTCCGTAGTCAGAACCAGATTTATTTATTTATTTTTGCAATTTTACTGTTATCAAGTTTTAAAACGGGCAAATAAGAGACTGGCCTAAAGGCGCAGCAGCTTCGATTTTGACAGTCTCCGTGATAGGATCTCTATGCCGCCCTCGTCCTTCTGGCTTGGCTTTCTAGGGTCTTAACGGGTGCCGGACTTTGACGCCGATGCGGGATTCGGCTCTCCCTTGCCGGGTGCCCGGGCCAGCTCTCCACAACGCCCGCAGCCTCTGCGGAGGGGGCTGCGGCGGGAACAAAGGCAGCACGTGTCTGGGCGGGGCCCGCCCTCCGCCCCGCCCGCCCGCCCGCCCGGCGAGCTCCGCTGCGCGGCGCCGATGCTCACGAGGCCGGGCTGCACGGTGCAGCGCGGGCGGCTTCTAGGTGGAGACCCGGCTTCGCGCGTTCTCGCCGCACGCGCCGCGACCCGTAATGGGCGCGCCCACTAGAGGCGCTACGGTGCGCCGCTCGCGCTGAGGACGCGAGTGGCCGCGACCTGGCGGCGAGACCGAGCGGGCGTGTGGACCGCGCGCGCGATCCCGAGAGGTCGCTTGCGAGGCGCGCACCGGGGCGGGGAGGGGCCGGCGGGTGCGCGGCGGAGACGCAGGCGGGGGCCGGGCGGGGGCGGGGCCGCGGCGTCTGCAGAACCTTGGACAGAAGCAGGGAGCCGCCGCCGCGCAGAGCCGGGCAGAGCCGCGCCGAGCCGCGCCGAGCCCCGGGGTCGCGGCGCGCATTGCGGAGGGCCTGGGACGCAGCGGCTGCGCCTGCCGCGGGAGCCTGCTTGCGGGTAAGCCTGCGCGAACCGGGGCCGGGTGCGCGGCCTGGTTGGATTCCTGCGGCGGCGGCCGCTGCGGCGCTTGACCAGTGCCGCAGTGGAAGCACAGGCTGGGGCTCGACGGGGCCGCAGCCCGGGGGTTCGGGCCTCGGAAGTGCGGGCGGAGGGGCGCGGCGCGGAGCCCCGCCCGGGGCTGAGAACCATCTTGTTTTCCACGCAGATCCGCAGGGCTACACGCGTCGTGTCCCGGGAGCGCCTCCTTTCTCTCTGCGGCCGCTACAGGCTCGGTAAGCCTTTTTCCCCCTCTGGCCGGCAGGCTGGGCGCGCAGGGGTGCCGGCCCCTGCCGGGCGCGCAGTGGCACCATGGGCACGGTGCTGTCCCTGTCCCCCAGCTATCGGAAAGCCACACTGTTTGAGGATGGCGCGGCCACCGTGGGCCACTACACGGCCGTGCAGAACAGCAAGAACGCCAAGGACAAGAACCTGAAGCGGCACTCCATCATCTCGGTGCTGCCTTGGAAGAGGATCGTGGCGGTGTCAGCGAAGAAGAAGAACTCCAAGAAGGCGCAGCCCAACAGCAGCTATCAGAGCAACATCGCGCACCTCAACAATGAGAACCTGAAGAAGTCGCTGTCGTGTGCCAACCTGTCCACATTCGCCCAGCCCCCGCCGGCCCAGCCGCCCGCACCTCCAGCCAGCCAGCTTTCTGGCTCCCAGACTGGGGTCTCCTCTTCTGTCAAGAAGGCCCCGCACCCTGCCATCACCTCTGCAGGGACACCCAAACGGGTCATCGTCCAGGCGTCCACTAGCGAGCTGCTGCGCTGCCTGGGTGAGTTTCTCTGCCGCCGGTGCTACCGCCTGAAGCACTTGTCCCCAACGGACCCCGTGCTCTGGCTGCGCAGCGTGGACCGCTCCCTGCTTCTGCAGGGCTGGCAGGACCAGGGTTTCATCACACCGGCCAATGTGGTCTTCCTCTACATGCTGTGCAGGGATGTAATCTCCTCTGAGGTGGGCTCGGACCACGAGCTCCAGGCTGTCCTGCTGACCTGTCTGTACCTCTCCTATTCCTACATGGGTAATGAGATCTCCTATCCGCTCAAGCCCTTCCTGGTGGAGAGCTGCAAGGAAGCCTTCTGGGACCGTTGCCTCTCAGTTATCAACCTCATGAGCTCCAAGATGCTGCAGATCAATGCTGACCCACACTATTTCACACAAGTGTTCTCTGACTTGAAGAATGAGAGTGGTCAGGAGGACAAGAAGCGACTCCTCCTGGGGCTCGATCGGTGAGCCCCTGTAGCCGGTATCCTGGCTCAAGGATTCCATTCGTTTTTAAAATTTATTACTAAAAGAATCAAGTTTTGTGTACAGTATATGTCTAGAAAAGCCACCAAGGGCCTCTTCCCATGTTCTTTCCTTGGGGTTTTTTTAGCCCTTTCAAGAACTCTGGGGACTTTTGAACTGATGAACCTTGTGCGAACCCAGAAGATGCATTCAGAGCCACTTCGGCTGCTGACCACCCACTTTCCGGGACTCAAGGGACTGACTTGCCCATGTCGCCTGTACCCATGATGGATCCAGGGTAGATGAGGCTTCCCACTGTCCCATGATCGGAGCTGGGACCCGTGGCTGGTGGCCCAGGAGGAGTCGGCCCTTCTCTGGGTATTGTTTCATTCTCTCAAAGACTCCTGGAGCCAGGATCCAGGAGGTTGTGAGGCAAGATCTCCACTGCCCTGGGTACAGGAGCCTGGGAGCGGGTCTGGTGCAAAGATTGTTGATGACTGTTGACCGTGCAAGACCCTGGCGTGCTGCTTGCTTTTTAGGGAGAAGGGCTTTCCTTTACTAGCAGGTTGGCGCTCCCCTCCCCGTCCTTTTGTCTCTGCTCCCACGTTAGTGTTGGCTAATGAGGTGGTTTGCTCATTAGATTCCTCTCCTATTTTGGGTCCCAGCTAAGGGATGAGGTGAAGCTAGGGGCAGCTCCTTCCCGGAGTGAACTTTTCATTTGAACAACACAGTTCAGTCACCCTCTGTGTAAAAAGTCAGGGCAGCACCAGGGACCCACTGGCAACGTCGCCTTCTGGGCAGGTGGGTGTCTATGCCTGAGATCAAGTTGGTGCCCACTTATATGCTAAGGCCTCTTCCTGGTGCACATGATATTTGTTCTATGTCACTGGGGGAAGGTGAGGTCAGTGGATGGGGGCGACACAGTGTTGCTGTCTCCCACCCCTACCCCTCATTGATTTTAAGCTGTTTCCAGGCAGTTCAGTGTCTCCTGGAGAGGCTTTGCTCTGTGCAGCCTGAAGACGGCTGCATTTGGAGACAATTGCAAGATTCGAGTGTGACTCCTGATCAGTTTGGAAGCTTGGTGCCTGTCCAGCTGAACACTCCCAGCAGCTGGCTGTGGTGCCCACCTATCCCTGTCGCTACATAACACACTCTGGACTCTTAAGGGTTTTTCTTTCTAATTTTCCCAGACTGGTGGCTTGGGGTTTGGAAGCGATCCAAGAGAAGGGAGCGAGTCTTCCTGCACGGCCCTCACTCCAGCTTTGGGGAACAAAGAGCAATGTGAAGACACTACAGAGGATTTCCTCTCCTCTCCTGCTCCCCCAGGGGGTGCTGGGGCTGCGGGGGCTACAGTGGGGAAGGCAGAGGTTATCTTGCGGGGAAGGCAGAGGTTATCTTGCGTAGGATTAGGCTCTAGGTGGCTGCCAACTTCTTGCACAAGCACTGCTGAAAAATCACATATAAAGAGAAAGCTGTGAAATTGAGGTCTCAACAGAAGAGCCCCAGAGCAGAGCCTTTCAGCCCACGTATTCACAGAGGTGGGAAGAGGACCTGATGGACAAGAGAGCCTTTCCCCAGTCCCTCATCCGGGTTCCTAGAGAGCAGATCCTGGGCCCTCAGATGGTCTGACATGGGGCTGGAAACCCCTGCGAGGCCTGCTGTGGCCTCTTTGGGCTGGCTTCATGCAGCCCATCCTCAGATCCTGCTGCCTCGGTGCTGTGCCTGGAGCCCCGGGGGGCAACTGGAAGGAGAACTTCAGGTGTCCAGTCCGAGGAGGAGGAGGAGGAGGAGGAGGAGGAGGAGGAGGAGGAGGGCACGTTTGTAGTCAGCCGCTGACGCTGGCCTGGAGCTGTTCCACGGAGCTGCAGTAACCGGATTCCAGCTTTGTTGACTGTTTTCCTTCTCTTTGTACCTAGTTTTAAAAAAAAAAAGTTGTTTTTTTTTTTTTTTTTGAGAAGGTGCATATTTCAGAAGTGGTCGGCAACTGAGGAAAGAACTCCTTCGTTCCGTTGTGAAGCCCGTGTACTCTCTCCTTGCGCTGGTTTTCAGTACTGTGTAAAGGAACGACTGCTAGACTTAAGTGTTCAAGCAAAGAATCCATCTGACATGCTGCTATGGTGAAGACACTTTTAGAACACACACACACACACACACACACACACAAGATAGAAAAGAAAAAAAAAGAAAAATGTGAAAAAAAATCTACAAAAACCCCTTTATTCTTGTTGCTTTTACAGTGGTACTGTGCATGCGAACCAGGAGCATTTTGTGTCTTAAGAAAAATAACCTTAGAGCAGATGGCCGGCCGTGGGAATCACCAGTGCCGAGAACGGGCCACGGGAGCATAGTTCAGGATTGGATTTTTCTCTTTTCCTTACAACCGTGAAGGGTTGATGTATTCTTTCCGTGCAGTTATTAGAATTTAGTTTTGTTCCAGCAGTGTTAAACTTGCAATGAGAAGAAAATGTGCCATCCCCTGCCCAGAATTATCCATAGCTGTACATCCGATACTGCTAATTACACACATGTGATGTTTTTGGTTTTGGTTTTTATTTTTTTATTTATTTTATTTTTTAGTGAAATTTCTTCTGTAGCTATTCTTTGACCAAACTGTGGATACTGTTAATATTAATTTATATTTGTCTCATTTTGTATGTGTGTATGGTGTGTTTGTGAGTATGTATGGTTTATAATCTGACAAGAGTCATGAAGCTCAGTTTGGCTGTAATTTAATTCCCCTTCCCTTATTTTTATTTATTTTTGTACTGTGCTGATTCAATAAAATGCACTGACCATCCATCACATCCTCTTTGTGGCATGGGGCACCTTTAATGCATGATTTGTATGTGGAGAATCAGGTTGCAGGTAGAAGGTGGCAGAGTGAGGGGAAAGGACTGGAACAGATGTGGGTGATTAAAAGCACAGGGGGTGTCGACTTTGGCTTAGAGGCTGGGCAGGTTCTCCCTGGGGCCTTCTTATGTGGGCTCACAAGACAGGCAGCTCAAGCCACAGAGAGCCGGTCAGGTTTAGGGAAGGCCTGGCCGGTGTTGGCCACGTCCTTCTTGGCATCTGGCCTTAGGCTCTATGCTGTCTTGGCACCAAGGCTGCGGCTCCCCCATTCTCCTGGGCCGGCCTTGCTCAGTGTCAAGCCAAGGCCAGCAGGGGCGGACAGGTTTCCTGGTGCTCCAACAGTTTAGCTTTAGAGGAATCTATCTAGCTCTGGGTCTCCCAAGCATCCCGCTACCTCAGCTTCTGTGTCTGGTCTGCCTGCCAGCTGGGAAGAGGGCAGCGGGATCTGTTGTCTGGCTGGCTGTGCACCCATTGTTGGGAGCCCCGTGATGAGGGCTCTTCGCCTTGTCCAGGAGCGTCCCATGGACTGCCAGTGACTGCAAGACCCTGCCCTGGGGCCTCCACCTTATCCATGGCTCCTGCTCTTGGAAGAGGCTGTGCTGGCCCGACAGCCTCCTCGGGGCTCAGTGCTGTCCTTTGTGTGTTTATTTCAGAAGCATGGTCCCTTAGGATTCTAGAGCGCAGGCTTCAGGATGGTGGAACAGAGTTGTTCCTTGACTGAATTCCGAGGCTGCCTCTTGCAGCTTGCTTCCCTCATACAGCCTACTTCTTGCTCCCTAATTTTTCTGTTCAAAAGCCTTGGGCAAATCATCCCCCATTTTTACATAATTTGTACTTAATTCTCCTACCTTCCAGAATGGTAGTTGACTAAGCTAAAATTTCACTATTTTTCAATGATAAACAGAACACCTTTAAAATAAGATTTAATGCTTTATTGCTCTTGATAGTAAATCAAAATATGCTTTAGAAATAAAGTTAATTTAATGGAAAATAGGAATATATGCACCAAACCATAAACTGCATTTCATTAACTCGAGAGACCCCTACTCCATGCCTACAATCACTGTGTCCTCTCCTGTGCTCCTCTGAGGTCATTCACACCCCTAATTCCAGGTCCTTCGGTGGCCACACACTGACTTTTAGGTCATAAGAAAGTGCTTGTGGACAGGGCAGTCCTCAGTGGGAGGTTCTGGCCTGGGTCAGAGGGTGGGAGGGAGGAGAGCCTCACTCCGTCTGACCTGCAATTCTTTTGGCGTGACCTGCTTTGGTGTGTGTGAACACACTTGAGCATGTGAGTGTAAAGCAACACGCTGGGGCAGTAAGTGGGGTGGGAAGGTGAAGCTCCAGTCACGTGGTTCTGTCAGGTTCTGGCTGGTGGTGCCCAGGCTTGGGGGATGAGAGCGTCCCCGAGGGCAGCATGGCAACCTGCCTGTGTGTAAACATCCCCACAGCTCTGCAGAAAGGCTAGGAGACCAGGTGCTGGATCCACCTTGGCCAGCCAGGTGACAGCCAGGCCCCAGGCAAGGCACAGGAGGGAGCGAGCGAGCGAGTGCACAGGCACCTGGTGGGTTAGGGTGGCAGTGCGAGGATCAGGGAGCAGAGTCTAGCCAAGAGTGAAGAGAATGTGAGCCTGGCCCTGAAAGCCCCGTGGCTTGCTCCTGCTGCCCGCCTGCCTCTTACAGGCAGGCCTCCGTGTTAGGCCTCCCTACAGCGAGCCTCTGCCACCATAGGCCTCCTTATCCTCAACAGCTGAGGCTGGGAGCAGGGGATGCTCCCTACTGGGCAGACACTGGCAGACAGGCTCGGGCCAGGCTCCAGCAGGCAGGTTCGTGGCATAGGTGGGCACCCTGGCCTGGCCCGCAGTGCCAGGACTCCACATTCTTTGCTGCAGCTTTGTTCCACTTCCCACAGCTGGGCCCTGCGTGCTTTGGCTCTGAGAGTCCCAGGTCTCCAGTGAGGAGGAGGTGCAGCTAGAGGGTTAGGGGAACGGCAAGCCAGGCACGGCCTTCTCCTTGCACCTCCTCACTAGTCCTGACAGTGTGCCTACAGCAGAGGGGGCATCAGGTTAGCAACCTGGCAATCTGCGAGAAAGGAGGTTATGATGACCGTGGGCATGGACTGTGAATCAAGCAGGCTGGTCCTTGGAGTAGCAGCAGGGCGTCTCTATGAGAGAAGGGCTAGACAGTCCAGGGCTAGAACCCTGGTGGCAAACGATCTCCCAGGGGCAGGCTCTGCGAAGGAGGGATCCTGGCTGAGCATGGCTGAGGGCTGAGCTCTGCAGACGAGCCTGCTCACCTGGTGTCTTTGGCTGTCTGCTGGGGGTAGGGCTGCGCTGGGGGCTCTCAGCTAGGGCCCAAGGGCTGCAGTCATGTCGGGGGAGGAGGCATTAGATAGGCGTCACAGAGCAGGACCAAGTCCTCTGACCACGGAGGCTGCATCCAAACCTCTAGGAGAATGTGGCTGTGGCTCCAGGAACTGCTTCCTGGGCTCTGTGCCTCTCATCCCTTTGCTGGGGTCAGCAGTGGCCACTGGCCTTTTGCCAACTACAGGTATCGTCCAGTTGCTTGTGAGGTGGGAGGTGGTCTAGCTGTCAGCCCAGGGGGCTGGCGAAGGTCTTTGGTTTCCTGAGCAGGGGTATGGAGAGTCGAAGGGGCAGAGGCAGAGGCAGAAAGCCGGGCAGGACGGCTCATGGGCAGGGCCACGGAGAAGGCAGAGGAGCCCTGCCTAGCGGAGGCTCTTGCGAGCTGATTAGAGGCATTAGAGGGCAAGGCGCGATTAGCTGAGCTTCTGGGATGCTGAGCGGGGTGGGCCGAGTGTGGGGAAGCAGAGGCCGAGGGCCTGGCCTCCGACTCGCAGCGGTCAGTTCCCGGGCACGCTGAGGATGAAGCCCGAGCGGTTCTTGGTGAAGTCCGGCTGTGGCTGATTGAGCCGGGTCTCCACAGACACGGTGCATTTCTTCCCATGCAGGCTGCACTGCACCGGGTTGGTGACGTTCACTTGAAGGTGGCGCTTCTCACTGCAAGAGTGGAACAGACAGGCCAGGCAGCCAGTGAGTGGGCAGACACAGAGTGCTGTGGTTTCCTTGGCTACCCTCGGGGCCCTGTCATTTGCCAGGCTCCCGCAGGGTGGCTTTCTACCCAGGTG
Source organism: Tokudaia tokunoshimensis (assembly GCA_036184795.1). Classification (NCBI taxonomy): domain Eukaryota; kingdom Metazoa; phylum Chordata; class Mammalia; order Rodentia; family Muridae; genus Tokudaia; species Tokudaia tokunoshimensis. Next base: position 41,206,858 of record BTHU01000010.1, on the reverse strand, counting down.
AGCACAGAGGTCGCAGGGGCCCAGAGGAAGGGAGAGGAGAGGAGAGGAGAGTGGCGCTGAGTTATGTGCCCTGGGCAGAGGTGCTGGTGAAGCAGAGGACTGTTCATCCCAGGGGACCCTGTGTGCCCATGGACCAGGGAGACGGATGTGGCCGAGGCATTCGCCACCAGGGCCGGATGGACTGAGTCACCTGGGCTTTGGGTGTCCCAGGAGGTGTCAGGGCTCTGACTCATGACAATTATCCCTGACTGCCAACAGGGAGACCAGGATTCCCACGTCCCCTCAAGGAAATGTCTGCCTTGAGTCTAGCCGTTTGCCGTGGAGCCTGGCTGTCAGAAGCGGGTCTGAGAAATAAAGTGAATAAATAAATAAATTAATGAAAAAATGGGTCTGAGGCTGAGTCCTGGGGTACAGTAGGCCTGTGATCCCAGTTACTTAGGCAGTTGAGTTAGGGGGACAGTAAGTTCAAGGCTTACTGGGCTACAGAGTGAGTTTACAGCTAGCCTGAGCAACTGAAACCTTGTCTCAAACTAAGAGCTGGGAAAGTACTGGAGATAGGGTATCTCAGTGGTAGAGCACCCGCCTCTCGTGTGTGTGTGTGTGTGTGTGTGTGTGTGTGTGTGTGTACCAGGGTTCAAAGAAGGTCTGAGCTGACCCCACCCTGTGAAGGCTGTCCCCACAGATCGCAGACGGTCCCCCCTGCCTTGCTGCTTCAGAACAGGCAGGTGGAGGGTATCTCACTTCCTGTCCACCAGGAGAGCCACAGGAATGGGTCCAGGCCTGAGGAAGCCCACTCCGGGACGGTGCTGCGCTCTCCCTGCTGTGGAATGGGAGCCCTCGCCTCCAGCAAGCACACTGTGCTCAATGTACTCAAGCTGCTGCTTATTTTAAAAACTGAGAAATGTGTAGGCTGGTGCCTAGCGTGTGTGTGCATGCACGTGTGTGCACGCCAGCCTGTTCCAATGCTGCCCCTAGCTCGTGCTGCATGAGTTGGGAGGGGAGAGAAAGGCTTGCTGTTTTAGGAGCGTCCAGTTGGGATGGGCTCCTTCGCAGTTGCTGCTGGGCTGCCTGTCAGGGAAAGGCTGGGTCTCAACCCTGCTGGTCTCCTCAGGCTGAGGGAGCTCCCAGCGCTGACTGATGAGTACTGAATGGCTGTGTAGGAAGCCGGGGGTTGAGGCCAGCGCGCCGGGCCCCACCCAGCCTAAACAAGAGCTCCCTGTACCTGCCGGAGCCCCGGCTGGTCAGCAGACTCAGTTGCTGAGGCAAATGACCAGGCTGCACGCCATGCTGCTCTGGGGATCAATGCACTGAGCACAGGTGCCTCTTGCAGCACTGGCCCCAAGGCATGGTGTCCAGGGACACTTGGTGGCTCATCCCACAGAAGGCCCAGAGTTGGAGAAGCTGAGATGCTGATTCCTACCTGACTCAATAGCCACGATCAGAGGCAATGAATGGAACAGGAGAGGCGTGTGGGCATTAAGGACCAAACGCCTCATGTCTTGTCAGCCGCAGCTAGAACCTGGGCTCAGACAGTTATTTTTAACTAGAGTTGGACATAAATAGCAGAGCCCATCAGAGGCGGTGACTCAGGCTCTTTCACACTCCCTCAGGAGTCAAGGGGCTCTGCAGGTTAGCTATGTGGCCCTTGGCTGCACAGGTTATGTGTGGGTGCCCTGTGGTCTCACACCGGCCCACAGTAGGCACAGTGCCAGCTCTAGGGAGGCCTCTCAACAAGATAGTTCCCAAGCTTGGTCAGCCTCCCTGCCTCTCCTGTCACCTAGGTCTTTTGTGCCCTTTGGGGGCCTGGGAAGGAGGAAGCTGGAAGGTACCATCCTGCCTTCCTCTCTTGGTGGGGTTGGTAGAGCAGGGTGCACACTGGGTTCTCTTGGATTCTCTGGGGATGACTCCTAGAGGGCTTACTCAGTGTCATCTTGAGGAACCACCATGTGAGAGTCAGCAACATGCTGTCGTGTTCCCACGCTGCCGCGGGCCCTGATAACAGGACCCTTCTCAGCTGAATCTTGGCCAGAGTGTCATCAGCAGGGTGTTGGCAGCCACAGCCTTTCTTCTCTTTTGGGTGTTTGGGGACCTGCTCTAGTTTTGTGTGGGCCTGGGAGAGGCAGGAAGAGCAACCCAGGAGCTTGTAGGACTTTATCTGTAAAGTAGAGCTGTGGTGTCCCAGGGTTAAGAGGCCACAGACTCGACTGCACTCCTTCCTTTTCCCCCTTTTGAGTGCGTCAGCCAGTCAGTCGTAAGCACTGTGGAGTAAATGCTGCCTGTGACAGGAAGCAGATAGAAGGGGAAGAGGGACAGTCTTGTATCGCAGGAACCTTCCCGCGCAGGGCCTCCCATATGCACTGAGGTTGGCCTCCCTCCCATATGCACTGAGGTTGGCCTCCCTCCCTTCCACAGGATTCTGCTGTTGTTGGGAGGAAGGCAGGGACCCAGGGAACTGGGTTGTTCTGCATTGTGATGCAGACAGCTCTGGGTCCCTCTTTCTCTGGCCTGTGCTGGCTCCCCACTTCCCAGGGAAGAGCTCTCTTTCTGACCCAGGAAAGTGCTGGGCCTCCTCTCCTTCTCAGGGAGCAATGGGCTTCAGCCTGCTCCAGGGAGCTTGCTTGGAGGGACTGTGTCCTGGTCCTCTGGGGACTTGGAGGTAGTCACAGAAAGGCAAAGTACAAACATAAGGAGAGCTTTTCCTCACTGGCACACCCAGCCATGTTTCTGGGCCTGCCAACCCCTACCTACAGCTGCAGATTCTGTCTGTGTCAAACACGGAACTCCCAATCCCTAGCATTACTTTCGATGGGGTAAGAAGCAATTAGGACATGTTGGGAAAGAAAGGACACCATGCTTCCACATGCCTCCCTCTTCTTTCTTCTGAGATGAGATCTCACTATATATATGTCAGGCTGACCTTGAACCTGTGCTCCAGCTTCCTGATGCTGGAGTTATAGGCATGAGCCACTGCACCCCACTCTCTATCCTAGATTTCTGGGTGGGGTACTGTAAGCCCAGGAGGCAGCCTTTGATGCATTTGGGATCTTTAAATTCAAGTCTAGGGCTACAGGCCTGGATTCTGGTCCCATTGGCTCTTGGGCAAGCCTCTCTGAGATGTCTCTTACAGCCATAAAGTATACATGAGAATCTATTCTTTACCTACTCTGTGGTGAGGACAGGTGAAGTTATCCCATCATCATCATCACCACCACTAGCACCATCATCATCATGCCATCTGCGTCCAGCTTTTACTCAGTATTTCCCTCAAGCAACTGACCCCCAGAAATACAGAAATGGTTGGAGACAGGGTCTTTCCCATCCTCGTGGAGACTAATACACAGAGGTCATTTAGAAAGACATGAGCTCTGTGGAAAGTGGACACTATCCAGAGGGAGGATAAAGATCACTTCTTTAGTGCTAAGAACCTCCATGAGAAGTGGCACAGGGGAGCCGATTTACAGGCCTGGTTTATGCTCTCTGCACATGCTCAGAAGGCTCGTAAACCAGTTGGCTGCTTCTGTTCTGAACAGTCCCAGCCTGATGAGGTATATCCTGGGCACAATCAGCTTCTGTTTTACCCTGACAGGTGTGGGGCCCTTGTGCCACATGCACGGGTGTGCCTTCCCTGTTTTGCCTACAGGTTACTGGAGAGTGGAGGGGCCTCAGAGGGCCTGAACACTGCCTGGAGGCCCAGAGAGGCTCCAGGTACAAACGGGCAATTCTAGCCAGGTCATTGGTTCTGGGCTTGCTGGGTCAGCGTGCCCCCACAGGCTTCAGTCCCCTACACTGCAGACGGTTCCTCCCGGCACATTATCCGTAGTTACTCTTGCATCAGAATGGGGGGGGCGGGCTGTGCTCAACCGGCTGTGGTCCTCCTAGGCCCGAAACACCCACTCAAGAAACTCATTCCAGAGGCAAAGTGGCCAGATGGCTTGTGGGATGGGAGAGTCCCAGGAGGAAGGCAACTCCTCAGGAAAAAAGTGCTTGGTGTGAGAAATGGGATGTCTGTCCCCAGGCTCCTGGTGTTTTTCTTTTTTCCCTCCCTTGGCCCGGCCCTGACTGAGCCGGTGCCCAGCTCATTGGGAGGTTGCCGTAGGGTTTAGGAAGAAGTGGGGATTGACGGAGCAGAGGAGCAGCTGTGGAGGTCACTGCTTGCCACCCACACACTGTACAAAGGCAGAGAGCATGGCTCTAGCATCACAGTTCCCCAGCATACTAAACAATCACGACGTGACTGGCCCGGCATCTCCACCCCCAGGTGTTCAGACAAGACTTTTGAACATCGGTTTTCACGGCAGAAGTATTTACCAAAGGCAGAAGCAGCCTCCTTGTCCATCGGTGGTTGACTGGATCAGCAAAGTGTGGTGTGTCTATTCACTGGGCTGTTCCTGTCCACTGGACTCGTCGGTAAGGTAACAGCAGTAAAGCACCAATGCAGGGTAATAAACTTTGAAGGAAGCCCAGCTACAACAGGCCACATACAGTAAATTACAGGAACTGTATCCACTAGACACATCACAGGGACAGTGTAGCTGCTGTGAGGGGCGTCACGGAGGGGCGGGGCGGGGCGAGGGGTAGGCTGCTTAGCTTTCCCTATGGAGTGGTAGAAACAGGGAAGTGCTTTCCCTTTGTTTGTTTTGAGATAGGGTTTCTCTATGTCTCCTGGTCCTGTGCCACCTCCGCCCAGCTTTAGGGGATGTTCTGTTCTTAAGTTCAGCTGAAATGACTGAAGTACAGTAAGACTGAACGTGTTGGCTCCCAGAGTGAGACTCTGTCTCAGAACAACAACCAAACCAGCAAGAGGCTTCGTGGGGCCTGGGGCTGGGGCAGTCCTAGCAGGTGCTAGGTGCTGCGGGGCAGAGAGCGGGGACCCGACTGTCCTGAGCCCCAGCACACACTGGGGTCTTTATAGTCAGAGCTCTTCCCTTGTTTTAACAGAGAGCAGAGATGGAGACAGGGTGTCCCCCTCTGATGGTGTGCCAAGGCGAGTGACAGCTGCTGAGGGGGAGGGGCCTTTACTCCCCAGATTCTGTTCCGGATTTAGTGGCTCAGCAAATTGTGGTATTTGGGGACTTTCATCTCCTGTCATCTGTTCTCAGCCATCACTGCAGGCAAATGGCTCTTATCCAGTGACTTTCCTTCCTTTCTCACTTAGACTTCCCTCTTCTGCTCACTAGAGCTGCCGCGGTGTGAGAGGACACAGTCCCAGTGCTAGCCCGGCAGCCACAGGCACTGCACACAAGGGGACAACCACGTATGTCCAGGAGCTGAATCAGCCTGGAGGAATGTCCGTCCTTGGTCAGGCCCCTGGTCATCTGGGAAATGCAGTCTCTAGACTGAAGCCAACCCAAGAAAGTGACCCAGGAGGTTGCAGGCAGCCTGGGCTGGCCAGTGTGGAAGGGACTGTGGGAGGGACAAAAGCACCCCTGTGAAGCTGTCTGGTCATAGGATATGGGCTGGAGAGATAGGCTCACAAAGAGATGAAAGCTATCTCCCGTGCTATGCACCAACCCCCAGAGCCACCCACACCCCACTGGATGTCACTCTCTGGCTCACACAGGGCTGCTTGCCGGTATCTTTTCTGTGTGTTCTGCCCCGGGAAGCAGCTTCCCCTGCAGATGCGAGCCTCAGAGGGTAGCTCTTCACGAGCCCTGCTGAGATGCTAGCCTCAGAGGGTAGCTCTTCACTAGCCCTGCTGGGAGCCGCTGCTTCTGCTTTGGTCAGGGTTGCATCACAGCTGCTTCTGAAGTGAGCTGAGGAGTCTGGCTCCTGCGTAGGCTGGAGACAGTGGTGCTGCACTTCCTGTCTGTGTGGCTAGGAAGGGATGAGGCAAAACCAGTCGTGAAGCAGTGGGAACCTTGGGGCCTCGGTGACGTGACGGGCAGGGTGTGCCTCCGCCTGCCTGAGCTGCTCTGCTGTACAGACCCAGGCTGGGAGGCTCACTCCACCCGCTCTGTGCCCTTCGTTCCAAGTCCCATCTCTTCCCTGACTAACTGACTGTCCACATTGAGCATGCCCAGTTCAGAACTGCAGCTCTCAACCTTCCTGATACTTCTACCCTTCAAATTATTTTCATTGCTACTCTATTAACTGTAATTTTGCTACTGTTATGAACTGCAATGTAAATATTTTTGGAGATAGAGATTTGCCAAAGAGGTCGTGACCTACAGGTTGAGGACCTCTAGAGAGTGCATGCCAGAGAACCAGCCTCCTATGCTGGGCATAGACCACACAGAAGAGGCCTGGTCATGGTGGCTGAGTGAATGTCCCCAAGGAGGTGGCATCTGGGCTGAGTCTCAAGGATGAACAGGGCTCTTGCAAAAGCCTTCCTGGCCTTATTTTCTCATTCTTAATTATTGCTGCATGTTCATTAGATTATGTATTTACCACAGAGTGGTGACACCCACCCATGTGGTTTTAATGACAGATAATAATGTGATCATTGTCCCCATTCAGGAATGAGGTTCTAGCACATTCACAGCCACTTCTAAGAGATCCCTCAACACTCAACACTCGGAAGAACCGAGTCTTCACATGAGGAATGGGGGCGCACGCTCCTGGCCTCAACCCGTCGGACCTGACAAGAGTCCAGTCTTGACATTCCCTCACACAGGCCAGCAGGTGGGCGGGCGTCAGCTCAGCTTCCTCCGCCTCCACTGCCAGTTCTCCAGTCTGCTCTGTCTCAGCCGCTCCCAGTGACCACTGCGGCCGGACTGGTTTCTGTCTTCTCCGCCCTGCACCCTGCTTGCTTCACACACATTCCGCAGCACATCCTCTGTGCTGTGAGCAGGGTTTGGAACAGGCACCCAGGGGCTTGCTTCCTCCTGCTGTCATTCACTCTCTCTTCCCCTCTTTCCTCCCAGCTCTCAACCGGGTCACAGGCCCCGGGTATCCATGCAGACTGGACTGTGTGTGGAGCTCTGTTGTGCTTCTCCTAGTACGGGGCAGGCCCAGCAAGCCTACCTCCTGCATGTGGCTCAGTGCTTTGGGGCTCTACAGAGCATGGGAGCCACAGTGGGATGTTAAAGGAACAAAAAGACAGTCTCTGGGTGGCGTGGCTAAGGGAGGGGACCTGCAGCAAGAGTGGAAGCCCCCAAAGTGCAGGCATCTGGGTCTAGAGGGACTGGGGCAGCAGAGCAGGGAAATAGACCACACAGTTCACGAGAGTGCGGCTATTCTCAGCCACAGTGAACGCGCCTAACTGGTGGCTCAAGCCAGTGCTGAAAGACTGGGAAGCAGCATCCATAAGGGTTTGGTCCCCAGCACTGAGAAAAGACAACGTTGAGCTGAGATCCTGGGTGCCAACAACATGGAAGACAGCGAGGTATCCCAGTGAACTTTTTTGGGAAGATGGGAAGAAGGAGGATGGACTTCCGGCTTCCTTCACAGGAGTGCAGGTGAGAAGAGGACAGAGTGAAGCAAGAGGCTATCTTTGAAGGAACATGGGAGGGTACATGGATGTATGCAGGGAGGAAAGGGAAGGAAGAGATACTACTATAATATTGTAATTATAACCTCAAAAATAAAACAAACATATTATCTACAAATTATATATATATATATATATATATATATATATATATATGTTTTTTATTTTTTATTTTTTTTTACTTTAAAACTGGGCCAACAAAGTGGTTCAGTAGGTAAAGGTGCTTGCTGCCAAGCCTGAACAACCTGAGTTCAGTTCCCAGAATCCACATGGTAGAAGGAGAGAACTGACTTTAACATGCACATATATGTGAAAACGTACAAATAAATTCACTTAAAAAAAACTACAACCACAAAGAATATTCATAGATAATCTTGAATATACAAATTCAATAAAGAGGTCTAAAGAGGTCTCTCATGTGGACCTAAAAAAATTCAAACACAAGCTCCTTAAAGAGACATATAAATCACAACGGCTGGAGGAAACACTCAGTGGTTTGAGTCCTGGCTGGTCTTCTACAAGACCCAGGTTCGGTTCCCAGAACCGACATGGCAGCCCACAACTCTCTGTAACACCAGATCCAGAGGATCCAGTAATTTCTTTTGATCTCTGTAGGCACCAGAAATACACATGATGCACATATATATATATATAATATTGGTAAAAAGAAATCTATAACTTAAGAATGTAATCCAATCAAATAATGGTGCTAGGGATTGTACCAAACTAGCATGTCTTGACCCTAAACACGTGTTTAGAGATAAGCACTTTACCACTGGGCTGCACCCCAAGCCAAAAGTGGCGCCTTGACCGGAGACACGCGGCTCACTCTGTCTCTCCATCATGTAGGAGATGGTGAGAAGGCCACCCTCACCAGACCCCAGCCGTGCCAACTCGACTCTGAGCTGGACATCATGGGAGCCGTGAGGACACACACTTCTGTGATCCCTACTCAGCCCACCCCATTGAAAGCAGCAGAGTACACTAGGGTATTATAAATGTTGGTTCTTGACAGCCCCAGGACAGGAGGACGGTCTACTTCAGAAACAAGGCCCGGGGTCACAGAACAGAGGCAGGACTCAAACCTACTGACCCAGGCAGGAGTCTTAACCTCTGAATATGATGTCACTATCATCTCTGCCTGAGCAGTGGGTACCGGGTACTGTCTATGTCTTATTAAAAGTGCCCGTACAGTACCCAACACAGATTAGGGGCACACCAGTGTCTGTGGAATGATTTTTTTTAAAATGACATGATTAAGAGAGCAGCTGTAGCTAACTGAACAATGAGACAGTAACCAGAAAATGAAACCAGCACCTATGCAACTGTCAAGTGGGGTTGTCGATCGGGAAGATGGTGGGAGAGCCATCAGATCCAGGTGTGGGCTCAGAAGTGGCCAGGGGAGCTATATGTGCACTTCTGACAGCTTGTTCTATACAAGGGGATGTTTATATATAGTGTGATTAGAGGCACAAGGAATACTCACTATTCAAGGGGTGCCTTTTGAGCTTTGGAGGGCCCTTCTGTAAAGTTATATCTACTTGCCTTGTAAACCTTAATGCCCAGAAATGCCTGGTTTTAAAGGAGATTCTAAGGGAGATAAGAATATCTGGGAGGATGGAGAATGTGTGAGTGGGTAGATCTCTCCCAGCAGCAAGGCTGAGTAAGGGTCTCACCGATGCTGGCAAGTACCCCACTGCTGGTCACTGCACACAGCAGGACTCATGGGGTTTGGAACATGACATTGATGAATATGTTGTTCTTAAGTCCCAAGGGTGGATGGAGATGAGTGGACCCTGGTTCTCTCTAAACTTCAGTGTATGCTACAAAGTGTTGTAAATACTTCCAATGGTCACTAGGCTGGCTGCTGGCTAAGTGCTTGGCAGCATGATAGGGGTCTTGGGGTGGGGATTGGAAGTCATCCATTTATTAAGGGCTTATCCTGTAGTAGGTACTGCGTTAAACACGGTACATGCGTCATCTCATTTAATCTCTCCCAAAGCTGTCATGAGGGCCTGCCATTACCTTCCCTTTATAGTGGAGGAAGTTGCAGAAGCTCATATCAAGTAACTTCTCAAGGCTGAGAAATGGCATGCCCAGAGTATCTGCTCTCCAGAGACACTTCCAACCACCCTTCTGTTCGTCTGCGCTTGAGTGCTGTCTTAGCCTTGTGCAGGGCAGGGTGTGGCCCAGGCCCCGGTGAATCACAGGGAAAAGCACTTGCATCTGAGGCTGGGTTGGATTCGGACCTGCAGCCATGGCCCTGAAGTGGCCCGCTTGCCTCTCTTGCCTTTCTCTGCCGGGTGTTGCTCCTTCCTAACCTCAGCTTCCGCCTGGCCAGAAGACAAATGCTTCCGGGCAGGAGCCAGGCTGTCAGAGGGGCACTCTCCTGGTGCGGGACAGCTTGTAGAGTTTCTGATTTCCTAGGGTGTCTTTCCTCCCTTTTCAGTGCTGGGACTAAACCCAGGCCCTTGCATGCCAGGCAAGCCCTCTCCACTGAGCTCCACGTCCAGCCCCTCAGGACGCGGTCTTCCCAGGTGGAGTGCCTGGGAAGGTCATTGCTCTGTAGATATTCCTGGGTGCTCTTTCTGTCAACTAAAAGGTAAAGGTTCCTGCTCTGTGTGTACCCCAGCAAGGTGAAGGCTGCATTCACCCTGGGGTGGCCATCGGGGGAGTGTGGGAAGGTCCCATTTTAACTTTATAGTATATTACTCTCTCAGGGCTCCTTACTGTCTCTCCCCAAATAGCCAAATTAATGCTGTGTATTGGGGATAATGCAACCTTTCAAAGCCAAACTACAATTGTAGCCACAGCTCTCTCTCGGATACAAATACCACCACCATCCAGGAGCAACAAACCAACAAACCAAGCCTTTGCTACAAGAGAAAAGGAACAACTGCCTAGCGGGCCAGAGCTCAGTCGGGTCTGCACGGCTCCGCGGCTGCCTGGCTGCAGCTCGTTCTTTCGAAGAAGCCCGGGTTCACGGGCAGCAGCTTCTCCTTCCTTAATGCTACATCTCTATGCTTTGGTTGTAATGTCCTGAGGGATTTATTTTGCATCTGTTTGAGAGATTTTGTTTTTTTCATTTTTGCTGTGCTGAGGTTTTTGTTTTTTTAACATCTTTGCTGTTCCCTGCTTACGTTTCTGTCTCTCCTTTCTCCATACTTCTGCTCACAGTGCCTCCACAGCACCACTGGGCACAGTGGTGTCTGTTTTCTGTTCACACCCTTACTGAGGGTGCTAAACAACAGTGGATGGAACCTGACCAGCACCCACGGTCTCCTCTGGACTGACGCCATCGCGGTGCCTGTCAGGAACAAGCTACATGTGAGCTTATTCAAACCCGAGCTGCTCAAAACCCTGAGTTTTGTCCACCACTGGTCAGAGTCTAAGACTTCTCAGAAGCCTGTCAAGTCCCAGTCCCTGCCACCTGACAGGATTTAAATCAGTCCACATACAAATACACCAGGACAGAGATAATAAAAAACACTTGCCAAGTGAACAAACAGATAGGACTTTTACTGAGCCCAGGTTAAAGGATGGCACTTTTGGACAAGATTGGGAACTAAGAACAAAATAAGTTTGCTAGGAACTCAGGGCTTCCTGGCAGGCTCTTGTTGAATTTCCTTTGTGAGACAGGTTCTCACTATGCAGCCCCGGCTGACTTCAACTCGAAAGCCTTGGGATTCAGACTCCCAGGCTCTGGTTGAGTATGGTCTTGTCAACCTGCTCTACATGGTGAGGTGAGAGCTCTTCTTCTTTGGAAGCTTACGGTCTGGGGAGGGAGGCAGATAGGCATGGACGGTGCGACCCCGACACAGCAGTCTAGGAGATGTGTTAAGGACCCTGAGGCTTTATGGGCAGATACATCGTCCCTGTAACTCAGGCTTTGGTGAGGGGGAGTAATCAGGGCCTGTTCACGGATCAGGATGCCGCTATGGAAGTGGGTACCACACACTGAGCCTGGCGTGCCAGGGCTGATGGTGACTCACTCACCAGTCACTAATAACATCCCTAACTCCTCCTCCCCTGCCCTCAGGAGGGTAAGGATTTAGACAGTGAGTCCAGGCTCATGCTTGTTGGGAGGCTGTGGAGGGGATGCACCCAGCGGGCTGGCAGGCAGCTGAGAGGTGAGCCATCCAGGCGGACTCTGCGGGCAGTGAGATTCCTCAAGTGAGGGTCTCGAGCAGAGGAGATGGGGAATGCTTATTCCCTTCCGGTGCTCACCACTGTCTGAGTTCTTAGCTGTCTTATGTCCTTCCCTGGCTTCCATCCCCTTTCAAAGAAAGCTCCGTGGGAGAAGGGAACCTTGTGCCAAAAGGGTGCCTGGCATACAGTTAATTCTCAACGGAATCTCCAATCCAGGCTATTGAAAGAGACAAGACAAATAATGTGGAAAATAGGTGAATGGGGCACTTGGAGGGAGACAGACAAGTTAGGAAACAAGTTGGGAGACAGGGTCAAGGTCACTGAAAGGGTGAGACATCAATGGAGAGATACCCAAAAGGAAGGCGTGGCAGGTGACGGAATCTAAAGTTGGTCATGACTCCAGATCTTCAGTTTGGGTGGTGGCGAGGGAGCGAGAGTTGGTTGGGAGAGTGCTGAGGACAGCTCTGGAAAATCCACAGGGTTTCACTATGCATCATGCAGACCTAGGCGTACACAGAGCCCACACCTTTCTCCCTTACAGGAAGAGGTGTGACTCAGGCAGCTGCATCTCATGGAAGGACTGCCTCCCTGTGTTTTAAGTAATTCCTTAGAAAGACAGCGGAAGATATTATAGTGGCCTGTGCTGTGTATGAAAAGCAGGGCTGGGTGTGGTGCTGTCGCACCTGTAATCCTACCTACTGCTCAGGATGTGGACACAGGAGCATCAGAGCTTTAGAGCCATCCTTAGATACACAGAAAGTTCAAAGCCAGCCAAGGCTACATGAGACCATGTCCTAAGAAAACAGCCTGGTCTACAGAATGAGTTCCAGGACAGCCAGGGCTCCACAGAGACCCTGTCTCAAAAAAAAAAAAAAAAAAAAAAAAAGAAAGAAAGAAAGAAAGAAAGAAAAGAAAAGGGAAAAGGAAAGAAAGAAAGTGCCAATAGAGCCTGTGCCCTCAGTCACCTGGTGGTGGTCACTCTAGTCCTTTTCAAACTCTTAAAACTTCAAACTTGGTTTAGATGTGTGTGTGTGTGTGTGTCTGTGCACACATGCATGCATGCACATGCAGGTGCAGGCACATGAGTGCAGGTGCCTGTGGAGGCCAAAGGCTGGTATTACAGCAGTTGTTAGGTCCCTGAGGAGTGTCCTTTGCAAGGCTGTGCTCTTAGTCACTGGGCTGTCTCTCCAGCCTGTGATTTCCACTATTGTTCATCTGCAGTTTTTTGTTGTTATTTGATTTTTGTTGCTGAGACAGGGTTTCACTATGTAGCACTGGCTGGAACCTGTTACATAGATCAGGCGGGCGGAGGACAGAGATCTGCCTGCCTTTGTCTCCTGAGTGATGGGACTAAAGGTGTGTGTCACCACCGTGTGCTAAGCATTTATCTGAAAGTGTCTGAGCAGTAAAAACACTGCTTCTGGAAGTGACGGGATAGTTATGAAGGAGGAAGAGGAAGGGAAGGTAGTAGGTGGTATAATGCCTGCTTTGCAAGTTATCCAAAATTGTGCTGGATCTGAAAAGAATTTGGAGGTTGTCCAGTGACAATCAGCTAGTTATGATCTATTGAAAGACAGTTTGGGTTGCTAGTTAAGGGCTGCCACTGTGTCTGCCTACAGCCTGGAAAAAGTCTGGGATACTAACTCCTAGAACTTTAGTTAAAATATACCAAAGTCAGATAGTCCACCAGGAGGAGATGGGACAGGGTCTTTCTGGTTCTAGGTATTTTTGAGTTAAAAGAGAATACTTAGGGGTCTGAACCTAGAATCAGCTGGTCCAGGTCTTACCTTCCAGCTCACCTGCTCTGGGGATTCCATTAAGGCTGCAGACACATCTCTCTTACAAAGGGCTTGGCGGAGGTTCATGGGGAAAGAAACCGCCTGTGAGCGGCTAACGCAGTCCAGCATGGACAGGTGTCTGATTTCTGGCTGCTACTGCAGCTGGTGCTTCGGCAGGGATGCAATCAGGAATGGAGTGCTTGCTGAGCAGGCACTGCCCGGGTTCCATGCCCAGCAGAAAGGCTAGGGCTGCCCCACGGTGCAATCCTGTCTCAGGCCTCCTCCTGACCACCTCTGGCCTGAGAAACAACTTGCCACTGTGCTGCTTTGGTAGGAAAGTTTGTGGGTTCCAGAAGATGCTTTTAACTTGTTCTTGGGTATTTTAAAATCCCATATAAAGCTGACAAAGAATGGTACTTTCTTCTCAGCATTGGCAATCTGGTACTTTTTACAAAATTTCCACTGCATTGTCATACTCTGATGCCCACCTGGGCAAGTGTAACCCATGGGTAACATTAGAGAGCAAGTAGCTGGGGATTTCTGTACTCAGGGGCGTTCAAGGAGGTTAAAACAGAACAACTCATAAAGCAACCCCGGAGCACTGAGAATAGGAACCGCCCGCCCCCACCACACGCTTGTGAGCAGAGAAGGGTCTGCACTCAGTCAAGCCAGGAAACATGTACCTGGTCTTACTGTGGGCGGGGAGCCTCTACCTCGGGAGCACTATTCGTGGAAAACACCCCCCTCCTCCAACACACACTTTCACGCTGCTATGAGCAGAGGCTAGGCAGGCCTCCTGTCAGTGTGTTCTGCATGCTGCCTAGCAGCTCTGCCTTTTCTATTCTGCATTTGCTATTTTAAGCAAGTACATAATGCATCAATCTTCAGATTCTGACTTAATGCCTCTGCTACAGAATGAGGACACGGTGATCACGTCAGGCAGAGACAGCAGTATTCCAGTGGAGGACACATCCACGCAGCCTCTCTTCCTTTTCCCTGGGATGGGGTGTCTATTTCTGGCACAACAATGGGGGGGGGGTGCAGGGCAGGGACCGAGGTCCAGTCCTTACTCAGGAATCCCACATCACAGAAGCCATTGGCCATGCTGCTGAGGCTGAGGGTGGACACATCACAGGCCCTCAGGCCTCAAGTCCATCTGACCACTCTCTTGTATGTGGGTGTGTTCTCTTTTTCTTTTTTTAAGTCCCCAGAAATGGCTGTTTAGATATGGGCTGGAGCTTGATGCTGGAATGTGGGTTTCCTCAAGCCACATGTGTGCTTTTCCTGTGTGCCACGAAGAATTCTCATTTTCTCAATGATCACTAACTTGATTTAAGGCCCCAAGAGGAGCTTAGCTTTCATATGCCCTGCCCCCTCCTCCCAAGAGACTTTAATGTGGAGTGTTCTCAGGCAGCTTCTTACACAATTTGGTGTGACCTTGAGTGCAGATATACTTCTAGTAGAAGGCCAACTGCAGCTACCGCCTAGGTGGGCAGTTCCCTGCTGTGCGTGGTTATGGCTTCAGTCTAAGGCAGGTCTTATTTACTTACTGCCTGCAGGGTCATCGGGAGAGAGGGCTGAACAGTCCGCCACTGTGTTTGTTACATCTCTTGGCTTGGAAGTGGGTTAGTCACATTTCTCAAAGATCTACTCTCTGGCTGGCTGGCACGTGTGGTTGGGGCCATTTCCACCAACCCCTGTGTTCCTACTCATTTATCTCCTATCTCAGTTAACCCCGGTACAACCAATGAGAGCGAGTGGGTGTGCGAGCAATTCTATTGGAAAGTGAATGATCCAATAACGATGCTGCACCAGTGCTTTCTAGAGCGCCAACACAGCCTCAAGTGACTCAGCCATCTTTAAGGGGACTTGGGATTACTGGCCCAACCTCATCAGCATGAAAACAGTCAAACCAAAGACACTCTTCCTCTGGGGCTAGATGTTAGACATCCCGAGTAATATTCAGGTCACTGCTGCCTGGGCAAGTCTGGAAATGGTGCGTGTCCTGATTAGACAGTTGCATGTCTGTGTTAAATGGCTGTCACAGGAGGGGACCTAGAGGCTTTGAAGGGAGAGGGGCTCTGTGAGCAGTCCTGGGACAATGTGAAGTGCCCCAGATTATCTTTGCTCTCTTTATCCTACCTAAGTACACTAGCCTCAACCCTACAACCAAAGTCAAGGCTCTGATCTGCTACTACACACCCATTTCTAGGTTACACTGCACAGCAGCACTCTCCACCTTGACTATACTTGACTACACCTTAGATGCTGAAAAGCAGCTGAGAAACAGTGACCCTGACAGTGCCTGGGCCTTCTCAGAGAAGTCTGCTTCACTCTGGGTGGTAGGTGGACCTGGCAGGATTCCCGATGTGATCACTGCTCTGGGGATGATGGGAGAGGAGCTAGTCTGGCTTTGCCTCTGATAAATGCCCTAGTTATCAGCCTGAGAAACAGCTTAGCAAATGACAAGGCACCTGTGCCCATCTCCTCTTGTCTGCTGGAGACACAGTCCATGATCCTCGGAGGTTGTCTGAATCACAGAGAGGCATTTTCCTACACATACATACTTATAACCAAATTTGATTTATAAATATGTCAGAAAGAGATTAACAATGGGGGCTGGAGAGATGGCTCGGTGGTTAAGAGCACTGGCTGCTCTTCCAGAGGACCTGAGTTCAATTCCCAGCAACCACATGGCAGCTCACAACTGTTTGTAACTCCTCCAATATCTGACACCCTCTCATAAACATACAAGCAGGCAAAACACCAATGTACATCAAATAAAAATAATTAAAGAGATTAACAATACCTCCCAACAGAATATTGCAATAAAAGTTGTTTAGGACTTATAGAAGGGGGGAGGGAGAAGATGGCTCAGAACATAATCTTGCTGCACAACATGAGGTCTGAGGTTCAAATCTCCAGATCCCACATAAAAATCTTTGTGGTCATGTGTGTCTGTAACCTTAGTGCTAGGGTGGGGGGCAGACACAGGATCGATGGGCTTGTTGCCAGCAGACTAGCTCCAGGTTCAGTAAGAGACTATATAGAATACACCAGACAGTGACAGGGCGGGATACCCACGTCCAACACTCTCCTCTGCATCCTCTTGTGCATCCATATACACATGTACGTGTGTGTACATGCACTGTGCCTCCCACATACATGAAGCAAAAGAAAGAAAGGCATTGCTGGAGAACCTTAAAAAGACAGAACCAAAAGCCCTGGGCTGGAGGGACGGCTCAGGGGTAAGATGCTGCCAAGCAGATCTGAGGGTGACCCTGGGACTCACAGGGTGGAAGAAGGGAACCAACTCCCACAATCTGTCCTCTGCTCCTTACTTGTACACTGTGGCCCATACTCCCCATCAAACACACACATAAATGTAATTTAAAAATATAAAACAACAACAATGATATAGATTGCTTATTTCTGGACCTTTTTATTTAATTAAAAAAATTCTTTTTTTGAGATAGGTCTCCTGCAATCTAGGCTACCTCCAACGTCTACTCTTTCTACTCCGTCTCAAAGGATGTGTGGAGCTGGAATGAGGGGCCTAGTCTAGTCTTGTACACTCTTACTTGAAGAAATGATATTAAAAATGTTTTAGTGCAGGAGGATCTCTGAGTTCAAGGTCAACATGGTCTACAGAGCAAGTTCTAAGATAGCCAAGGCTACACAAAGAAATGCTGCCTTAAAAAAAAACCCAAAAAACAAACAAACAAACCAAACACCAACCCCCCCAACAATCCAAAATTTAAACCAACCAATCAACCAGACCAAAAAAAAAAGCCTCACTTTTGAGAGGAAGATGAAGCAACCCCCCCCTCCAGTGCAGGAAGATATTTAGATGATAGCTTAAGGAGACTTCGAGGGAGAGGAAGCAGGCTGGGTTTGCACATTTACACAAGATGTCTCGAGTGTCCCTCTCCACACACAGGCCACAGCCTGTAGAACTCTTCATAGGTTCTGAATGCGTAGCCTGTTTCAGGGTGCTGCTTAAAAATCACATTTATCCAAATTACTTGGAATATGTGAGTCCTTAGGGTATAATAAATAAAATTATGCTGGAAACAAAAAAGAAGAAGAAGAGGAGTAGGGGGAGGAAGAAGAGAAAGAAGAGAAGGCAGAAGCAGCAGCAGCTAGGTGTGGTGGCATTCCACACCTAATAATTCCAGCATTTGCGAGGTAGAGACAGGAGAATCAGGAGTTCAAGTTCATCATACTTACAGAGCTAGTTCTAGGTCAACCTAGAATAGCAAAGAGCTATCTCACTCCACCCCACCACTCCCACAACAAAACAAAAAAACAAAGAAAAAAGGCAAGAATATTAAATATACAAGTATAATGTTCACAAGCACCAATGTGTGGTGTGTGTGTGTGTGTGTGTGTGTGTGTGTGTGTGATGACTGTCAGGCTAGAACCCCCGTCTTTAGCCTTTATGTTTATTTCTGATACATAAATGGTGGAAGGAGATTGTGGGCTGTTACAAAAGATACTAGACATTGATTCAGGGCCAGGGCAGGAACAGCTCAGGGGTTCTGGCTGCCAGTCAGCTTCCCCTTGAGCAATCAGGTGTAACTTCCCAAGCATGCAAGAAGTCCTTCCAAAATACAGTATTAAAACAAATGCCTTGAACTGGATGTGGTGTCCTGTGCCCTTAATCCCAGCACTGGAGGCAGAGGTACGTGGATCTCTGAATTTGAGGCTATCTCAGTCTATGAGAGTTCCAGGTTATCCAGGACTACACAGAGAAACCCTGTCTCGAAAGACCAAAACCAAAATCCACAAAACAAAATCTTAGGGCTGGGCTGGAGAGATGGCTCAGTGGTTAAGAGCACTGACTGCTCTTCCAGAAATCCTGAGTTCAAATCCCATCAACCACATGGTGGCTTACAACCAACTATAATGAGATCTGACGCCCTCTTCTGGTGTCTGAAGACAGCTACAGTGTACTTACAGATAACAATAAATAAAATCCTAGGGCCAGTGAGGCAGCTCATCTGGCAGAGGTGTTGGCCACCACAAGGACTTGAATGCCATCCCTAGAACCCAAATGCTGGGAGGTCGACCCCATAGATGGTCTCTGACTTCTACACTCACATGTGGAATATATACATGTATGTGTATGATCTAGAACTAGAATAATGTATGAGGGAAACATCAAAAGCAACAGAATCACCCAAACGCCTTGGGCTGGGAATGTGGGTCAGTTGATGGACAGCTTGCCTACACATAGGAACCTAGTTCTGATCCCTAGCCCTGCATCAACCAGGCCTGGGAGGCACAGCTGTAACCCCAGCATTTAGTAGGTTCAGGTAGGAAGATCAGGAGTTCCAGGTCACCTTTAGTTACAAAGTATACTGGAGGCCAGGCTGAGTGAGACTGTGTCACAGGACAAAACAACAAAGACCAAACTACAAAACAAGTGCCTAGTCATGTGTTGGATAACTTTATAATTAGGTCATAGTGTGTTTGTGGAGACAAAAACCCTCCTTGTTGTTGACCTGGGATTCCCATGCTCGGAAGACTCTCCTGCCTCAGCCTCCTGGGTAGAACAGTGAATAAAAACAACGCAGTGTTGCCCAGGCCACAGTGAAGAGCTGGAGGCTGGGCCATCTGTGTCCTAAGCTGACTGCAAAGCTAGCACACTCTCTAGCACGCTCTCTTGAAACAAATTCCTCCTCCTCAACCAAGAGCTCACACTGCAGGGTCCTGGAGGTTCTGAGTTGGGTCCCAGTTCCACTTTATAGAGTTCTCAGAGGCCAGATTAGTGACTGCATCTGCAAGCCAGGGATAGGATGGAGCTGCTGCCAGGGGCCCCAGGACCTATTCACAGACATCACCTCTCTCAGCTACCTCTCACTAAGTAAAGGGGATATGGAGATCTGAAGGCAATCTCTCTGGATCTTTTACGGCAGTTGTGGCCACTTTGAGTTCCACTTCCCATTGCTTGCATGGGAGCAGCCCAGGCAGGGGACAGCCAGGCGCCCAGTCCATCCCTTCAGGCCAGTGGAGCCATGGCCAATGAACCAGACAGAGCCCAGCAATGAATGATTGGTGAGGGGCGAGTATTCCTGCTGGGTTCTAACCCTTACTTCTCTAAAGGCTGGGCTCATGTGAGACATTAGGTCCTCAAGCTTGGACTGGCAGTGGGCTTTCTCCTCCCTTGCTCCCACAAGCTTTGCCGTTGGCCCTGGCCCGGGTGCTGCAGGTGCAGAGCTTAGTAATGTGGAGGCCACAAAGGGAAGGAAGGGGGCAGGGAAAGGATGGCAAGGGGAGCCTGGTGGAGACAAAGGGAATCTGCGCCTGCCTCCGAGGAGGGTGGGCTGCAGGGAGGTGGCGCAGCCAAGGCTGCTGCTTTTAGCTCTGCCACTCTGTGGTTGCCATGGTAACACAGGCCTGGTGCTTCCATCTGACATTAAAATGCTGCTGCCGGGCTGAGAGAGCGGGTGCTATAGCTGTGGGTGGGAAATGTGCTCTCTCTCTCTCTCTCTCTCTCTCTCTCTCTCTCTCACACACACACACACACACACACACACACACACACACACACACACACACGGACGGGGTGGCTGGGTGGCTTACTTCAGACTGCATCATTTACAGTGTTCCTCTTAGCCTGCCCTCCTTCATGGCTGCTTTATTTGTCTTTCTTGAGGTGATGATTTGGGGTGGAGATCATCTGCTCGCATACTAATGAGCTCACTGGGTGCCCAAAGGGAAGGGGTTTATGGCTTTGGGTAAGATAAGGGCATGTGATTAGTGTAAGAGAGAAGCATTAAGCAACAGGAAAATGAGCTTTAGAGTTAGAGACAAACAAAGAAACAAACAAATGAGGCAACTGTTAGGCAGAAAGAGTTAAAAGACAAGCAGCCCTCCAGACAACTGCGAGGCCATGAGGAAACCCTGAAGGCTGGAGGCCCTGGGGAACCGTCCTGCTACAGGAACTTCACATGACAGTTCTGCTCACATTCCTCCTCCAGAAAAAGAAAATCAATGTGTATCCTTTTTTGTCTTCCTTCCGGACCTCGTGCTGTTATCTCTCTAACTGTTCCAGCACCAACAGGAAAGGCAGGTCAATGGCACAGCTGAGCTCCCTCATTTCTGTAACTGCTCAGCTGTGGTGGAACTTGCCTCACACCAATGAGGGCCACCAGCCCTGCAACTCACAGGTGGGGGCCACTGCAGGGACCAGGGCAATGAGGCCCAGAAACACCCTGGTGACGAGTGTCTTGCTATGAAGTCACAGTGTTAGGGGACATGACTGGGGAGTTTTTTTTTTTTTTGAAACCTCAGCACCGTGGGGCAATGCATCTGCCTTTCCACACAGGCACTCTCCCCTTTATGATACACCTCTTCTCGGTCTGCAGCATCATGTTTTATCAGATGACAAAGAGGCACTCTGATGAATAGCAGGTATGTGAAGCAGTGCCGTGGGCTGCTGGGAGCTGACTCCCAACTGCTCTGTCCTCAACTGCTGTGGGATTCCCAGCAATCAGAGGGCAGGGTCTGACTGGAGTACTACTTTGCAAACCACACTAGTGATCTATTTAGACTGAAGCTGTGTCCATTTCAACAGCCCTATCTATGTATTTCATGGCCGCCCAGGGTTACGCATCCCTCTCAAACACGCCTTCACTCAGTCGTGGAGGAGAACTACAAATGACACATGTCAACCTCTGTGAGTCCTGTATGCCAGAGCTCAGTCTGCCCATCCTCACGGGAAAGACAGAGCTCATCTTCCTGGCCACTGGGGTGGGGATGGCTTGGAATGACAGCAGGCAGAGAATGAAAGTGATCTGGAAGGACCGAAAACCACCACAGCTACTCTCAGTGGCTTCCTTAACGACAGAACCTCAGTTTGGAAGCTTAGGATCCTAGAACAAAATCTTGAGCTCAGCTTTGGGCAGGGACACATGCAAAGCATCGTGACTAGAAGGCTATTTATTTCCTCTACACACGTCCATCCCTTGGGGACAGATGGCCTGTGCCTCCCTTGCTGCCTACTGCAATATTCTTGCATCCTGATGGTGAAGAAGGCCTTTGCAAACCATGACAACCAGCCTACTCCTTAGAAACACACCTAAAATAGGGATGAGGCCCAGCAATGACATTGATCCTGCAGCCTAACCACATGTCAGGATAGTGGAGTGATATTCTTTCAGAACTGACCTGTGTGGGACAAAGGCCCACAAAGTTCCACGACTGTGAAAAATGGAGAGAAGCCAGAGGAGGAAGTGAAGAGTGCTTTGAGCCAGGTGTGATAGTGCACATCTGTAATTCTACTCAAGAGGCTGAAAACTTCAAAGGCCAGCCTGGGCTATGCTGAGAGATCCTGTCTCTAAGAGAATTTCAATTGCTTTACAAATCCCTCCCACAGCATTGGATTAAGAAACAGTTCAAATTGCCAGGCGGTGGTGGCGCACGCCTTTAATCCCAGCACTTGGGAGGCAGAGGCAGGCGGATTTCTGAGTTCGAGGCCAGCCTGGTCTACAGAGTGAGTTCTAGGATAGCCAGGGCTACACAGAGAAACCCTGCCTCGAAAAACCAAAAAAAAAAAAAAAAAAAAAAAAAAGAAACAGTTCAAATATCAGTGAAGTTACCAAGGCACAGGCAACGCTGGCTTGCCCAGGTTACTTCTGGGTCTACACAATCCTTCCTAGTCAACTTAGGTGAGATACATCTAGGTTCCTCTCACATGCTTAAAATATTCCGGTATAATAAAATCCATAAACCCCTGAGGATTCAAATACTTTTATGTTCTGTGATTAAATAATAGTTCATTAAGAACAATAAAGCTACAAAGTCTGCATGGGTTATCACCCCATCCACTGTCCCTGTCCCTGCCTTACTGCTCCAATCTTATTTTGGCTCCTAATGTTGAGTAGGAACCACCATGCTTGAGTAGAGATTTCTGACCCACACAGGGCCTTTTGTAGAGTCTGCAATGGAAGAATTTTGCTCTAAACTTCTGCAGTATCTTGAAGGCCTTCCCCACTTCTCCCCAGATAAAACTAAATGAACACAACATACCAAATAAATGAATCAATGTTATGTATTAACAACTACTTATGCGACAATTTGATATTGATGACTCTTTGGGAATGAGTAACAAAAAACTCCTCCATAGTACAGAGATGCAAAGCAATGAGTCACTAAGAGAGAAATCAGTTTGTACCTTTTACTTTATTTTTATTTTTTATGTGTATGAGTGTTTGTCTGCATGTAGGTGTGCATACCATAGCTACACCTGGTACCTGTGGAGGCCAGATGAGGGCATCAGATACCCTGGAGCTGGAGATACAGATGTTTGTGAGCCACCACGTGGGTGCTGGGTACTGAACCGACCCATCTTAGATGGTGGATGCTGGCTTAAATGAGCATTACAGTGCACCTGGTCAGCACTGTTGACAGATCAGATCTACTGCCTCCTAAACAGACAGCAGAGCGCAGAGGGAGAGGGATGCAGGACAGAGGGAAGACATGGTGGGAGGAGTGGGAGAAGGCCAGCATGACTTGGTGCAAGTGGAGTCTCTGAAGCATAGAAGCAATATGAGGATGGACAAGGCAGTTGAGAACAGGGCTAGGGAGGTGCCAGAGCCAAAATGTATTTCTGGTCTCCTTGTGGGAGAGCGAGATTGCTGCGTGTGTTCCATGCCCACATCCCACTGATTGTTGGTCTCCTTACTATCCAAGATGCGCCCTCAGCCACTTAGCAGCACTGTCCTGCATGCCCACTGCACATAATGAAAGACAGGAAGAGTCAAGGAAGAAGGAAAGGAAAAACAGGTACTTAGCACAGGAGGGACCTTGGTTATAATCCACAGCTTTATTTCATAGATAACTATGCCTCTAGCTGGCTGTAGTGGTACATGCCTGTGGTCTTAGTTCTAGGGAAACTGAGGCAGGTAGGATAAAGAGTTCACAGTTAGCCTAGGCTACAGAGAAGATCCTGCCAAAATAAACCAGGAAGGGGGCGGGGGAATCCAAATAAGCAACCAAGCCAACAAAATGCCCTCAAACCACATAGGTGGCTAGTGGCAGAATAACATTCGTATTACACACCCAAGATTCTCACCCACACACTCACTCATCGACTCACCCATTCACCCACCCAACTCACCCACCCACTCACCTACCCACCCACCCTCACCTACTTACCAACCCAACTCACTCACCCACCCAGTCAACTCACTGACACCCCCCCTCCCACTCAGTTCACTCGCAGGAGAAAGGGACAAAGCACAAATCAGCACTTGTAATGAGAGTACACAATGAGAGCCACAACAAGAGTCCACAGGAAACCCACGGGTCTGTGAGGAGTCACTCCCGTCAGTCTCATGACCAACTATCCCTCCAGGGCCATCCTGTTGGAGAGAAAATGGCTGGGGGCCAGTCCTGAGTGGCCCTGGACAAGTCGGGATCAGCAGGGCAAATTTCCTAACCTCCGCTCACCTCAGTGTCCTGGGCCATGAATGGGAATCTAGGGAAGAACCAAAATGAATGACCCAGTGCAGAGAGTGCGCTCAGCACCATGGCGGAGAGCCACAAGTGCCTCATAAGCACACACTGTGTTGCTATGAGGATGACCACGGAGCTGGGACAACCAGGGGTCAATTCATTTTTCTTACAAAAAAGTGTCAATGGCTTCATATGCTCAGGAAAGCAGATCTATTTTCTCTGGTGCTAAATGAGCTATTTATCTGTGTAGTTTCCCATGCTATAACAAATCCCCCTGTTTGATTTTGATGGACTGTGTTTCCTTTTGATGTCACCTCAGTATTTTTGCTTTGCTGGTGAGAAAGTCCCAGTTTAGTTTCACTATTAAAAAGAGAGTCACATCTCTGTAGAGTATCTGGACCCTGCACACTTGCTGCTCAGGTCACTGGTTCAGGTTTAACAGTACAAACAGGAAGCTGTTCATTCCCACTTCGTAATTTAGGTTACCTGAGGCATCAACTCAACTTGGATTACAGTTGAGATTAGAAACTAGAAGAAGTCAGTAGGCCACAGCCCTGGCCACCAGTTGTGAAATGGCAGCAGGAGGTTTGATCTACCCAGACACATGGGGCGCTGAAGGCCTTTGATGCCTCCCGGGGGGCCACCGGGTGGGTATTCTTCTGACATCCACTCAGAGGCCCCAGACAGCCCAGTCCGCAGTCTCCTTCCTCACACTTCTTTCTAAGGCTTGGTAGCTTGCTGAGTGTTAGTTCCTGGTTATTTTTAGCCCCATAACCGCTTAGAGAGACAGCTGCATGGTGTGCAGCTGTGGAAAGCAGCTGCATGGCTTGATTTCTGGCTGGTATTATCTGACAGTTCTCGGCATGTGAGTTCTAAGATCTCCCTTTCTTTAGGTGAGCTCATAAGCTTTTCTTCTGGGGATGACATCAGATCTGTGTGTCCGATCACCTGTTCTGGTGGGGGACATGTGCAGAATTCCACTAGAAAGGAAGATTCCAAATGTTTCTGACCCATAAACACCAGGTGTGTGGCAGAGGCCCTTTCACCAGTTTTCTAAGATGCTTGATCGAGCTCTATGGAGCTGCTGTCCTGCAAACTCTGCCGCCACCAAAGAAAGCAGAGAGGATGAGGCAGCTCGCTAGCCTGCCTGGAGCCCCCCTCAGAACCGACAGCAGATGAGACAGGTACCAGTTGAAGTACTCTATCCAGGAGAACTGGGCCAGATCACATCTCCTCTTCACTATTCACTATGCAGAAACACACTATACACAGAGATGGAAAGAGGAGACAGATAGCCAGGGAGGAGGAAGGAGGCAAAGGTCCTGATGGTTCCCAGTTCCTGTCCTAGGGCTCCACAGTTTACAGGTTGTCAGCTTCTTCCAGGCCGTTCTGGTGTGAGTTTGTGTGTGTGTGTGCATGTGAGTGTGCGTGTATGTGTGTGTTTGAGATAGGGTCTTGCGTAGTCCAGGCTGGTCTCAAATTTCCTACATCTCCCACGATAGACAGCTCTGTATCCCTGGCACTCCTACCCCGACTGCCAGCACTGGGATTCCCAGGGTGCATTCCAGCTTCATCTTGAAGTTAAGCCCCTTGGTCTGGAAGAGTCTGAGTTACACACTGAGGTTGCTCTGCAGCAGTCATGGAGGAGAAATAACAGTGTTGTTGAGAAATGATTCTCTAAAGGTGGTTTTTGTTTATTGTTGTTGTTGTTTTTTTTATTTTTTTATAAATGGCGTCAGTCCAGCATATAAAGATGTCAATCCCTTCTCTATCCTGGCCCAAGGCATAGTCAGTCTCTTTTGTAAAGTACACACATATGTGCGCATATCCTGAGAAGTGTCAAAAAAGCATTCATGAATGTGGGACAGGTCATTCAAACACCTGACAAGCATCAGCGTGGGAAGAATAACCAGAGCACACGGGACAGGATGCGGACGGGGAAAGGCGCCGGAGACAAAGTGTCCAGAGTATTGTACTGCTTGCCTACTGAACAGGAATAACTCATGCCTCAATATTCCCATCAGAATGACAAAATCCCTCTTTTGTTACTTATGCATTTCTTTACTTGTGTATGCATGTGTGCATGGGGATGAGTTTAAGTATGAGTCAGAGGTCAGCCTTGACCGCCATTGCTCCAGAGCCTTCCACCTTGTTTTCTAAGTATGTGCTCTCTTCCTGGCCTGCAGTTTGCTGAGCATGCGCACCAGCAAGCCCCCAGGCTCCCAGAGCAAGCCTGTCTCTGATTCCCCAGCACGGGGGTTATAGTCACATTACTTTTAAAAAAACATGGGTTCTGGGGACCGAATATATGCCTTCCTGCTTATGTGGAGAGCTCTTTATCAACGGCACAGTCTCCCCAGTCACATTTATGTTCATTTTTCACGTCTACAGTATCATCTACCGTAAAGCACCATGACTTATCCATTGTGCAGTTAGTCTGGCAGATTCCCAAGGACACCCTGTCCCACTCCTCAAGGCGGGAAGCCTGAGGGATAAATCCCCGAGGAGCTGGACTTCCAGTCTTGACTGTGAGGGGTGTAATCACCTGTGACAAAGGGTGAAACTCAGAAGCAGCTGAGCAGGGCGGGAGCGGTTCTGCTGCCGCTCCTGACACATGCTAGGGCTAATATTAACGCCTCGTTTTGGGAATGGGTCCCTTCCTGGATTACTGCCTCCTGCCTCCTGTCGAGATGGGCTTCTGCTCTGGTGTCAGCTGGAATGCCACACGCAATGGAAACAAGAGAACAAGAAAGGGGACACTCGAGGACACTCTCAAGACCTTACAGCTGCTGCACTTTAGTCAGTGGGGAGCAACAGGTGTGGCCTCCACCAGCACGCCCAAGTCCAAGCAGAACGGGAAGCGAACACACACAAGTTCTGTTCTCTAGAAAAATTAAAATCATTCGGCTAAGTCCGTACAGCTGCACCCGGGTGGCCTTTGCAAAGTAACACAAGCCACTTGGCGAGCCCTGAGAATGTTGTACACAAAGGGAGTTTCTCAGGGAATCAGGCCCTGTGCTATTTCCACCAGAGGCTGTTCTTTCTGGTGTTAATTGCATCAGAGTTTTAAATCCACCTGAATTTCCAAGGGAGTCATATACTCTGGGAAAATGAGACTCATTTTTGGTCTATGTCAAAGTGTCGTTACAGCAGACCGGTGACCATGCAGTGCCTCTTACTCAGTGAATCATGGTGGCTAAGCCTTCTGACCTTGTACACAGTACTTGTTGCAAAGCATACCGACTAAGTAACTTTTAAATATACTCTTTGAGGAAACAAAAAACACTAAAGCCTTTGAAATAAAGGCTTCAACCTCACTGACAAGGAAAAAAAAAACCAAACCCAATTAATTGCATTTGTTTAATATTTATATAAAGCTCAATGACATCTGCATAATATCTATTTTAATTATGTGTGTGCTGGGGTATGTGTGTGGGTACGTGAACGTGTGCATAGGTGCTCTTGGAGTCTAGAAGTGGATGCTGGATCCTCTTGAGCTGCAGTTACAGGTGGCTGTGGCTGCCTATTGGTACTGGGAACCCAAACTCAGGCCCTCTACGAGAGTAGTATGCTCTCTTAACCACTGAGCCATTTCTCTAGCCTCCAACATGTACATAACTTCGAAAGCTCTCTGAGTGTTCTCCTTGCAGGAGAAGGACTGTGTAGCCCGAGGGAGAAGGCCAGTTTCTTTTTCCCTGCTGGACTCTATTCCTAACAACATAGCTGGGCAGCAGGGCTGGTGTGGAGACTAGAGTTATGGGTCTCCTTGGCAATAGACTCTGGTCCTCTTATTCTGCAGGTCTGGAAAGAAGGTGACCAATGTGAGTTACAAGTCAAAAAAAAGGAGACCCTACCGTGTCAGGCTATTTTGTCTCTTTGGTTTTGAGCCTCAGCCTTTAATGGCTGAACGATCTCTCCAGCCCTGTGTTGGGCCTTTTTGAATTCCAAACTGATTTTTAAAATTGTGATCAATGAATCAAAGCTACTGTTGCTTGGGTTACAGGAATGATGCCTCATTCCCCAGACTGTCCAGCAGATGATAAGTGGTAAGTTTCCTGAAGTTAGATTGGAGCTGGGGGAAATTACTGTGAATGCAGAGGTATCATTTTGTGTGGGTTTCCCTTTCCTTTGTCTCTAGGGATCTGAACTGGTAGAGAGCTGTACTTTTTTATTTGATGCCCTCGGGCACTGGATGGGCTCCAGCAATTGTTACTGACTGCCTTTTAAAAGTGTACTGCCAGGATTTCATTCCAATGCACTGGGAAAAGGTCCTTTCACAGTCACGGACACAACAGTTCACACTTCTTGTCAGCAGGAAGTAGATTTTGGGTAGAAATTCTATTTTTGGAGTTGAAAGGCTACCTTTGACCCAGAAATGTGTGGTTGGATAAAAGCCATTTCTTCAGCTCTGTCTTACTTGATTTGTTTAAGGAATGGAGATGGGGGGGGGTACAGCCTCAGTAGGCATGATTCCTTCAGGGCTCTTGGGTGACCCATATTAACAATGGCTCTACATTTCTACATATCTAGCTATTTATTTTGGTCTTATATGACCCAGGTCACAGTCAATTAATTAATAATCAATTCAGAATAAACTTCCTTTTGGAGATTTTACAGTGTTCATAGGAATGAAGGACATCATTTATTCTTAGTAGAGGGCTGACAACTCTGGTCACAGCAGCCCCCCTCTACTTGACTGCCTGCTTTGTAAATAAGGCTTGTGGGGACATAGTCATATCTGAATGTTGATATACTGTCTGTAGCTACTCTTGTGTTACAAAGGACAAACCGAATACTATGGCAAAGTGAACATGATTTACAAAACATAAATCATTCATTACCTGACTCTTTACAGGAAAAATTGTTGATCTCAGGTCTAGAAGATAAACTGAGGGATTAAATAAATGGTCTATAAAAATAGGAATATTAATCTGGGCACAGTGACTCAGCTGCCTCAGCAGGAGGCTCACGAGTGTCAGGCCAATAAGGGCTGCTTAGAAAGATGCTGCCTCAAAAACCAACCAACCAAAGAGACAAACAGAAGGTGCAGCTATGAGAGGACCAGTTTGGGCTGATGGCTGGGCAAAAATAATAAAGTTCTGTGATATACTATTTGTACAGCATGGATAAACTTGAAAGCATTGTGCCAAGTAAAAGAAAGAAGCCAACAACAAGGGATCATATATTGTATGATTCCATTTATATGGATAGGCAAATCTATAAGGAAAGAAAATAAATGGTTCTTTGAGAGCCGAAGAGAGTTTGGAAGGGGTAGGGGTATTGGAAGGTTTCCATGAGAGGCGATGAGAACAATTCTGAGTCGCTCCTGGTGACACATGTGAAGCTCTTGTTCAGTCCCTGCACAGAGTAGAAGCTTGGGACATGAACCGATGAGCATTCACCAAGCAGCAGGAGTGTCTCATTCTGACTCTCCAGGGACTCCCACAGGCAGGCTTACTCAATCTTAGCACTCCTGTGCTTTAATGGAATAACCCCACTTGCTACTCTTCTTTGCTAAAGGCTCTGAAGACTGTCCTTTCCTTCTGAAAGGTCAGCTCCAGGGTCCTCCGAGCTGGAAAAGACACCCACTACAGCACCTGTTACCTCTGGTGGTACTGCTCTGTTCTCCTCTGCCTTACTCTTCCGTCTGCTCAATGTCTTGGAGAGGGAAAAGAAGAAAGGGGCCTTTAGAGAACCACTGAAGTACCAGCCATCTTGGGAAACCTCTTGCAGGGAACAGAAGCAGCCATCTCATTTCACTAAGGACCTGCCTGCTCTGCCACTCCGGACAGCTGGGCTGTACCTGGTCTTAGACACACACTTGTGCAGACCTGCCCACTGTCCGCTTCCCACGGTGTGACAGGGAGGTGAGGCACACTGCCTGTCTTGTGACACCAGGCAAGCCCTATTTCAGCTGTGGCCTTGTCAGTTATTAACACTCTATTGATGTGCATGTCCAGACCTGTAGATCTAATGGAAGGCCCATCTAATGAGCAAAAACTGTGATGTTTACAACTTGCAGCTTATGGAAAATGCCTTTGCAAACTCAGTGGGAGGTAATGCTCAAAGGAAGCCAGCAGCTGGGGACCAAAAGCAGTGACTACTTTATACAGACTGCCTCACATATGCTCACAGTTTAGTGGTAAATCCAAGGGGGCTGAGTGTGGAAGCAAGGGCAGGGCTAGCTGGTGGGCACAGCAAAAGAAGAAATGGTCCGTGATCTTGAGTTCCGATCTGATCTGGGATGTGTGATTACAAGGAATTTCATTGATCATTTGGTAAGAGCTATTTTAAAGAGGGCTGTGAGGCTGTTCAAGCCCAGAGTTGTCTGGAGGAGTGGCAGTGTAGGTGCTGCAGCAGACAGGGTGAGCAGGAGGGGCAGCCTGCTGAAGCTTCCTTAGCTAATCCCATCTGTAGTAAGGGCTCGCTTTTTCACATTTCACGCTGATATTATTTAATAAAAAAAAAACGCTGCCAGAACTGTATTCATAACTGGGCAAAATGCAGATATGTCTTAAATGAATCTGAACATGAGAAGATGAGGCTGGTACGGCTTCTGAAGTTCTGGCACCAGCACTGGCCATGTCCTGAGCAAAATGCTTACGAAACAGTCTTCTCTGCTGCATTTGATTGGTTAGGGATGGAAAAGTTAAGACTAAACCAGCAACTGCAAGAATTCCAGGAAAATATGTCAGACATCATTTTTGAAAATCTGCCTATAGACCAATGAGACTCAATTTTCCTTTTCTTTGCCAGAGACTTATCATCAGGCGATCATTACCCTTTATATTTATTAATACAGGAAAGGACCAGCCTTACCTAGCAAGTCACATGTGTGTACACACACACTTCCAACTTTCTTCTTTAAAAAAAAAGATTTATTTATGTATGAATACACTGTAGCTGTCTTCAGACACACCAGAAACGGGCACCAGATCCCATTACAGATGGTTGTGAGCCATATGTGGTTGCTGGGACCTCTGAAGAACAGTTGGTGCTCTTAACCACCGAACCATCTCTCCAGCCCCCCAACTTTCTTTGTATGCTGTTTAAGCATAAAAATTATATGTGTAAGACCAAATAAGCCTGCCCACCTCATTGGGAAATCTGGTATATTTGATAGAAGACAGCATGGATGTTTCTGGTGCTATGCAGATTAAGTGCTTCTCTGTGCTTTGTAACTGAGCACAGACCTGGACACCTGCCTTTTAATTCTGGTCTGTAGTTCTTCCTTGCCTACTGTAGGCAGAAGGAAGGTGGAAAGGTAGACTCATGCTTCCAAGGTATAGTGCTATACCAAGCAGTGTGTCTTCTCATTCTCTTCCTCCTGCACGCCGACAGCCCACCCCAGTCTGCAGCTGTCTGGAGCCTGCATTGTTAAAGACACTAGCTAAGGAGATGGGGAGAATATGATGGAAATCTTGATTCTGCTATCTACTACCTGTGGATGCCTCCAGCCCCTAGCACTCTCTCCAAGGCTGAGTTTTCTTTTCTATAAAAAGAAAATAAACAGCCAGACATAGTGGTGCATGCTTTTAATCTCAGTACTGTGGGAAGCAAAGACAGGTGGATCTCTGTGAGTTCAAGGCCAGTCTGGTCTACATAGAGACTTCAGGGACAACTTGAACTACATAGTAAGTTTGAGGCCAACCTGATCTACATAGTAAGTTCAAGGACAGCCATAGTGAGACCCTGTCTTGAAACGAAACAAAACAAAACAAACAAACGACAAAACAAAAAAAGAAAAAAAAAGGAAAAAAAAGGGAGACAATATTCTCCCCCTAGGGTAATACCAGGTTACATGAGAAAGATGATGGACGCCCCCGCCTCTGAGGCAGTCCCTAGGGTAATACCAGGTTACATGAGAAAGATGATGGACGCCCCCGCCTCTGAGGCAGTCCCCAGAAAGGCTGAACTTCTTTAAACCATTGCAAACAGCCTGAAGATCTCATAGAGAAAGGCACACAAGAGGCATGGCATGCTGTCCTACTCCCTACTAATAGGACTACTGAGTGAGCACCACTACCTTCTGCCTTCATCTAACCCGAGGGAAGTGACTAGACTAATGTGACATTATTGTACCAGGCCAACTATCATTAGTAAGGACGCTGAAGTACAGACAGTACATTCTAATTCATTCTTACCTCTCAGTTCAAATCTGTGTATGTGTGCATGTATGCAGGGTTGTGCAGAAGCCAGATGTCAATCCTGGGTGTCATTCCACAATTTTTTTTGAGATAGGGTCTCTCTCTGGGACCTGGAGCTCACCACAGGCTGGGCTAAGTTGGCTGTCCGGCAAGCCTTAATAAGATCTAGCTGTTTTCACCTTCCAGTGCTGGGAATACAACTGTGTGCCACCACACCTGGCTTCTTTTGTGAGTTCTGGGGATGGAACTTAGGGCCTCATGCCCTAAGAAATATGTCCCTAGTTCATCAGTTCAAATTTTATATGCTACTGGGCACAGATGAGACTTCAGTTCTGTAAGGAATCTCAGTGATTGACTTCTGTTCCATATTAAGTACTTCTCCCTGTACTGTGATGTGATGCGATTAGGTACCCTACTTTTCCCCTTTCCTTCTGTTCACACTCTACTAGAATTCTAAAATTTGAGGTCTTTCTCTTATGCCTTTACTTTCTAAAGGACCGGTGTCTGAACTCCTGTGATCCATTCCTTTCCTCAGGTTTGAGCCAGGGCAAGCTTTGCATGAGGACTGTGATTCATTTCAACTCAGAGAACAGCAAGGCAGCCCTCCTAGAACAGATTCTGTCTAGACTCCCTCTTCTTGGTATACTGCCATAGGGCTTCAATCCCACACAGAGCACCTGGTCCTTTCCCATGCTGCACTGGATGATGGGACCCTCCCTCCCCCTCCCTCCCCCTACACACACACACACACACACACACACACACACACACACACACACACACACACACACACAGGGATGAGCCACTCCAAGGTCTCAACAGTAGCTCCTCCACTCTCTGGCTTTCCTTTGGAATTCGGTGATGAACTCATTAAATCACCAACTTGTTGTGACAGGAAGTCATTCAGATGCTGATGCCATTGCCATGGAAACCATCCCTCTGCTCCAAGCTCTGTCTCCCTCTGCCAAGGAGCACTCCAGCTCCATAATTACTGTCACCCCGAATAGCACAGAGCCATCAAGGAGTGAGCAGGTCCAGAAGCAGGGGCACATGCAGTCTATTCTGCTTTCAGATGATGAATCCTTGTTGGTTTTAGTATTTTTAGCACATATTTTTGTTCTGTAGCAGTTGTCTTTTAAATTCCTGCATGCTGGCTCCTTCCCAGAACCTTTCCCAGAGAAAGTAGACAAAGGAGCTTTTTTTTTTTTTTTGTGTGTGTGTGTGTGGAGGGGGGCACAGCTTCCAGGGATAATCATTTAAAGAGTACCCACTGCTTTCCTAAATCTTCATGCTCCTAAATATGGAAAATGAGTTCACATGCCCACAGGAGAGCCCCCTTGAAGGCATTTCAACTCTGCCAGTTCACAGCCTGCAATACCACAGGTCATTCAGACAGACTGACAAGGGTCAAAGGCTTATTTAGACATGTGACCAGAAAGCTGAGGGCAGCTGGCTATGTGTCTGTGTAGGTTTGCTGGAGGTTTTCTGATTTGCTCCATTGCTGAAGACTGACTACACTGTGGAAAAGGAGCATTTGTCTTGCTCGAAGCAGCGAGCAGGTCTCCCTTGTGTATTTACAGCACACTCTATACAGTGGAACATCAAACATATCAGTCACCAAGTACCTGACAGAGATGGCACCAGGCAGTTTACATTGTTTCTCGATTTAGATTAATCTCTGCGGAAACCCCAGGAGGCAGGTATTTTTATCCCAATTTTACAGATAAGGAATGTGACATTCAGAGTGATCAGGGGACTAGAATAAATGCCATACTTTCCCATCCTGCCTCGCTGCTAACATATCATGTGGGCTGTGTCCTCACGCTTAAAGGTGACTTCTGTGAAGTCAGGAGCCTGTGGTTTTTAGAAACACAGATAAGCATATTGGGAAAGGTCCTCCTTCATTACCTGGGCCCACCAAGTACCACTTCACACATCCCAGGAGACTGTCAGGTTTTGGGATGTGTACCTGTAGGCTTGGCATTTACTCTGCAGAGCATTCTGGGTTTGAAGGCTAGTTTACTACTCTGTGGATTGCTCTTACCATGGACAGAGTTTCTACAAAGCCCCCAATCTGCCTTTCTGGGCTTATGGTCCAAAAACTCTATGGCTGTTGAAAGTTTATCCAAAGAGAAAAGTGGTCAGGTGAGTGCACTGGTACATGCCTGCAAACCTTGCACCAGGGAGGTGGAGGATAAAGCATTCAAAGCCAGCCGTGCTACATGAGGGCCTACCTCACACAAAACAAAACAACAAAGAGAGCATGTGTGTGTGCGCGCGCGCGTGTGTGTGTGTGTGTGTGTGTGTGTGTGTGTATGTATGTATGTACGCGCGCGTCCGTGTGCAGAGGGCAGGCTGGAATAGGAGCATGTGAGACTCCAGAGAGTCTCTGTGTGTGTGTGTACAAAGCACTAATTGCGTGACTTAAAAAAAATTATACACTTTATCCTTTAAAGGGAGGCAGCAATCTCTGAGCCATGGTAAGGCAGCTTATTCTCTGGTGTTGAGGTTGGTCAATGACCTGTATGGATGTTACACCTCTTCAATCCAGGCACCCCCTTTCCTTTGGTGTCACGTGAAGGCCACATTAGCTGATTTCATATGTTAGTTGCATGTGGGACTGTGAAGAGGGACAAAAACTATGTGAGAGAGAATGTCCTTGAAAGGCGCACTATTCTGGAACTGTGTCCAACCCAACTCTCAAAGAACTTTTTAGTACAAATGAAGTAATACATAGTGCAGGATCAATAGTATGTTAGGGCAAATCTATTTTATGATGAATATTATCATGAAATAAATGATTTTTCTATCTTAAGCAGTGATTCCTTTCTTAAGCAATATGCTATATTAATTTTTAACACTACAGTATTCTAGTTTTGTTATTTGTATTTGCTGTCTCAGAAAGATTAAAACAAAATTTTTGTAGTGAATTATGGAGGATTAGGAAGGCCTCTAGTAACACTGTTGAAAAGTGTAATCATAAGCCAACACTCAGTGTTCACACCCTGTAATTTGTTTTCTAGGTATTAAAATGTTTTTATACCTTTCCTATTTATAAAAGTTTAGGAAATTGCCTATTATTTGAGGAATAGAGATAAGTGAAGAAAATTTTTTTTTTTTGGTTTTTTCGAGACAGGGTTTCTCTGTGTAGCCCTGGCTGTCCTGGAACTCACTTTGTAGACCAGGCTGGCCTCGAACTCAGAAATCCTCCTGCCTCTGCCTCCCAAGTGCTGGGATTAAAGGCGTGCGCCACCACCGCCCGGCTAGTGAAGAAATTTAAAAGTAATTTTTTTTGATTTTTGTTTTTTGAGACAGGGTTTCTCTGTGTAGTCCTGGCTGTCTGGCTGATCTGGAACTTGTTCTGCAGACCAGTCTGGCCTCAGACTCAGAGATCTGCCTGCTTTTGCCTCCTGAGAGCTGGGATCAAACGTGTGTACCACCACTACCTGCCTCAAAATAATCTCTTTATTCAATCTGCTGCCATTTCTTAATATTATCTGTAGAACAGAATGATTCTAGATTTACAAGCGACCTCTATTGCTGTTATAGTGAAAACATCTTCTTTGCCATCATGAAGCACAGAGCTATGGGTATAATGCTCAGCAGTGAATTAAATCAAGTTGCAGACCATCCTCAGATACATATTTTATTTCTTTTTGGATATAAGCCTTATGCGGTATTTGTTAGGAAAAGCACCCCAAAGGGAAATGAGTCACTCAGGAATACCGGCAAGGCTTAGGCTAGCTGGCTAGACAGACAGCCTCGCCTTGCTGCCTGTTTCACTTGTGACAGCTGACAGCACCACTTTGCCTGAATCAGCAGAGAACACAGTGGCCCATCCCTCTTTGCTTATACCCACTGTCCACGTCCCTCACATGCAGACAAGACTAGAGACAGCTTGCTTCAGGCTTTGGGGAGTGGGTGACTTCCCTTTAGGCATTTGCAGACCACACGTACGTTGGACCTGGCCTTACACGACCATGTTTGCTCTTCCTGAGATGGCACCAGCTTAGAGGACAGCTCGGCACCCAATCTCACCCCATCAGTTTCCACCGCAGTGCCAGCTCCATGGCATGAGCTCAGTCCATCTTGCTCATCCCACCCGGTGCAGTGCTTGGTACATTTGCTTGGTACATTACTGGTACTCAGTAAGTACTTATTGAGTAATAATTTTTTTAGTTTCTTTTCTGCCTTTTCCTTAGCCTTTAAGTAAGCTCAAATCTCTTCCATTAGATAAACCAACCAATCTTCACATCCTCCTGTATCTCGTATACCACCAAATGCTCTCAAACCAAGCTACTCATAGCTACTGCCTTGTCTCTCTTATCTTTATAGCCAACTTTCTTAAGTGCGATTCATATAAACACCCAGTTCTTCTGTCCTGCTTATTGCTTAGCATTGTAACCTTTCCCTTCCCCACCCCCCACATTGCTTGTCCTTTCTTCTTTTTCTGATGTCCATTCATCCATTCTTCCCCTCCCCCCTTCCCCCCATATGTCCGATCTTCCTCCCATCCCTTATTACAAGAATGCCTACTGTGCCCTAGGCACCATGCTGGGACAAGATGGTGTTAAAGGTACAGTCTCTACTATGGACCTGCTCTTCATTTGATGGATGATACATGTATTTAACTTAAGCTTCTGGGATCCAAGTTCCCTTTGATGCTAAGCAACGTACTAAAGTAAGAAAAGCCATGGCATAAAGAGACTTTTGCTAGGGAATCAGCTTTACACCAAAGAAGTAATAGGAAACATTTGACTTGGAACAGCATTGCTATCACACAACAGCAACACAAAACTTTAAAAAGAAACATGCAGGCTGGGCAGTGGTGGCGCACGCCTTTAATCTCAGCACTTGGGAGGCAGAGGCAGGCGGATTTCTGAGTTCAAGGCCAGCCTGGTCTACAGAGTGAGTCCCAGGACAACCAGGGCTACACAGAGAAACCCTGTCTCGAAACAAACAAACAAACAAACAAGCAACCCCCAAAACAGAAACAAACAACCAAAAACGAAGCATGAGCATGCTAGGCTGCAGTGATGGCTCAGCAGTTAAGAGCACTGACTGTTCTTTCAGAGGACCCAGGTTTTACAGGACTGTATCTCCAGTCCCAGGGGGATCTGACAACCTCTTCTGGCTTCCATGGGTACCAGATACACATGAAGTACATAGACATATATGAAGGCAAAATATGATATACATAAATAAGTAAACAGAGGGCTGGAGAGATGGCTCAGCGGTTAAGGTTGCTCTTCCAGAGGTCCTGTCCTGAGTTCAATTCCCAGCAACCACATGGTGGCTCACAACCATCTGTAATGGAATCTGATGTCCTCTTCTGGAGTGTCTGAAGACAGTTATAGTGTACTCATATACATAAAATAAATAAATCTTTAAAAAAGTAAACAAATAAAAAATAAAAACAAGTATGCTATAGGCTATTTTGGACAAGGCTCCAGGAAGTGTTAAGCCATTGTCATTGGGGAAACCTTTCTTAGAAGTCTCAAAAGCATTGAAAACCATGTGACTAAGTAACATAGGAGATGGCATATTCAAGTGGAGGTAGGAATGCCAGGGGTGCCAACTCTGAGAACCAATGGGCCAGTGGTGGACAGGATTGCTTTTAGAGAGAGTATACACTTGAGGTAGCTACTGACAGACAAGTGGCGCATCAGGGTGGAGGGAAATTTGGCAACAGTACAGGAAGTGGTATGTTTAGCTAAAGAGCTGAGAATGGACCTGATATGCAAGAACAGTCAACTGTAGCTAAAACAGGAAGTAGATGTGGGATGCTACAATGTTTTAGTGACCATAGCATTCTGGCCTTGACACTTCTTTCCTGGGTCACTGTCATTCTGAGTTGTTTGCTTACTGACCTCTCCACTTCCAGGCCTCCTCCTCCTGAGCTGGAGAGGCCTGAGTTCCTTCTTGACCAGCTTTGTTGCTGTTTGTTTTAATTTTCATCATGTGTCTTGTATCAGTCACTACTACTTCCAATGCCTTTGCAGTGCTGGCTTCTACTCTGTTACCCTTTCTGCTCCATGCAGTTCCTAAGATCAGGATTCCTGCAGCTCACTGCTTAGATTCTCAATGCAAACGGCTTACACCCTTGCTGAATCCTTAGCTTCCATGTTTCTCTCCTGCCCAAGGCTCCACCTCCCCATCTTTACAGTCTCAGAGACCCAAATGAGAAGCTTGCTCATCCCTGCAGCCCTCACCCTCAGACCCACAGGAAGCCTCCTGATCCTGTTAAATCTGCTCCTTCCTGAAAGCTCTCCCTGGGGTTCTCAACTGACAGGGAGTTCCTTCCCTTGCCCCTCCTGAGGCCGAGAATCACTGCTACCAGCAGAGGAATTACTGCTGGGTGACTGCTTTATAATAAGCTGTCAAACACCAGAAAACGGGTCAGAATCACAGGCATGGCTAGGGCCTCCTTGTCCGACTGTATACCCAGTTAATTGGCTTCCCTCTTGCCAGTTCCTTCTCCTCAAAGTGTGTTCCACAGTTCTACAACTGTTTATTTATTTATTTATTTATTTTGGTTTTTCGAGACAGGGTTTCTCTGTATAGCCCTGGCTGTCCTGGAACTCACTCTGTAGACCAGGCTGGCCTCGAACTCAGAAATCCGCCTGCCTCTGCCTCCCAAGTGCTGGGATTAAAGGCGTGCGCCACCACTGCCCGGCGTCTACAACTGTTTATTAAGTAGGAAGTCTGACTAAAGCCAACAAACATATCACTGAAATTTACAATAAAAAGAAGGCAATGTAGCTTAGAGGAAGAGCCAGTGACTGCCTAAAACCAAACGGGTGAAAATGAGATTCACAGAAGTGAGTCTCTCTGTCTCTGTCTCTGTCTCTTTCTCTCTCTCTTTTTAGAATTATTTATTTTATGTATATGAGTACATTGTTGCTATCTTCAGACACACCAGAAGAGGTCATCAGATCCCATTACAGATGGTTGTGAGCCACCATGTGGTTGCTGGGAATTGAATTCAGGTCCTCTGGAAGAACAGCTAGTGCTCTTAACCACTGAGCCATCTCTCCAGCCCCCTTTCTCTGTTTTTTAAGACAGTGTTTCTCTGTGTGGTTTTGGCTGGCTGTCAAACTCAGAGACCTCCTGCCTCTGCTTCCCAAGTGCTGGGATTTAAGGTGTGCACCACCATCCTTGGACTTAAAAAAAAAGTTTTCATGCACTAAAGAAACTAAAGAACACTAAAGAAAGCGAAAGATTTGACCACATAAAATACAAAACTGACACAGAAAAGATAATGCAAATTGAAAAGACAAAGAGAATGTCTTCAACATGCAAGACAGCTACATGAAGCACTCTTAAGCATTAGTACCAAGGGCTAGAGAGTTGGCTCAATAGTTAAGAGCACTGTTCTTCCAGAGGTCCTGGGTTCAATTTTCAGAACCCACATGGCAGCTCACAACCGTCTATAGTTCCATAAGATCCAGTGCCCTCCCCTCTGGTGTGCTGATGCACACTCAGACAAAACACCCATATACATACAATGTATAAACTGTATTTAAAAATCTTTTTTTAAAAAAGAAAAAAATAGATTTCTACCTACATAAAAAGAAATCAGTACCAAATAATGACATGCTAATAAGAGACAAAGCATATGAATAATTCATAAAACACAAGGAACTGGTAGATCCATATGAATGTTGACTAAACAATGGGGGGAAGTGTTTCTTCCCTGTCAGGGTGCTAGCTGGGGCCTGCTCCTAGACTGTAGATGCAGCTTCCTGGGGCAGATCTAGAATGTAGATCAAAAAGGCCTTAAGAAGCATATACCTTTAATCTCATAATTCTGTTTCTAGGATTTTTAGTAAACAATTACAATAGGAATTGAGACTAATGCTGAGACTAATGCTGAACCCTGAGAGTATTCTGGATGCTCAATGGTAGAGGCCAATTAGTGACACAAGAGAACAGTTTCTGAAGCTATCTTTGTATTGTTAGGTGAAAGAGCCATTACTGTGCTCTGGGCCCAAGCATTTGTTATGGTCACCAAGACAATGAAAACCTATCTATAGTCCATCTTCAGTCAAATAAGTCTGTCACAGACTATGCAGATACAGGACAGGTGACTTTGGTGGGCTGTAGAAATGGCTCAGAGGTTTAGAACATAGGAGAGCACAGGGTGCTCTTCCAAACTACCTGTAACTCCCTTTTTTAAAAAAAGATTTATTTATTTATTATATGTAAATACACTGTAGCTGTCTTCAGATACTCCAGAAGAGGGCATCAGATATCACTACAGAGCCACCATGTGGTTGCTGAGATTTGAACTCAGGACCTTTGGGAGAGCAGTCAGTGCTCTTAACCACTGAGCTATCTCTCCAGCCCTGTAACTTTAGTTTTAAGGGACCCAATGCCCTTTTCTGGCCTCTACATGCAACAGGCACACACATCTGGCATAGGACCCAAGTTCTGTCTGTTCCCAGCACTCATGGTGGGCAGCTTTCAACCTGACTGTAGCTCCAGGGGATCTGATGCCCTTTTCTGGGCTCTGTGGGTCCCTGCACTCACATGCACATATCTACCATGTCCACACCCACAGATATACATACATTAAAAAGTGAGTCTTAAGTTCAGGCATTTATAGGCTCCCTGTGAAGCCAGTGTCTTGATGATGTTTCTTTCCAATGTGGCCTGGTGCTCCTAGAGACTTCAAATAGCTTACACAGAAATGATTCAGGAAAGTCACTCGGGCTAAGGCAGTTGAAGACTGATGTTGTAGGAGTGATAAGTGACCTATAGAACAGAATGTCATGCCTGGGGTTTCAGCACTGCAGTTACTACTTAGTAAAATAAGGTGAACCTTTTACTCGCCATCCTGGGGAGGGTGGCTTGCCTGGGTAGGGCCCAAGATGCTCTGTCTGTCTAGTTCTGGGTCAGTCACTAGCCCTAGCTCAGACTCTCAGGCAATACACAAGGGGGTTCTACTACCTTCCCATAATATTTTACCTATGGGCACAGGACTTGTAAGCTATGCCATTTTCAGGTATCTAAAAACATTATTTTGATACTTTTATCTCAACAAAGTAAAAAACTTTTTCAATGCTTATTTATTTTTATTTTATGCACATTGGTGTTTTGCCTGCATATATGTCTTATAAGAGTGATAGGTTCCCTGGAACTGGAGTCACAGGAAGGTGTGAGCTGCAGTGTGGTGTTGAGAACTGAGCTCAGGTCCTTTGGAAGAGCAGCCAGTGCTCTTAACAGTTGAGCCATCTCTCTGGCTTTTCTCGACACTTTTTTTTTTAAAAAGAATGAAAAAGTATCCTCATTGGGAGTTAGAGTCTGTGGGTAAGTGTGGCTTAACATAGCTCGTCTGGGTGGGACAGCCAGCAGCAGCAGTCTTGGAGGCAAGCCCTTTCTTGACTCCAAGAGACAATTCCAGCCTTGAGTGCCTCAAGCCCTGGAAATGACCAGGCTGGAGAGAAGCATGGGCATTAGGCTGTCAGCATCCACAGCTGGCACGGCAGTTCAGGGGGACAAAAAGGGTCCCTTCGGGTCTGA